>OW285238.1:179844151-180468607 GCA_935421215.2 Melolontha melolontha
ACAATGTGCAAGTATGGTCCCGTACAAGAAAATAAAATCCATCAGCTGTTCTGTGGGTGGTACACGTAAATTCGGCCCACACATTTTATGTAAGGTCAGGTTTGAACACCCACGCTGTAAATTTCCCCACATTGTTCATCAGCTGCTTTTACTAGCATCACCTACACAGATACTACTGCGATATTCTGTAACTATCGCGGAATATAGGCAGATTGCATGTGCTGAAAGGAAAAAAGACCGCTATTTCGGTTTGGGATTTATAGAAGAAGCCGAATAGACGAATTAAATAAAATCGAATTTACGTGAACTATTTAGTATCAATTAAGCAACAACTAATTAATCATTAGTCATTTAATGGAAGAATTGTATTTAATTAGATATTCTAATAACAGAAATATATTTACTTCTAATACATAATTTAAGTCGAGACGGAATTTTATGCTTTACCTTCCAATTGTCGAACTATTTTCATTAAAATTGTTATATCAGGTCTAGTAATAATTTAGGTCATCTCTGTGAATATATTTTTAAAATCGTTGATCGACGAAGGAGATACTTGTTAAAACTTCATTATAACGATAAGTACTAAGTACTAAACTTTTAGTTTAAAAAAAAAATTTGTCCGTTGAGAATTCCCACGGATTAATTAACAACATTTCAAACTTGGAAATACCAAATAAATGTAAACCCATTTCTTTTGATGTCTCGAATCTGTTCACTAGTATCCCACCCCATAAGGTAGTAGATTTAATCACTTTACAACTAGAACGTAATAACACGAACATTATCAGTAGACTGCGGAACCGGCGCTATCCCGTATCGAGGGTGATTGTGGGTCTTTCAATGCAAACAGACGGAGTGTGAAATATATTTCACCAGAGTCGTAATAAAGCCAATGAAATGTATATACGGAAATTTATTTTTAGGAAAATAAATAAAACACTGAAGTTAAATGAATTTAAATTAACTTGAATTGAAATTAATTCAAGATATATATATATATATATATATATATATATATATATATATATATATATATACCGTGTGTCCCAATTTCGATGCTCACCATTGGTATCTCGGTTATTAGAAGAATTAGAGAATTTAAATTTTTAAAATATTTTGAAAAATCAAAAATTTGCCGATTTGTTATTCCTCAATAACTCGATAACGCTTAGTCTGACCTCTTTTAAAGTTTTACATTGTTCAAACACTTTTTTAAAACAAATTATTTGTTACAAACAGAAACCCCCGATTGTCATTTGTTTTTTAAGTTATTACCACTATCTTTTGTTTTCCATATGGCGGCCATATTGGATTTTGGGTTTGTTAGGTAGTCCTCAAAATGTGCTTTTCAACGATGTATAACATGCCTGAAAAATTTTTATTTATAAGGAAAATATTAATAAAAACGTAAATTAATCTTTAATATGAAATTAGTAGGCTGAAAAATTAAACACCAATGTGAAATGAAAGTGAAAAAATATTGTAAGTATAGCAAACGCCAATTAAGTTGGCGCGAGGAGGGGTAAGTTCGCGCAGGATTAAAAGTAGTGGGGAAATTTGTATTTGGTTTTACATCAAATGTCAGATAATTCTAACCTCTGAGCGTGTATCACTAGCAAAGACATTATGTTCCGTCAAACGTCAATGACAAATGTATTCTGACAATGCAACAAAACGATAACCTGTCAAAGTACAATTAGTGCTGCAGAGATAAGTTAATTAAAACTACTTGTAGTTAGTGATAAGTAATTATTGTCAAGTATTAAGATTTATAAGTATTGATAATGGCACATACATATTCAAACGAAGAAAAAGTTGAAATGTTGGAAGTGTATTTCAAAGCAAATAGAAACACTAAAAATGCGTGCACGAGTTATGCAGAGCGTTTTCCAGAAAGACAACAGCCACACAGGACAATTTTTGGAAGACTAGTTAGCAAATTAAAAAACTTTGGAAGCTTCGAACAAAAACGAGCTAACTATGAAGTTAATGATGCTGATACACGTCGAAATAATATTTTGCAGAACGTTAGGAACAATTCCAGCACATCAGTTCGTCGTGTGACACGAGAAACAGGAATTTAAAAATCTACTGTTCACAGAACCTTGACGAAAAACAAGTATCACCCTTACAAACCAACAATTGTACAAGGTTTAAGTGATAATGACAATCTCCGACGATTACAGTTTAGCACGTGGTACCTTCAAAAATGTGAATATGACGCTAATTTTCCTAGGAAAATACTATGGACAGATGAAACACGATTTACCAATTGTGGAGTGTTCAATAGGAATAACTATCATCATTGGTCTACTGAAAATCCACATTTGGTAAATCAAAGAAGATTTCAAGTTCGATTTGGTTTTAATGTCTGGTGCGGTTTAATTGGTATGACATTTTGTTTACATTTTTTTTGTTTTTTAAACTCTTTTTTCGTTTTAGATAATCAGTTAATAGGTCCTTTCATCTTTGATTACAATTTAACTGGTAACAGATATTTGGAGCTACTAACAAACGAGATAATGCCTGCGTTGAGGCAAATTATTAATCCCGAGAACATGCAAAACATCTGGTTCCAGCAAGATGGTTGCCCGGCCCATAACACTCGTGACGTGCAACATTTTTTGAGAGAAAACTTAAATGAGAGAGTGATTTCAAATAATGGACCCGTGCAATGGTCTGCGAGATCACCCGACCTTACCCCGCTTGACTTTTATTTATGGGGTACCACTAAAAACGAAGTATTTGATTTTGAACCGCTAGAAACTCGGGAAATTTTAGAACAAAGAGTACTAGATGTGCTACGATCAGTAAACGGAAACACGCTACGTAGAGTTTGTAACTCTACTCGAACAAGGTGTCAAAATTGTGTGGAACAGAATGGTCGTCATATTGAACAATTTCTTTAAGTGAATGTGAACTCTAAGTTCTGTATCTTTACTTTTTATTTCTATAATTTTTTATCGTTTCGTTTGTTTACAGTATTACTTAGAATATCTTTTCACTTTCATTTGACATTGGTGTTTAATTTTTCAGCCTACTAATTTCATATTAAAGATTAATTTACGTTTTTATTAATATTTTCCTTATAAATAAAAATTTTTCAGGCATGTTATACATCGTTGAAAAGCACATTTTTAGGACTACCTAACAAACCCAAAATCCAATATGGCCGCGATATGAAAATCAAAAGATAGTGGTAATAACTTAAAAACAAATGACAATCGGGGGTTTCTGTTTGTATCAAATAATTTGTTTTAAAAAAGTGTCTGAACAATGTAAAACTTTAAAAGAGGTCAGACTAAGCGTTATCGAGTTTTTGAGGAATAACGAAATCGGCAAATTTTTGATTTTTCAAAATATTTTAAAAATTTAAAAAGTTAGGTCAAATTTGAAATGAGAGATGACATTTATTATTTGACATTGAAGCTATAAGTTTGAGACAAATTTTTCAAAACTCTTAAGAGACCCCCTGAGGAAGCATACGAATTTGATGCGAAATATTGGGATAAAAAATAAAGAACTGACGTAAGTAATAGAGTTTAATTTTGCTGGATTCTCCAAGAAACAATTATCCTTTCCATATATGTATACCGTGTGTCCCAATTTCGATGCTCACCATTGGTATCTCGGTCAAATTTTTCAAAACTCTTATTAAGAAAATTGTTTGTGTTTAGATGTAAATGGACAACATTTTCAACAACTTCTGTAGCTATATGTAAATTTTGATTATGATTTCGATTATAGCTGTTAATATAACGAGAACATTAAGCGATTTATAATACTCGAGGACGTTGCCAGGTGACGAGGCGCTAGCCGAGTCACCTCGTAACGTCCGAGAGGGTTTAAATCGCTGATGTTCAAGTTTATATTCAAAGCTTTATCGTATCATCAACGATATCAAGATTAAAACAAAATCAACAATTCGTCTGTCATACAAAATACTTACGTCAAAGCTTGCACGTTTTTGAAATAAATTAATAAATCATGGAAGAATTTGATGTTCCCGCAAATATTGTAGAGGCTGCAAATAGTGCAAAATTAGATTTGTTGCCAGCGAAGTCAAAACTGCATTACGAAAACGAATATCGTCTGTTTTGTAAATGGCGAGATGAAGAACATGTTCAAGGTGCTGGGGAAACAGTCTTGCTCGCTTATTTCGTGAGACTGTCAAATTACTACGCTCCTTCATGTTTGTGGTCAAAATATTGTTGCGAGCTTGCTTGGAATTAAAAGAAAGAGTAGAAATTGATAAGTAGAGCTGAGGATGTTTGCGGTATAACCATGGTTATATCATGTAACCATAGTAATTTACTATGGTTACATGATATAACCATGGTTATACCGCAAACATCCTCAGCTCTATTGATAAGTATGGTGCTTTGATAAGATTTATCAAGAAAAAGAATGTTGGATATCGAGTTAAAAAATCCAAAATACTCACTAGAGAGCAAGTTGATGAATTTATGCGGACAGCTCCAGACGAGGTATTTTTGATGATAAAAGAAGCTTTTGGATTGGTCTAGGAGGGGCTTGTAGAACCATTGAATTAGCGAGAATGTCTACGGACGATGTTGAGGTTTTAGAGACTAAGGTAGTTGTTACCATGCCTGACACAAAAACTCACAAAAAAAGATTTTTTGTCCTTGTACCTGACGGTGACATTAATTCCGTACTTTTATTTAAAAAATATGTAGCATTGCGACCGCGTCATGTTACGCATAAGAGACTGTTTATATCGTACAGAAATGGAAGGTGTAGGCACAATTCAGCCTTGTGGTATTCATTTCTTTTCTAAAATACCTGAAAAAATCGCTACATACCTCAAACTAGAAAATCCAACTTTGTATACTGGTCATTGTATTAGAAGATCTTCAGCAACTTTTCTGGTTAACGCCGGCGGAGACATCTTAGATCTACAAGAGCTGGGTGGGTGGGAGTCGAGCAAGGTTGCTAGGGGGTATTTAGAAGACAACGTAACGAAGAAAACTGCAATGGCGCAGAAGATTCAGATGGGAAAGGTTTTAATAAACAGTGTGTCAAACTATGAATAATCAATTGAGTTTTCACGTAAAAATGAAAATTTGGAGAACGTAAGCGGCTTGAACATCATGTGTGTTGAATCATCCGAAAAAAAATTGTTTGTGAAGCTGCAGAAGATCGCGGATTAAAGACAGATATGAAAGACATATCTTTCAAAATTGAGAACTGTCAAAATATTGAAATTCATGTTCACAAATAATGTACTATTTGACGTATTATGGTTTTGTATCTAACGTATTATGGTGCTGTATCTAACGTGTTATTAGTTCGTTACTAACGTATTATGAGTAACTAAAGTATTATTAAGATATTGTAATATTATGTTCCTAATAATTATCAATAAATGTTTCACATAAAGATGGCATAATAGTTGATGATACGATAAAATAAATTATTTGTTTTCTTTTTTGTTATAGTATCATTTCAATGCCATAACCTTTTTTTACAATGAAACCAAATGAAACCGTCAAGCATCAAGTAATGTGTCATTATGTGGAAGTGGTTAAAGTACCAACCCAATTTCACAGTCTACTCCAATTATGAATTTTTTCGATGGCTAGTTATTATATGCTTAGGTTATTCTTAAAATTCAATAAATCAATTATATTAATGTAATTTTTTAATGAAATTATAAGGAAAAAAAAGTAGAAGTAATATTTCCCTCGTAAGGAAAATTTTGTTCGATTAGGGCAGTATTTAAGGGTAAAAGGGATTCTGTGGCGTGTATATAGGCAGCAACCGAATACCCGATGCATATCTAGAACACTAATGACGTCATAGTGGAAAACTGGTTTGCCACGCGCAGGCGCAACAGTCCCTAGCTAACCTACATAACGAGAGCTAAAAATAACTCGTCCTCGATCTAATAATAGCCCCGGAACGAGACTGTGCGAGACGAAGACGACTTCGGGGCATTACCCTCTCATCACTGGAAATAATTTTCCTCAACTAATGCCAGCGCGCGAAAATCAAATTATACTCTAACGCTTTGATTAATGCATGCATATGGTATAAGAACGGAATATATATTGGTAATTTCCATAGAATTTATTACATAAGAATTATGATAAATTTAAGTTCGCATCGATTTACGATTCCGTAAGATATACTTATTTTCTACATTAGGTACGCAACTAGTAATCTGACATATGCAAACAGTCTAATAATAAAATGCGGTTCTGTTATAGAAGAGGAAATCGACGGGAAAAAGGAAAAATTTAAAAGCTGCACGCGTGTTATTGAATGACCCATTGAGCTGAAGCTTTGAAAGATGAATGGTGGGGCGAGCTTTGACCTAGTTTCCATTCTATCTCTTTCTCTCTTGGCGCTTGTGTGTGAGCGCGTATGAGTGCTTCATCGTAGGAAACGCACCCAAAATAAACAAACACACTCTCATAACTTATAGAAAGTTTTGTTTTAGAATTTATTGTATCCTGGACAATAAAAGTACACCATGAAATAAATTTGATATTTTTTTTTAAAATGAAATATACGTATATGATAGATTTTGATTAGTACAAATTCCCGATATATTTCTTCTTGTACTTCGAAAATTGTATTTAGAATTTAAATTATTTATAAAGAGGTCATTGAATAAAGCACGAGTTTTAAAATAATCAGAATAATATATCATATTATTTAGTATTTCGTGACCTAATAAATAGTTTTGATAATCATAAATACGTCGTCAAACATAAAAAGAAAATATGTTTCTTTCGAAAGTTCAATGAGGATGTATAATAAGTATATGATATGTATAATTATTATAACAGGAAAAACAAAAAATAAAATCGTTAATACTTGTGTTTAGGTACATTAAAAAAAGTTACGCTTTTGCTAGTAGAATTAACAATTTTAGGTTTATATTTGCTATAAAAGTATTATTATTATTATAATTAATTTAAAAAAAATTATCCGACATATTACAAAACAAAAATCAGCATTTATATGTTGAACACCTTGAATCTTTAAGCTGTGATAATTAGGCGGATATTCAAATCAGGATTCATAATCCAGCAGCGCCATCTAGTTGGTTCACCTGGTTTGACATTAATGACAGTACTGACAGCAATAGTAACCTTGATCCTCATTTTGAATTTTGAACATTATTTCTATTAAATATTATTTCATTTATCAACTATTATTGTCTGAAAAATTTTGAATATAAAGCTCATTTAAAGTAATCAGTATTCAGTATTTATTTGTCAAAATAATAAAAATTGTATGACAAGTTATTAAAGTAAAAATACAAGAGATTAACAATACAAAGAAATACATAACGGGTGCTCAGTTAATCCTCGCTATACGAGTACATTCAACTTGAGCACACCTAGGACCAACTTACTAATGAAATCACCTGTTTACCACATGATGCAATCTACAGCGATATAACAAGTGTTCATTTGAAAAGTCAATCTAGTAGCATGTGATTTACTGAGAACATTTTGAAGTATGTCGTAAATTAAAATTTACTACTTAACCTACAAAGTCGTATATTTTGACAGTTTCATACATACAAATAAATAACAAGTAATAGGTATTTATTGAAAACTATAACAAATGTTGAAAATGTTGTCCTTCAAGATCAATGCACTTTCAAATCCTCCGTTCAAAATTTCTGATGATATTCTGCAACATTACTGGATTGTTATTAATTTCCATGCATTTCTGTTCGATTCTCTGTAGCATATCATTCAAATTCAATATAGGTGTTCGAAATATGTTATTTTTTAGATAAGGCCACAAAAAGAAGTCGCAAGGTGTTAAATCGCATGAACGTGCAGGCCAGGCAATTTCAGTATTTCGACTAATTATACGCTCATCCAAAAATTCTCTTAAATAATCCAAAGATTCTGCAGTACAGTGACAAGGTGCTCCGTCTTGTTAGAAATATGCATTTTAAAGTTCATCATCATGCAACTGATTGACAAATGATTGTAAAATTTCCGTACGGTACCTTTGAACAGTTAACGTTCCCTGAAAAAATATTGGTCCAATGATTCGCCTTTAGCTTATCGCTGCCCAAACACCAATTTTCTCTGGATGTAGCGATTCTTCATTAATTACATGTGGATTTTCACTACTCCAAATTCTTGTATTTTGTGAATTTAGGTATCCCGTTTTATAAAACCATGCTTCATCAGTAAAGATGACTTTTTGCGAAAGCTCTCCATTATTGCTCATATTTACAAACCAATTACAAAACTGTAGTCTACGTGGGTAATCAATTTCTAACAATTCTTTTACTGCTGTGACACGGTATGGATAAAGTTGCATATCTTTTTTAATAACTTGTGAGTTGTACCAACAGAAAGGTTTATTTGTTGACTCAAATGTCGAACAGATGTTTGTGGTTCATTTTCCATTATTTCTTCAACACGATTGACAACTTGAGGTGTACGTTTCTTAACTGCTCCGCTGCCTGATTTTCTTAAGAGACTACCAGTTTCAGAAAAAAGTTTTAAAGTTCTATCCAAAGTATTCTTAAATTGTATATAATCTATTACAAAATGTGGAAACTCAGTTTGAAATTCTACCATACAATCATGAACTGAATAAACCCATAAACCATCAATTTTATTACCACTTCGAAAATAAGCCTGGACTAAAAAAATTTTATGTTCTAAAGTGAAAGCCATTTTAAAACTGAGAAGCAATTTATTTAAACCAGAATCGACGCACGATTATTTTATGCACTAACTGATATTTGTGATTGACATTATCAAATGTCATTTGGATTTACGTTTACGGAACAACAAACACATACTAATATATTTGCGTCGTATTCTATCAAAATTTCAAAGTAATTAGTAACCTAGATTGACTTTTCAAATGAACACACGTTATGTATATACACCACAAAACAAAAAAAGTCGACAGAAGAAAAAGTATGATCAAAAAGTCATTGGATCGCTATTGGCGTGGAATTTACGAGATATCTATGAAATTATTTATTTCAATTAATTTTGATATTTACTTGACAACTTTCAAATCATCTGGTTATAAAATACACATAAAATGCAACTAATTACCATAACCCAAAATCTATTTTATTTGTGACTTATGTGTACGTCAAAGTACAGAAGTAAATAATTTTATAGATGGTTTTTACACTTCATGGCTATCGCGATCCAAAGACTTTTTGATCATATATTATTAAAAAAGTATGCACTACAACAATTATGTGTTAAGAGAGATACGCGTACTTATCTAGCTCTTAAATTATACTTAAATTGAGAGGTTGTATGTAGCACAGCATATAACGTACTTCTTACTACATAATAATTTTCTAAATCGTTTGAAAATATTATTATCTCTTAGGTTAATTATTTTTAATTCGACTGTTTGATGTACCTATTTATTACCTGAAACTAATGAGTTACTGGTATAAAGAACATATTTATTGTCAGCGTAAAACAGTGCATCGCACGTTTGTTTCCGTAACGTAAATCAAATAAAAAATTCCCAATTGACTGCCTTATAGGATAAATCAATAGTTTCATAAGCATAAGAATGTTATTGCAATTTATTATTATAAATCTTCTTAAGATATCTACATTATACAAGCGCAGTTCTTTTTAACTGAACTTTTTCTATAAAATGTTTCTTAATGAAAATAACACCCCAAAATAATAAATATTCTTCTAATTGGCTGGTACAGTTTTTTAGCTTAAACAAAATCTAATTATCATCATTGCAAAAGAGACAAGGTAAAAAAAAATGGTGGAGGTTCTTGTGTCGTGAGAAACATATTTTGTATTAATTTTACTTTCGTATGCAAATGTTTAAGACATATATATTCAGATTTGTTCGATTAAAAAAACGTAAAACTTTAATTTTAAAGTAAATTTTTTTTCCAATATGATATTTATTTTATAATTAAAAAAATATCTAGGCAATTATTTTTTTTAAATTTATTATTACTCCGTATGTATGAAAGTACACTGATATATTACCACGATATGCTACTTATAAAATGGCTAAACTTAGGTGTTCACGGAAAATTTCGAACAGTACAATCTATGTGTTCATTAGATATACTTCAATTTCAAGATTAACTACAATTACAGTTTCCTTTGAAGTTAACGCTTCCGAAAATCGATTGGTCGTAAGTAAACCTTTGTAAGATAGATGGGGGTGTCGCGGAATAAATTTTATCGAATTAAACGCAAACTTTTTTTAATTGTTGTTTGAGGCACACACTTAACACATATAATATTTATAATATCCTTTAAATTTGAAATAAATATGAATTTTGTATAACGAAATGTTAGGTGATTTAAAATTTTCATTTTAGATCGTAAGGTTTATCGAAATGGCACTGAGATGACACGTTTTATGAAAAACTTAAAATCGGAATAAGCACTTCGTTAACATTCTAAAAATGCTTCCTGAGATATTTTTTAGATTCCTAATCGGAGAATGATGATTAGAAATTTAGGCTGTAAGGATGATCATTTTATTATTGAAAAGTTCATTTTGACCAACAGCGATGGCGTGTTCATGTTCCCTGCATTTTTCACATAACGGGTGTTCAGAAACATTCGAAGTCAAGTGGGCTCTGAACAAAAAATCGTATATCTTTACTTAAGTATCTGATTTGTAATAATTATTAAATGTCAACTGTTGTCTGTCAAAAATCAATCTATCTCAGACATGACTTCTTATTTTCAAGGACTACTTTGACTTCGAATGTTTCTGAACACTCGTTATATAAACTTGCAGTTTATAAATTATGGATGTGCGGTATGTTGAATTCCTTTCTTTAAAAACTGCCACATAAGTTTTTTTTTATTTATATAATTTAAGATGTTAATTATTTATAATTTATATAATATATATTTATAATTAATTATATGCATAGGGTTTAAAAGTTTTCCAAAATATTTAACTAAGACAATCATTATGACATTCTGAATATTTCCAGTTATAAGTTTCTTTATTCAATGTAATATGTGTCTGTCATAAACTAAGATTCTATTCCTGGAAAATCGTACCTACTAAAAAAACACACTTGTAAGTTAATTTACGTATTAATTTCAATTGAATTTCTAACGATTTTGTCTTTAATTTATTCGATAGAATAAGAGAAAGAATAATGTTTACAGAAATATATCTCATGTAATGGGTGTTTCAATAAGAGCGCAAGATTTGAATTGCGCGCCATGTTTGACAGTCATAATGTCACATGATTATGACGTGGCAGATCGAAAGTTGACAGATGGGAGTTAGTAAACATGGAGCATTACACGGTAGAACAACGCGTCCTGATTGTCAAAAATTATTATGAAAATGGTGAAAGTTTAATTGCCACTATTCGTAAAGTGCGTCCAATGTTCGGTCGAAATAACGTGCCTAATTCATCTACGGTTAAACGAATAATCGAAAAATTCGAAAGTACCGGTTCGGTTAGTGATGTGAAACACACGATACGAGCTCGTAGAGGTCGTTCAGAACAAAACATCACGGCAGTTCGCGAGAGTGTGACAGAAAGGCCAGAGACGTCAATTCGCCATCGGGCACAAGAATTGGACATTTCAACAAGCACTCTTCAGCGAATTCTCACTAAAGATTTACAGCTGCATGCCTACAAAATCCAACTGACTCAACAACTTCTGCCAGTAGACCATGAACAGCGAAGAGAATTCACCAATTGGATCCTTGAGCAACCTGCTGATTTTGCAAACAAAATCATTTTCAGTGATGAGGCCCATTTTCACCTCGATGGCTTCGTTAATAGGCAAAACTGTCGCATTTGGGGCTTAGAAAATCCATGAATGATTCATCAGAAAGCAATGCATCCACAGAGGGTCACTGTTTGGTGTGCATTATGGTCTGGAGGAATAATTGGACCGTTTTTCTTCGAAAACGAAGAAGGTAATGCAGTAACGGCGAATGGCGAACGTTATCGTGCTATGATAACACAGTTTCTTGTGCCTCATTTGGAAGCTATTGATCTTGACGACATGTGGTGTCAGCAGGACGATGCCACATGTCATACCGCCCGTGAAACATTGACGATCTTGCACGAGTTTGCTCCTGGTCGTGTCATTTCCCGATTTGGTGACCAGAATTCCTCCACGCTCTTGCGATATAACGCCTTTAGACTTCTGGCTGTGGGGTTATCTGAAGTCACAGGTTTATGCCAATAAGCCTGCAACCATCGAAGCATTGAAAGCCGAAATTAGACGCTGTATCAATGAAATACCACCACATGTATTCAATAACGTTATTGAAAATTTCGTCAAAAGGGTACGCATATGCCAGCAAAGCCGTGGCAGCCATTTACAAGATATTTTGTTTCATACATAATTCCCAAATGTATATTTTCTAAATCAATAAATATTTCAATACTTTGCTACAGAAAACCATGTTTTATTGAACACTGAAATCTTGCGCTCTTATTGAAACACCTTTAGATACTTATTGGCAAGGACCCACTTTGCCTGCCTCACCCGTCTATTATATAACTTATAACCGCTATATAGATCGTGTCCTATGACATATCATTTCCAACTACTTTTCGTGAATAAACTTTTAATAAAATTGTTCTTAGTGCTGTAGAAATTCCCTTAATTAAATAACGGTTTTGTTTATTTGTAAATGTTGTTTTTTCACGTTTTTATGATATCCTAGACATTCGGTGTCCATCATGAGCTATTTGCCTTTTAGTTTTATTTATTATAACATTATAAGCGGCCAGGTATCTCATCAAGATCAGCAAAACGTTAGTTAATTTGTTTAAGATAAAGTGTAACATTATCGGAAATGAAACGTTTGGATTTTATTAACTTTATAAAAAAGCGTAACACAAACTTAGCCACAATAATCTCAGTATTAGTACTCTAGTTTATATTAGTATTTATAACATGTATATCTGTTACTTTTCACTAGAAATTTTTACACGCAAATATTCTTAGATATGTGTACATTTCTTACAAGGTAATCGTAGAAACATGGAAGAAAAGTAGGTACACCACAACACGTCATTTTATTAATCTTGTCAGATCTTTTTGATCACTAGTGTATATGTATATAAATATGTAGACATTCCCACTTGTATTTTTTACATTATTCCTTCTAATAATAATAGTCACCGTAACTTCTAATTTCTTCTAGTAACTGTTTATATTTCCACCTTATCTTTATAATATATACAGCCTTGTTTCTTTATAATGATTTATTCAGATTTATTGCATATTATACTTTCATATTTATCATGTGTATCTAATCCTGATCTTGTTCTTTTCTTATACAATCCTTAAAATCACTGTATACTGTAGCTTCAATGATATGAACTAAGATCCTGTAGACAAAGAATAATCTTGATTTTTTAAAAGATTTAAGTTTAAAAGAATGTTTTACATGAGTTAATAAAATAGAAGGACGCCAAAAACTATTAAACAAGTTCAATTTCCCACTTCAAAATTAAGAATTTCTGCGAAACAAATTGTAAAAATCGCGCGATTATTCTGCGAATTTCTTAAGTACATGTTACTTATTTGTCTGCCCACCTATCGTAAACACAATCAATGTTATGTAACAGAGTTTACGGTTCATTAAAGAAAAATTCTCGTCATTTATGGATTCTATTTTTGGTGGTTCGAGCACCGAGATGCGAAAAATAATCTCGTCTAGCCTACCATTCAAGTCACTGGATCGCTCTGACGTCATGGTTGCGATTGACGTCATCACATTGCGGATCTGGTGGGGATAACTCTGTATATTGACGTTATTAACGGGCAGGAGGCATGAATGCCATTTAAATTTTCTTCGAACAAGGAAAAATGTTATTCGCATGCACTTGTCGATATATTTATACATAGAAAACTAGTTTATTACGTTCGAAATATGCTTTTGTAAATTTGTAAAATTAACAATTTTAAATTCAGTTTGTCATTTACAGATTATTTTTTTGGAATGTTTTAGTATTGATTGACTAGATACTAGGGTATTGATTGTAATCCACAAGAAAAATTTAATGTCTTCATTTCTAGATACTATAGTCCATTTTTTAGTTCGGAGAAGTAAAATGCAAAGACACAGTTACTCTTTTTCATTATTAATTATTATTATTCTTATATTTTAAGATAGAAATTTAAAACATTATTTTATCTGAATTTTATTGAAAACGCATACGACTAGTTGTAATTATTAATATTAAAAGCTACTGTTTATTTATAATAATAAAAAAATGTACTTTATAAATAATTTATTTTAAAAATGTTATTGATTAGGGAATGATAAAAATAATATTCGATATATTTAAGTGTATTTAGTTTGAGAAGCATTAATATTCTATGCATTATTTGTTTACATGTTCTTTTGAACTATTATACAAGTATCGTTATGTTCAAATTCTAGGAGTGTAAAGTAGACTTCATTTCAAGTAACAAAAACCCATACCTTGATACCTATGATAAATATGGTGGCAAGAGTTCTATCACTCATTAGGGTTGGTAGTAAATTGTGGATTACAATCAATACCCTAGTATCTAGTCAATCAATACTAAAACATTCCAAAAAAATAATCTGTAAATGACAAACTGAATTTAAAATTGTTGATTTTACAAATTTACAAAAACATATTTCGAACGTAATAAACTAGTTTTCTATGTATAAATATATCGACAAGTGCATGCGAATAACATTTTTCCTAGTTCGAAGAAAATTTAAATGTATATCCATTTTTATTTGTTTCAAAGTTACAGACAAATATATGAATGTGATTGTCACATCATGAAAAAATATGTAATCCTGAAGTCAATACAAACTGATTTTATTTAAAAAAAAGTTATACGATTCAATAACAAGCCTGTGATTGTTAACGTCGCATAATAAAATGTTATCATAAAATAAATAAACACGTGTCGTACAGTAATTTCTTGGAGATCTACAAAAAAATGTACTAGAAATTGATTTATGATAAAGAAGGTTCTTACTTATTTCGTAAGTGCTGAACCATAAACAAATGTTCAGATGACTGTTAACGTTGCATTTTTTAATAAAGGATTAAATTACATTTCAGTTCATACAACAGCTTCTTAGTGAGTGGACACGTTTTCTTTATTGAAAATGCCTTACCGATTTTCTTCTCAAGAGTATGCGGACATGCATTTTGTGTATGGCTACTGTAACGGCAATGCACGTCAAGCAATTATTGAATACCGACATCGGTTTCCCGATAGGCGCATTTCTCATTACAGAACGTTTCTGGAAGTACACAGACAATTTTGGGAATGCGGACTGCGTGATTATCTTTTCGACCGAGGAGTAAATTTGCCAGCAAACTTAGAGGAAGAAGCAGTAGCTATTGTTACAAGGGATCCAACTCTCAGTGTACGTCTAATCGGAGTGCCACGAACGACAGTTTGGCTAATTTTAAAACGTGAGGGCTTGTATCCATATCACTATCGCAGGGGACACGGTTTGCTTGAGGCAGACCACTATGCTAGTCTAGTTTATTCTACCTGGATATTAAGACAGTCACGGCTTCATTTTAATTTCTGCAGAACAGTTCTCTGGACAGATGAATCTACGTTCACGAGAAGTGGTGTTACAAATCTGAGAAACCTGCACAGGTGGTCGTCAGAAAATCCCAAAGCTATACGCCCATCTAAATTTCAACATGAATTTTCTATTAACGTTTGGGCGGCCCTAATCGATGACTTGTTGATTGGTTCTGTCATTCATCCTGGGAGGTTAAATGCGGACAATTACCTTCAATTTCTTATTGAAGAACTGCCAGTGTTTTAGAGGGTGTCCCACTGAATGTTCGACGAGACATGTGGTTTCACATGGATGGGGCACCACCACATTTCGGAATTGCTGTCCGAAATTGGGTTAACGTCATTTATCCAAGATGGATTGGTCGAGGTGGGCCTGTTGCATGGCTACCCAGATCACCCGATCTTAATCCCCTTGACTTTTTTTTATGGGGGTACATGAAAAATTTAGTCTACGCGCAAATTTCGAACACAAGAGAAGAATTGTTGAATTGAAATCCAACGAAACAAGTATGAAATTCGGATAAGTACTTCTTCTGTTGGCTTACGGGTACAAGCCTGCATTCAACAAGGAGGTGAACATTTCGAAATGTTTTTAATTTAACTTTTTTAAATAAAATCAATGTTGAAGTCTTTCTTTGGAGACTGTGGTTAAGTAAAAACTTAAAAAAAGGTATACAGCCCCTTACCACAATTATTAATCGTATCCTAAATACGTATTTCGACAACTAAGTTGTCATCATCAGTAGGTAAAACCACTAATCAAGGTGTCGCACATGGGACACAGTAAAGCTAGCACAACTGCTTATGCAACAACTTTACACAGCGTCCACGTATAAACTAAAAATCAATTTTTATTGACTTTAGGATTACATTTTTTTAATGATCTGACAATCACATTCATAGACCTGTAACTTTGAAACAAATAAAAATGGATATACAAGGTTTGCGTTCTTGTTACTTTACACTCCTGAAATTTGAATATAACGATACGGGATACCTTGTATACCATCTCTTTAATTTCTGCAGAACAGTCCTCTGGACAGATGAATCTACGTTCACGAGAAGTGGTGTTACAAATCTGAGAAACCTGCATCAGAAAATCTCAAAGCTATACGCCCATCTACATTTCAATATGAATTTTTGATTAACGTATGGGCGGCTCTAATCGATGACTTGTTGATTGGTCCTGTCGTTCTTCCTGAGAGGTTAAATGCGGACAATTACCTTCAATTTCTTATTGACGAACTGCCAGGTCTTTTAGAGAATGTCCCACTGAATGTTCGACGAGACATGTGATTTCACATGTATGTGGCACTATTACATTTCGGAATTGCTGTCCGGAATTGGGTTAACGTGAATTATCCAAGATGGATCCCCTTGACTTTTATTTATGGGGGTACATGAAAAATTTAGTCTACGCGCAAGTTTCGAACACAAGAGAAGAGTTGTTGGATCGTATTCACCTGGCTGCCGAGCAAATCCGACAAAACAAGTATGAAATTCGGATAAGTACTTCTTCTGTTGGCTGACGAGCACAAGCCTGCATTCAACAAGGAGGTGGACATTTCGAAAATAATATTAATTGAACTTTTCTAAATAAAATCAGTTGTTATTGACTTCAGGATTTCATTTTTTTCATGATCTGACAATCACATTCATAGATCTGTAACATTGAAACAAATAAAAATGGATATACAAGTTTTGCGTTTTTGTTACATGAAATGAAGTCTACTTTACACTCCTAAAATTTGAACATAACGATACTGGACAACTTGTGTATAAACATTATACAATTATAAAATACTAGCTAGTAATCCGGAAATATCGAGAGAATTCTGTTTTCATTCACAACTTCACTTTGATTCATCATGGAGTCAATGGATTTATATGTCACTGTTTCACCTTGCGATTCTGTTTAGAATGATTTTTTAGTTCGTATCGTGTACGTCCACAATCAATAATAATTTCTCCTTTTCTTTCTTTCAAAAACTCAACTACTTGCTTAATTACTTTTGAAATATCGGTATCATTAATATTTTCACCTTTCGATTTTGACAATTGTCTACCATATTTTTTTTTTAATATCATCTTTCTGACATTTACAACTAACCTATGCACATTATTTTAAGTATTCATATAAGACAATTCATTCAAGATTAAATCAAAGTTATTTTCCTTTGTAACAATATGTTAGCGTAAATAGAGTATATGATTAGCAAACTTCAACTTGTAATAAAAAAGTACTACCAAATCAATTATTTGAGAAATTTTTACGTTACTTATGTCGAAACGCACCGTAGATTTCACCGGTGTTTAAAAAAATGCATTTTACTATAAAAACACTTGTGTATTCGAATGCAACGTTGTGTCAAAATTTCAACTCAATCGACCGATTACTTTTCAAATTTTGCGAATGTTTATATGTATATCGAGATTTCTCCAGTGTCACCGTTAAATTTGTCAAACTTTGAGGGACCTAATAAAGGCCTCAAGTTCGTAGTCCACTTGCACGTATCTTCTGTTCTTATTTAATAATATAATTTTCTCACATTTATCAGAAATCACTTTTTGGTTTGCTTGCGGTAAAAGTTCTTGAACTTCCGCTAATTTCAATGTTTTTAAAATTCAATAGGTTTCAATGATTGAAAATTTTTGGGAGAGTTATCAGAACTGTTGTATATATCTACATTACTCGATTCTATATTTTGCTTCGCCAAAATTTCGAAAAAACTGCAAAATCGTTCATCTGATTTCTAAAACTTATATACCACAATTGGTATAAAACATATTTGTGTTTTACCGGGATATCAAATCAAATAATTTAATAAATGAACAGAGATAAGCAATTCACATTTATTAAATTTGTTTGTGCAATATAAATGTTTAAAAAAGATATAATAGTTTCAAAGAACACAATTTGAAGATGTTTGAAGGTGTTTGGGTCAAAGGTTTGTTACTTATTTGAGAAATGCGAACTCATTTCATTATAGTTTTACTATGCAAGTTAATTTTAGTGTACTTCAAACATCTGAAGAGCCCATTGTGTAGTAAAACAAATGTCATATAATGTATAATAATTAAAAAATAAAAGAAAATTGTTAAAATTTTTAACATCCGTGTGTTTATTACTAATGGGTACGAACATTAAATGTTCATCAAGTAGATTTAATGCCAGGATTTAAAAGCCAAATCATAGAATGCATAATAATTGTTAAGGAGTGCTGTACTTTGATACTAAGATACATTACTTATTTTGACTGTACCATATTACATTTTACTTTATTTATTGTATCATAACTTATTCTATTTCTTTATATGTATATGTACTGTAGTTACTTAATTTTAATTGGAATATTTGTTATGCACCATCTACCTCATTGTATTATTTATTTACCTTGTAAACTTTTGTATTTGTATTGTAATTTTTTTATAAATATTTTTCAAATTTAAAATCTTAAACGTCAATTCGGCATATTTTTAGTAGTTCATTATTGAAAAATTAAATAATTTACTATTTTTAACCTCCATCTTTATTTTTAGATAATCGATTCTCTTTTCTTAACAAACTATATAAGTAAGCAATTATAAATGAAAGTAACTCTTCTCGTAGTGTTAAAAAAGGCAAATTAAATGATGTACAGGTGGCCCAAAATGACCGAAGGGGTTTGAGTTCATTATAACTTCTTATTTAAGACATAATTATTAATTTTTTTAAATTTTAAATACAGTATATTAATGGAGAATATTTTTAATTTAATTATGAAAAATTATATCTCGCAAGTGGTGGCCATTTTCTGCTTCGCATATTCGTGCTCTTTCCAAAAAATTTTCCATAACCTTTCGCAAAACTTCAGGTGTTATGTTGTTGATTGCGTCGCGTATATTATTTTTTAATTGCTGTATGGTTCGAGGCTTATTAATATAGACTTTTCCTTTCAAATAACCCCAAAGGAAACAGTCTGAAGCGGTTAAATCCGGTGAACGCGGAGGCCTATTAAAATCGCTTGTGCGGGAAATAATTCGTTCACCAATGATGTCGCGTAAAAGAGCCATTCTGTCCCTCGCAGTGTGCGCCGTGGCTCCATCCTGTTGGAACCATACTTGCGGATGGTTTTCCACGGCTGGCCTTAAAAAATTTTCCAACATTGTCCGATATCTAACACCAGTGATGGAAACGGCGACACCGTGTTCATTTTCAAAAAAATATGGGCCAATTATCCATTCCGACGAAACACCGCACCAAACGGTACACTTAAGTGGGTGTAATTCTCGCTATTGAACTACTTTTGGATTTTCCGTAGCCCATATCCTGCAGTTTTGCCTATTAACGAACCCATTTCATTGGAAATGGGCTTCGTCGCTCATAATTAAATTATGAATAAAATCATGATTTTCCTCTGCTTTTTGACGAAAATAAATTGCATAATCAAGTCGTTGCTGGTAATCTGTCGGTTTCAATTGTTGGACAAGCTGAATTTTGTATGGAAACATTCTTATTGTATGGAAAATTCTCTGCAGCGACCCTCTTGAGAGGCCAAGTTGTGTCGAACGTCTCCTGGTTGATGTTTCTCCATCTTCCCGAATACTCTCCTGTACCCGTTCAATACTGTCATCCGTGTGCACCGTTCGTCGTCTGTCGGCACCAGGAATGTTCCTTACTGCCCCTTGTTCTCGAAAATTTGCAACCAGACGGTTTATTGTTGACTCTGAGGGTCCAACCCGCACATTAAAATAACGACGATATGCACGCTGAGTCAAAACAATGGATCGTTGATTTGAGAAATAAAGTTCAACGATTTTGGAACGTTGTTCAATTGTGTACTGTTACATTTTAAATTCCCCAAGTCTTCTTTACAAAATACTGAAAACAAAAAAAAAATTATAATAAAAAAGTTATAGGGAATTAAAACCCCTTCGGCCATTTTGGGCCAACCTGTATATGGTAACGCTACTTACCAAGTGTTAGACAATGACAATTGCATATTAAAATCTAACGCAACTTAATCAGATTGATAATAAATAATATCTTTTAATAATAAATCTTATTTGAATAATTATCTAAAACATTGCAATATTTAAGGAAAATTTCCTTAAACTACTATTTTACTTTATCGAGCGGTAGAAAATGCAAAAAATTCCCTAGCGCGCAATCCAATTAGTTGTAATCTCGGCATATATTTTAGAAACAATGGCGTGCTGACGCAATTGACTATAGACTATAGAGACTATAGAGAAAAAATAAGTAACCACAAAAATATAGGTACTACGCTATAGATATAATGTAAAGTAATTATTTGAAAATAAAGAAGACTATTAGATGGATTTCGAGCTGTGTCCATATAGCACAGAAGAGGAATAACAAGTTTGGTTTTTAAGTCGAGCCAAGCCACGGGTCAGAAGTTATGTTTTATATTAATTTCTGCCTGTGACGGGTTCACGTCTTAGAAATCAAGTCGTCAATGATTTAATGGAATTAGTCCTTATCGAAGCCAGAAGAGGAGGACAATTAATTGAATTAGCGAAGTTGTTTCAAATATTAGATATATAAATATCTTGTCGAATTTGGTAAAGTTACCTTATAAACCCCATCTCACTATTCTCTGTATAAATATTTTGAAACTTATTTTATATTTTGATCACCAATAATAAAGAGACATCAAAAATTATCTTAGTCAATGGTGGCCATGGAGTGAAAAACGCCTGTCCTAAATTATATCATCCTTTTGAGAAAATTCTGATTTCGAGAAATTTTCAGGTTAAGTGTCATGCTGACGTTAAAATTTGTCAATATATTAATCTTAATGTCAGTCTGACACTTTCCTCAAAAGGATGACATAAATTAAGACGTTTAATTTAATTAATTAAATTAAGTCGTTTTTCACTCCATCGCCGCCGTTGACCAAGATAATTTCTGATATCTCAGTCTATTATTAAATTAATGACCTACTAACAGTGGTGGTTCTTGATGATGTGCGATGTAAGCTGCTGCATGGATAAAACTGCTTCAATCAATTTCGGTTGCAGCTACTTGTTTCTCTGTATATCGTCTGGAAACGTGGTAAGTTAACAGCGGAGACGTGAACGATACCCCACCAGTACGCCAGACAAGAGAGAAGGGAGGTACTATACCAGGCGCCAAGCGTGTCTGTGCCCAATCTGATCAGATACGTCGACGATGGATACGATAGAAATACGAGTACATACGCAATACGTATTACTATGAATAGTGGTTTTGAAATATGTTATTATTCACTACAAATCTGTCCAGCTTAGATTTTCAGTCGGTTTATTTCCAAAATGGGACTGCTTCCCGCTCAGGGTTACAATCGGTAAAGTGTAAAACACAATTGAATTAATAAAATATTTAGGCGCCACTCAAAATTTATATGAGAAAAATAGTAATAATATCTTTGAGTTACTTATGAGCACAAAAGAAAAAGGTCAATTTAAAAATAAACACAATAAAATTTAAATGAAACTTTAATACAAAAATCAAAAAAAGAAAAAAAAATTTATCTTTATAAAGTATAAAGATTAATATTGCCTCATTTAACAATATTCTTAAGGTAAAAATAACGCATGGAAGTGACCGCAGCATGCGATCAAAAACCTTTGTGACTTCCGATAAAAATTAAAACTAATAAATTACAAAGATGCTTTTTAATTTCTCCCTAGAGAACAAAATAAACAAACTATTTGACAGACCGAAACAAACTCTAACCCATGTGCAACCACATGTAAAAAAATGCCCTTGATATCCCAAGCGTACTAAAATTTTACAGTTACAGAAAAGTTTTTTAAACTAGAAATTTTAAAAAACCATCTTTGTCATTTATATCAAATAACTAAGATTAAATATCAAAACGATAATAATAATACAATAGAAAATTACAATATTCAAATCGTTCAATATAAAAATATAAGATATCTTTTATAAAATATATTACTTACGTAAAAAATATATTCATATACTCGAGACACATGAGTAAGAAAGTGTTAAAAATCAATTACGAGATTCACAAACTCGTAAAATAAATCGGTAATGATATAAGCAAGCACAAAAACACAATTAAATCAAAAAACAAAAACCGAAATTACTAAGACAAAGATAAAGATTTATCTTTAAATAAACACACCTTTCTTACTTCACTGAACAGCTAGCACGCAAGCTACGCTTAAAAAAAATACAGCCATTAAAATCGTCCACAGCGGATCAAACGGCATTCTCAAACTGCGCAAGTTATATCAACAAATTTTCAAAATAATAATACACTCAAAAATAATTAAACTTTTCAAAATATTTGTGGGGAAAAGTTCATAGAAGTATGTGTATACCACACCTACTTCTGACCTGTCCCTATTGCTTATCCAAATCAAATGCTACACTATACATTGAATAAACATATCGGGGAAGTAAAGTTGGCGGGGACGCGGCTTACGCAGCAGTGTCGTTAACTTATCACGTTTCCACGGTATATGAAAGCTTAAACGAAGCAGTCTCGTCCGTGCAACAGCTTGCATTGTATGTCATCCAAAATCGCTACTGCCTACTAATTATTCGGAAAAAGTTAGTAGTCAGTTACCCAAATATGTACATTGTCAGCATATTCACTTTGATTTCATTTTCACCACTCACACTTTATCATTCTCTAATCTATGCATTTCTAATTTACTTATCTTTTAAAATATTCCCACAGAGATGCTATAAATTGTTATACCTCTGACTTTCTAACTAGAAAGCTGTATTTGTATTTATTCTGAATTTCGCATCTATTCCATCTTTCATTACAAAATTACAAAAAAATAAATAATAATTTTCATCTTATTTAAACACAATTAATATATAATGTTTACTTTAACGGACTTTCTATTTTAGTATAATAAGTAAGTTATGAATGTTTGACGGTTTCATAACACGGTAATAAATTCGCTTAAAATTATAATAATAATTCGCTTATGAAACGTACCGGAAATGGTTCAGTTTTGAAACTATTGACATCAAGCAATGAAAAGTAGGTTGTTTACAACAATGTTCATCGAAAAATATTGTGGAGTAAGCACTATCCAAAGTAGGTATTACAATTGAAACAGACATGTAATATACATATCTGTAACTATACACATGGACAATACATTTCGTATTTTCAGCATTTACTTCTGCTTAAGACACGTGTTTACTATTAGGCGTCATCAGTTAAGCTAGTGAAGCAATGTAATACAAATGATACAAATCTTTATGAATGGATTTGTATCTGTATATAACATTAAGTTGAAATCGCCCACAAGATAAAGCAAATTTCATCCTGTAAGGTGGCACTTATTTAATAAGTGACATCTGACGGACGAAAGAGACTTTGCTGAAAAAGGCGCCCTTTTCGTTCGACCAGCTATGCTGGTACGAAGAACGAAAAAAATACGAGTAGTCCATTAACAACGAGCCAGATGGCAGTAAAAATACAAAAAGGTTTTAAGTATATCTATACGTTTATGCACGTATAACGCTTTTGTTACAATTGAACCAGACATGTAATATACATATCTGTTACAGATATGTATATTACATGTCTGTTTCAATTGTGTTCATATAGTGTCAATACTCACATCATTCCTAAATAGTTTCAGTTAATTTGTTGTTGTGTATTAATTTCCTAAAACGTATAATATATTTTCGGTTGAGATATAATAGAACAAATATCAACTTCGATATTAAAATAATCTTATTGGCATTTTTTTGTATTACTTTCTGCACATCTCGCCATGCGTAACCTTTTACATCTCATACAAACAATCCCACGTTCTAAAGCAACTTTCATTTTCAAAAGACAAATTTAATAATGTCCAATAATAAATCTGACCTTTGTTTCCCTAATTCCCTATGTGTACCATACACTACTTCTAATGAAATATTTAGGATTTCTTGCTCAATTTGATCAAAATCTATATATAACTGTCATAATAATACTAGAAATTTTAATTTTGTCTACGCCACACGTGGAAAGGCGTTCAAGTAACGAAATAAGTTTTAATATTTCTGTTGTAACTTCAAATTGTCTAATTAGATATTATTACTGTTAAATATTAAAAGTTGGCGCCATAACTTCCTCTAATTGCTGACATCTTCATTTTTTAATTTTAAAAATTAACTGGCTACCTACAATTTTAATTTTTTATTTCTTATTTTATATTTTTCTTCATTTTTCTTTAAAACCATTTCACTTTTACCTTCAAATGTATAATAAATTTTTATTCAAACTAGCTTAATTTGCTTGTTACGAAATGTTGTAAAATTTGAAAATAAGGTGTACCAATATAAAATTTATACAAACACATTCAAACAACATTAACACAAAAAGACCTGAAAACTTCGGACATTTTTTTCAAAATCTTAATCACTTCTTGTTTATAGTGGTTACAAATGAATGAATTTCCTAAAAAGTGTCGAGTGGTACGTTTGAACAATTGACTAGTATTTAATCGATATACAGTCGAAGTCCTCTAACTCGAACTTCTGTAACTTGAAATTTTCTTTAACTTGAATATTTTCGTAGTCCCCGTTGAGTTAGAGGAATTCAATTGTACTTCTATTCCTAATCGAAGGCAGGCATGTACTATGAATGCCAAATAATTTAAATTATTTTAAAATATTTAATATAAAACTTATTGGGAATATGCCAGTTCCTCAGTTCATTAAAAGCTTTCAATAATACCACAAGCTTGTCAAAAAAAATGTGTACACATACATATTATCCTATTTAAGCTGTCCACGTAAATAAAAAATAGAGTTTGGCTGAGAATTTAGCCCTGCGTAATTCCGTATTTGCAACAAAAGCACTGCAAATAAGTAGTTTGCGACCTATTTCTAAGTAATAATTATTTCATTTAGTTCGGGAAATGTTTGGAGAGCTGTTCCTACTATATTTCTTAACTAGTTTTATATTACGAATTGCGTTTATTTTGTAAAGGACGAGTCGTCACTGTACGTAAATAAAAGGTTTCCCAGTAATCCTATAAGGTAGAAACGCTAGAACGACATTTGTGAAGCTTCCAAACATAACATCATCGGTAAACTATATTGTACCGCACCGTCATAGACGTCAGAAAGCACAGGTCTCGGCACTTCCGCACCAACAATTTCCCTTTACGTTTCCGGATTTTAATAATACGTGTCATCAAGATTTGCTCGGTGATTGATTTTTGTTAAAACGAGTCCAATTAATATGTCAACCTACAAACACCTACCACAACTGCGTCTACAATCGCATACATCTTTCATGGTGGGCAGGTATAGATCTAGAACCACCCCCGTACAAAAATTCTATATTTAGCGTCGTATCCTGAATTTTCGAGATATAAGCTAAACTTGTTATGACGCAATGAAAATAAATTTGTTGAAGAGATATATTGAAAATTTGACTAGAAATGCGAGTTTTAATTTATTTTATCGATTAAATGTCTCGATAGTGTACAGTACTAGTCCAAATTATAGATACCAAGATACATATGCGTTCTTTGAATTATTTCTGTCGCCATATGAGTTTGAACAATTTCTCTCTAAAAGGAATTTGTTCTTCTTTTTAAGCTAATGTCAACACCTAGTGCAGGCTGCATAATTTTTGAGTAATTTTGACACGTTGCACTGCTTCAAACAAAACAAAGCAATTGATTAAAATTTCAAGATTATATATCAACTGACAGTGATGTGATTAACATTTTGTGAGTCGGTCTACTTAAATTATTATCAAATATTGTTGGGTTAGTTTACATGTTTCCTTTTCGTATTAATGGTTAGTTTAATCGTGTTAAATTTTTTACTTATATTAGAGTCTAAATATGTATGTTACAATTATTCTCAACTAAAATAATATCAGAGAGGCAGAATTATTAGACACCGGTTTATAGTTCTCTGAAATTGTTAACCATGAAAATGAAAGTCGATCCACAGTTATCACATGTTGTCGAACATGATTTCAGGACGGTAATGGATGTCGAAAAAGTGGTAATTAAATCAAAAAAAAACTCGTAAAAAGCATTGTCTAAGATGAGTTTGCGGAATCGGTTTTCAAATACCAGATCAATTGCTAATGTATCATGAAAACCGCCCAGAACTCATCCCCTATATTACCACTCTAATGAACACCCAAAACAATCGAATCTAGTGCACAGAAAGATTCCAATCAAATATGAAGTGGAAACTTGCAGACAGGTGGTATCTCCGTTATTATATCCAAGGTCTGTTCATAAAAGTGCTGGAGTTATAGTGTGGATTGGCATTACCAATAAAAATAAGTCTTCTCTTGTATTCCTCAACGGTACTCTGATCGCCCGGCGTTACTTAGAGAAAATTGTTCAGCCTTATTTCCTTTCCTATTTTTCCGATTTTCCGATGTAGAAAACATTATCTGTAAAAGTTTAAGTAATTTTTGGATGCTTATCATAGGCTCTCTCATTGAGGCTGTCCGACGTGGAGTACAAGACAAAACAAGAAGACATTTATGACCCTTATTAGAATCCATACCACGACGCGCTAGTGATGGTGTAAATAACAGAAGACAGCCGACAAATTATTAATGACAAATTATCACCATCTGTTGTTCCTTAGAGTTCTAATGCCTGCTAAGTATGTAGCTAAGATCTGTCGGTTATTAAGGTTAAAATAATTTTTAAAGGCCAAGATATTTGCAAATATATTTGTTCAAAATGCACAGTATCTAAACAACGTTAAACCTCAAACAGACCATATTACAAAAAGGCTATATTAGAAAAGTTATATATTAAAAACAAAATTCTATTACTTTTTAAAACTGATATCGATTGAAAGAGCAGGTAATTCTTTCTCTCTCATATGAGTAAATTTAACATTTTCGACAATACTTTCAATGTATCTTTAGATGCTTCGTTGCAAAGCATAGATTTCTCTAATAACAACTAAGCTCTGCGTGATTTATAATAATTTTTTCCGCCTTCTTATTCGTTTAAAGTAATATTATTATTCACCGTGATATGTATTTTTCAGGTTTGTAATAATAATTTAAATTGAAATGCTTTTTAATTGCGAGAGATTTCTTTTGTTTAGTGGCTCTAATTGTAAGTTGCCTTAAGTTTGCTTATCTATCTATTTAATTCTTTGGGTTGAACGCCAGTATGACCAGGCTTGCACCAGGCACTTGAGCACAATGCTCTTTGTACCACCCCCAATAAATCTCTCAGTTCCACTCTGTTAGTCTCGTGTCTTTGTTAAACGCTACTATTCTCCTCAGGGGAAATTTGAGTTCTTTCGTAGGATCCAATACTTCTCTTTCAAAATGTTTCTGCCTGTTCCTCACACGTGCATACTACATGAAGGTTAGTTTACTGTTTTTACATCTTCTACGCCTGGGGTCGCTAAACAAGCCCATGCTGTACAAATGCTTCTTTAAAGGACAATGTCTGTTTACCAAGGTGGTTATAGTTTTAATTTATTTTTTGTTACTATGAACTAAATTAGCCGAAAGCCTAGCGTTCAGCTTCTCCAGTAGTGTCTTAGTATGGAGTTAACATTCCCTTAACCTTCATTTCTTTTTATGTTCTCTTTCTAGCCATAACTAGATCTCCCTTTTAGTGGAATCCTTGGCGATTCCACATACAGGTTCTAGTCCTATGAAGTTCCTCTTAGAACCTTCCATGGTCAGTTCCTCAGATATCTCATTACCTTAATCTCCTCATGTCTTGGCACCCATATCAGTGACAAGGTATTGTCTTGTCTCATTCTATCGAGGACCTTTGTACAATGTTTCGCCAGTTTAGAACTGGTAGATGGATTCATCTTACTATCAGTCTTTACGTTGATTCTTTTTATTTGCACAGTCGGCCTCCCAAATTTCCTTGGCTGCAAACAAATCAGCCTGGAAAACCGGCGTATGTTTCCCTGGACTTAATGATATCTTCCGTCTACTAAAACTCCGTTGATGAATAATGGAATTCTGTTACGTCTGTTAGCCTCATTTCATCTGCCCGAGTTAAAAAATAAAATATATTTAAAACATATCTAACTGCTTTTACCCTATTATTGCATTTCTTGGCATATCCTTAAATAAACTTTATATTACCAAATGTAATTATATTTTCACAAGTGAGTTGTTAAAGAAAATACATAATGACAATTTCGTTGAGGTGATTCAAGGGCGATCAAACGGAAACAACGATGGCGACGAATATTCTGGAATCTGACGCAATTATCAAAACATTAGAGGAAAGTGTCTTTCATGTGAAAATATCTTAACGTCAGTATTTTTGGTAATATAAATAGAAATGCGTTGTTACGTTACGGTTTCCTTTTAAGCATTATATTACTACCTTTGCAAGGTTTTTCGCCATTTGTTTTGCTAATTGGATCGCTTGACCTTTTCTGTCTTTTTTAAGCAAATCTGTTGCACAATCGTCATTAGTTTTTCTACGTATTTCTTGGCTTTGGCTTTGATATAGATCAACTATTTGGTTACTGCATTGACGAAGATTTCCACGTCCAGGACCGAGTTTGTAATTTAAAGCGAGGACGAAATATTCCGTTTTATATTTTTTTTAAGCAAGGTGTTAGTTTTCTGAATTTCTTAATGCGCGTTATGTCGTTTTGGCGAATAAGAGAACATGTAAAACTACACTTTTGTGAATCAAATGAGCACCTTATAATTCTAAAACCCCAATTACATTAGTTCTTTATCCTGGTTCATCAAAATTGCGCATCGTTCTGTACAGCCAATGACTTTTATTATGGTCTACAAGTATTACATCATCCTTCCTACAGCCTGGACTGAATTTAATGTAATTTTCACTCACAAAATTACAATTAAAGGGCCGAAAATTTCAATCGACAAATTATTTTTGCCGCCTGAAACCAAACTTGCAATTGATAGACACACAGCGAGAATATCCGTTTTAATAACTACTTTGTATGTATTAAGGAGTGAGTAAATAGTTATGAACACTATTTCAATAGACACCGGAAAACATATTCATTCGATTTATGTACTACGTATTTCAAAAAGTCTCATACTGGTTGAAGAGGAAGGTTATGATTTAACTAAACTATGTTTTTAGATAATCTCCAATGTGTTTAAATGAGAAAAGACAACAGAAAAAAAAATGGAAACGGAATTATAAACGTCAGAAAACGACAAACAAAGACAAATTGGAAAAGTAATTCTGTGTAGTTAATTTTGGCTTAAATTGAATAAAACAGTTTTATGAATTGGGTTGACGATTATTTTTTCCTCCTGGTTTGAAGGAAATGTATCGACATGTATCGACCAAAGTATGAGTTGAAATAATGCAATAGTTTTTGAATAACACTAATATAGTCTTGGAGTTCCGTTAACTTAATACAAATGCAGTATCTGGTCTTAATACTAAAGACCGAGGAAACTGGCTAATAAATAATATTTGCTCCTTTTTAGATCACTGAGATCTTAGTAGGAACTGTTAGTTAGATCACTGAGACCTAAGCTAGAACTGTAGTTAACTCGAAGAGATCGTACTTGGAACTGTAGTGAGCTCTAAGAGATCTTGTTTGGAACTGTTTTTTTATTTACTTATTTTTCGGCAAGAAAGTTTTGTCCCCCCAGTTCCAAGAGAGGGGAAAACAACGAAATTGATTATACAGAAATTTCTATACAACTATTTTTACCTTTCTTCCAAGAAAAGTATATGCTGTAGTTTCCAACGTCATAAATGTATTAAAATAAATAATATACGCCGGGAACCCTTAATTATAGAATAATAAAATAACTCTTAAAATAATAATTATACAATACACAGGAAATGCGTTAGAGATAACATAATAGTTCGCAGAATCGCATCGAACTGAACTATTTAACCTATTATAATAATATAACACTTTATCTATAACAGGAAATATGTCAATAAAACTTATTCTATTATACAATACATTATGGATGGGTTAACCAGAGGGTTATGCCTGTAATAAAATAAATAGTTTTTATAACCGCAGAAAACAAGACAATGAATAAAGAAATGTAATACCTGACCAAGTCTTAGGTAATTGACAATATTAAATATATCAGAACTCCAAGAACCTTTTCTATACCATGTGGCCGCGTGCGTCTGCACTATAGCGATACCTGTAGTGTAAGCAAAACACACAGAGGTGTCCGTGTGTTAGAACGGTAAAGAAGTAGACGCAATGTTCCAATGTGTAGTCGCGCAAGCGCATAAGCCTGACGATATAAACATTGCAACTAACACCCATATGCGGGAGCGACAGCTAATGCGCTTGCGCGACTACACATTGGAACATTGCGTCTACTTCTTTACCGTTCTAACGCACGGACATCTCTGTGTGTTTTGCTTACACTACAGGTATCGCTATAGTGCAGACGCACGCGGCCACATGGTATACACTTACAATATTTACAATTTAAAACAAGGATTGAATACATTAACATAAATATACCTACATCTGTTTGCTTATATCTAAATGAAACGAAAAATTCAAAATTAAATGTATTTTTCCCCAACAACGATAAAGTAATTGTGATTTTCGTTGATGGATGACCTTAGTTACATTTTTAATATTGTTGTTATATAGTTGATATTCCCATTGTTATTTTGCAAAAAAATATCTATCGACAGGTTATGTAGCTTTTATTCGTGGTCAGTTAAAAAGTTCTTTACTTCCGCACAGAAAAAATCGCATGGCAAACTATGTGCAATGTATGATAATGAAGCCTAGAAAGAACAACATTAATTCTGGTGATTTTTTACTCAAAGACGAACAAGGCTTTGCTCGTCCAGTTTAAGTTAATTGAAAAGTGGGTATTTTATAATATCAATCAAAAAAAATCGTGGAACGAGCAAGAGGAATCAGTACAAACAACATCCAAAGTAGGTATTCATTAACAGAAAATTGTGTTATTAATTTGGTGGAATAGAAACGGATTGTCTTCTTGAAAATTTTACCACGCAACCTAATAATCAATTTAAATGCGTGAATTTAATATTAATTGCAAGTCAAAGTGAACATCGCGATTCAAGAAAAACAACCAGAACTGGCAAATCGAAAATATATTAGGTTCCCAAGGAAAAAGTTATTTGAGCTTGATTGAGATGTATTGTCACGTTCACTATATAGTCCTGTATATTAGCAATTATTTCCTTGTGTGAGAAACTTCTTGGATTATAAAAATTCCAATAATTATTTTGCCGGCAAAAACCAAATGTTCAAAAGAAAAATATCAAAATGGACAATACCTTACTGAATATAGATTTTGTGTTAAATACTAAAGTTATCTTCTGTTTTCTTAACAAGCTTGCAATTATTAGTTGCCAAACTAATCTTATGTAATTCATCCCTTTAAAAATAAAAATTTTCAAATTAATGTAGTTTTTAAATCCGCTTGGAATGTGGAGAATTCTACAAGGTTGGGAATCACTTGTTTCTAAATATGTTAACACAAATACACATAATTCCCAATAACAATAATCTAATAAAATAAAATCTGACATGCACATGTGTACGTGCAAAGCCATGGATACATGTATATGTATGTACGTACATGTGTAGGTAAGGACATGTACTTTAAACGGTTAAGTATGACAACTTCCATCCTTCCGTGTATTTTGATACAATTATACAATCATGAAGCACCTACTAAATAGGGGAGGGGGATATAATCAAGCTCTATAAAAGGGAGAAGCCATTGAAAAAGCTCAGTTTATATTACACCTGTGTGTCATCATTATGTGACTTGGGGTATATTGTACCTTCTATATTAGTAGATCCATGCATTTGAAACACTTAACATGTTACCTGTACAGGTAGATAACTTAAAATATATATAGTAATTTTCAAGTCAAAATTAGTCAACGCTTAGTAGTTTAAATAAACTATTTATCAATGTTGCTTAGAAAATTTAAAAATGCAAATGATTAACCGGTTTTTCTTTCTTTATAGATGACAACTAAAACGCCTGTCAAGTTTTCCAAATTCCACCAAATTTATACCCGAAGGTAAGTGTCGCAACTCATATTAACATAGTTTAATAGAATAATAGAATTAAATAATTTTAAAGGTTTTCTTTAAATTATATCGATATTTTATATTTGAAATAACGTGGTGTTTAAGTACCTTTCCATCAAACATCTGCGGATATATCTGCGCATATGGCACGGGAAATTTTTGATTTTGTTTCGGAAAATTATGGGCACCAATTTTGTTAGTTTAGATACAAGCTTAAATTGATTCCATGACGGCTGGACTATCAGAAAAAAGGATTACTTTAAAAAATCAATAAAAAATACCACAATTTGATAATAACAATTCAACTTGAAAAGAAATTGTTTTAATTTTTCTTTCTTTTGATAAGGAAGAAAAGTTTATAAGCAGGTAGTGGCCTCTGTTAGCTATTTTTCTAATTATTTTAATTCTGTTCGTATTTCGGTTCGTATTTTTTAAATGATTGTGTATTTTTTTTTAACTTAAATTATTAATTAATTAATTAATTTAAGAAATACTCGTAATTTAATTTAATTTGAACAGACTATAGATATCTAAATATTAAAATCGAAAAATTTAAATAAATATCCCTTACGTGTACCTAACTAATAAAAAATGGTGATATTTTTGTAATAAAGCATTAATAAATATTTTTCAAATATCATTTTAGGATTAGGTAATAACGTTTTATAATTAAAACAGACATCTTTTAACCAGATTTATTCACTAAACTATCATATAACATGCAGGTGTTTTGCGAGGGCGCCTGTATAGCATCAGTATTAAAATTTAAATTAATTACTATTTGAGACTTTTTGCAAAAATTACGCTAGTAATATCTGTAACTAAAACAATGAAATCTAATCATAATTGATTTGACAATTTCGTAAGAGTTAAGTGACATCAAAATACTTCAATTTCTTTCACGAATTTGTGCAGTGTTGACTGACTTATTTGTGGGAATCTTCACGTTGCAGTATTCGATATGACGGACAGATGCACTTTTATAATTTACTTGGTTAGTGTTATTCATAGAAAAAGAATACCTTAAACCGGCAACTCCTTGAAGAGAGACGTGAGATAGACAACAGCGCTGTCTTGCGATTCTGCGTAACAAATAGAAATCTATAGTTGCATTCTTTCTAGGTTCGAAGATTTACTATGACCACAAAATTTGAAATACTAGTTATAGCGAATTTAGCACCAAATTTTAAGTAAACATGAAATGTATTATAAAATAGCAAATTAACATAAATAGCAAGTTAACCTCTTCTTTATTTAGTAATTAATAGGATATCTTTGAAATAATTTGCAATTTATAATACATTCCAGGTTTACTTATAATTTAGTACATAATTCCCCAAAGTATTTCATAATAAAAATCATAATTTGCTTCTGAATAAATTTATTTATATCAGAATATAATATGCTTAATAATATCCTTGGACTAAAATGTATGGGTAAAGAATAATAAAATACCACAATATTTTAGAAACAATATTTATTAAATACATCTGCATAAAATATTTGTATTATGCCAATTGTCTTTCGACAAAATAGTTTTTGGTATGAATCAAAGTCAAAGACAAAACAAATGAATATTACACGTACAATTTAGGCTGGGTCGCATATGTATGGAGAAAAAAAAATTTTAATTTTTTTTATAGGCACGGTGACAAAAAGATGCCAAATTATAAGTGTTATTAGGTTACGAAGTTTGGTAGCACTCGGAGTTAATCTTCTGCCTCCGGTTTAATGTTGAATCTTTCAAAAATGTACTTAAAAAAGAACTTAAAGCATGATATATAAAATTACTCTAATTAAGTTTATTTATTTGTAAAAGTTAGAAATCAATTGTAATTATATTTATTTAGAGAAAAAAGGCATGACAAAATTTTTTTTACAAAAGTGCAAGAAAGGATAATCATAAAAATAATGAATATAATGAGTTTATTTTGTGACAAAATTCTTTTTGCTATCGAATTTCGGCATTAATTTTCTTGATTCTATCTGCGTTTTGATGAAACCTTCTCTTGTTGTTTTGTTGCACAAAGTTGATGATGGTTCACTCACAGCTTTGACTGCTCTTTCTACCGCTTGGGTGTGACAGGGAAGGTGTAATAGCTCAATTCCTCCATTGTTTTCTTCTTCAATAAACAGTCGAAGATTTTCTTCATTTACAGATTTTAATATAGGTGGTTCAGTGATAGTTTCTTCCCAATTCAAAAGTTCAAAATATGATGATGCATTAAAGTTTATCGTTGGTATCTGAAAAAGCCGTAATTGCTTTGATGTTGCTGATCTACTTTTCAAAATTCGATGGACAGCTAATTCACGAATGTGTTGCTGGGGATCTGTCAACATTGCAAGTAATAAGTTTTCAGGGTGTGCAAAATAACTGTTTCTTTGAATTACTGGGTCAACAACGGCTTTCAAAGTTGTTGGTAAATATCTGCTTAGTTTAATTAGTTTAAAAAGGTGTCGTGGTCCGTCTTTACAGCTGGGGAGAGTTTTTATAGAAAACCACACTGGAGCGTAAACCTTGACAATATATATTGCAAGAGTGGTAAGGTTTGCAGAAGGGTTCTCAACTGAAATATATAGACGAAGAATTCTGTTAGCACGTGTTAGCCATCGAGCATGAGACATTTTGCCGGGTGATTTATCTGCCAAATTGTTTGCAGCTACACCCGTTGAAACCTTTTTAGTTTCCCTCTCATATTTTAAGCTATGACGAGTCCACTCATAAAATTTCATCACATCTTCATAAGTTGGTAATATATTATCTTTCAAATCACATAAAACACCAAACAAAGGACACCTCCAACTATTTCTGGTACGCTCCATTTCTCAAATGATAAAATAAACAAATAAATGACAGCACTTTACAACGCAACACTAATTATTTTAACGATCGCGGCACACTTGTCTCAACTAACTCCGTGTTGTAAGAAATAAAGATTGTACGGAGATTTCCCTATTTTGTTTTTGCCTTGAACCGTTTAGATAACATATACAAAAGCTGCACGTTTTTTAGTTCTTGTAATATATAAAAAATCAGAATTTTATATTATTGTTCCTTTTAATGACTTATTTGTCCGTGTTTATGTTTAAGTTTAATTAGACGTGCCATAGCCGTAACCATAGCCGTAACCAAAATTCAATTAATATCTACGGTTACGGCTATGGCGTTACGGCATGTACCAAAATCGAAAACATTGTAGCACATACGATTGGTTTTATATGGTTACGGCTGTGGTATGTCTAATTGAACCTTTAGACTGAATCAGTGCTGTATATCGCTACCTTAATATAGAAATGCCCTAACACATTTTTTTAAATCGAGGTTTTTGCATGTTTCGATAGATGATCTTCTAATATATCGAAATATTAAAAAAGAAAACTGGATTTATAAAAAATTGAGTTAGGGACTTTCTATATTAAGGTAGCGATATGTAAATGCGTGTTCTGGGGAAATTTAACAGTGTGAATCCACATTGTAAAAGTACAGTTTTATATCGGGATTACCTCTATATACCGATACTAGAATTATTTTGCATAAAACTTGTATAATGTAACTTAAAAAGTATTATTAAAGTGATGTCAAAAATCTAGTTTTTCTGAAATTTCTATCGCTATCCGGAGGCAGTAAAACTTTAAATAATGCAATAAAATTTTATATGCAGATTATCACTTTTTATCACTGAGCCTCTCAAGAAATGAAGAAAAAATTTTTTTGACCCAGCCTAAGTACATGCTATGTGAAAAGAAATATTTATAATGGGTGTTCAGAAACATTCGAAGTCAAAGTAGTCCTTGAAAATAAGAAGTCATGTCTGAGATAGATTGATTTTTGACAGACAACAGTTGACATTTAATAATTATTACAAATCAGATACTTAAGTAAATATATACGATTTTTTGTTAAGAGCCCACTTGACTTCGAATGTTTCTGAACACCCGTTATAATTTGGTACAAAGTATATAATTATATATAATATTGTATATAAATATGCAACACTTTAACCCTCTTTGTTTTTTTGTAATGCAAATTAAACAGCTTCTACTATTATTAATAAAGGATTACAATATTCACTGAAGCGATTACACCATACGCATTTGTTAGATGCACAAAGCAATATTGTTATCTAAGCTAACAACTACACTAATGAAATATGCCATACACAAAAAATTGAATAAAAAGCTAATGTATACATTACATATACATATACATATACATACCACGTGCATAGCGCAATATAATTCAGTGAAAATGAAATAAACCTTATTTCTCGCGCCTTCTTTGTACCGAACATTAAAATTTTACATTATAAAAGGCAATATGCTTATTTACAGTTTTACTTACACGAGTCTAGCTGATTTTTTCCTCCTGTATACCTTTGTTACAATTTTTTGCCACTCTATTGGTTGATGTTCTATAGACCAATAAAAAAAGATTTGTATTTACAAATTTAACATCAAATAATACCTTTGATTATTTCTCTCACAACTTCATTTTTGCGGTAAATAAAAGTGTTTTCCCTCTCGTGTGATGTTGATGGAATTGCATCTTTGTCGTGAATAGACATACTCAGTGGTTTGGAAGATGACAGGTGTGATTCGTACATAAATAGATCTTGTCTGGCGTGAACAATAAAAAACTTTAAAACTACTCTGGCTTAATTTAGTACCAGTATTATTAAGTCCAAAAGGACAATTCTAGTCAAAAATATAAATTTTCCATTTAAAGAATTCTGTGGAATAAGAAAAGGTTGACAATTTGGCTGAGCATACAGTTGCTACAATGGAGTGTTTTGAAAGAGATTTATACAAATAAATGCACACGAAGCTAATTTAGATTTTTTTTTTTGATTAAACTATGTGCAATTCAAGTGTTACTCAAACAATTTTCCCAAAATAAAATTTAAATAATCTATTTATATATGTTTATACATATTTTTTTTTAATAATAATATTGCGTTCAAAGGGCTTAATTCTTATCCTGAATATTATTATAAGAATTGGAGTATGCCACTAACCGCTTTATGAAAGGAAAGATTCAATGTGTTTCACTGAATAATTTATTATCCAATACGGGTCACTGCAATCCCACTTTATTATAATTATAAGTTTTCTCCATGGGAAATACAGATGGATGTAAATTATTTAAAGGCATCCGTGTCTCTTTTACTATATAACGTACAGCACGCGAAGTTTAGTTACCGAAACTTGTAGTATTTTCCTAAAAAAATAAACATTTTGGTAACTATTGATGATTCCATAGTGAAAACGCTACAATTTTCAGTGTTATGTGTAAAAATTGTCGTCGAAATATGTATGTGTGTATGTGTGAATTTTTTTTAAACTACTTAATTTAAAAACATATCAACTATTAAAATTTAGTGCCAAGATTTAAAGAAAAATAATAAAGAATAAAGAAAAATTTTTTTTTAAATTTTACTATTGATTTTGAAATATGTACTTCGAAATCGATATAATTATTTAAATATTTATATTATCCAGACATTCATCCTCATATTACTCGTATTATCTACCACTGACTACCATGCAATAAGGAAAGTATAATATAATATAATATAATATATAATATTTAATAAGTAACGTGCAATTTCATAAATATTGTTAATATAGAAATAAATATAATAAGTCAATATATTCAATCTAACTTCGTCTGGTACATGTTGCTAAATATAAAGGACGTACGGATACATTGGTTATTGAAATGCTATTAAATCAACTGCCGCTACTTGAATTAAACATGAAGAATTTGATTAGCCAAATGGATCTTATTTGCATATAATTTATTTAGATTATATTGTGTACGGAAAAAATTATTCATGTATATATTTTTTTAATTTTAGTAAATCGATTACATATACATATTGCTATGAACTGTGGTTTTGTATTAATTTTACCACCATTCACGACAAATCCTTTCCTTTCCTCTCAGGGTTCCAATCGGAAACGTGGTTTTTCTCTTCTACAAATTTATAAGGCGCCAGTAAAAGAGTATTGACGAATGTTATAATTATATCTTTAAGTTACTTATTAAAATGTGTAGAAAGGATTATTAAATTAAAGAACACAATATAAAATTTAAATGAAAATTTAAAAAAAATAATCTTTATAATGTATATAAAGATTAAAAATTAAAATTAAAAATAATAAATTACAAAGAAACTTTTTAATTTCTCCCAAGAGAACAAAATCAAAATAAACAAACTGATTTGACAGCCCGAAGCAAACTTTAACGCATGTGTACCTACATGTAACAAAAAATGCCCTTGAGATGCCAAACGTATAAAATTTTACAGTTACAGAAATTTTACTAGAAATTTTAAAAATCCTTCTTGGTTATTTATATCAAATATCTAAGACTAAATCTCAATACGATAATAATACAATATTCAATTCATTCAATATAAACAGATATCTTTAAATAATATATTTTACTTACGTAAAAAAATATATATTTAAGACACATGAGTAAGAAAGTGTAAAAAATATAACAATTACGAGATTAACAAACTCGTAAAATAGCGGTAATGTAAATAAAACAAGCACCAACCACTAATTAAATCAAAAAATAACTCGAAGTTACAATAAAAAGATAAAGATAAATCTTTTTATAAACACAACTTTCTTATCTCAGAGTACACTTGTGTCTGTCTAAAGGTCAGAGCAAGCGCGCAGGCTTAGAATATAAAACCAGTTTTTTTCACAAAAATAATAAATTTCAAAAATGTACACTTGCATTCAAAATAATTGTACAATCATAATTAAATAAATTTTTATAATATTTATGGGGAAAAGTCCACAGCAATATGTACGTATTATTTACATAATTTAATTACACCAACAATTAGGATTAAATAAAAATGCTGTGATTCGGATTATTTACAATCTGTCAAAAAAATTACCTTGTCACTTTGGGAATGACAGAAAGATGAAAAATGATCACTCAAAAATTTTCTAATGTAACATACCAAAATTTTTACATCATCGAATAAAGAATTGTAAAAACTTTCAAAATCCACAAAAAAAATGGGGTCGACATTTAAAAAAATTATCAATGACGTCATAACTTATTCAAGGTCGACGGGAAAAACAAAATGGTAGCATCTAAATATAGCTAATTTTGTAAAATAATGCACAATAACATTATTACGGGCTTCTGTCCGTACTTTATGGACGCACTGTATAAAGTATGCAGTTGGTCACATTGATACAAACTAATATATCTTGTTGTAAGTTATAAAACATATGAGTAAAAATTATTTAGATAAGGGATGGCCATGTTTGGGAGGATCACTGACTATGATAGGTTCAGCCTGTTGTTGGTTCTCATGTTGGTTGCATGGCAGTTTCGATTTGAATTTTTACTTGACATGAATTAAATGTCAATTTCGATTTGAAGTTTTATTCGACATGATTTAAATGTCAGTTTTTTAGCTAACATAACCAATATAATTACAAGTACTTCAAATCAAAACTGACATTTAATTGGCAACAATAAGCTGAACCTATCAAAGACAATAGTCCTCCCAACCATGGCCATCCCTTATCGAAATAATTTTTGCTCATATGGTACAATATACGTTGTTTAAGTAGCCTATGAACAATTTCTTTTTCTGTGTAATTGTGATTTTTTTCCAAAGCAACCATATTTTATTTTGCAATTTAATCGCAATATAAAAGTCATATTGGCATGCCGCAATTAAGTATTGTCCAAAAAACTCAAATAATTACTTTTTAAATTGAATATGCTATATACTTTTATTAGAAATATAGATTTTGGTAATTTATATGAATTTTCGATGCCGTTTTAAAAAAGTCAAAACTGACATAGACTGATTTACATGATTAAAATATTGCGAAATGTAACCGAAAAAGTTTTACACGCGTTCTTTAATGCCGGAATTGTACTATCGTGAGCAATTGAAAGTTAACACTTTATTATGTTGGCATGTCGAAATTTCAAAATTTATCTAATGTATACAGTACTTTTGAAGTGTCAGTGTCAGCATTTAATCATAACATAAATGACATTAGCTTGACAATTTGGTAAAATTTACGCAGCTATAATAGTGCGTTTACTTTCAATTGCTCACGATAGTACATACTGTCCGCGTCAAAAAAACGGGATGTGTCTTATAACGATTTTGACATTAATTTAGTTTTGTAAGTCTTTTGTCAATATTAGCCGCCATGAATATAAGGTTATGCATCTGTCATTATTAGGTTAGTATGATGCAACAAAGTACTGTCACAATAGGTAAAAGAGTGTTCCGTTTTTTTATGTCGCGAACCGTATATCATATCTGTCAAATGTACTTAAATTCTCAAAATCAAATGATAGCAATTAGATATTTATTTCTGTGTTCGAACAATGCCGACATTAAAAAATGAAAAAAAGCTAACTAAATGTTTTGGGTTTCATAATGAGTTCATTACGGACGCAAAATAGACAAAGAAAATGTTTTTAATGTAAGATAAAACAGTTAAATTATCTTCACAAATTTGTCATCAACGCAATTTTTGTGCGGAATTGAAGAACCTGAAGGAATCCATCGTGCCGACACTTTGCTCATTCCCAAATCATCGTGTGGAAATTTAAAAACACTCGTTTTAGATATTCCTATTTCTCTAGGAATAACTTAACTTTTTACTAAGTGGTCAGGCAACATCAAATCCTTGACTTTGTTGATGATTTCTTCTTCAGTCAGTGCTTCCAGAGGTTTTTCACACTTTGAGTCATTATGAATGGATTCTCTGCCTCATTTGAACAGCTTACGATAAAATTTGACTTGGAAATAGAACAGGTTGTTTTCTCCATACGCTGCAACCATTTTTTCACAATTATTCAAGGGGATACTATCTTCTTTCGATAAAAATTTCGTGACGCTTCTGTGTTCAAGTTTCAAATCACTCATTTTCTCTTTTTTTAACGAATGTAAAAGTAACAAATATACTTTTACAACTATGTAAACTTGCGACCAAAAAAACTGACCTGTCATATTGACATTTAACAATATTTTAAGTATATTTACATGGTGTGGATTAGGTTTGTGAATTTAGCGGTTATACCAACTTTGAGTGATACTAAATGCAGACTAAATGTCACATATATTAACTAGTATAATTACACAACAAAACGATTGTATACGAATGTAGAAATTTGATTATTCATAATACTAAAGATGAAACGAAAATAGAATAATTTCACAAAATAGTATTTTATTTTGCTACCATTTTCTTTAATAATTTCTTCCAAACGTCTTGACATAGAAGTAATCAACTTTTCAGCATGAGCCAAATCTAAAGCTTCCCAGCATGCAATAATTTGCTGCCAAAGTTCTTCCGCATTGTGCGGTCTAACAGAACCAGGAAAATTTGGTATACATTTGTTGCAGTAACTGCGCTTTCAAAAGAATTACTTCTTAAAACATTGCATAATAGTGCATCATGTCCCGCATTTAAAATTTTTGGACGCCCTGATCCTATATTTCTATTTAGTCTAGCCTCATTTTGCCTTTTTCGATAATTCCTATACGAAGAACAATACATTTACTGTCCTTGGATATGAACCACTTTTAGTGGCAACTTGCGCGCGTTGTACCGCGATATCAAAAAGTTTCTGGGTCCAAGATGGCATTGAAATAGAAAATATATGTCTGAACTTTATCCATATTATCATACTGGTAACTTAACCTTAATTTTTGAAAATTATTTTGATAGTGTCATCGTGACATCATTTGATTTAATAAAGATACAATAAAACAACAAACTCAGCTTGTATTCAAAATTTTATTAATAAAAAAAGGCAAAATTAAAGCAAATGTTGAAATTGTTGTCCGTTATTTTCAATTCCCAATGTGACACGCCTTTTCATGCTGTTAAAGGCATTTTGCAGCATTGCGGGCGTTATTAATGCACATTCGTCAATAATTCTTTGTTACATATCTTGCAAATTAGCAACAGGAGTTTTAAATATTCTATTCTTTAGGTGAGGAAACACGAAAAAGTCCATAATTGTCAAACAAGGTGATCGTGGTGGAAACTCAACTTCCGTATGTAAACTTATGATCCGATCGTCAAAAAACTCACGAAGAAAAGCAATATTTTCTCGTGTTGTGTGTGCCGTTGCACCATCTTGTTGAAAGTATCCATATTGCAATTCATCATCATGCAACTGTTCAATAAATTCATTCAGAATGTTTTTATACCTCTCAGCATTAATTGTGAAATTAAAAAAAATAGGGCCAACAACTCTGCGGCGAGAAACTGCTAGCCAAACACCAAGTTCCGCATTATGGAGAAACGATTCAATAAAAATATGAGGATTTTCACTACTCCACATTCGAGTATTTTGGGAATTGCCATACCCCGAAAGATGAAACCATGCTTAATCAGAGAAAAATGACAAATTTAGCAGGTCATCATCTTCTATTAAGTTATTTGCAAACCACTGGCAGTACGCACGACGTCTAGGGTAGTCTACCGGCAAAATAGCCTGATGTGATTGCATCTTATACGGATGCATGTGTAAGTTTTTCTTTACAATTTTCTGACATGTTCCATAAGAAAGTCCAATCTCTTGAGAAAGGCGTTTCAAAGGTTTTGTGGGTTCATTTACCATACGTTGACGAACATCATTTATAACTTGTTCCGAACGAACAGTTGGTCTACCAGTACGTGATATATGACCCACAGAACCAGTCTCACGAAACACACCAACACAATTGGAAAGGCAATTATAAAAATCTTTGGGAATTACAGCTAACTCTGGAAGGTGCTCTCTAAAATCATCCAAACATGCACGTTGACTGTACACCCAAATTCCATCAATTCGCACTCCACTCCGAAAATAGGCTTCAATCATGTACGCTTTTTGCACTATATTGTAAACCATATTTGAATTTACTCGAATGTGCTATGTTTCAAACTCGACGTTCAAACTTGCTTTCAGCAATTCTAACACATTAATGGATGACAGATAATGTCACTGTCAAAATAATTTACAAAACAGAGTTATAGTTCCTAACTTAAGTTCAGACATACAATTTATATTACAAAGCCATCTTCGTCCTAGAAACTTTATGATATCACGGTACTTCATTTAAGTAGACCATCGTAGTAATATTGTGACTTATTACATGACACATTATGACAGATATAATAATTATTATTTTGACATATTGAAGATTGTTTTATAATGCAAAAGGTTGACATAGTATCATCTCCAAGTAACACACTTGGAGATGACACTCTAAAATGTCACAGAAACTTGACGTAAGCAAATTGTCACGATAGCATATTGTTTACATAGCTAGGTAGATAACATAAAAAAATTCCCCGCAATAACAAATTCAACGTATGAATTGTGCAATAAAATTCTTATTAATGACTATTTTTATTGATGAAAATTCCATCATTTGGGGTAGCTTAAATAGAGAATATCTTCTTCAGCTTTATGACGTGTAGATTTATTAATTTAAACTGAATTCAGACTTCAGCTATTTGGACATGTCAAAGTTTTCCAATGACAGAATTTTTTGATGTGCAGAAAATAACATTAAAAAATCCTTTCAAAAGATAAACACAGCGTATTTATCGTTTAATAGAAATTTTAACTGTCTGTAATATTTAAAAAAATCGTCAGATTTCACTCACATATTCTTGAAATTATAGTTAAAATTTAAAAAGAGATGGAGACTGGTCACGAAAAACTGATACTTTGAGATCAGTGTTATTAAATAAATTTTTATTGGAAAAATATTCCAGAATTATGAGTTTAATTAGATGTAGTTGAAAAAGACAATATTCTTTAAGCTTTCGTGACGTTTTAATTTAACTTATTTTAACATTAGCATACCTATAGAGCATAATATGAATATGTTTAAAAATTAAGTTAGAAATGCGAATTTTTAATTTTGAAAAAAACAGTATTTATTATTTATTAACTAGAATTTCTCTTGTGTAATTTTTCTTGCTGGTTCCAAGTTTCCTCGAAAATTCACGAAAACTTTACTGTTTCTTCATAAGTCATTAATCGAGTTTTCAGTAATGCATTATTTATCATTTATTGTCTATCACTCATGTATCATTTAATTCTTGAACTGTAGGTCCTATAATAAATAAAATTAAAAACAACCTGACATCTTATCGACCAAAACAATTCAAACAAAAAATCATCAGCTTTGCATATCAACTTTTCAAGCGAACTGGATTTTTGCAGTGCTTTTAATCGGCATTTTACTACAGCATCTCATAAAATGATGTTGAATCTGAGTTCAAATCTGAGTATATTATCTAATAAAATTTCTTCATTACTTCTGTAAATAATTTCTAAATGGATTGCGTTGAAAACATGAATACTTCTACCACACCTGATAAAAATAACATGAGGTGTTATATGGAATACATAGCTCATAGCTGTATCTTTAAGTTAATTTATGGTTAATGTGATTATCCTTTTCAAAATAGAATATTTCCTACAAAACATAAAATCATCCGTAATTCAATCATTGTATAAGAAGCAACATTTATGAACGTTTATTGATAAAAGTTAATGAACCTTCTAGTAAATCTATAAACTAAATAATTCGCATCATAGATTCTTAGTGGGGAAAAGCACAGATACAGTGATATTTCTGTTTCTTTCTGATGTATATGATGCTTTGGATAGTCATAAGTTATGACCCGATAAGAAACCCGATTGTATATTTTCAACATCAGGTGCGTTTCTAAGGTTGTTTCTGAAAAACATGTCCACCGCGAGGAAAAAATATGTTTATATTCGGAAAACGAGCGTTATACATCTAGTGATGTTATATTCGCATAATCAAAATACTTTTTTAAGCAACTTAACGCATCTGTAGACGTGCCCTCACAAATACGTGTTAAGGTGTCAAAATCTGCATTTCTGTCTAAAACACTTTCAAATTTAATTAGAAAACTTTCACTTTTTGCGTCTTCTACAGCACACAGTTGTACGTGAACATCTTTAACGATTTGCAGTGATTCCTCTAACGACAGCGACGAATTTTCTAATTTTGTTATTGCTTCTTCTAGTCTCAAGTAATTCTCACGAATACTTTGTAAATCCATTTTAATCTGGGCATCTTGAAATTTTTTCTGGCTTGTATTGATAGCTGCACTTTCTTTCGGATCGAATGATAAAACCACGTCCTTAATTTTTTCAAAATGTTCATGATAGTAAAATCCCGCCCGTAACCATGTACCCCAACGTGTGTCAGAATCGGCTGTGGGGGCTCAGGGGTATGGGGACACAATTCGTGAAATTTCCGAATACGTTTTGGAGATTTCAGGAATACTGCCTTTGTACTCGATATTAAAGCATCTACCTCTGGATAACATCTACGAACCTGTTCTGACACAAGGTGTAGAACATGGAGTTTACAAGTAATATGTAACAAGTTAGGACAATATTTTCTAAGAGACCGGCCTAAAGAACACATGGTTGCGGCACCATCGGTCATAAACATTAATACTTGGTCTTTCGAAAGTTTAAATTTTTCCAGCACCTGAAATTTTTTCGGCATTACATTGTTCTAGTCGTCTGGATGCTAATAAAATTGAAGACGTTGGTTGATGTGGTTCCATATTACGTGCCATCACATTAACTACAGATTGTTTTTTGCTGTCAGTTGTTTCGTCCACACATAACCACAGTTTTTTATTTTTCAGTTCGGCTTTGATTTTATTTTCAACCTGTTTACGCAGTGATGGTAAATTCCTTCGTAACGTTGTCGTGCTCGGTAATGTTTGATTCGCGTATTTATTCAAAAATGAAATAAATGAATCATTACTTAACACACTAAACATTTAATTTTTGAGACATTGTGTATTAAGTCCGGAAAATCCATAATAAACTTATTCACTTCGTCTGACAACGGTCGTTTTCTCGATTTACGTGTCGACGACATTTTATTACGTATGCTTACATCTAAGCAAGTACCAAACACATACTGAATGCTTTTTATTAGTTCTGATGCAATACAATCATCCTCACATCGGCGCACATGACGCGCACGGAAATTGGTCTGCTCTAGTCATAACTTTACATTGTGACTCTTTATTGTCTTATTCAAAGAATTTCTTTGCATTAACCATGAGTATTTACTATAAAAGAGAAATAGAAGAGGAGAAAGTATGTGTTGACAGATAATTTAAGTAATGTTTAAATAATAAAAAGCAAAAAATATGTTGCAAAAATCATTTTTCTGATAAACTTCTTGCCACAAGACTCAGTTCTTGGATCAACTTCATTTCGGATATTTATATACAAAACCTGTCAAATACCTAGTACCATTTCCGTTTGAAGTAACAGTTATCTCTATTCTGACAGAAAACAGTAGCCATTCTTGTAACACCAAATAATACTAATTCTAGTAATTATAGATTATGCTATTTAGCCTTTACTTGATGGAAATGCATAATGTTGATGAAATAAAATTGAAAAAACAATTTCACTTAGTTTCCATTTTATTGGTAAAAATACCATGACAATTGTTTCGACACAGAGTGTCATCTTCAGATGGAGTTGTATTACAAACTAAACCTAAAGGGTGTTAACATATTTAAACTTAAACGAATTGCCCGAATTAAGAAATACTCAGAAAGATAATTGAATAATGGGTACTTTATGTTCAACAATTAAACAAAGGAATTAAATTTTCCTCAGTCAAAATAAAATCAAGATTTAGTTGTGAAATAGGCTTAATAAATGAGAATTATCGAGTTCAGTTTAGTTATTATTTTTATTTTTGAAAATTTCCATTGCTTGCAATAAATTTAATTTTTGCGATTTATTTTCTGTATGCAAAATTTTAAAAGTTATAGTTGAAAATATGGGCTTCTTCTCTTAGATGGATTGCATAATGTGGGTCATTCTTATTATTAATATAACTTCGTTCATGTTCGTCAATTCTTTTAAAAAAAGATCTACCTATCTGCCCTACGTACAATCTAGCGATACACTACATGAAAGTTTGTAAACTTCCATTTTATTATTTGTATCTATTTTTTGTTTATTGTTTGTAATAATTGAACTTAAAAAAGTTGTTGGTTTTGAAAGCTATGTTAAGATTATTTCTTGATGAGAATTTTGAAATTCAGTATGTAAAATTACCAGTACGATTGTAAGTGTTTTATATTTATTATTTACTTGAATACTATTTGTAGGATAAACTAATTTAATAACTTTCTTGTAACTTTGCTTATTAAGAATATTGTAAATAATATCTAGTCTATATCCAATGTTATAAGCTGTTTGTTTGATGTAGTTAAGTTCTTTATTATAGTTTTCTTTCAATAAAGGAATATGAACCAACGAATTGAACGAAGCCATTTTGTGGGAGTACGGATGTGTAGATTTATTATGAATTACTGTATCAGTATGGTTTATGGTTTATTATGGTATACAAGTATACAGCAAAATCATGTTTATTATATTGTTTTTGTTTAAAATAGTTAAATCTATTTCATTTTTCAACCGTAAACTTAAAGTTAGGGTAGAGATTGTTCATATATGATAAAAATTGATTTAATTGTCGTCTGTTCCCGTTAGTTTGTAATACAATTCTATCTGAAGAAGGCACTGTGTATTGTAACAATTGTCATACTATTTTACCAATAAAGTTGAAATTATTTTTTCAATTTTATTTCATCAACTATATTATATTATCTAGAAACAACTTAAGATAATATTAGATCTTTTAATCGAAATACCAACAAGTCTGAACCTTCATATTTTTAGTTATTTGACTTAATTCTATACTTTCGTTTCGTCAATAATTTGCACTTTATACAAGGTGTCTCGTATCGTTATGTTCAAATTTTAGGAGTGTAAAGTAGACCTCATTTCAAGTAACAAAAACGCAAAACTTGTATATCCATTTTTATTTGTTTTAAAGTTACAGATCTATGAATGTGATTGTCAGATCATGAAAAAAAATGTGATCCTAAAGTCAATACAAACTGATTTTATTTAAAAAAGTTCAATTAATAATATTTTCGAAATGTCCACCTCCTTGTTGAATGCAGGCTTGTGCGCCCGTAAGCCAACAGAAGAAGTACTTATCGGAATTTCATGCTTGTTTTGTCGGATTTGCTCGGCAGCCAGGTGAATACGATCCAACAACTCTTCTCTTGTGTTCGAAACGTGGGCGTAGACTAAATTTTTAATGTACCCCCATAAATAAAAGTCAAGGGAATTAAGATCGGGTGATCTGGGTGGCCATGCAACAGGACCACCTCGACCAATCCATCTTGGATAATTGACGTTAACCCAATTTCGAACAGCAATTCCGAAATGTGGCGGTGCCCCATCCATGTGAAACCACATGTCTCGTCGAACATTCAATGGGACATCCTCTAAAAGACCTGGCAGTTCGTCAATAAGAAATTGAAGGTAATTGTCCGCATTTAACCTCCCAGGAAGAACGACAGGACCAATCAACAAGTCATCGATTAGGGCCGGCCAATAGAATAATAATAATAGAAAATTAATGTTGAAATTTAGATGGACGTATAGCTTTGGGATTTTCCGATGACCACCTGTGCAGGTTTCTCAGATTTGTAACACCACTTCTCGTGAGCGTAGATTCATCTGTCCAGAGGATTGTTTCGCAGAAATCGAAATGAAGCCGTGACTGTCTTAATATTCAGGTAGAATAAATTATACGAGCATAGTGGCCTGCCTCAAGCAAACCGTGTCCCCTACAATAGTGATATGGATATAAGCCCTCACATTTTAAAATACGCCAAAGTGTCGTTCGTGGCACTCCTAGTTGTCTAGCGATTCGACGTACAGTAAGAGTTGGATCCCTTGTAACAATAGCTGCTGCTTCTTCCTCTAAGTCTGCTGGCAAATTTACTCGATCGAAAAGATAATCACGCAGTCCGCATTCCTGAAATTGTCTGTGTACTTCCAGAAACGTTCTGGAACGAGGAATGCGCCTATCGGGAAACCTATGTCGGTATTCAATAACTGCTTGACGTGCACTGTCGTTACAGTAGCCATACACAAAATGCATGTCTGCATACTCTTGAGAAGAAAATCGGTAAGGCATTTTGAATAAAGAAAACGTGTTCACTCACTAATAAGCTGTTGTATGAACTGAAACGTCATTACGTTTCAGTTCATCCTTTATTAAAAAATGCAACGTTAACAGTCATCTGAACGTTTGTTTATTGTATGATATTCATGATTCAGCACTTACGAAATAAGTAAGAACCTTCTTTATCATAAATCAATTTCCAGTACTCTTTTTTGTAGATCTCCAAGAAATTACTGTATGCACTACGACACGTGTTTATTTATTTTAGGATAACATTTTATTGTGCGACGTTAACAATCACAGGCCTGTTGTTGAATCGTATAACTATTTTTTAATAAAATCAGACTTTAGGATTACATTTTTTTTCATGATCTGACAATCACATTCGTAGATCTGTAACTTTGAAACAAATAAAAATGGATATACAAGTTTTGCGTTTTTGTTACTTAAAATGAAGTTTACTTTACACTCCTAAAATTTGAACATAACGATACGGGACACTTGTTTATGTATATTAACATTAACATATCAATTAAATGGTTTCTATATCGGATGACATATTCATTTACTTTAATATATGTATTAATTTTTTATCCCCCTAACCTTTATAGTTTTTTATTATTTATAATATCTTTAATATAATATAAAATTTCCTACTATAAATGTAGTATTAGATTAAGTCATAAATATATAGCGAAAATTATTGCCATTATCATTATTATTATTATTAAAGTAAATTAATACAATTTTTCATTGTTTATATTGTATTATTGTATATATTACCTGGTTTAAGTATTTACACTAATAATAAGTAGCTAGTGACGATATTAAACAATAAAAATAAAATGAAGAAATACAAATGAGAAATAATAACATAAAGGAGAAACATTGTTTAAAAATTTAATTTTTGCTTTTCCTGTACTTGAAATTTTAAAATTCTATTCGACATTAACTTATTAAATTCTATAATGTTCATTTAGAATAGGGAAAACAAAAATTTGCTAATAGAAATCGGTCCGTTTCATAACCTTTCTTACGTAGGCCAAATTTGTCAAGTTTGACTCTCTCCGACGGCATACAGCGTGATTCTGATCTACTGGATACGTTTGAGAAAAAAACGTATATTGCTTAAAATAAAATATTATCGAACACCATCTACATCTCGAACACGTTAATAAATATCTTTTTTGTTTTTGTCCACATTGATTATAGGATATCGATAATGGGAATTGCACGACCGCCCTAAAACGGTTTTCAAAATGGACGCCACATGCAGACATAGTGAACTCGCGAAACAGTTTTCAGTTGACCATGCTGGAATCCAAGTCAGTTTAAGTACTTTTGCTAGTGGTACGCGATGTTCAGTGCTCACAGTACCTTCTGAAACGATTTTAGTGTGTTGTGGAGTGTTAAAAATTTACTTTTTCATCGGTTCGTGGCCATAATGGATAATTCTCTAAGTGATGCAATCCAGAGTGATAATAAAAATTACTAAGATATTGTGATCATAAGATTAACACTCGCTTACATACATCGATTATAGCGGATCTATATATTTTTTTTAATTTCTCTTAGAGTCATAAGGATTAATTTATGAAAAGTTCGAAAGGTTTTTTGTATATGCCAAGATTAAAAATAATGATTTTTAACATCAGAATAAGGCAATATTTACCATCAATAAACTTAATATGTTCGCAAAACAACGAACTCCTAGGTAAGCTAATAAAATGTGTGGAAAAATTCGTATTTACCTATTTTACTTATTACATTCAAAAAATAGATTGCATGTCGATGCGATAATTCACATCAAGCTTTGATACAAAATAATACAAATCTGTATAAAAACAAATTTGTATCTGTATATGCATGGACACACAGTACGTATTTACCAGCTTTTGCTTCAACTACCAGACGCATGCGTTTCTGTGTAACCACTTTGTCAATGATAGATTTACGAAGCTTCAACTACCAGACGCATGCGTTTCTGTGTAACCACTTTGTCAATGATAGATTTAGATTTGATAGATTTAGGCTTCGTAAATCTATCATTGACAAAGTGGTTACACAGAAACGCATGCGTCTGGTAGTTGAAGCAAAAGCTGGTAAATACGTACTGTGTGTCCATGCATATACAGATACAAATTTGTTTTTATACAGATTTGTATTATTTTGTATTACATTCAGCTAATTTTTTTGTTTCCAGATAGGCTATTGAATGGAGAACTATTATTCTTTGAAAAATAGTTATGGAATTATGTATCGTACTTTCTAACACTTAGATATTTAAAGAAAGGCTGAAAACTGAAATAATATTTCACCAATCTATTGCAAATTTAACAGTAAATATTATTGACAGAGAATGAACAAGGAAATTACAATTTCGCCTAAACTAAGTAGTGTGTCTCTTTTTCACAACTACTTAAAAATCGGTTTTCATATGCCATAAACCGTATCTTACAATATCAAAATGGAAATTTTTCTCCAAAACTAATTTACTCCACATCTCGTTTCCAAGATTTTAACTTAGTGAATAAGATCATCATTTCGATACTCCCACACTTTTTACCAAAACCAGCTTTTTAATTATGAAAAACAGCAAAACGTCTTCATGAAATGCACTTTTCTGCTAAAGCATTTGTCTATTACAACAACTGTATTTTCTTTCGGCCCTAAGCCAAAAAGAAATTTCATAAGCAACATCTGTAACATCTATATAGGCCTCTAAATTAATTTCGATAGAAATAAAACAAATAGGATATTGCGTTATCATAAATTAAATCTACTGGCGCCTTCACCAAAATTTCTCATATACCAATTTTCGAATTCTTGTACAGATCATGCCGATAATAATAAAATCATCAAATTCACTTGAGTAAAACTTTTCTTTGTGTTCAAAATATAATATCCTTCCATTGATAATTACAAGTTATATGATCTTGTGCAAATTTCAATCTTCCTTGATTACATATTTCTGATAATACCGTGTTTGTAAACTTTTTTCTTAAAGTTCCCCAGGAAATTTGCTGCATGATTCTTTTAATTGGGGCACATTAAAATTTTCCTCTCTATTATATTACAAAAGTCCAAGCGATGAATATTTTTTGATTCTTTGTTTTAGAATATTTTTTGCTATATAAAATACCAAATGTTGTAAAATTATATACATCTAAAAACTGGAAAAAAATTAAGAACTAAAATAGGTGATACAATATATAACTTATCTTTGATGATTATATGACGAAAAGAGTATCTTGGAATAACAAGTGTTCATTTGAAAAGTCAATCTAGGTTACTTTGAAATTTTGATAGAATAAGACGAAAATATATTAGTATGTGTTTGTTGTTCCGTAAACGTAAATCCAAATGACATTTGATAATGTCAATCACAAATATCAGTTAGTGCATAAAATAATCGTGCGTCGATTCTGGTTTAAATAAATTGCTTCTCAGTTTTAAAATGGCTTTCACTTTAGAACATAAAATTTTTTTAGTCCAGGCATATTTTCGAAATGGTAATAAAATTGATGGTTTATGGGTTTATTCAGTTCAAGATTGCATGGTAGAATTTCAAGTTGAGTTTCCACATTTTGTAATAGATTATATACAATTTAAGAATACTTTGGATAGAACTTTAAAACTTTTCTGAAACTGGTAGTCTCTTAAGAAAATCAGGCAGCGGAGCAGTTAAGAAACGTACACCTCAAGTTGTCAATCGTGTTGAAGAAATAATGGAAAATGAACCACAACATCTGTTCGACATTTGAGTTAACAAATAAACCTTTCTGTTGGTATAACTCACAAGTTATTAAAAAAAGATATGCAACTTTATACATACCGTGTCACAGCAGTACAAGAATTATTAGAAATTGATTACCCGCGTAGACTACAGTTTTGTAATTAGTTTGTAAATATGAACAATAATGGAGAACTTTCGCAGTCATCTTTACTGATGAAGCATGGTTTCATAAAACAGGATACCTAAATTCACAAAATACAAGAATTTGGAGTAGTGAAAATCCACATGTAATTAATGAAGAATCGCTACATCCAGAGAAAATTGGTGTTTGAGCAGCAATAAGCCAAAGGCGAATCATTGGACCAATATTTTTTCAGGGAACGTTAACTGCTCAAAGGTACCGTACGGAAATTTTACAATCATTTGTCAATCAGTTGCATGATGATGAACTTCAAAATGCATATTTCCAACAAGACGGAGCACCTTGTCACTGTACTGCAGAATCTTTTGATTATTTAAGAGAATTTTTTGATGAACGTATAATTAGTCGAAATACTGAAATTGCCTGGCCTGCACGTTCATGCGATTTAACACCTTGCGACTTCTTTTTGTGGCCTTATCTAAAAAATAACATATTTCGAACACCTATATTGAATTTGAATGATATACTAAAGAGAATCGAACAGAAATGCATGGAAATTATTAACAATCTAGTAAAGTGCATTGATCTTGAAGGACAACATTTTCAACATTTGTTATAGTTTTCAATAAATACCTATTATTTGTTAATTATTTGTATGTATGAAACTGTCAAAATATACGACTTCGTAGGTTAAGTAGTAAATTTTAATTTACGACATACTTCAAAATGTTCTCAGTAAATCACATGCTACTAGATTGACTTTTCAAATGAACACTTGTTATTTATTCTAATATTTAACATGAAGAAGAATTCTATATAAAACGTCTATGCTTGTCCTAATTATGAAAACAGTCTTGACCTTGGCTTTGTTGTTTATAAATAATATAACACTAATTTCGCTTGGACCAATAAAAAAAATCCGTATTTTTAACCATCAAGGGATAACCTTCTTCCACAACTTTCATCGTAATTTAACACCAGCAGAATGCTATTATAAAATTTCTGGTGAATTTGTCGAAAATTGACCATCATTAAGAACAATTGAATGATGATACTAGCAATTTAAACATTGGTGAATTTAATGTAGAAGACTATTCATGATTGGGGACTGTAGGAAATGTTACTGCAATTGAAAATATGATCTATAGGCAGTTAGAGAAGAGCAGAAGTATTTATCATATGTAAATGGGTATTTACAAGCTCAAAATCTTTGTACGTTTTGAGTAGCTTGCGATTTAACGGCTACCAACAAGAGCTGATGATAAAAGTCCGCTTTATTATTACGATGTTCCTACCAAAGCATAAGTTAAGGAAATAATCACCAACTCAAGCTCGAAAATCAGTCTATCGGCAAATGAATAGTAGCGAATTATTTTCGCAAGGGTGGTTGTGATACTGGAGCAACACATAAAAATTACAAGTTTTCGAAACTCTGAAAAATTTAGGTTCTAATTCGAGAATGTATTCGTGTCATTTCACCACTAGAATGCAGGATAATACACCGACATATTGTACTGCTAAAACCACCAAATTTTTGGATCATCTTACTTCTAATTTGAGGTTAACCTTATGTGAATTTGCAATATTTCCTTATGCAAAATTTGGATTACCGGATGATTTTTTCCTGCGTGATTATAGATACACCGAAAAATATATTCATACGACACAACTTATGGCACAACATGTGTAATTATATTTTTCCCACGAAAAGTCCAAAAAAAAAATTAAAATAAGTTCTATGCAATTAATTTTTTTTGCACACGTCGTATCAGTACTGTAATATAAAACCATCATTCCACATTGTTTTTCAGAATTTCTTCTTTGTTTGCCTGGACAAATTTGTATTCATACACCATCCAATGACCCCCTCTCGGACCCCTTTCCTACTTTCTTACGAATTACTTTATTTGCCATTTCTTTGCATGGTTGTCCTGCAGTTTTGAATTTGTCACCACGCGATCATTTTTATAGCTTTCATGGTCTCCAAAACAATAGTTTCTAACTGTACCTATTGCCTTAGTGTATTCTTAGTGTGGTTTTCAAATTATTCAATATTCTTCGAAAAACTATTAAAAAAAATTATTCCAATTGCCATTCCGCATTAAAGACTAAGGTTTCCAACAACACTTTTACAGTCAATAATAAATTGTGCATGAATATTTAAAAACTCCATTGTTTCTGCAGTTTAGGACGTTCTAGATTTTTAAATAAATGGTTCTATCTATGATATTGTTTTTTGCTGATTTAAATTTTTTGCAGGTTAAATACACAAGTATACACGGTTTTGGATCTAAGCAACCAAAAGCTGTTTCTATGGTTATTTGGGGCGCTGAATCCGAATCTGCACTCCGTTTTTTGATTTTGGTTCTAGTTTTCGAGATATTAAATAAACACAATTTTTACAATTTTTGACAATTAATCTCCATTTTATTCATTAAAAAGTGTTAAATTAGAAATGAAGAGCAGTCGAACTGAGTCGCTTGTACTGTTTGGGATCTGTTTCACGCATTAAAGTCCAACAGTAGTCGCTCATTATGCCCTCGTCCAAAAATCCTTGGTATCGTTTTTCGATTTTCGCCAAATCTTGGTGTAGTCGCTCTCCTTGCTCGTCGCTTGTACCACCCAAGTTTTCAGGAAAAAATTCGAGATGAGAATGCAGAAAATGTATTTTGAGGGACATTCGAGCTCCAATGTTGCAATAATTTTGCAACAAACTGTCGATTATCTGCTTGAAATCCGGGGATTTGCGGTTACCGAGAAAGTTGTGAACAACATCTTGAAATGATACCCATGCTGCTGCTTCACTGGGCGTTAAACATTTTGTAAAGTTTCTGTCTGCCATTAATTTTCGAATATCAGGTCCGACAAATATTCCCTCTTTGATTTTGGCGTACGACAACTTGGGAAATAACTCGGTCAAGTACTCAAAAGCCGGTCCTTCACGGTCGAGCGCTTTGACAAAGTTTTTGATAAGGCCAAGCTTTATGTGGAGAGGTGGCAAGAAAATGTTCTGTGGGTTCACAAGTGGTATAGAAGAGACGTTTTGTTTTCCTGGTTCATAATTAGTACGGCTTGGCCAATCTTTTTTCACATAATGTTGGTCAGTTGCACGGCTATCCCACAGACACAAAAAACAGCGAAATTTGGTAAAACCAGATTGCATCCCCATCAAGAGACCAATAACCTGTAGGAATAGTATATAAATCATTTATTCTTTAAAATTGAATTGAAATTTATTTTCAAACCTTCAAATCGCCACAAATTTTCCATTGATGCTCTTTATATTTTATCTTGGTAAAAATTTTACATATTGTATCGTAGCATTCCTTCGTTTGTACTGCATGAACAATCGGAATTGATGGTTTTATATTTCCATTGTGTATCAGAGCAGCTTTCAGGCTGTATTTTGAACCATCTATGAACAAACGCCATTCATTTACATCGTATGGTGTATTCATTGCATCAAACAAACCGTTGATGTCATAGCAGAAGCATATATTCTCCTCTTTTTTGAAAAACGGTAAAAGCGCCTCATTTCTGGTTCTATATACAGTGACTTTTGTTTGAGTGTCATGATATTTCCACTCCTGCATCCGTGATGCGAGCAATTCTGATTTTTGTTTCGATAAATTCAAATCACGAACCAAATCATTGAGTTCACCTTGCGAAACTAAATGTTTTTCCTCCATGTTAAAATCGCTTCCACTTTTCGTCGGTGATGAACTACAAGTTTCCATGTAATTTGCACTCGTACCTGGACAAATTGGCAAAGGATCATTGCTCGCGCGGGGAACTGGCTTAGACACTGATGATACTTCAGGATATTTATATTTTGATGGTTTTTTTGCATTTACACCGACGACATTCATCAAGCAAAAGTAACAATCATCTGCATGATTTTTCGGCTCTCTCCATAACATTGGCAATGAAAATGAAAAACATATTTTTTTACCGCGTGACCACTTGTATAATATTGTGCTACACGCGTTACAAAACAATTTCGGTACCCACGGCTTGTGAGTGTTTGATACAGAGAAACCAAAATAATAAAAATATGCATTTCTGATCACATTAGTAATAACTTTGCCACTTTTTCTGATCATATAACATCCGCAAACATAACAAAACCACTTTGAATCAACTTTACAATTCTGTCTTTTCATTTTCACACGTTTTGGATTCAAAAAAAAACTTTAAATACAAATTAAATAATGTTTCTAGCGACGCCAACAGCTGACTGTCATTATGATAGCGCAGTGCTGCCAACATGCGCGAACTCACAAAGTAGAATCAACTTTGAAAAACGAAACCCGGATTTGAATTCAGCACCTCAAATAACGTCAAGATTTGTTCTCATCTGCTCTGATCCAAAAGTTGACCGGAATTTGTAAACTTGTGATATTAGTCTCCGATTGCAACTTTCAATATGTTTTGAAGTTTACGATGTACAGCAAAGATTCCTGAATAAATATTACAATATAGCACCTTTAATTAAATTCTTATTTGCAGTAGTTTATGATTTGAATCTCAAGTTGGTGACATTGAAAAATATTAACGACATTGGAAGCTGATTCATTAAAAATTGTATTTTCTAGTAGAATACATTATTATAAATTTATCTTAAAGCTGCCATTGATTTTGCACATTTTACACCAAATAAGTAACAACTTGTAACACAACCCATGAAATCTGTCAAAATTTGACTTAGAATACAATTCTATATTAAATCCATAGATCACTCCAAATAAGAATTTAATTGAAGACAGTATACAGAATACTGTTCAGAATAGGTAAAATAATTATTACATTCATTTATCGATATAACGCGTTCACGATTCGAAGACGTGTACGTCATCAATGATGACAAAACAATGTTGCGAAATCATTTGTAAAATCCATTGGAAAAATCGATTTGTTTACATTTTAGGTTAGGATAGCAAACAATTATGTCAAACTTGCAATATTTTGTTTATAAGTGCCATATGTAATATGAAATTATAGCAAAATATAAATGCGATTTTACTTCTCTCACAGCTGATAAAGCCAGCAACGGTTCAACATTATCGCGTTCTATTTCACAGTTTGCAACAAGTCGCTTACATTGGCTGCAAAACGCTTTCGGCATTGCAAACCAAGAGTGAACAAATAGACGCAAAATATGACAGAATGATATGTGTCAACATTAAACATTCGCACCAACATAAATATGCATTCGCGGTGATGTTGATATAAATATCGAGTGTTCGTTTAATACTGAAGCTGATGTCTATCAAATTTTGGGAATTTCTTTGTTTTGTATTTGCCACACTGAGAATTATAGTTACTGTCAATTGGTGTTTGACATCTTTTGCCATAGTCGCACATGCTTATTTTTCGTTAGCTTTTATTATTCACATTTCTTGTCTCAAATGCGCGCCAATCTATCCCATTTTCTTAAATAATTGTAATTAAATTAAACATTTCGAAAGGTAAGGTTATTGTGTTTGATTTTATCAATTTTTGTGTTTACGTCAAAAGTGATTACCGCAAGAGGACGCTAATGTCAATTATTGCGGTCGAGCTCAAGTGTAATAATGCTAACTTAACCAAAATTTGACACGAACTGTCAGCTTCACGATTAAACGGACATCCGATACTATACTTCGTTTATTGTTTATGTGTTGGTGATTCTAAAAATTCTGTTGATGACGTGCACGTCTTCGAATCGTGAACGGCGTATACTAATGGATAATCCTTAAAAATATTTATCGACATGTATCATAATAGGTTCTGACTTACAACCGAGAAATTATAAAAAATACGAAAGAATAGCAACAAATGCTAAACAATCATAAAAATTTATGGAAATTCTAAAAATATAATACTTTTTCGTATTTATTTTAAACATTAAATACAACACAAAAGACAATTATTCTTAAGATTAAAACCCAAACAAGGATTTTCAATTTACATGTTTTTATTAATTAGGAAGTTGAAATAGACACCAATTTAATACAGTGCGTCCATAAAGTATGGACACAAGCCCGTAGTAACGTTATTGTGCATTATTTGACAAAATGCAAAGATATGTCGATTAATGTTTTTTATTAGCTATATTTAGATGCTACCATTTTTTTTCCGCTGACCTTGAATAAGTTATGACGTCATTGATTATTTTTTTAAATGTCAACCCCATTTTTTCTATGGATTTTGAAAGCTTTTACAATTCTTATTCGATGATGTAAAAATTTTGGTGTGTAACATTAGAAAATTTTTGAGTAAATTGTGTTCTAATTCTAAGTTTTATTTTTGACATTTTCAGTATCAAATTTATAACAAATGCTCACAATGTTTTCCTTCATTTTGTTGACAAAATCCTAAGCGATGATAAATTCCATTTCGCACATTCTGTAATATTTCGGGAGTGATTAGTCTGGTTTCGTAGATGATGCGTTGTCGTAAAACGTCCAAATTTTCCGGTTGTGTCGCATAGACTTTTGATTTTAAGTAACCCCACAAGAAGAAGTCTAACGGGGTTAAATCTGGCGATCTAGCTGGCCATTCAATTGTCCCTCTTCTTCCAATCCATCTGTTTGGAAATGTATTATTGAGGTATTGCCTTACTGGTAGCGTATAGTGCGGAGGAGCACCATCCTGTTGATACCAAATTCTACGATATGGAAAATGTGGATCCTCATTATTTGGAAAAAGAACCGCCAAAACGGGTATCAATTCATTCCTCAAAAAATTCAAGTATATTTCCCCTGTCAAGTTTACATAAAAGAAAAACGGTCCCACAATGAGATCGCCGATAATCTCTGACCAAACATTTAGTTTTTTCTAGTATTGGGTATGTGTCTCTTGGATCCAATGAGAATTATCAGTCGACCAAAATCGGCTATTTTGTCTATTCACAGTGCCATTCAATGTGAAAGTAGCTTCGTCAGAAAACAAAATGTTGAAGAGAAATAGAGGGCCATATCAAAAATTTGCATCAACCGTTCACAATATTCCAAACGCCGATCAAAATCATCCTGAGACAACTCTTGAACTAAATTCATTTTATAGGGATGATACTTTGATTTATGCAAAGGTTTCCCGACTGTACCCCTTGCTACGTCAAATTCTCGACTAAGTTGCCATGTGCTTGTGTGAGGATGTTCTTGAACTGTTAACAAAATGTCTACTCTTGAGTGTTTAGGGCCGTTGATGGACGTCCACTTTTTGGTTTATCTCGAACGAACCCTTCTTCCAAAAATTTTCTGTGGATTTTACTTACAGTTGAAAAACCGATAGGGTCCAGTTCAGGATGCATTAAACAACATTTCGACGTCTATCTCCAAACCCAATCATCATCAGTACTTCAATGCGTTCCCGTTCAGATAAATGCATCTCAGAGAATGAATAATTAAAACACTTTACACCAACAATTAGGATTAAATAAAAATGTTGTGATTCGGATTATTTACAATCTGTCAAAAAAAATTACCTTGTCACTTTGGGAATGACAGAAAGTTGAAAAATAATTACTCAAAAATTTTCTAATGTAACATACCAAAATGTTTACATCATCGAATAAAGAATTGTAAAAGCTTTCAATATCAAGAAAAAAAATGGGGTTGACATTTAACGAAATTATCAATGACGTCATAACTTATTCAAGGTCGACGGAAAAAACAAAATGGTAGCATCTAAATATAGCTAATAAAAAACATTAATCGACATATCTTTGCATTTTCTCAAATAATGCACAATAACGTTATTACGGGCTTGTGTCCATACTTTATGGACGCACTGTATATAAAATTCAACTTATGATTCTAAAAATGAAATATCGAAGTATTGTAGATACGTCAACAGCGACCACAACTTTTTCCAACATTAATCATTGTTTACGGTGAAACTGAATTTTCATAAGGTACAATCCAAAATAAGTTAATTAATTTTGAAAAACTTGCATGATGTTATGGCAAGAAACCTGGGCTACCCACAAAATTTAACATTTCTGGTAACTACTGTGCCAAAAAGTTTTATTACAGGCAGTTGTGAGTAAAATCTTTTAAAAAGTCACAATAGCAGAGAGTGAGTCTATAAGCTAATATGTGGTACATGCCTGGGGATTTATGTTAGACACCCAGAAAGATCTTTCAATAAACGGATATCGCAAGCTAATAATTCATTTACAAATTAAAAAAAAAAGATTCCTTTTTTGCCAATGATTTATTTAACAACAATTAAGGTGTCTAATTATAAATATAAAATAATGCACATAGAAAGTAAAGGACTACAATTAATTTGATTACACAATAAATAGACAAACGATCGAATAAATGAACAGAGATAAATAATTCACCTTTACTATTCTGTTTATGTAGCAAAAATGTCTGAAAAAGATTCAACAGCTCTGAAGGACTTATTTTCTTTTCATTTGAGCATGTTAGTATTTTGGTGAAGGTTTATACTTATTACTAAAGACGGCAGACTATGTGCCCCAGCAGTGGCGTTGCGTGGAGAGTTTAGCAGAATAACAGTACGCTTACTTAAAAATAAATATATCGAATCCCTATACAAAACGTTAAGAAAAAACATAAATAACTTACCCAACATGTTTACATTGTTGCAAAAAAATGCGGATGTGCGCGATGAAAAAACTGCACCATAATATATGTTTCTGTATTAGTCTCGGAAAGGTTCGTACGTAGCGACGTATATATATATATATATATATATATATATGTTTATATACAGAGAAGGATTGTTTGACGTTGAGAGATGTTATATTTGCATAGTTGAAGCGCTCTTTGTATCTGTACAACGGATCTTCAGTATAGGTAAAAAGTTGCCCTAATTTTGTAAAATCTACATTTTTATCTAATACACTGTTAAATTTTTCACGGACACAATCACATTTTTCATCTTCAAGGATATGCAGCACTAGTTTTACGTGATCTATAATTGCTAATGAGTCCGATAAGGACAGCGCAGTGTTCTGTAAATTTTTTATTGCGTCCAGTATTGGAACGTAACTGTCGTAAATAATTTTTAAATTTGCTGCAACTTGAGGATTGTTAAATTGAACCTGGCTGAGCCGTATTGCAGCTGCTTCTTTGGCATCTAGTTGTAAAATCACTGATTTCATTTTTTCAAAATGTTTATAATAATAAAATGCTACTTCTAACCAAGTACCCCATCGTATAAGAATTGGTTGCGGCGGCTCGGGTATATCAGGACACAGCGAATGAAATAGCCGAATCCGTTTCGGAGATTTAAGAAAAACCGCTTTCGTATGTCCTATCAGTTGATCCACATCAGGATAAGTTGTACGTATAGTGTTTGTTACAAGGTGTAAAGCGTGAAGCAAACATGTGACATGCAGCAGGTTTGGTTGAATCGTTTTGAGTAAGTTTGCCGTGGAACACATAACCTTGGCAGCATCGGTAACTAACATTAACACTTGCTTCGGTAAAATCTCAAATTTGTGTAGTGTTTCTATTAATACATCATATATCGCTCTGGCAGTACACCCTTGCATTCGTTTACAGGTTAGTAAATAAGAAGGAGAAGGTCCTTGCGGAGTCAGCGTCCGTACTAGAATGGTTAGGATGGACTGTTTTTTAATATCTGTAGTTTCGTCTATTGTTAACCACAGGAATTTTTTTTACCGTATTTTTCGTACAATTTACAATTCTCTCACGCACTGACGGTACGTAATTCTGTAGCGTACTTCTTGCTGATAATTTCCATGTAGGATTGTATTTCTTCCAAAACTGACGAAACATTGGGTGTTCCACTTTCTGCATTGGTATATTGGTCGCAATTAACATAATTGTTAAATCACACACAAAATTATTATATGATCTGCGTCCCCTATTATTCGATTTATGTTTGTCACTATTTATATGTCTTTGGCACTGACTTGCTTTCCAAGTTAATAAAGTTGTTTCACAAACTAAACATTTCACTACGGTACCGTCATATATTAAATCGGGAAACCGATGTAAAAATTTCTTTACTACGTTAGCATGCAACCGAGTCGATGCATTGTTTCTACGCACTCCCGACATTTTCAACACAATTGTATTAACAATGTATCGCTTACAACGTCTCAACGGCAACTGAATTGATCGTCGTACGCCTCTACTCGATCCCTCCACATCACGCTACTGTTCGGGCACATAGTCTGCCGTCTTTACTTATTACTCATTGTAGACATACAATCAATCCCCTTAAAGTTTTTCTATTATGTTACTTATAGTTTAGGTACCTCAAATCTGAAGAAGTATGGTGAAGCGATTGTCATGTAATGTACAATAATTTAAAAAATATTGTGAAATCTGTGTGTTTATTACTAATCGGTAAAGCATCTATGATACTTTGTGTTTATTTTGAAAGAGTTAGAAATAAAATATTATAATAAAGCATGCACCTCTACCTGGATTACATATATTTTCATATGAAGATTTACCATATTGATGTCTTGTTTTGGTTTAAATAGTTCCTTTTGTTAATTTTAACTAAATTTATATTTTCTATATAATAAAAATATTTCCACGTATTTTTTAAACAAAATAAGTGCACAAAGGTGTTACATCTAACTAATTTTCATTCTTTCAATTCATTTCTTTCATTTCTTTTAATTAAAATTTTCATTGTTTCAAATGCATTTCTTAAATATTATACAATTATAGGCAGCTTAACACGTTTTTTTTCTAGTTGACAAAACAAATAATTTGAACTGAAATCTCTTAGGCATCCATTGATTGATTAATGTACTTCTAATGCTTAACAATGTGTTAGTTTTAAATATACACAAATGTGGGAAATTAGAACTTTTTAATTTTTTTTTTCATTTGAACAATCGATTAAATAATTAATTTAAATTGTATAGATTACAGAAAAATTAAAATTTTAAATATTTACAGGTATTTCTTCGAGGAAGATGGAAAGAAAATCTACTCCAGTTTAGAAAAATCGCGGAGACCGAAGATATTGGAATTAATTTTGTTCATCGATACTACTGATGCGTTCTAAACCTATATCATCTAGAAGATTCTCACTGCAGCTGCTGGACGCTGCACAAGATTAGAATTAAAATAACTCTTGTGCGTGTGACAGCGGCTATTGTGGGTTTTCTTTATCAACGAGAATTCATCAATTGTCAACACATTCTTATACTTTATAAAAGCGTTTTTCAGTTTCTATAGATAATTTGGTAGTATATTATTTACAGAAGTTTCTCTATTCTATCACCATACAAAAACATATACCATATACATCCATATGGTCGATTTTGTTATTGTTACTAAGTGAACAAATGAAAGACAAGAATTTATTAATCAGAATACTACAATTATTTGATTTTAATATTTAATACTTTATTTCAGCACCATTCTGTCTAACACCACTTGTAAACGTCTAGGAATAGATGTTATGACATTATAAATAAATTCTAGTGACAGATCACTCCAAATATCATGTTTTTTTCGCAGACGCCCGATTTCTCAAGTCTGAAATTTGTCTCAGCCGTTTTCTTGATGTGTGGACACACCCGGGGAAATGTGTTGCTGTCACTGCATTTACTATTGTTTAGAACAGATCATTTCTTATAAAATTAATAAAATTTTCATCCTTTTCAGGAGTTGACACGAGGATACCACCGGAGCCTCGTTTTCTATTAATAGCTGACAATTCTTCTCCTAGTAACGTAATTATTTGAATTTTAGTTTGAATATTCAAATGTGGCACATTAACTTTATATTTTGACAAACCTGAATATGACACTGACAGATCTGTAAACAGAAACAAATAGATATAAAAAAAAACCATATTGAAACCAAACAAATTAAGTGTCCGATTTTTAAATGCCGCAATAGTACCTACATTGAAAAATTTCGGCTACTGATCAAGAGTCACTAATAACAGTATCGCAAATGTTTTTAAAAGTAATTATCAACCAAATAACACATTTTGGGAGAATATTATTTTGCTTTATAAGGTACAGAAGACACTTTAGCTTTATTATTTGTAAAATTACAAGCTTTTCAAGACATGATTTTACATTATCTATAACGATGCCCATGTATGGTGTAATGACTTTACGCCTCAATTTCTTCCTACTCCCAAGAAATAATTTTCTAAAGCTGCTTATTAGTATATTTTTGGTGTAAACTCGCATTTGTAATATTTTTTATGCATTTTCAGTAAATTGCGACGTATAGTTTCATGACTTACCTTAAATTTGCCTGCCAACTTCGGTTTATTGTAAATATCAAAAACCCGTAATTTTCTCCAAAGGCACTTACGTGCTGTACATATTTTAAAAACAACAATTCTTACGTCGTGAAATTGATCCATAATGTATTTTTTCTATTTTGCGTTCGAAATTAACGCTTTTTTTCATTTTTCAAAGTTGGCGTTGTGCGAACACAGAAATAAATATTGCTGTCATTTGATTTTAAGAATTTAAGTACATTTGACAGATATGATATATGTTCGCATTCTACACAAACAACGTATATTGTATACAATTGACAACAAGATATATTAGTTTCTAAGTCACTCAGGTTTATATTTTTAAATAAAATATCAAGTAATGTTAACGAAAATTAATAAATAATGTGTAATATAATATACTTCGCGGATAGCAAGATTTAAATTTGACAATGTCAAGTATCAATGTGACCAACTGCATGCTTTATATAAAAATTAAACTCTGAACTTCCAAATTAAATAATTCCAATTTATGAATGTAAAAAATGCAAAATAGAAAAAATAGTATAAAAAACTCGTTTCATAAGGCACCATTTTGCCGCGTGAGATCAGTTTAGAAAACGAGCCGCGATAGCGGCGAGTTTTCTAATGAGCGAGTGCGGCAAAGGCCTTATGAAACGAGTTTTTTATACTATTTTTTCTATTTTGCATTTTTTACATTCATAAATTGGAATTATTTAATTTGGAAGTTCAGAGTTTAATTTTTATATAAAGCATGCAGTTGGTCACATTGATACTTGTTTTTTAATATACTATTTTACTATTGTGTTCAAAATACAACTTTATCCTCATATCATAACGAGCCATCGAAAAAATTCATAATTGGAGTAGACTGTGAAATTGGGTTGGTACTTTAACCACTTCCACATAATGACACATTACTTGATGCTTGACAGTTTCATTTGGTTTCATTGTAAAAAAAGGTTATGGCATTGAAATGATACTACAACAAAAAAAAAACTATTAATTTATTTAATATTGAAATTATAATCAAAATTAATATATAGCTACAGAAGTTGTTGAAAATGTTGTCCATTTACATCTAAACACAAACAATTTTCTTAATAAGAGTTTTGAAAAATGTGACACGAACTTATAGTTTCAATGTCAAATAATAAATGTCATTATGTGGAAGTGGTTAAAGTACCAACCCAATTTCACAGTCTACTCCAATTATGAATTTTTTCGATGGCTCGTTATAATTGTGACACATTATAATACACATAATTAACACATTAAAACATACAATTTCAAAATCACGTTTGTTTGAAAGACATAACGGGTGTTCATTTGAAAAGTCAATCTAGTAGCATGTGATTTACTGAGAACATTTTGAAGTATGTCGTAAATTAAAATTTACTACTTAACCTACGAAGTTCTTTATTTTGACAGTTTCATACATACAAATAAATAACAAATGCGATGACATTATCAAATGTCGTTTGGATTTACGTTTACGGAACAACAAACACATACTAATATATATGCGTCTTATTCTATCAAAATTTCAAAGTAACCTAGATTGACTTTTCAAATGAACACATGTTACAGTTAAGCTCACATAAATCTAGTATAACCTAACTTGTCAAAATTGTCAAAATTTTCTAATATTGCTTAGTGTTTATCAATGTTTTTTTGAAAGGCAAACCAAATGTCAATTAAATTTTTAATACAATTTAGAAAACACAAATAAACTAATACTTAATTGATCCGCCATTTGCTTCAATTACTACTCTTAACCGTCTAGGTACAGAATCAATGAAACTTCTTAAAAAATTAGGTTTTTCAACGTTTTCCCGGGTATTTTCAATAGATTCCCATAGTCGTTTGCGATATATACTGCCTTCATTTTCACATCTTTTTTTAACTTGTAGTACTGCAGATTTGTTCAAATGAAATTCTTCTGCGACATGTTTAATGGTGCAACTTACCAAATTTAACAAAATTTGTACTTTGTCTGCCAGAGTCAGTTTTCTTGCCATATCAAAAAGTGATAAATGTCATTTCGACATTACAGGAATGAATTACGACAAAACAAAAATTCCAAAATGGTTTATATTATTTAGATTTATGTGAGCTTAACTATACATATTATCATGATAGTGTATAGTAAACACCACATTGAATGCGTCAAAAATATTACAAATTTATACGTAAATGGTGTCAAAAATATATTATGTAATAATACAAGAATTTAAACTCTATAATATATCACAAATTAATGAATTAAAAACTTACTTACTTCAGGCTCTGTTGAAAAAACTGCCTGACTCATTTTGACGTTTAATTTTAACAAAATTAACACATTGTGAATCAGTTTTGAAGGTTATTGAGGTACAAAATATCAGTGTAAGTAGGTATATTATCTGTCATATGGATCTATTTCAATATTTTTTCTTCGACCCTTTACAAAAAGACATTTTTCGTCACCGAATACTGCAGCGAAAATTTGATTTCCGTCACTAGTGAAAGAAAATCTCATAACGTTAACTTTCGTCCCTAGTGACGAAAATTATCTATTAATTTTCACCTGCGTTTAGTTGCCTGCTGTTGCTGTATAGCATAATTTTTATATCACGTCAGTTTGTGCTGTTTGTTGCTTTATAATGATTTCTGATTCAGAAAGTGAGTTAAATATTCCCAATGCACCATCAGAAATAGTAAATCAAGCTGAGAAAATCTATGCGGGCTTATTACGAGAAAAATCGGGGAAGAGGTATGAAAAATCTATGTAACTCATTGAATAGAGGGCTGATAATAGCGTAAATCATATTCGGAAATTGTGCTGCTTGTATATTTTACAAAATTGTGGGAAAATTTTAAGCCATCGACCTTATGGTCTACATATTCTATGTATCAATGTTTAAATCATAACTAATTCAAATATGATCTATAGCTATCCAATTTTTTATTGAAAATAAAGTATGTGTTTACATATTTTTTTTTGTTTCTTATAATGCCATAGGCGAGGTTGCAGAAAAAGTATAGTGTTTATCTCGTCAAAATCATTTTTTTAAGATCTGTTCTCTCTGTTCTCTCACTTAAAAAAATGTTACTTTCGTCACTCGTTACACAATATAGGTACATTTATATAACCTATAACAATTCATATGCTATTTTGAACGATTAATAACCCATTTTACAATTCAAAAAATGAGTCGGATAGTTCTTTATCCGCCAGTTTATTACTTTCGAAAATTTTAATTTTTTAGCCTATGAAAATTTGATCTTGAACTTCTTTTAAATAAACCAATTTTATTATTTACAATATTACGAAATGTACTGCCTTAATATTAATAATCATTAAATTCATTAATTACATATAGCATAATTATAAAACCTGTATATTTCTAATCAAATTCCTGTCACCAACTTCTGTCATCAGTTCCTTTCACTTTCCTGTTCTAATCTTATTTATCACCTATCCGATAATTCTATCTTCTTTCATTTTAAATTTAACATATGCCGTTTCCTTTCCTATATTAAATCTTCTTTAATTATAGTTTTTCTTAATAAACCATATTAAAAGCTTGAGTAATCTTTATGTTCAATTCCATACACTTTAATTTACATCCTTTAAGCTATCCTTTTAATCACCAATTTGTTAATTTTTTCTATAATAAATATATTGTCGAACTTAATTCACATCAATATTAAATAGTATTCATGATGAGATTCTTCCCCTTTACATACTTTATACTTCAACTTTATAAGCATAATGAAGTAATAAACTTTATAACTCAAGTCTATCTTTTTTCTCACGTTTCTATCCATAATCAAAAAAATAATCATCCCTCATTTTTTTCCTTTCAAATCCCTAGCTAAACTTGTTAATTTTTTTATGCAAATCTCAGTATAATAATACTCTATTTTGCGTTCGTAATAAACTCATTATGAAACCCAAAACAGTATCGAAATGAGCTTCATTTCGATACGCTTTTTTTAATTTTTTTAATGCTAGCGTTGTTCGAACATAGAGATAAATAGTAACGAGCCATCGAAAAAATTCATAATTGGAGTAGACTGCGAAATTGGGTTGGTACTTTAGCCACTTCCACATAATGACATTTATTATTTGACATTGAAACTATAAGTTTGTGTCAAATTTTTCAAAGTTAGAAAGTTAGAGTTGGTTTGTGTTTAGATGTAAATGGACAACATTTTCAACAACTTCTGTAGCTATATGTAAATTTTGATTATGATTTCGATATTAAATTAATTATTTGTTTTCTTTTTTGTTGTAGTATCATTTCAATGCCATAACCTTTTTTTTTACAATGAAACCAAGTGAAACTGTCAAGCATCAAGTAATGTGTCATTATGTGGAAGTGGCAAAAGTACCTACCCAATTTCACAGTCTACTCCAATTATGAATTTTTTCGTTGGCTCGTTATAATAAAAAGTATATTTCACAGAAATGATCTACGTCGAAATGGAAAATACTACACAAACAACGTATATACTATATAATTGATAACAAGATATATTAGTTTCTATGTCACTCATACAAAATAATACAAATCTGTATAAAAACAAATTTGTATCTGTATATACATGGACACAGCACGTATTACCAGCGTTTGCTTCAACCACCAGACGCATGCGTTTCTGTCTCACGACTTTGTCAATGATGGGTTTACGAAGACAAACGACTGTAGGTACACTTCGCGGTCATGTAGCAAATTTCGTCCTATCAGATGACACCAGATGTACCTACAATCGTTTGTCTTCGTAAACCCATCATTGACAAAGTCGTGAGGCAGAAACGCATGCGTCTGGTGGTTGAAGCAAACGCCGGTAATACGTGCTGTGTGTCCATGTATATACAGATACAAATTTGTATTATTTTGTATCAAAGCTTGATGTGAATTGTCGCATCGATATTGCTGATTTGTTTTTGCTATGTCACTCATGTTTATATTTGTAAATGAAATATCAGGAAGTATGTAATGTTAAAGAAAATTAATAAATAATATCTATTAAGATAAAATAAAACAAATTTTATGAATTTCACTTTTTAATTATCACTGTAACGAGTCGTTTCGCACCAACCTGGGCTTCGTCAGACATATAACTAACTTATTTACAAAATATTTTTTTTTATATTAAACACAAGTAAACAATAACAAGCAAAAACACATGTTTTATTTTAAAAAATAGTCAGAGGGATGGGTGCTTTTTATTACGGGATGTCTATACAAAACTTTCGCTACGGTTTATAAAAAAATGTACTGTTCTTAAGTAATAAAACTAAAGGTTTACATTATATTACAGGGATAAAGAATTCTATGGAAAAATACAAAAATACTATACACTATGTAACTGTCTGCAAATCAAATAAATAGATTAAGTAAGGGTGAATTATTTGTTTCTAATTGATCATTTAAGATCTTGTCAGTTTTCTTTATTTTATTGATTTCCAGTGACTCTAATAAATTAAGTTTTTTGCCCTTATTTTCTATATGTAATATTTTAAATTCTTTGTTAAAAATGTGGTTCGTTGAATTGATATGAGACGCATATGAAGAGTCACTTTTATTATTTCTAAATGAAGAAAAATGTTCTTTGACGCGTACTTCAAACGATCTGCCTGTCTGTCCGATATAAGTCATAGGGCAACTACCGCAGGTTAACTCATAGACCCCTGACTTTTTATTGTTGTTTGTTAAATCCTTATTGTTTTTTATAAATTTGGATAAATTGTTATTAGTTTTAAACGCTGTATTAATGTCAAACTTTCTTAAATATTTACAAATTTTTGTGCTTGAAGAGCCTATAAACGTGATCATTTTAAATTTTTGGGTGTTATTATTTAATATTGGGTAAAAGTGACTCTTCATATGCGTCTCATATCAATTCAACGAACCACATTTTTAACAAAGAATTTAAAATATTACATATAGAAAATAAGGGCAAAAAACTTAATTTATTAGAGTCACTGGAAATCAAGATCTTAAATGATCAATTAGAAACAAATAATTCACCCTTACTTAATCTATTTATTTGATTTGCAGACAGTTACATAGTGTATAGTATTTTTGTATTTTTCCATAGAATTCTTTATCCCTGTAATATAATGTAAACCTTTAGTTTTATTACTTAAGAACAGTACATTTTTTTATAAACCGTAGCGAAAGTTTTGTATAGACATCCCGTAATAAAAAGCACCCATCCCTCTGACTATTTTTTAAAATAAAACATGTGTTTTTGCTTGTTACTGTTTACTTGTGTTTAATATAAAAAAAATATTTTGTAAATGTTAGTTATATATCTGACGAAGCCCAGGTTGGTGCGAAACGACTCGTTACAGTGATAATTAAAAAGTGAAATTCATAAAATTTGTTTTATTTTATCTTAATAGTTCTAATGGAATTTCATCAAGTAAAGGCCGAAACAATCATATATAATAAATAATATATCGGGGATAACAATACATAACGTCTGTTCATTTGAAAAGTCAATATAGGTTACTTTGAAATTTTGATAGAATGAGACGCAAATATATTAGTATGTGTTTGTTGTTCCGTAAACGTAAATCCAAATGACATTTGATAATGTCAATCACAAATATCAGTTAGTGCATAAAATAATCATGCATCGATTCTGGTTTAAATAAATTGCTTCTCAGTTTTAAAATGGCTTTCACTTTATAACATAAAATTTTTTTAGTCCAGGCTTATTTTCGGAGTGGTAATAAAATTGATGGTTTATGGGTTTATTCAGTTCAAGATTGCATGGTAGAATTTCAAGTTGAGTTTCAACGTTTTGTGATAGATTATATACAATTTAAGAATACTTTGGGTAGAACTTTAAAACTTTTTTCTGAAACTGGTAGTCTCTTAAGAAAATCAGGCAGCGGAGCAGTTAAGAAACGTACACTTCAAGTTGTCAATTGTGTTGAAGAAATAATGGAAAATGAACCACAAACATCTGTTCGACATTTGAGCCAACAAATAAACCTTTCTGTTGGTACAACTCACAAGTTATTAAAAAAAGATATGCAACTTTATCCATACCGTGTCACAGCAGTATAAGAATTGTTAGAAATTGATTACCCACGCAGACTACAGTTTTGTAATTGGTTTGTAAATATGAACAATAATGGAGAACTTTCGCAAAGAGTCATCTTTACTGATGAAGCATGGTTTTATAAAACGGGATACCTAAATTCACAAAATACAAGAATTTGGAGTAGTGAAAATCCACATGTAATTAATGAAGAATCGCTACATCCAGAGAAAATTGGTGTTTGGGCAGCAATAAGCCAAAGGCGAATCATTGGACCAATATTTTTTCAGGGAACGTTAACTGCTCAAAGGTACCGTACGGAAATTTTACAAGCATTTGTCAATCAGTTGCATGATGATGAACTTCAAAATGCATATTTCCAACAAGACGGAGCACCTTGTCACTGTACTGCAGAATCTTTGGATTATTTAAGAGAATTTTTTGATGGGCGTATAATTAGTCGAAATACTGAAATTGCCTGGCCTGCACGTTCATGCGATTTAACACCTTGCGACTTCTTTTTGTAACCTTATCTAAAAAATAACATATTTCGACACCTATATTGAATTTGAATGATATGCTACAGAGAATCGAACAGAAATGCATGGAAATTAATAACAATCTAGTAAAGTGCATTGATCTTGAAGGACAACATTTTCAACATTTGTTATAGTTTTCAATAAATACCTATTATTTGTTATTTATCTGTATGTATGAAACTGTCAAAATATACGACTTCATAGGTTAAGTAGTAAATTTTAATTTACGACATACTTCAAAATGTTCTCAGTAAATCACATGCTACTAGATTGACTTTTCAAGTGAACACTTGTTATTTAAATTTTAAAATGTCAAGCATCAATGTGACCAACTGCATACTTATATAAAAATAAAACTCTAAACTTTCAAATTAAATCATTTCAATTTATTAATGTAAAAAGCGCAAAATTGAAAAAGTAGTATAAAAAACTCGTTTCATAAGGCCTTTTCTCGCACTTATTCTTTAGAAAACTCGTGCAACAAAATGGTGTCTTATGAAACTTGTGTTTTAATATGCTATTTCACATTCCTAATGCAATAACAATCTTGTCATATTTTTTCTCTTTCTGGCAGTTACATTTGGCATATACACATTAATTATAATTCACATCTAAAACTGTTCATTTAAAATTGAATCTAACCTAATTCCCTTGTCAAATTAAGATTTCATAATAATATATTTGATCAATCATACCTAATTTAATTCTCATGTCTTGTGACGCTTTTAATTATTTAAAGTTTTGAACACAATGTTATTGTATTTTCAATTTCCGGTAATTTTGCGACAAAATGAAGAACAATAATCTTTCTACGTTTTTTTTTGCTTTTTGAAATCGTATTTTCAAAAAAAAGAAAAATTAAAACCTCATCATCATTTTATTTTGGATAAAAATTTTTTAATTATGATCAAAAAAATATACATATTTTGAACCTAATGTTTAAATATAAGTATATATTCGAAGACCTCTTTGAATAAGTTGCTTCCGAGAAAGAAATCTAGAGTCTTCGACTTTCATTAAGGGAAAAAAATTAATTTTTTGTGAAACTCAAAGATTATTGCAATTAAACAACAATTTCGAAACAATGTTATACAAAATGGAACTGCTTTTTTATCTTTGAGACAATTGAAACAGGAAAAACTTGTTAAGGAAAATAGACACTGCAAAAGAATTTTAGACTAGGCCTAGGGGCAAATATATTCTTTATATACGCTATAAATAAAGCAAAATCGTAATATCTACCTTCTCTATATGTCAAACATAATTTATGAAATTTTTTATAAAAAAATTACTTATATAAACATACAATTTTTATTTATTTCTTCAAGCCCCAAATTCGAAAATTAGTAAATGATACTACATTTTAACCTCAATTAGAGGCATAAAGACGCGAGAGTTTATAGGTGGAGTTTTGCACCTAAAGTATGGGCAAAAATATAATACATATACGTATTTTATTTTTATTATTTTATTAAAATTAAAATAAATATTTGTGGCCCTTTTTATTAAAATTAATACAAAGTGGAAACTCATTTTCTGCAACTATACATTTATAAGGTGAGTCGCAGATTTCTTTTTTTCAGTTAATGATGTGAAAAATCAGTCATGTATTAAATTTATTCTCTTTATTAGTTTATCTGTCTTTCTATGTGTCAGTATGTTGAAAAAAAAAATCGAATTTTAGTATTTCACAAGTACACCTCATTAATAATTAGTTATTTTGGCATGTTTTATTTATTTCATTGTTGACATAATACAAATAAAGATATTGTGCTAAAAAAGAAATTAAATTAAATAAGAAAAAATATTAAATAAGGTACTGCCATTTTTCTTAATCCGATTGCATTTTCAAGTGTTACATTACTCCAATCTTATTAGTCAGTGACGCGCCGTCCATATGGGCAAGGTCGTGCAGCGCACAACGGCGCCAAGGCCTTAAAGGCGCCTACGGCCACTTGTGATAAGTTAAATTTTAAAAATATTAAAAACATTTTTTGAAAGTTTACAACAAATTTACATAAAACAATTATTACAATTATTTTAGCATTGACAGCAATAATTTTATTGTTACTTCAAAGAGTGTACTTGACCTTTTGTTTTGAACAGTCAGGATGTGTGATATGTTTTATAAATATCGCGATATTTCTTCTCAAGATGTATTTACCCTTACTTGGTAAGTACTTGTTTCTCCGTTCGTATTTCGATGCGCGTGTGTAAAATATTAAATCGGGACGGTTATATTCGTAATATTTTATGATATATTCTTATCGTAGTGCCCCGGTATATTATTTTTCATTTGCGAGTTTAAATTCATTTAACGCTTACTGTTTCGGCCTCTATTTCAATGTATTGTAACCGTATCGCCTCTCTGGCGTTTCCGATTGCCGCAGCGTGGGCATCATTCGAATAGAGGCCGTTATCGAATCCAGTTGACAGTGGTAGTATGTTCTTCCGTACAAGAAGAAGTTATTTTTCACGAAATCTACGACGATTTTGAGTTTTATTCGTTTATGCGGATTCAGGTGTAGAACGTAAATTTTTATAGAATTGCTGTATACCGATTTCGAAGTTTGAAAAGCTTGTAAGGAGAAAACTCCCTTTCTGGCCTGTAGAGAACCTTTTATTGCGGCATTTCTGACACGGATCTCCGGCTAATTAAAACTTCCCTTGCGAAGACAAAAACTCAGACACCTTACATCTTAGTCTGATATCATGCTAGGGGTACCTACCTGACTACCGAAATTTTTAAGTTTACACTTTAATTTTAGGTAAGTAAAATAATACACTTTTTTCTGCAGAGTATTTATTTGAAGTAAAATATATTCTTTTTTCTTTAATTAGAACTCTCTCATCATATATTTATATATATTTAAAACAACAAACATTTGAATTAGTATTGCGTAGAGTATTTTGTAGGAAAACGGATAACAAAAATTGAACTCAAGTTCATTCTCATCCGACTAACGAATAAATAAAATTTTGATATTTTAAATACTCGAATACCCTATGCAATACCTCACATAATAAGGTACATTAAGAATCTTGGTCACTAAAAACAGTATTGTTGAGTTCTTCGAGTCATAAACGGAATGTTTTTTGTACATGTTTTGACGAAGTTTTATAAAATGAGCAGTCTGGGAAAAAGTGGAAAAAAAAACAATTAAAACGTACATAAAGAACACATGAGTTGTCTTTTACATCTTTGGCCTACGTGTCGAAAATAAATAAAAGTATATTCACAACGCAGAATTAACTCTAAGTACAAAAATATAAAAATATCTAGTTTTTTGTTTAATATCTAAAAGGAAACAAGACATAGAATGAGGGATGATAACTAAACAAAATTTAAAGGTATGATATTCTGTGATAAAATAACATTTCTTCTATTCTTAAATATATAGAATGTTTGAAAATGTAACTTTTAATATATACAAGCTGCTACTTATTCACGAGAAGCAGTAAAATAAAAATAATTCTAAGTGAAAGAGTATTTCTGGTCCATGGAAAAGCTAACAAAATACTATTATAACAATGAAGATGGATGGGTTTTAATTATTCGTCCATATCCGCCAAAATTATCGAATTATATTACATATAGGTAAGTTTACAAGGAAGGTCTGATAATTGAAGCAACTAACACAGAAATGGCGCGATAATCTACGTATGTGTGTCATCTGTCAAATCTAATCTGTTAGAAGACAGCTGTAAAAGTTTGAGCCAAAAACGTTGCGTCCGTTGTCTCCTACAGCTGTTTAAAGTAAACGTTTACGTCGTTTTGTAAATATGGACAAAAGAGAATTTCGTGCTGTTATTAAACACTTCCATATCGCCGGGAAAAAATTCAAAGAAATTAAAGAAGAGTTGGATAATGTTCACGGCGAATCTCCGACCACCAACTGCACGGATTGATCCAAAAATTGCAAAAATTAACAACTTGATCCAAAACGATCGTCGGATTGGCATATATCGAATTTCTGACATTGCTAATTTGTCTTATGGTTCCATTCAAAAAATTATTCATCAAGTTTTAGGGCACCGAAAGGCCGTGGCAAAATGGATTCCAAAAGTGATGACTGATGAACAAAAAGACAATCGAGTGACAATTTGTCGATAGTAGAAAAGGCAACTGCAACATAATCCAATCGTATAGAATTGTATAGGTGTAGTCTCGTAAAGCGTCGATAATCTGAACGTCAATAATCTGAACCGTTGAAAATCCGAAGTCGGACCCTCAACGTATTTTTTATTAAATGCGTTTGAAAATCGTTAACGTTGGCGCGGTTTAATTTCTCTGTTTGTGCAGTTGGCCGTGGCGTGTCGTAGTGCATACGTGCTGTCGAACTTGTGTTTACTGTTTTGTGTTTTGAAATGTCATCAATCGGAGGAGTTAAAAGAAAGTACACATTTTTAACAAAAACTAGAAATTCTTAATAAACTGACGAAAGGAGATAGTGGTACTTCTTTAGCTAAACTTTACGGCGTGGCAAAGGCAACAATCAGTGGTTTAAAGAAAAGTAAGGATAGCTTAGTAAAGTATGCCTCTAAATTGAATTCTGAAGAGGGACCCAAGAAACGTAAAACATTACGAACAGCTAACAACTCTGAATTAGAAAATGCTGTTTATGTATGGTTCACAGAAAAAAGAAGCATACGCGAACCGATATCAGAACCTATTGTTTGTGAAAAAGCCCTTCAGTTTAACGAAAAATTGGGTGGTTAGCCAGACTACAAGGCCAGTTCTGGATGGTTGAAAAACTTTTAATTAAGGCATACCATAAGAGAACTGCAAATCCCGTCGAGAGATGTCAGTCAGCCTCAGGCTATAAAGTTAGTAAGGATAGATAGTGTGTAGTAACGCAAACAGCACCCATTCTCTTCCAATATTGATTATCGGGAAAAGTAAACACCCGAGATATTTTAATAATGTTTTGTGCCTGTGACATACAATTCATAAAAAAGCTTCTGGATGACTGCAGATATTTTCAAGGATTGGTAACGAAAATCAATTTATACCAAATGTTAAAGCACACCGTCAAAAGGAACATGAAACAGAAGAGGTTCTTTTAATCCTAGATAACGCCCCCTCGCATCCTTCAGTTGAAGTTCTTAATGCCATTGATGAAAATTTCAAAGTTCAGTTCTTACCGCCAAATGTTACAGTCATAATATAGCTTATGGATCAAGGCATTATTTAACCCTTATCGGGGCAAGGGGGGCCTGCCAGGCCCGAGCGACGATAAAAAATTCGATATCTTAATGAGTAATTTTAGTACGACTTAATGCTCTTTAGAATTCCTCAGAAATGTTAATTACTGTTTTCTTGTTAAGTAATATTTGTTAAATTATGAATAATCGTTAGTTAATAGACGGATTGTACTTAAAATCCCATTAACTGGCAAGCCGAGCTTAGCAGGCCCATACTATAGGCAATTATGGTAACTTTATTTTCCGTTTTTGTTTTCTAATCCTCTTTACGTAATTAGTGTTTCCGATCATTTTTGTGTCATTTGTGCAGCAAATACATTTGATGACGTATATTAGTCGTAATTTTTCGAGGAAAGTGATATTAGGTAAAGTAGGGGTTCCCTGTCTATTTGTATATATACGAGCATTTTTTGTTCATTGCTTTTAGTTTATGCATTATAGTGAAAGTGTTATAATCATTCAGCAATGTCGAGAAAATTTTTATCGGACGCCGAACTCGCAGATATACTGGAAAACCTATCGGACGATGACCAGGCGCCTGTAAATTTTGAGTCGGATGTCGAAGATGAGGACGAAGAGGACCACCTTTCTAATGCTAGTGAAACGGAAGACGTGCAAGAAGGCAGTGAGGGACTGTGTGACACTCCTGTTGTCAGTATTTCCAAATTTGTTGCTAAAGATGATTCAGTGTGGAGCAGCCAGCCTCCTTCGACAGGACGGGTTCGTTCGTGCAATATAATAAAATCGCAAATGCATAAAGTTATCTTACCGCCGGGAAAAATTGTTGAAGATCCAATTGATGCATTTCTCTTATTTATTGATGAAGCTGTACTTACCGAAATTGCTTCACATACAAACAAGGAGGCAGAGAGGGTACTCAGAGATATTCCCTGGAAACCATGTGATAATATCGAAATTCGCGCTTTTCTTGGTTTGCTTCTAACTGCCGGTCACCTAAGTGCTAATGATACTAGCTACGATGTGCTATGGAGTCGATTATATGGCCCTTCAATTTTTCGAGCAACGATGGGATTGAAACGATTTAAAAGCTTGTTGCGATTTATACGATTTGATGACAAAGGTACACGTTCCGAAAGAAGGAAGAACGATAAACTTGCACCTATTGGAGTTATTTGGGAAAAAATAAATAACAATCTGAAAAAGCACTACCTCCCCGGAGAAAACATCACAGTGGACGAACAACTTGGACCCTTTCGAGGAAGATGTCCATTTAGACAATATATGCCTTCCAAACCAGACAAATATGGAATGAAGATCTGGTGGGCGTGTGACTCTGAAGCCTACTATCCTCTAAATGGTATTCCCTATATTGGAAAGGAAGAAAATCAAATCGCCAAGGGCCTCACAACACAGGTAGTGGAGCAGCTCGTACAACCGTATTACAATACAAACAGAAATGTCACATTCGACAATTATTTTACGGACTTATCATTAGCAAAAACATTATTGACAAATGGGTTGACGAGCGTTGGTACCGTATGGAAAAATGAACGCTTCATCCCAATTTTTGCCCAATAGAAAACGTGAAGAACAAACGTCCATTTTTGGATTTACAGAAAAAGCGTCTTTAGTGTCCTACGTTCCAAAGAAAAACAAAAGTGTTTTGGCTCTGTCAACGATGCATCATACTAATAACTGTAACGATGACGATAAAAAAAAGCAAGAAATAAGTCTGTATTATAACAGCACAAAATGTGGCGTGGACACGTTAGACCAATTGGCTCATAAATACACATGTAAACGCAGAACAAATCGTTGGTCATTTACACTTTTTTATGAACCTTCTCGACGTAAGTGGCATTGCAGCATATGTTACTTGGATGAATTTGAACCCAAATTGGAATAAAGCTAAACATCAAAAAAGGAGATTGTTTCTAGTAGATGTATCTGAAAACCTAGTTCTTCCGCACATTCAAAGAAGGAAGGCGAATGGACTTCCTCGTACCATCCAACACTGTGTCAGCGAGTTTGTAGGTGAAGAAGCAACGCCGGCAAAGAGAGCAAGAACTGAAACTAAAGCTAATTCTAGAAGAAGGTGCTACATGTGTCCTAAAACAAAAGACAGGAAACAAAGACAATGTTGTGATGAGTGCAAACAAAACATTTGTAACGAACATTCTTCATCAAAAGTTTTGTGTTATAATTGCAAGAAATGAATAAAATTTAAGATCAGTAAGTAATTAATGTTATTTATAAATGGTATTAAATATATAATTCCCATAAACTCTTTGTTTCATTAATTCTGTAAGTAAAAACATATACTAAAAGCACCGGGCCCACCAGGCCCGAACTGCCCGGTTACGTTAGTAAAATGTCTTGCCCGGACAAGGGTTAAAAGGTGAAAAGAGTTTACAGAAGAAACCTTTTGCGCAGGCTGTTGCTAGCAGAGCCTGGCGATGAAAATGTTGTCAGCTTTACAAAAAAAACTTAACTTGAAGGACTGTGTTTATATGGTTGCTGATGCTTGGGATAGTTTGGGAGAAGAAAATATAAAACGCGGATGGAGAATATTGTGGACTAAAGTTATAGAAGCAGAAGAAATTCAGGAAGGGAAACGAATGCAAGCTGAAGATTTAACTGAAGTTATCACACTTCTTAAGACCATACCCGGACGATGCTAACGATAGTTGAATATTGACCATAATGACTCCGGCTACCAAATTTTGAACAGTGACGAAATTCTCACTGCTGCAACAGATAGTGAAGCACTTGTAGATGAAGACTATAACGACGTCGACGTAGTTGAACACCAGGAGGAAGAAAGCGCTATGTCTACTCACGCTGAAGCGTTTAATGCTCTAGAAACGACTATAAACTGGTTGGAGAAAATCCCTGAATATACTTGCCTGTCTACGACAAATTAGAGCCTTGGCTGCAACGAAACGGAGCTTAGTAAAAAATCGAAAAGTATCAAAGATTTTTTTAAATCTGCATAGGGTTGTAAACCTATTGAAATCTTTAAAGTTAATATAGTGCATATTTAGTTAAAATTAGTTTTGGTCGTTTTTTCCCTATGTTGGAAAATCCGAACAGGGTTGAACATCAATTAGTTCAGATTATCGACGCTCTACTGTACTTATAAAATGTTATATCGCTTATTTTATATTAGCATTTTGTTTCAACTTCGCGGATTGCATTCTTCTACAACGAACTGAATGCTATCACATGTGCTATGTAATTTTCAAATAAAAATTTAACCAAACTCAATAGTGCTTGTAGTCAACAGTAATGACATGGACCCAAGGATTAGCTTATGATAATTATAACAAATAATAGAATCAACACTTTGCATGTTTAGTCTTGTAGGGAATATCAAATTGATCAAAACCTTTCTATTGGAGCAAAATTCTAAAAACAATTTTTCCATCAGTTTTTTAACGAAGAGTATCTTAAAATACATTAAATATTAACACAAGGACAATGCTTTTATCTAAAATAAAAAATTAAAATAAATAAATTAAATATTACGTCTCGGTATAAACTTCGTTCACAACTACAACAATGTCCGTATGTACACACTATTTTTTCAAACATCCTATATATGTACAATGAAAAGGATTTAAATATAAAAATAAATATTTTATATTTTTCTGGGACAATGAAATATACTTCTTACGATATGTTATTGGACAGGAACCAGCTCCGAAACCAAATTTACGTATTTCCGTAAATATTCTATCACATAATATCATAACTGGATTTTTTCTCTCTTCTTTTTAACAATATTTTGTATCGTTACTTGGTTCGATTCTATAAAATATATTTCATGTATGACACCAAATCCTAAATAATAAACAATTTAAAAAATATTGTGCAATCTCTTTAAACAGTCTTCTCCGTTTTTTCTTAATTTCTGCTTCCAGTGTTATACATGAAAGAATGTGGCTTGTGAAAGTGTTGATTTTGTCCGTCCGAAAGAAATATTTTTTTAGGTTTTCAGTACATCTTCCGTCTTCCTTTAAATCTTTGAACATTGCAGCATTTGTCAGTTTTCGGATATATCCGTGATATCACGTAGAGATCCGCTCTCGTCGAAAAGAAACGTGCACAGAATGGCCTGTAGTCTGTTCCGGGCCGGCTCGAAGTTTGCATCTAAAGCGAGTGCCGATCGGTACAGGGATATCGCTTTTTCTAAATCCCCCTTAAACAAGAATAAAATATGTTACTTACGAACATTTAACAATTTTTTCGTGTTTATTTATTGAAGCCTACAACATCAAACTTAAATTATTAATGAGTAAGAAAAGGAAACAAAAAGGGAAAAATAATTTTATTCTTTTGCAATTGAAATAATAATTACCAAAGACGTGTGAATGTTTCCAGCTGTGAAATGATTCACCACAAAGTTAGGTTTACTTTCTAATGCAATGTAAGCAACTTCCAAGGCATCGCCATGAAAACCAACTCTGAAACAATTACAGTTAAATATTAACGAGAGCTAAACTCAAACAATTAGAATTGTCAGATTGTCACATTCCAGAGTTCTACTCAGTATAAGCTAATATATACGTACAAACGTTTTCAAACCAAGTCGGGTTTTATAAAGAACACGTGTTCGTATGAAATTACAACTCAAGCATTTGTTAATATATGCAGTCCGATAAGATTTAACTAGTAACAAAGAAATTACTTATTGTAACAGATGCTTGCGAAAAGTTTTTTTTTTACGAGACACGCCCAGTTACAATAGAAAGATTGCGAATTTTAAGATACGCAGATTTATTGTATGCATTGTGTGTTGACCACATGTTTATATTTTAGTTAAGCGTAGATTTCGACGCGAGGCGGTTGAACTTATGTTATAAGCACATATATCAGTACGCGATGTAAAGTGTTATTGAAAAGTAAGTTACAGCTGCGAGCAATAAATTTTGGTCGTCAATGTCATTCTTTGACAAAATGTAAGTTGCTGTATTGTGAAACAGTAGTAATGGTAATAAGTAATAACCTATAATTTAATCTGTCACGTGTTAATAAAATTTACGGAACTTTATGCAAGTCCTAAACAAGATGCTACCGTAGCTTCAGAGAGTCCAATTTCTATTAAGGAAACAATCCCTACTTTGTTAAAATAGGATATTGAGACCATATTAAAAATAATTCAAAAAACGAGACTTTGACAAACTGCAAATCTATATTGAGGTTTCATTGACAATATATACAAGTGTCCCGTATCGTTATGTTCAAATTTTAGGAGTGTAAAGTAGACTTGATTTCAAGTAACAAAAACGCAAAACTTGTATATCCATTTTTATTTGTTTCGAAGTTACAGATCTATGAATGTGATTGCCAGATCATGAAAAAAAATGTAATCCTAAAGTCAATACAAACTGATTTTATTAAAAAAAAGTTATACGATTAATAACAGGCCTGTGATTGTTAACGTCGCATAATAAAATGTTATCCTAAAATAAATAGACACGTGTCGTAGTGCATACAGTAATTTCTTGGAGATCTACTAAAAAGAGTACTGGAAATTGATTTATGATAAAGAAAGTTCTTACTTATTTCGTAAGTGCTGAACCATGAATATCATACAATAAACAAATGTTCAGATGACTGTTAACGTTGCATTTTTTAATAAAAGATTACATTACGTTTAAGTTCATACAACAGCTTGTTAGTGAGTGGACACGTTTTCTTTATTCAAAATGCCTTACCGATTTTCTTCTCAAGAGTATGCGGACATGCATTTTGTGTATGGCTACTGTAACGGCAGTGCACGTCAAGCAGTTATTGAATACCGACATCGGCTTCCCGATAGGCGCTTTCCTCATTACAGAACGTTTCTGGAAGTACACAGACAATTTCGGGAATGCGGACTGCGTGATTATCTTTTCGACCGAGGAGTAAATTTGCCAGCAAACTTAGAGGAAGAAGCAGTAGCACAAGGGAGTAGTTACAAGGGATCTAACTCTCAGTGTACGCCGAATCGCTAGACTACTAGGAGTGCCACGAACGACAGTTTGGCGAATTTTAAAACGCGAGGGCTTATATCCATATCACTATCGCAGGGGACACGGTTTGCTTGAGGCAGACCACTATGCTCGTGTAGTTTATTCTACCTGGATATTAAGACAGTCACGGCTTCATTTTAATTTCTGCAGAACAGTTCTCTGGACAAATGAATCTACGTTTACGAGAAGTAGTGTTACAAATCTGAGAAACCTGCACAGGTGGTCATCAGAAAATCCCAAAGCTATACGCCCATCTAAATTTCAACATGAATTTTCTATTAACGTTTGGGCGGCCCTAATCGATGACTTGTTGATTGGTTCTGTCATTCATCCTGGGAGGTTAAATGCGGACAATTACCTTCAATTTCTTATTGAAGAACTGCCAGTCTTTTAGAGGGTGTCCCACTGAATGTTCGACGAGACATGTGGTTTCACATGGATGGGGCATCACCACATTTCGGAATTGCTGTCCGAAATTGGGTTAACGTCTTTTATCCAAGATGGATTGGTCGAGGTGGGCCTGTTGCATGGCTACCCAGATCACCCGATCTTAATCCCCTTGACTTTTATTTGTGGGGGTACATGAAAAATTTACTCTACGCGCAAATTTCGAACACAAGAGAAGAATTGTTGAATTGAAATCCAACGAAACAAGTATGAAATTCGGATAAGTACTTCTTCTGTTGGCTTACGGGTACAAGCCTGCATTCAACAAGGAGGTGAACATTTTAATTGAACTATTTTAAATAAAATCAATGTTGAAGTCTTTCTTTGGAGACTGTGGTTAAGTAAAAACTTAAAAAAAGGTATATAATCCCTTACCACAATTATTAATCGTATCCTAAATACGTATTTCGACAACTAAGTTGTCATCATCAGTAGGTAAAACCACTAATCAAGGTGTAGCACATGGGACACAGTAAAGCTAGCACAACTGCTTACGCAACAACTTTACACAGCGTCCACGTATAAACTAAACATCAATTTTTATTGACTTTAGGATTACATTTTTTTAATGATCTGACAATCACATTCATAGACCTGTAACTTTGAAACAAATAAAAATGGATATACAAGGTTTGCGTTCTTGTTACTTTACACTCCTAAAATTTGAATATAACGATACGGAATACCTTGTATACCATCTCTACTTACTACTAACCTACTTAACGTTACCTAGTTACATACTTAAACTAGAAATATGCTGTAATTAAAAATAACGTGTTGCGTTAAATAAGTATTACATTGAATGTGTGGAAATAGGTGTCCTACCTTAGTTATCACACTAGAAAACTGAATGAATGAAAACGAATGTGCAAATGCGGTTTTGGTAAAAAGAAATCAGTCGCCTGAATGGTACATCTTGACTCAAAATGCAATCTAGAATCTCTGTATAAAAAAAAAATCCATTTACCATTTGAAAAGAACAGTCTTACTTACAGTGGACCGTTTTTTGAGCGGCAAATACCACAAAATACTTTACTATGACTTAAATCATCGTTACGATATGCAATTTTCGTCGTCGTACTCTTTACACAAATTATCGTACATTGGGAAAATAGTTTTGTAATTGACGAAACCACTCCAAACGCTAAGCGGCTTACGAGAACGCATCGCCTTTGTGTTCGACAAACGAAAACGACCTATCTCACGAAATCGGTCGTACAATGAGAACTCCGAATTGTACGAGTCAGAGAAGGAACACTGCCTGGGCATAGTAGGAAAGAAACCTAAAACGACGATCCGATACCTTCGTGTAAGATATTTTAATAAAAAATTAACAAAACTGTAAATTTAACCAAAAACAAATTAGCATATCGATGCGATAACTCAAATCAAGCTTTGATACAAAATAATACAAACCTGTATAAAAACAAATTTGTATCAGTATATACATGGACACACAGTACGTATTTACCAGCGTTTACTTTAACCACCAGACGCATGCGTTTCTGTCTAACGACTTCAGCAATGGGCTCTATGTAGGAACTTAAAATTTAAGGCTTTTACCTGCGTTTACTTTCATTTCCGTCTCTGTAAATGTTTATAAATGGTTTGGTTAATCCTACCGTTTGTTGTGCTGATGCTGTTAATGTGTAAGAAAATAGTGTAATTGTTTAGTGTTTTGTAGTTTTCATATTTATTTTATTTATTAGTTCTCAAGTAGTTTGTATTATTAGTGTATTAGTTTAAAAAACAACCTTTTATCTTGTGTTAGTTTAGAAGTTTTTTTAATTATTTTCTCCATAAACGTAAGTACACCTATATGTAATTAATACTAACTTTCAAGCTATTATTCTATACAGAGAAATAATTTTTTATTTTATTTTCTAGATTTTGGTTATGTTAACATGGACAGCAGTCAATATAAATGGAAGCGTGTTATCCCAAATTGTAACGACAAGAATAGTTCAAGGTATTATTAAAAAGACACTTATGAATTACTTAATGTGATTGAATATCAATTTGAAGTGTTTTGCATGTGGTGATATCATATACATACTTAAATAGAAATATTTATGTTATTAGGTACAGGGTGCCAATAAACCGTATTGTTGTGAAGCAGATATGGCTAAGTCGAATTGAAAATGAGTCACGTTATACATACTCAGATGAGGAATTGCATAATATGATTCGTGTTTGTGGATGTGTGTAACATTTTTTGGATGTGTGTAAGCGCACTACAACAATATTTCCCAATGCACTACCAACCCTAAATATGCCTGGTAAATTATTCAATTTAGTATGTAGATAAGTATATTAATCTGTTTAATAATAGTATTTACTGAAGAACCAACTACTACTAATTCATTTTATAATGAAAACATTGAACAGCAGAATGTGAGTTCAGTAGAAAATATATTGTTGCCATCTACTAAATTTATGTACCTATATAATAGTGTTGCATTGGAAATTGCAGAAATATTGCTTCGGCTTTGCTTAAATGACAATTTGCATGCATGAATTTATAGTCATGTGGTAGACAATATAGATTTTGATGCATTTAATTGCCCAAACCACCCAGACCTGAAAAGAAAATTATTAAATATGTATAATGATTAGATTAATAATTTATAGTTGGATCAAATCAATAAATAGAATTTTGTGTGGGTCTGATACCAGATTTAAAGCTAATGAAAAGCATGATCCAGTAAAAAATTTAGCTGTATTTAAGTTGGAGAGATGTAGAAGATAATACTTTATACTAAACATATAGAAGCGGTGAGAAGAACACCTATGCCAATTGTAGAAATATCTATGTAATAATTATGTAATTTTTTATTGATAATGAAATATATATGTAATTGTTTGGGAGTTTTTTTTTTAAGTTAATAGATATATAATCAGAAGAGTAAATAAATTTATAACTATTATTAATACAAAAGGAATAATTTAAATAAGTCAGTCTAGATATTAACCCCCAAATGCAGATTTTATTAAAGTTGAACACCAAATTTTTGTAGTTTGTCCAATAGTACTATGCCTCCTCGATAGATGGCGCATAAAATTCATATCCAAAAATTTAACAATAAGTGTCTGTTCTCTTTAGGGTATTCTCTGATCAGATGACACCAGATAACCTCATGACGATATAACGGGTGTTCAGAAACATTCGAAGTCAGTGGGCTCTGAACAAAAAATCGTATATCTTTACTTAAGTATCTGATTTGTAATAATTATTAAATGTCAACTGTTGTCTGTAAAAAATCAACCTATCTCAGACAAGACTTCATATTTTCAAGGACTACTTTGACTTCGAATGTTTCTGAACACCCGTTACTAATTTGTTTTTGATATATTACGCCACCTGGCGACGAGTTAAAGGACTCACAGTCATATGCGTATTTTTTCTTTTCCTGTAATAGCCTAACTATTCGAGAACAAACACTTTGCATCGGCGTAGTCGGTTTTGTCCGTCAGATGTCAAGAGGTTATCTGGTGTCATCCGATAGAACAAAATTTGAGACATGACCGCGAAGTGTACTATAGTCGTTTATCTTCGTAAATCCTCCTTTGATGAAGTCGTTACACAGAAACTCATGCGTCCGGTGGTTGAAGCTAACGCTGGTAAATGCGTACTGTGTGTCCATGTATATACAGATACAAATTTGTTTTCATACAGATTTGTATTATTTTGTAAATTTAAATTAAAAATTTACAAAATAATAAATTTTGTACCAACCAATTCGAAGTTCGAAATACTAACCTGTGCAACACATTTGCTAAACTAATTAAAGGAATGTCCTTCATATCACTAGGAACGTATGTTAGAGCTTGGCGCAGACATGTAATCGCTTCTTCAGTGTTACCGATCACTCGCCAATATAACGCAGCGGCTGTGGCTAAAATCCACGACGTTGTGTTCTGTAAATAATAAAAGTTAATAAATACAATTAAAGGTTATATATATATATATATATATATATCTTACCTCTTGTAAAGCGATGCTTATTTTCGTACCCAATTCCCTCAAAGAAGATCGCTGGTCGCCCGCCATCAACCCCAACCATTCGAACAGCGACCCTTCTGGCATGCTCGGCAATCTGTTTCTCAACATCATGGCTGTCAAATGGTCTAAAGTTGCTGAAGATGAGGGCACACTATTAGAACAGGTCGGTTTCATGTGTTCCTTTATCGTTTTATCGAATGGTTTCAAAAATGGACCGATACTAAAAGAATTACACTCTTAGTCTTAATGAACATATTCCGACAGTTTAAATATTAACTCGACATTTCTGGCGGCGATCGATTGCCACATCGAAGTGAAATGCAACCAATCGGCGTCTTTAATTTCGCGACAGGCCTTATGCGAAAGTGGATACTTCCCAGATTTGTCGTATACGTGTAACATGGGTTCCGGTACGGGATCGTCTGTTAATGACACAGATACTGAAAAATAAATGAAGCGAGTTTTGATAAATCTAATAATAGCAAAATGGGTCGAATAAAATTTCACGTACCATAGAAATCACCCAAGGTATTGCCACTTAAATGCTCATCCCCTAAAGTAATACGCATGTGAAATGCCTGTTGAGGATGATCGATCATGCTTTCTAACTGAGACTGATCAGGTTCAGTACCACCCGATCCTTCTGCAGCTAATAACGTTGAAATCAAAGACTGTCCAACGCCGATTTTATGCTTTGAACACTGAGTCAATAATGTGGCAACTGGTTTTTCCATTTCTGAAACAAAATTGAATTATACGTACACAAATGAAGTATGTATTTCGCTATGCAAATGCTTTCTCCTCTCTATCAATTATTTTCTCGTTCTCATTTTTTACTTCACACAACACTACTAGTTATCCTGACAAACCAGAATGTTGCTAATTTAGTCGACTTACCTTGAATTTCACGTATACTTCCGGTACGAATACATTGTATTGCTGCAGTTTTACACTGTTCACCGTTCGGACTACATATCACACCCTCCCCATTAAAACTCTCTCTCTCGTCGCACATGTCTTCCATGGGTTTTTCAACGGGATTCTTGAGATCTTCGTAAGCGCCCAACTTTATACGGCACGCCCACGTTTTCAATAACTGTTCAGCTTTACCGTCGTAGTAATCGGGATCGACCCGCAGTACATTTTTCATGTAGTACATGGCAGGTATCGGATTATTTTTGGTGTAGTGTAACAAGGCGAGCAAAAAATTCGTGCTGGGTTCGACGTAGTTCACTTTGAAAGCGAGGCTCGCGAATTTAATAGCGTCTTCGATCAGACCCAGTTGGTGAAATATCGAGCCCATCGAGACTAGGACAACGTCGGTGTGTTCCTTTGGAACGGTATCGAAAGGCAAGTCCAGACAGGTCAGGGCATTTTTAGTATTAGCCCTCACTCTCCAATATAAGCTGGCAAGTGTAGTTAGAACCCAAGAAGGTCCGGATTTCTATCAAAAAAGAGAGAAAGTATATGAAGATAATGATGGTACAGACATCGAAATGTAGAAAGCAATTAGTGAAGGGACGAAAAAATTTAATCAAAAAGAAACTCCATTTACTTTTCACTAAGCTTCCAAATAGTTTTAATGCTTCTTCACAACAATAAATATACTTGGAAAAAATAAAACTCCAGGTATGGTTACACTACTATTAAATAGTTAATTGACAAAGGAGATACATACTTGTTGAAGCTTCATTATAACGCTAAGAAATAAGTAATTAAACTTCTAGTTTCAAAGATTCTTTTATTGTAAATACCACTACAATATTGTTTCGCCATACAATAGCTTCATCAGGTGGATGAAATACAATATTGTAGTGGTATTTACAATAAAAGAATGTTTGAAACTAGAAGTTTAATTACTTATTTCTTAGTGACACTACTATTATGTAGGGTAGAATAGGGTAGTGATTACTACATTATTCTTTCTTGTTAATACTTTCAAATTGACTAATTTTTTAAATGTTCTTTCTTTTCTTTGTAAATTTCACAAGATTATTATAAACTGCGCCAATAAATGAGAGGAAAACTAAGAATAATAGTTGTAATACCTTATATAGTTTTATGGGATTTTTGAAGTATCTGTCTATCAAGTGTGACGGTTTGTATCCGGAAAGAGGCACTGAATATACGTCTCTCCTGGAACGCCATTCTTTGAATTCCCTAAGTGATAGACGAGAACATCTTAGTGCCAAATTTCTCCTTAATTTACTAAATGGAAGGATTGATTGTCCGTCTCTTTTGTAACAATTGAATTTTTTGGTTCCAGGACATTTAACTAGATCGTCGGACACTTTCACCATTCCCATCGCCAAATCCAATGTGTTGCTCAAAACACCTATGCTGCATATAGTACACAATCTTCACTAATTCTACCCTGATCTCTTCTCTCGGTGATTTGAGATAATTTTGACTACTTTACATGTGTCTACGAATTGTTATTTGGTATTTGTTTTGTACTTGAATTGTATTTTTTATTTTTATTATTTACTATTATTTTTTAACATGTAACTATTTTATGGTACACTATATGTATTTACTTAGGATATGTGTTGTCCTGTAATTTTGGACAACAAAGAATATTATTATTATTATGGAAGCGACGAATTCTTACAAGCTGGTTATATTATCGTTTATTTATCATAAAATGAATTTATTTTCAACATATTCTGATCATCCTAAAATATGTGAAGCAGCTAGGGAAAAATTATTTTTTATCAAAAATAACTACAAATTCCCAAAAAAATCTAGTGCGTTTGTCAATTATATGTCATTAGATACTAAAAGCGTATCATGAGGCGCCTAAATCAAGTTGAAGTTGTAAGAGCTGTAACATTAATCGAAGAAGGATACAGCTTACGTCATCTTGCAAGACAATTTAATGTAAGCCTTTCTATGAATCTATGGAATCGGTTCTTGGAGACAGGAAGATATGTTAGAAGAGCTGCTCAAGGTCGTAAACGCGAGACAACCGCTGAGCAAGATATATGCTTACGTAACTGCGCACATCTACTGCTAGAAACTAGCAGAGTGATCTTAGAATAGCAACGGGAAATCAAGTTTGTACGGAAACTGTACGAAATAGGTTGCGAGAACATAATCTTAGATCGAGGAGACCAGACCGAAAGCCACGACTGACTTTGACTTATAAAAGAAACCGATTGGCGTTGCTCAACACCATGTAGATTGGGAGATGGAGCGGTGGTCCTCAGTGCTTTTCAGCGATGAGTCAAGATTTTGGTTGATACGTTGTGATGGACGTCTTCGAATTTGGGCGCGTACAGGTGAACGTCATCTGAAGCAGTCCTTCAGATGGCGTTCACCTGTACGCGCCCACTTCATAAACCAAACGTTCAGGAAGTGGACAGTTTTAGAAGAGGATCTGACATGATGTGGCCTGGAATCTCATTTCATACTCGTACAGATCTTGTTCATATACCTGGGTGAATGAATGCTGCCCGATATATTGAAGACATACTTACGAATCATGTGATACCTGCTAGAGCTCTTATAAGCCTTAGATTTCTGTTCCAGAATGATAATGCAAGACCATATGTAGCAAATCAGATAAGATAATTCCTGGAAGAGTATCAAATTCAAGTTATAGATTGGCCACCTCTTGTCTCAGATCTAAATCCGATCGAGCATTTGTGGGATGAGCTCAGGAGGCGACCTGCGGCTCCCGAAACTCTTCAACAGCTTCTGGTAGCACTTCACGAAGAATAGGTTGCGGTACTCCAAGAGGACATCCAATGGTTGATTGAAAGTATGCCACGAAGGTGTCGAGCAGTCTTTCAATCTCGTGGAGGACATACCCGTTATTAGATTCCCTTTAAAGCTTAATTTTTTTTACAAAATAATACAAATCTGTATAAAAACAAATTTGTATCTGTATATACATGGAAACACAGTACGCATTTACCACCGTTTGCTTCAAACACCAGACGCATGCGTTTCTGTCTCACGACTTTGTCAATGATGGGTTTACGAAGACAAACGGCTGTAGGTACACTTCGCGGTCATGTAGCAAATTTCGTCCTATCAGATGACACCAGATAACCTCATGACATCTGACGGACAAAACTGACCACGCCGACGCAAAGTGGTTGAAGCAAACGCTGGTAAATGCGTAATGTGTCCAAGTATACATACTGCCCGTAAAAAAACGCCAACATTCATAATTCCGTTATTTATTTTCCGGTTTTATTTAAACAAAAAGTAAATTTAATAGCATCAAAAACACTATAAGATAGCAGTGTTTTATTTGTTTTCAATTGTTTTCATTAATGTCAAACGACAGTCAAGTTTTTTATTTTAAATGCAAAACATATATATTTTTGGCTATATTCGGATTGTATTTTTTTTTAAATTAATAATCGACGAAGGAGATACTTGTTGAAACTTCATTATATAGATATAATAAAACACAGTTGTATAGTTTCAAAATAATATATATGCACTACATATGTTTCACCACACTGTGGCTTCATCAGCTGATGAAGCCACAGTGTGGTGAAACATATGTAGTGCATATATATTATTTTGAAACTATACAACTGTGTTTTATTATATCTGTATTTTTTTTTTCTGAATTCAACGATGTATAACATGTTTATTTTTGATAAACGTTTATTGCAAAAAAAAAACTTTATAAATTTCATCTTTGTCTTCCATTATTTATAAATATTCGAATGTGTCATGAAACATTTGAAATGTAAGTATTATAAATATTATTATAAGAAACAAAACACTTTACAATAAATGTTGAAATTGCCCGCCACCTTGTTTAACACATATCGCACATCTCGTAATAATAAAAAATTAAAAAAAAAACTTTATAAATTTCATCTTTCATTATAGTAGACTTGGCCCAGTCCACTAGCATTATGTCAATGTGCCTTAAGTGTCAGTTTGACTTTATTAAGTTTTCTGTATTATCCTGTTTGAACGTTTTGCCGCAACAAAAAGCGTATTTTTGTTAAAAATGAATAACAATGAATTAACGGACATGTTGCAAATGTTCTTTGAATGTAATAAAAATCGCCTTCAAGCAGTTCGTCAGTACAGTGCTCGTTTTCCGGACAGAGAAGTTCCAGGTTCGAAAATATTTCAGAGAATTGAAAAGAATTTAAGAAATTATGGATCATTTACCAAACCAAAAACACAAAAACGGAAATTCTCCGAAGATAAGGAATTAGATGTTCTTCTTGCAGTACAGCAAAATTCATGAACTTCGATTCGCGAAATTGCACATAATATTGGGGTATCAAAAACTACAGTTCATGGTATTTTAAGAAAACACAAACTTAAACCGTACATAGCTCGAAAAGTTCATGCATTAGAACAAAATGATCCTGGCCGAAGAATCCAGTTTTGTCGTTTTTATTTAAATGCATTAGAACAAGACCCGAATTTTTACAGAAGGATAATTTGGTCTGATGAATGCACTTTTAGCAACAACGGTATTTTTAATAGAAACATACATCGACAGTGGAGTGCAGACAATCCGAGATTTGTAATTGAAAATAATTTTCAAAGACGTTTCAACGTAAATGTTTGGTGTGGCATTTTAGGTGATCAATTAATTGGGCCATTTTTCATAGATGGTTGCTTAAATCAAGAAAAATATTACACTTTATTACACGAAAATCTCCAAAACTTTTTAGATGAATTACCTTTGGCAAATTTAAATAGAATATTTTTTCAACAAGATGGGGCTCCCGCGCACAACGCCAGAGTAAATACTGATTTGTTGAACACCCAATTTGGAAATAGGTGGATAGGAACATCCGGTCCTATCGAGTGGCCTGCGCGTTCACCGGATCTTACGCCCCTCGATTTTTGGTTGTGGGCTTATCTACAAGATCGAGTTTATTTAACAACTCCAGAAAATGTTGACATTTTAAGACAAAGAATTATTAACACTTGTCAAGAAGTACCTGCCGCTTGTCTTTTAAATGCGACCTTTGGAGTAATTAGGAGATGTGCGATATGTGTTGAACAAGGTGGCGGGCAATTTCAACATTTATTGTAAAGTGTTTTGTTTCTTATAATAATATTTATAATACTTACATTTCCAATGTTTCATGACACATTCGAATATTTATAAATAATGGAAGACAAAGATGAAATTTATAAAGTTTTTTTTTTGCAATAAACGTTTATCAAAAATAAACATGTTATACATCGTTGAATTCAGAAAAAAAAAAACCAATCCGAATATAGCCAAAAATATATATGTTGCCATTTAAAATAAAAAACTTGACTGTCGTTTGACATTAATGAAAACAATTGAAAACAAATAAAACACTGCTATCTTATAGTGTTTTTGATGCTATTAAATTTACTTTTTGTTTAAATAAAACCGGACAATAAATAACGGAATTATGAATGTTGGCGTTTTTTACGGGACAGTCTGTATACAGATACGAATTTGTTTTTATACAGATTTGTATTATTTTGTATCAAAGCTTGATGTGAATTTTCGCATAGATATTGCCAATTTGTAATTTGCAATTTGGTTTTGCTTAATTTTTTTTTACTTACGTCTAATTTGTTAGTTCATTACAGTGGCGGCTCGTGCTAAAAATTTTAAGGTGTTCTGCAAGTTTTACAAAAAAATTTACCTTGCACGGGCAGTAAGAGGTTGTCTCCCATCGATCTTATCGTGCTTTTTTCGCCTTCCGCACTGAAGTAATGGATTTCTGGAACGATTGCCAATTGTCACACAAAAAAATAAGAGTCTCTAATATTATTGTTTTTACGTTAAACTCGCCGCACCGTAAAAATAGTCGCGAAAATATTAAATACCGATAGGTCCAACTCGCAACGGGCCATAGGCAACAACATACCTATGGAACGTAATGCGGTGTGGCAACGTGTGTACGATGCCTATATTGAGTGACTTTCTTAAAATTTAAATTTATTTTGCAGAATTATTGATTTTTTTACTTTTATCTTTTAGAAAACGTTATTGTTTTTTTATTACTTAAAATTACTTTATATGAAAAATAGTAGGTATACCATAAAAGTGTAAACAAAGACAGTATACATTGAAACGAATGTTCATTCAATTGTATTGTCATGAAATTGAATTTGTCAATCGTTGTTAAATTTGTTAGAATGAATAGATATTTATATTTATCGGAAAACACTTATACTTAAAGCAAACAAATAAGGTGTAGTGTTTTGTTATAGGAATGAGGAATGTATAATATCCATTTCTTCCTGCATATTGATTATGCAGCTGATGCTTTCGTAATATGCTCATATTTGTATTATTTCAACTTATACTTCGGTCGATACATACCGACTTCCTTCAAACCAGGAGGAAGCTACAGTTGTAATTAAACTATACCTTCCTTTTTTTTTATTACCTACGGATATTCACAATTCCAAAATACGTTACAATGTTGCTTATTTTAGATTGTAATTAGCTGAATGCTGTCGCAAAACTGATCTCTGCATTTTATGCCAGAATAAAATTAACCCCTGCCCTTATTATAATTTTACAAAGGAACAGACACGTACTTCAATTTCTACGAAAAACTAAGCCTACAGTTCATATATAATACAGTGATAATGAAGACTGGAGCGTTTGTCGACCTACGAAGTTGTACTTTACTTGTTTATTGTTAATAAAAGGCTGATGGAAATATTACGTGAGATTTTGGTATCTGTATTATCATAACATCACAATAAATAGTAGAAATACAAATATGAGCATATTACGAAAGCATCAGCTGCATAATCAATATGCAGGAAGAAATGGATATTATACATTCCTCATTCCTATAACAAAACACTACACCTTATTTGTTTGCTTTAAGTATTAGTATTTTCCGATAAATATAAATATCTATTCATTCTAACAAATTTAACAACGATTGACAAATTCAATTTCATGACAATACAATTGAATGAATATTCGTTTCAATACTTTCAATGTATACTGTCTTTGTTTACACTTTTATGGTATACTATTTTTCATATAAAGTAATTTTAAGTAATAAAAAAACAATAAGTTTTCTAAAAGATAAAAGTAAAAAAATCAATAATTCTGCAAAATAAATTTAAATTTTAAGACAGTCACTCAATATAGGCATCGTACACACGTTGCCCACCGCATTACGTTCCATACGTATATTGTTGCCTATGGCCCGTTGCGAGTTGGACCTATCGTATACAGAACCATATCGCCTTCCGCGCTGGAATAAATGCACTGCATTTCGCTGCATTTAATGCAGCGACCAGGCCTGCTAAAATGACGCATTGGTTTTAGACACTCGCGGGGGGAGCGGGGTGCGCGCGGGTGTTTGACAGAGCTCTGAGCGCACGCTCGTGTGGACCAGATAAGGAACAAGTGAGCGATCGCGCGAATTAGGTTGGTTATTCCACTGGTCGCCTATTGAATATTATTTGGAATTTCGGAAGCGAATATCTCGGCTTCTACTTGTCGGATTTGGATGATTGAGGTGTCAAATTGTAGGGTTTGATGTCCTCTACAGGTGATGTAGAAAAATATGCAAATTTTTTTATATACAGGGGGAGAATTTTCATAACAATATGTTACGCTTTTATAAACATCAGAAATATCGGAAAAATTATGTAAAAGAAAACTAGTTATAACTAATACAGGTTCGCCCGCCCAATTTTTTGGGAGCTCTGCAGCACTGCAGCGCTTATGCGCTAGCCGCCACTGGTTCATTAAGAATTTTTTCAGTTTATTGTATTGTTTGGCAATGTTTGATTGTTTATTGATTTGAAATGTCAAAATTGAACTCATTTTATGATAAATAAACGATAATATGACCAGCTTACGAGATCTCGTTGGTTTCATAAAACTATGCAACACATTATAACTATTATTCTTAGTGTTCCTCTAACTTATTGGACCAGGTGTATATTAAACTCCCACACAGTATATAAAAAGAAAAATTCACAAAAAGACACGCATTTGAAAAGAACAAAATCTGAAATCCCTGTTACAATTTTAAGGTGGTATTCAATTAATATCAAATAAAGTAACCTTATTCATTGCCGTTATGATTCTTTGTCCAATTTCCGCCTCTTCGGCCTTCCCGTTATTGACGTATTTCAATAATTGCTTCTGTAGCACTGGATCGAATTTTAAAGGTTTGTCAACAACCCTTCTGATCGACGAAGGTAAATATGACTCATCGTTATCCATATCGGTATGCTTACAAATAGGTGGATACCATGGCAATTCGTGCTCCACATTTTCAGGAATGTCGATGTATTCAGAAAGGATTTTTGAAACTCTGAAAAACAAGTAGGCTCTTTATTTAAATGTAATTACTATAATATTGAAACTACAGTCTGTTTATGAGAACATACGAAGCACCGAGAAACATTTGCCATAACCATGACACACAACGTTGCCAAGTCTTGATTATATTTTTTATCAAATATTTTTTAGGTTATGGTTGCTACATTTAAACGACAGAAAAGCAATAAGAGCAATTACAGTTATGACACACAACATTCTGACAATGTTGCGAAGGGTAGGTAACATAATATACACTTCATTTGATCGATGTTGAGATTCATGTCATTCGTGTGAATCAAATCGGTACTTTTGATTCAAAATAAGTATTATGTAAACCAATTAATAAAATATAAGAAACTGTAAAATAAAAATGAAGCGATTTGGATATTCTTCTAAATTAAATATTTTTTACTACATATTTTATTATCTTCTAATTACGAGAAATATGTTTCAACAACTCAGAAAATCAGATACAGAATACGAGGTTATGTATATCAAAAGTATGTAAATTTTGACATTCGACATAATTTTTAGACGGTGATCTACAGTATTTGCTTATATTTATTAATGAGATATATTTGCTTTGTATGAATATTTAAATAATTCTTATTTTTTGTGTGAATATATAAATATATTTTTTCTTTTACCATTTTAGCTGCATTTTACTTAAAAATACGTAACTTAAATTGCACATAATCTGAAAATATTCCACCAATAAAATCCCTAATTCTTCATTTAAAGTATAAATAATAATATTTCCCAAATCGTCCCTTTACAATACGTTAATATTTGTAACAGAGCTCAATATGTTATATTATTATTGCATAACTAGTTTTATGGGTGCCGGTTTGTCTTCGCTTAGTGATTAATTGTAGAATCTTCAAACACATCTGTTTCTAAAACAGAACACTTTCTAATTTAATATAATAAAACACAATATAGTATTTTCATGCATTTTATTTATTAATTTTAGCAAATGGGTATTAACATAAACAATTTAATAAAAAATAATAAGAAACGAGGCAATTTCTATATATACATAAATATATTCTCTAGTTCAAAATTCGTCACTTGTAGTTGAACTGTAATTAAGTTCTATAATTATCGGTTCAACTTCTACATCTGCTATATGTTTTTCCCTGTCATACCAATTTTGTATTAAATTATTTGTGTGACAAACACAATTTCCCCAGACTACTGAGTTGCATTCATGCAATGTTTCATTCCACATGCTTAATACATTTTCATATTTATACCCATCTCTACCGATATGTTTATTGTAATAACACTAATAACCTTTCGCTGTTGCCCAGATTAACTCTATTGCATTAAGCTCACAGTGATAGGGTGCAAGTCTTAATACTTCATGACCTTTCTCTTTTAAAATTTCATCGATGACATATTTGTTTTGTGGCTTGTTTCTTTTAACTATATCTAGCAACTCGTATTTTGTCAATTCATTTGTAAAATTTATATTATTTTGTAGCTATTGTATAATAACCTGTTTTCTTGATGATGTATTTGGTACTTTATTTAGTACAACACTGTGATATTGAAGTGATACTTCAATTTTGGAAGATTCTGGAAAGTTTTTCGTTTTTGGTTTAACTCGGGTTATTTTTTTTCCAGGAGAAGAAAGAACAGGATTTTCACTCTTCTGTTTCTTAATTCTAAAAACTGTTGCTTTAGATATTTGAAGAGCGGCTGCTACTTTCTTAAAAAAGTATAATATTTTAGTATAACTAAGATTTTAACAACATAACCTAATTAAGACATACTTCAAAAAACAGATTCAAATGGGATTAAACATCCATTATTTTCTCTTTCTTGCTGAAAATAATCTATGACATTCAAAACAAGCTGTTGCGATTGTGAATTTAATATTTTACCGGGCATTTTCTGAAATAAAAATATTTATTAAACAGTTATTTTATTAAATTTATTATATAAAGTATCCTAAAAAACGTGGAACAAAATACTTACGCAAAATCTGTCGCCAATTATTATTAATATTACTCTTCACACTATATTTCTTGAGAATTGTAAACAAAAAGTAAAAAATATCAATAATCACGCTACATAACCTAACAATCAAAAATACGATATTCGATATAACGGGTGTTCAGAAACATTCGAAGTCAAAGTAGTCCTTGAAAATATGAAGTCATGTCTGAGATAGATTGATTTTTGACAGACAACAGTTGACATTTAATAATTATTACATATCAGATACTTGACGTACGATAAATTTTCTTCTCTGTTTAATATTTGAACAAAACAAAGATGTATTATAGGAATATAACATGACTTGATTTAGTGAATAATGACGTGAATCTCAACATCGATCTAATGAAGTGTATCTGGTGTTACTAATTATGACATGCCTCGTCTGTTATCGTGAATAGTCTAACACTGATAATTCACATTCTGAGTTATGAATATTATAATGTTCTTTAATGTAATTAAAATTTAAAAAGTATTACAATATGATTCGATATGCCTCATGTAACTTTCAATAATTATTTGAGGTTATATGTATACATTATTATTCTACTGATGATGATAACATAATGATTAAAATGTTCGTAATGGCCATCTAAATATCTAATAGTAAAAACCTCTATTTCCATGTTGTTAATTAATTTTTAATTTCCAATAATTAATGTAATTAATAGAATTATGGAAGTAACGTTACTCTGAAAGGTTCTCGATAGGTTCTACTACATTTAACACTTACTGGTAGCCTTTGTTTTCTGGTGGCAAAAAAACTGGAATGTTTAAATCATCTACTTCGTTCACTGGTAAATTCCAACTTATACATTCATCTCTCGAAGGCCATCCAGTAGCATCGAAATAGAGATTACTCGAGGTAGACATGGTCGTTGGAAATATCGAATGACTAAGCGGTGGCATTTTCGCGCCTTCTTCTTTCACGCTCGGCTTTTTGATTTCCAGCTTCGCGCTCTCTTTCGACAACTTCGTCGCCTTCTCCAAAATATCGTTTCTTATCACAGGTCTAGATAATGTCGTTCTTTTGTTCCTGGCCATTTGCTCATTGATCTTTTGAGCTTCGTTCTCGACATTTTGCAGTAATCTTTGGAAATTGAGAGTTATGTCGAACTGCATGTTCGTTGCTATTTGATTATCTATTAAATCACAGGTTATCGTGGACTTCGAGTCGTCCACCGAACGATGTATGCATCTCTGACCTTTTTCAGACCATATATCGTCTAATTCTTTGATCTTATTTCCAACTAATTGCATTTCTAAAGGAGCTTGTTCCCACATTAATCTATCTTGCAGCCTCAACCACTGCTGCTGCTGACTATGATAATCGTGTAACTCTGTTAAAATATCTTGAAGGGATCTACAATTAACGAAAATCTGTACTATAAAGATCGTCCAAAATACAAACAATTTCCTGAATTATGATTATATGCGTAATGTATAAAAAACAAATTGCAAGGTAATAAAATAAGTGTTTCAACATATAAAAACTCAGGCATGCGCTTCTAATGAGTGGAACAATAAAAATAAAGCACTTACTCATGTAAATTCATCAAACCAGTCTCCAATTTCTGATGGCACAATGTTGCATGTCTCACCGTTATGACATCTTGATAATCCGGCTTCAATTTTAATATGTTGTCATAACATAGTACAGATCTGTTATAATCTGATAGCATAGTGTAAACATGGCCCAATGCTAAATAGTTCATTGGCTCATACGGTGCATGATCAATTGCAGCGTGCAGTATTAGGGCAGCTTCTTTTGAGTATTTTGTGATATGAAATATTCCGGCCAGTGTTAGAAGCGGTATGTCCCTATATTCACTGAAAAATTTCAAATAAATGTTAATTTGTGCATTTTGTAATGGCGGAAAATGTAAAGGCAGAAATTATAGCTACAAAAATTATAATTTCAATGATTGTAAAAAAATATTTACTTAATCATAATGTTAATATATATAAGTATATATTTCCAGTCTCCTAAAACATCAATCAAAACATTTCTATTTGTGCACTATTTCATTTGTTAAGCCTTAAATTTATTCATTTCAAAAATAAATACTTTCACCAACCTTTAAAAAATAATTTGATAAATTACTTACTATGGAACGTAATATAATGCTCTTCGAATACATTCAATTGCCCTAAGACCATTTCCTTCTATTCTCCAATACATAGCACCTAGATTATAATGTATCCACGAAGAACTATTTTTCATTAGTGCTAGAGCTATTTGTTCTGCAAATTGTGTAGAGACATCCGTATCCATTTCAATCATCTGTTTTGGAGGTATACTTAAATTGTGCTTATTGATTATGGGTTGCAAATGTTCGTATGTAAACATATTGTAACCCAAATCACAAAATCTTTCACAGTCAGGAGTTAAATCAACAGTTTGATCTTCGATTTCATTTTCTAATTCGATACTGAATCCTCTATGACTTCCATTAGTAAATATTGTAGAGAATAGATTTATTTCACTTAATAATGTTCCTGCCTTTAAACAATCATGATCTTGTGTATATACTCTGGTCTCTACATCAGAGGCACCTTCTAAACCTGACCATTTCTTATCAATAAGAGATTTCCTTGTAACAAGATCTTTGTATAAACTATTTATATCATTTTTTCTAGTTTCCTGGTCCAGTAAGGCAAAGAGATCATAAGGACGTCTTAAATAGAATGGAGATTCCATCTAAAACATTATTATAAACTTATTTCACGTCATTTGAGTAGAGCTATATAAACAATTTATATTTTAACGAGATAACAGGAAATTTTGGTTGAACATCCTCTCTCATGCAGTTAACCTTAAAGATGCATCATTTTGTAGATTTATAAGACTTACGCGAGCTTGAATTCGTCCATTTTCAGTCACAACCCAATGTGTAAATGCTGAAGTTTCATAAATTATTTGAATTAAAATGAAAAACACTTTCCACTGTTTTCTTTTCACCATATTTTATATTTCCTGCTGCGCATCACGCATGTCAACAATCAGCATGTGATAGTGGTTGACAATATTGCCCTTCACTCGGTGTTCGGAACTGCTCGGAACTATCTTTTCTTGCAAGTATCGGAGTTCTCATTCGTATTGCATACAAATTGTCTAATTCTTCATACCTATTTATTTTTTAAATTGTGTATTATTATTACGTATAAAGTAGTATAATCAATTCATTATAGAAACGCGGGTCGTATTTATATTAAATTCTAATTAAGTAAAGGAAATAATTAATCCGGCATTTGATAACAAGTTTGAATTAATTAATAAACATTTCTTTGACGCATGACGCATGTTGTTTATATATATAATGCTGAAAGATAAACTTTTAACTTTATGTCAATTTCTAAGTAATACATCTTATAATGTTTTGTTTCTACATGGCATTTGATTTGCTACCTATATATTGGTATATTTTATAATGAAGTTTTTGTCTTACTAATGTATGGCGGCAAAACCTGAATTTTATGGAACAGATTCATTTTAATTCCATGTAAATATTTTCCAGGCTTAGATATTGTTTTTCAGTTTAGCTTAGTTTGTATATTTTGTAAAATTTGTAAATGCAAATGTAGTGAAGACATGAAAAAACTTCTTTCGTTATTTTGGCAGATTTTTGGCAATATAACACCGTTAAATCGCTACATTTATACAAACAGGAGCTACATAGTTTTAGGTTATTTAAACCTGATGAGTGACTGATGACTAGAGTGGACCAATCCCGAGCGATACTGGTAAATATTTCATATAAAATCCGAAAAACTCCAATAATTTATCAATTAATATATATATATATATATATATATATATATATATATATATATAAATTGATAAATTATTGAAGTTTTTCGGCTTTTATATGAAATATTTACCAATATCGCTCCGGATTGGTCCACTCTACTGATGACATATTCTTTCAAAAAATTACAAGCACTAATATGCTGACGGAAACTAATGAAATTGTAAATATATGCTGTATGACATGATGCTAAAATTAGCATGCAAATTACCGACTAATCTGCATCCAATTTTTACACCTGTCAACTATTCTTGTATGATACTTATGCATTAGGTATTTCATATAAATTTAAAAATTAAAATCTTTGTAAATACGAGTTATAGTGAAAATGAATATGTTATTTGTTCATTTGAAGATTTTGTTTGCATTTGTGAAATTTGTTAATACTTCGACTTTTATTGTTCCTAAAGCAATTTTAATTGCTTCTAGAGCCTTGAAATAACCATGTTTGCTTTTATAACTTTAGTTCGTTACTGTATGTAAACATTTATGTTTTATATATTTATTAATCAATGGCAACACCTGATTGTGCGGCCAAGACATACTTTTTTATAAACAATAAAAACGCAAATGTTGCAATACAATCACGATAACTTATTTTGAGATTAGGTACGCATGTCGCTTGATTTTTATAAAATCAATTTAATCATTTTGGGAAGTTTCAGGCGCAGACTTAGAACAAAATCTAAATGATTAGCTGCTAAATTTCATATGTATTTTCTGTAGGTATGTATGACACGATGCTATAGTTTTAACATCAAATTTAGCTGCCAAATTTCGCAGGCCTAACCGACGAGAATGTTCTTTCATGCTCTTTTTATACATTTATCACTATTATCAGCGTTTATGTGAGTTCCTTGCTTCCCGCTACATCAGATGTTTATGGAAATTATTTCCGCTGAAGTATTCTTTCACTCAACGCTGATAGAAATTTAATAGTAAAGTTTATTTTACTGCCAGTAATTATAAGCAAAACTATTGTAATTTAAAAAAAAACGAAATTTTCGAAAAATATTTTTACAAACATATCTTGAAACAAATTATATTTCAAAAATAAATGAATTCTTTGCTGAAGAAATTAAGAAATATTATTTCTAATATGTTAAATTATTATTTTTAGCTTTATGTTTGTTCTCAATAAAGGCAGTTGTTATAACAATAACAGTAAACTGAACCTAAACTTAATCATACCAAAAGTTAAATAACGTTTAGCTTCCTTATAGGCTAGAAAATAGTCCAATATTGATATTCGACTCTATTACGAACCCGTCGTTAATTAGCAATCAGGAATATTTTATTTTTGTTAATCCTGCAGGATGTATTTTATTTTTCCGTTTGTCCAGATCTTTACTTAACTACCTCTTTAATTTTTTACACAGAATGTTTTATATCTTATCTATCTTATAATGTTTATTTATTTCTAATTACGAAATGTATTAGTCATTATTAGGATCTCTTAAACGGGCAGAGATAAAAAGTTGGTTAAAGAAAACAATACACTCGACATCAAGCCCAACTTATTAAAAAAAGATCTTTTACGATAATGAACGAACGCTAGATGACAAAATAGAAAACATATTTTTTTTTCTTTTAACTCCTTACAATAAAAAGATAGTTTTTTTTTCTTTCAGCTCCTTACAATATAAAGATAATTTTTTTTTCTTTTAGCTCTTTATAACTAAAGATAAAAATATTTGTTTTCTTTTAGCTACTTAAAATATAAAGATAAAAATATATATATTTTTTAGTTCTTTAAAATATTAAAATAAATATTTTGTTTTTTTAGCTCCTTACAATATAAAGATATTTTTTTTTCTTTCAGCTCCTTACAATATAAAGATATTTTTTTTCTTTTAGCTCTGTACAATATATAGAAAAAATATTTTTTTTTCATTTAGCTCCTTACAATATAAAGATAAAAATATTCTTTTTCCTTTAGCTCCTTACAATTTAAAGATAGAAATATTTTTTTTTCTTTTAGCTCCTTACAATATAAAGATAAATTTTTTTTTTCTTTTAGCTCCTTACAATAAAAAGATATTTTTTTTGAGTTTTAACTCCTTACAATATAAAGAATTTTTTTTTACTTTTAACTCCTTTAAATATAAAGATATTTTTTTTCTTTTATCACCTTCCAATATAAAAATAATTTTTTTTTGGCTCCTTATAATATAAAGACTAAAATATTTTTTTTCTTTTAGCTCCTTACAATATAAAGATAAAAATATTTTTTTGTTTTAGCTCCTTAAAATATAAAGATAAAAATATATATTTTTTTTAGTTCTTTAAAATATTAAAATAAATATTTTTTTTTAAGCTCCTTACAATATAAAGATATTTTTTTTCTTTCAGCTCCTTACAATATAAAGATAAAAATATTTTTTTTCTTTTAGCTCCTTACAATAAAAAGATAATTTTTTTTGAGTTTTAACTCCTTACAATATAAAGAATTTTTTTTTCTTTTAACTCCTTAAAATTTAAAGATATTTTTTTTTCTTTTATCTCCTTACAATATAAAAATAATTTTTTTTTAGCTCCTTATAATATAAAGACTATAATATTTTTTTTCTTTAAGCTCCTTAAAATATAAAGATAAAAATATTTTTCTTTGTGCTTCTTACAATATAAAGATAATTTTTTTTTTTCTTTTAGCTCCTTATAATATAAAAATAATTTTTTTCTTAGTGCTTCTTACAATATAAAGATAATTTTTTTTTTTTCTTTTATCTCCTTACAATATAAAGATTTTTTTTTCTTTTAGCTCCTTATAATACAAGGATTAAAATATTTTTTCTTTTAGCTTCTTACAATATAAAGATAATTATTTTTTTTTTACATTACTAATATACTTTTTGATGTAAATAATAAATATGTTAGTAATTTAAATCATTTTTATGTTTTGTATGTTCCAAAAGACTGTAGCAAAATATAAAAAAAGCATAATTACATTGTTTTATTTATAGAAATAAGAAATAAGGAAAATTCACATACTTTACAACATTGTATTTTTGGAAACAAAACAAAAGAACTATCTAACTTATAATTAAACAATAACTAAATGATGTTAACATAACAATTCAAACAATTAACAAGAACTGAACATAATTATATCCGATGTACAAAGAATCCATTAACTAGTTTCATTATAAATTTGACTGATTGTACTACAAGAAGATATAAAATATTTACGCCATCTGCTTGCTCTGTTTAATAATAAATTATTCGCTCTTTATAAATGGTGTAAAAAAAAAACATGATTTAAGTGTTAGGTTTATCAATAATTTCGACATAATAAGTAAATTCCGCACACATTTACTTTGTTTACGCCAACCTACCATTTAAAAATAGCGCAAAATATCCAAACCAGTATTGATAAAACTAGCGCCGAGCGTTTCGACGCGAGCAAATACATATACATATATATATATATATATATATAGGTATATTCATGACATTACAGATCCAGTACTACAGCGATTCGCAATACGCAGAAGAATAGTGTATCTTGTTATCAAAAATGTCTCCTCCTTCACAAGTAAGACAAAATTTCCATAAAGACTGTGAAGATGCCATTAATAAACAAATAAATGTAGAATTATACGCCAGCTATGTTTATTTATGTTTGGTAAGCAATCGTTCATTTTTCTTTTAGTAATAAGATAAGTCTTATATAAACGCTCGAAAATATTTTCAAATGAAGCAGAAATTTCAAACATATTTATTGAGTAGGCTTACGTTATTGTTTTGTATATTTGATGTTATACAAAGTTATCCAACGATAGAAAGAACGCTGTCATCAATAAAATATTATTATTATTGATCTTTGTTTCGGTTTTATTTTAACAATTTTATAAATTATTCTAAATTACCTTATACCTATATGTATGTTATAGGTATATTACAAAAAATTCTTAACCATAACACGCCGTCATTTATAGGTACAAGAGCGATTAGGCGATAGGTTATCGATGTGCATGTCGAATTTGTTGATAAAATGTGAAAAATGCAATGGGAATCTATTAAAAGAGTATAGTGATTTTGCAAAAGCGATGTTATACCAATTTGTATTAAATAGATCCCATAACCAAATATTGCACAATAATTAATAATTCGGAAAACGTTGATCATAATTATAACATTTCACTTTAATAGAATAATTAATTTCACTCCTATCCTATCACGGTCCTTGATACGTTTTGAATAGTTAGTTATGAAATTAGGAATATTATTAAATATGCTTTCTACGTATGTAGAAAGGATATTTACATTACTTCGCGAAAAATGCAACAAATTTGCAATTCTTTAATAGATTTTTTAAGAAGGCTCATTACAAATAGATTGCTTGTTAAAAAATACGTATTACAATATCTATACGGCTATTACATTTTTTCTAATAAATTTTAAATATATTTCTTATGAATATAAGAGTTAGATTAATGAGTTAGATATTATAATACAGTTAAAACAACAGATTTAAAAAAACAGATTAAAAAAAATATGTGGGAATATATTCAGTATTTTTTGTTTGTTCGAAAACATGTGGAGAATATTCAATAACAACAATAGATTGGCGACTTAATTTTTTAATGTTTCATAATAAGTAAAATAATAACCGGACAGTATTAGATGTGTGACATTTGTGTACAGTAAAATTTAATCCGCATGAAAAAAAACATTAGTATGAAGTACATTTATTGATTTAATATTAAATTAGATTCATTAAATAGGAATCAAAGCAATGTATTTATAGCCATTTAAATATAATAGAGTTTTAAGGAAACAGAAAAATATTGAAAGAAAAATTATTTTAAATCTGATTGTCTGATTGTGATTGTTTTTGTTTATTTGTCATTTTAAATTGGAAACTTAACTTTTATTTTTAAATTTGATCGATGCGCTTGCAAAATTTTTAAATCTATTAGGTTATGTATTCAGTGCCGATGACACATTTTTTAATTGAAATTATACGAATGATATTTCAATGTTAATTCTTAGAATAAGTAACGATTACTATTGTTATTGTTTCAATTAGTTCCTGATTTATTTAGAATAATCTAGTTAAGTAGCTTTATAATACAAGAAAAGTGTAGTAAATAATAGATATATTTTCGTGAGACAAATAAAAACACCTTTCTAATACTACCATGGCTAAATGTCGAACTCATAACAAAATTTAGAGTTAATATTTCTAATTTCATAACTAAATATTCAAAACGTATCTTTCTACATATGTAGAAAGCATATTTACACTATTAAGAAATTGTTGTAACATTGAAATAACATTTTTCAAAACAATCAAATGAATTAATTTTTATTGCGAGATGTTTATGATTTATTATGGTTAATATTTAATGTATTTGTCAAACAAGTCACAATAAATATAGCGTAATTCATTACCTACTCATTTTCATTACGCACCAAATTCGAAAACATTGTACATAATTATTAGGAAGACTAAACTTAACGGCATGGCATGTTTTCATACTGAATTTTGATAAAACGCATCTTTTGGGTGTTCTTGAGGTTGAAGAAAATGACCAAAATTTTAGCATGGAAACACGTACCTATTAAGGATATACGCATATTGTGTAAACTTACCTCAACTAATAATTCTTGTAATTATAGGTACATTAATCTTCGTTAATTTGTCTAAAAAAATCCTTTCTTAGGTTTATTTATTCTATTATTATAATTTATTATGTTTTAAACTTGTCATTTGATAAATTTAAAATATAATAAATTATATGAAATATCAATTGGTTAATATTAATAAATATATTTTCAATCTCAATTTGAACATTTTTTTAGTTATTCTTTTTGTTGCTATTTAAACTTACTTTCAATAAAGAATATGATTCAAATGTAATTTTAAAAATAATTTAAAGAATGCCCATAATTTTCAATTCATGTACTTTTCTAGTTTTTATTTGTTTAAAAAAGATACAAAACTAAGCTGTCATCCATTTTTAGTAGTTAAAATCAGTTAAAATACACGATCACTGTGTTAAGGGGTTTTGTATCTTTTTAAGATTTTAATAAAAACACAGTCTCCACAAAAAGACATTTCTATTTGTTAAGAAATTATAATTATTTAGTGTGTGGTAGTGTTGATGTGTTTAAGTGATTGAGGTTAAACCAGTTAAACAAACATAAAATGTCAAACGACTATGGAAAATTAATAAACTAAATTAGTGGATTTATTTAAGAATTAAGTTAACAGTAAACTTAGGTTTTACAATAATAAATAAAGCTAATATAACCGCAAACAAATATGAGGAGTACAATTAAATTCAAATTCTCAGGTAATAATCCAATTAAAACAAACTTTGAAGTTGGTCATTTTCGTATTCTTCGACCTCGAGAGACCCTAAATGATGCGTTCAGCGGAAAACCATGACTCTAGATTTGTCTCCAGGAAAATAAAATTGAAAACCACATAAAACGTCCTTTTATACAATAAAATATTGTCAATCTTCATATCAACAAAGAATTTATAACCTCAAATGTATTACGAAATTGTAATAGGTCGCTTTTCAAATGTATGAATAAATTTAATCACAAGTCCGATGTGATTGTTGTAAACTGGCGGAAATTAACACGTTTTGAATGAGTTTTTAAATATTTGAAGGCTATTTGAGATGCAAAATGTCAATGTAGGTATATAGGTATATTATCTGCCATATGGATTTATTTATTAAATATTTTATTTATAACCTATAAGTATAACCATACTTATGCTACTTTTGAGAGATCGATTACCCATTTTACAATGCAAAAAAATGAATGGGACAGTTTTTTGTCCGCCAGTTTACACGTAAAACATAAATCCATTGTTTTAAAATTAGTAACTGTCATAGCTTGAAATTCTATTGCCAAAAGGACTCTATTATGATAGAGAAAAACATTGTAACGCAGATGAGTCTATTTTTCGATTTGTATCCGTTCTAATTTTATTTGCAGAAAAAACTATGTTTGTAAACGAAAGCCATTTTCTTGTAGGTAATACAATTCTGCTTTGGTTAGTATGTTCTAGGAATTTTAGGATATCAGAAAGTGTATGATTATTTAGCATTGTTAGTTATACATTTGCAAGTTTTAAATAGAAAGGTTGTCATATGTTTGCAATACATAAAAACAATAATAATTATAATCAATAGATTGATTAGATTGTTTGAGCTAAAGATTTATTGGTTGAAATTACTAAATTAATTTTCTTGGTAACTACTGTTTATTTTAGAGATTTTGTTGTCAATACATTCACGTATTTAGACTGCTTACCAGGAAGACATTTCGTTAATTTTTCATATTATTACTTTGAACTATCATTAACACAATATTCTAGGTCTATGTTCACGCTCTTTATCAATAAATACCAGATAAGTCAACATTGTAATTGTTTGCGACTTATTAAAAGAAAGTTCATCATCTTCCTGATAACTTTCTTTATTGGTTGCATTAATTGCATACACATGAGTTATAATTTGTTATAAATAAACATGTTATCGTATGCAGATGACACGCAAGTAATATTGAAAAATTTATTCATATTTACTAATGATTTATTGATCGGAAATACAAAATATCAAATATCTTCTTGGTCACCTGGTTGATAGGTTTTGTGTTTATTTTCCTCGTTCTTGCGAATATCCGCTTTCAATTTTTCAATACGTTCTCTATCCTTCTTATAGAAATATTCTTCTTCGCCTTGGGTGCTAGGAAGATCCTTCATCAAGTCTTCGAATGATTTTTGCTTACTACAATCGCCGCTATTTGAGCTATCATCTTTACCGCCACCCTTTTGCTGACGCAATATTCTAGATGAGCAAAATGTACGTCTAAACGCGCGTATCATTTTACATTTTGACATTAACATTTACCTAATGGAACATTTATTGAAGCCAAATGCTTATTTTCGACATATTTGATAATTACAAATTGACAAATGTCATATTCGTACTTTATATTTTGAACGGAATACATTTTGAATATTGTACTTAACCGTTTCTATTGTGTATTTATTTTTCGCATCAATCTATGGAAATAAGAAACGTCCGAGATCAATTTTGATTTTATAGGTTATATTTTTCTTAAACATCACTTAGTACTAATGACTAATGAGACATAGTAAAGATGATATAACGTGAGATCAAAATGAATTGAGGTAGTAGGAGGCTGCGGTTTGTAGAACGTATTTCCGAAATTTTAAATTAAATAAATCATACTGACAGTAGTTAAATGTTTCGTTTATACAAGTTGAATTGACTACTTGACAATTCATTTTAATGTCTTTAAAATGTTTTGTTATTCTCATTAGTCCTTAGTACTAAGTGATGTTCAAGAAAAATATAACCTATTTTGTATTACCTTGACGTTATTCAACAATAAATGTCATTCTTTGTTTATTGTAAACAATAATGCATATATTACATAATAGTATTATGAAAATGGTGCGTTCAATCAATTACAAAACAATTCGGTTTGTATATTATTCAGAAACGCTAAACCAAAACTAAGTCAGCCTATTTTAAGATGACTGTAATAAAATACATAGTTGGGTTTAAATAAAAGTTGACAGGGTATATTGGTATAAAAACCAACAGGGTTTTAAGGATACAATTAAAATAATGATTTATTGGATACCAATCAAAATGTTTACCTGTAAACGAAATCCTGAAGACTGGTATATTTTTCAATTTACTTGAAAAACTTTTAAAAGAATATGAATTTATAGTTATGGAAATAAGATCTAATACAATATAAAAACAAGTAATAATGTAGGTAAATATTTAACTCGTATTTTGTTAGTCAAGAAATGCTTTTTCTTGTTTAGGTTTTTCTAATTTTTCTTACTATATAATTATACTTTTTCTTACATGTAAAAATTTCAAATTTTCCTGGTCGCATTTATCTTTAGGCTTTGTTTCATATTTTTCTTGTATGTGAATGTTTTTATTGTCTTTTAGTTTCAATTTTAATGGTCTACGAACTCATACTAGGTCGTTTAATTTTATTAATGCGACGTTTACAATTTGTGTTAGTTGATATAGTTCGGTTCCAGCATTCGTTCATGTGATAAATGTATGACAATGTAGTGAATCTAAATCCTTCTTTGTAATCGGGTTACTCCATTTATTTACCACGTATTTTCTATCTCATCAATAATTTGGAATTGCAAGATTAGATTTATTCAATTTTATTTTGTACTACGGCAGATAATATAGTAGTGCAAAAGAATATATGTTGCGTAAAGTTAGAGATTGCAGAATCCATCTCGCATTCGAATTTCCCGCGTTGCCAAATTTTGGATTTGTAGGATTTTGGGATTAAATAAACATTATTTTTACTCTTGGAAATACACATTTTTCCAGTCACTTTTATCTGTTGACATACAAATAACTGTTCTTTCCTCCTATAGTAAAGGAAATGGTAACAAAGCTAGGAAACAATTTACATTCAGGATTTACATTGAATAAGGAGTGAGCACAAAAAAAGTTTTCAGACTATGCCATTGATGAAATCAGTTAGGTATGTCTTAGATTGATTAAGTGATCTAACCTACATTTCGTACTATTAGTAATAGGTTAAATCGTAACTTGTCAATTTGACTATTGATTATTTATAAATGACACTTCGTCAATTCTCTAAGCTCAGACATGACTTATATATCTATTTCAGTCGTTCACTGCATACCTAGGATACAAATTTTGTGGTTCGCTTGATATGTTCTGAACCCATTTTTTTAATTCTATATTTGGCATATTTCTTACCTTCTTTATTACGAAATACTAATACCAACATTTAAATATGATAAGCATTTCGCCTAAACTAATTTTAATTTTTTTTTTTTAGTCATATCATTTCGATAGAGACGACGTTGCATTGCAAGGCCATCATAAATATTTCAAGAAATGTTCGGAGGAGGAAAGAGAACATGCCTATCGTTTCATGGAATACCTGAACAAGCGAGGCGGACGTATAATATTGACACCGATAGCTGCTCCAGACAAACAGGAATTTGCTAGTGCCCAAGAAGCTATGATGGCCGCTCTGGAGTTAGAAAAGAAAGTGAATGAAGTAAGGTTTTTTGTAGTTTAATTTATGAATTTATCTGCCACACGTCCTGGGACGAGAGAAACTGTCCTGTCAAAAGAGTATATAAATCCAACCAAAATATCTTCCTAAAATTCCTTCTCATAAGAGAGAAAACAGTGACAGATATTTAAAAAATTTTTGGCACGCCACTGTGCGATGTACTACAATATAAAAGACAATACAAGACAAACGAAATAGTTTTATTATTATGAATATCGCTTCTACATTCTGAATCTGTTGAATTCATAGGCGTCACGTAATACAATTTTCAGGAGGGATTTTCATTTTGGAGATCGTGTTGTAATCGACTCACAATATTTTCTATTTATAATCTATATAATTTAATTTTTCCATTTTTCATACGTTGTCTTATTTCAAGGACAGCTTGTATATATGTATAAATCGGAGTGGCTTGATAAACAACAATAATTTTATTTTCGAAATACTCTACTTCACCAGATATATAATTTGTACGTTCAAGTGGATAAAATAACTTTTTTATGTCGATGATTGCAATGGTGCTGAAATTGCTCGTCGTTGACTATTGAATGTTCGCCCAATGCAGTTTAGGGAATAAACGATAATTGCATGAAGCATTAACTTTTGTACCACTTGTAACGAATTATTTGTCGATAATTCTTTTGGAACCGTCAAAAACAAGCCAAAATCATGCTTGTTTTTTTCGACTTTTCTAAAAACGATTGTTTGGATTTTCTTTATCTGGTGACCGTCATTCAAGATTTTGACGCTTGCATTTTAGATCGTATTAAAAACACCATGTCATTACCAGTTACATTACCAGTTACAATCATTTTAAAGAAGTTTTTCTCTCTTCTTAGCTTCTCTAATTGTTTTTGCAATGCCTAATTCAATACAATGTTTGGTTATCCGTTAATTGATAATATAAACTTTAAATTTAGCTTCCGATAACCAAGTTTTTCAGTTAAAACGCGAGGAATTATTGCCTTAGTTACTCCAAGTTTCATTTCAATGCTGCACCCTGAAAATTATGAAATTTTCACCAAATCACGCACTTTTTGGATATTTTCTTGTCATTGTTGCAATGGATCGGCCTGAACATTCATAATCGTCTCTGAAAAATCAGTCACTTAAAAATTTGTGTTTGGAACAAACAATAATCTTCATAAACGATTTTAAGCATTTGGAGAACTACTACAAATTGATTTTGTATTTTGTCGTCTAAGGAACGAAATGTCATGAATTTAAAACAAATTATTTAGAAAGCTTGACAGTGTTGACACTTTCTAAATCTATCTTCCACTAACAGATGGCGCCAATAAATTCGTTATATGTAACTAGTAGAGCCATTCCGATTATAGTTTCTAACGGGTGTTCAGAAACATTCGAAGTCAAAGTAGGCCTTGAAAATATGTCATGTCTGAGATAGATTGATACATTTACTTAATACAATTTTATAGTTTATCAAATTAGTATATTAATACTTAAGTAAAGATATACGATTTTTTGTTCAGAGCCCACTTGACTTCGAATGTTTCTGAACACCCGTTATAATAGTGATTGCTTACCACTTAAATCAGCGATGCACATACCGCGGCCCACTGTCGATATTTATGCGGCCCGCCAACGAATTTTAAAAATTGTTCGAAAAACTACAAAAGTAGGTAAAAATCCATTCAAATCAATATTTCTTAACTTTTTATTTTATTCGAACTTTTGTAATTGTTAGTAAGATATGTATCTTTAAGTACCTACTACTTTCTTGTTCAGGTTTACTACGTCGGACAGGTATGCTCCTCGTCGTTCCAAGCATATTGTTACGAGACTAGAAATCTGTCGAACCAACTAGATTACTCGAAGATTCGCGAAACACGTCGGTATTATCCCCGAACAATGTGGTAGGTTCTCGATGTTAGGTAACTCGTATAAATACAACGCATCGCCCGCTATCGGAGCAGTTAAGTTTTAACTACGGACAAGCGAACATTACATTGTTTGAATTGTAATCTGTGAAGAATAAATATTTCGTCGTTCGAACTTGGCATCTACCTACGTAACAATATAATATCAATTTTGATATGGATAAACTAGGCCCCAGTAAAAAACGTAGTCGTAAGGTTGAAGATGAAAATCGACAGTTTCAAGATATTTGGACCGAAAAATACTTTTTTATTTTATCGCATAACAAAAGTGTCTGTTTAATATGCAAGAGTAGTGTTTCTATTCCGGAGGAATATAATGTGAAAAGGCATTATGAAACCCAGCATCATACTTTTTCCAAATTAACCGGCGAAAATCGAACGCAAAAAATTTCCACATTACAAAGGGAACTAATAGGCCAGACAAAACCAATTCAAGATGCCGAAACAGCTACTGAAGTTAGCTTTGAAATATCTCGAATAATAGCGAAAACTTGTCGACCTTTTAAAGATGGTGAGTTTGTTAAGCAGTGTTTAGATATCGCCTCAAAAAAAATGTGTCCGAAAGATGCAAAGAGGTTTGAGAAAATTCAACTAAATCGGATGACTGTTCAAAGAAGACTTACCACGTTAGCAGCTAATATCGAAGAGCAATTAGCTACGAAATCGAAGAGTTTTGAGTATTTTTCTATAGCACTCGACGAATCTACAGATATAAGTTCCACTGCTCAACTCTTAATACTTTTACGAGGTGTAACGCAAAATTTTGAAGTGAGTAAAGAACAGATTGGTATGAGTTCCAATGAAACGAAGGGGAGTGACATGCTTAAAGGTCTTCTGGAAAAATGTTCTATAATGGATTTGGATTTATCGAAATTATCTGGAATTACGACTGACGGAGCACCTTCAATGGTTGGAAGTAAATCTGGGATAATAACTATGTTAAAAGAGTATTTACAAACTAAAAACAGATACCAAGGAATTAATGCAGTTTCAGTGCATTATACATCAAGAGGCCGTCTGTTCGAAATTATTGGGATTTGAAAATGTGATGAAAGTTGTAGTACCTACTGTAAACTTTATAAAATCATGAGGTCTCAATCACCGACAATTCACACAATTTCTCGAGGATATTGAAAGCGAATATGGTGGTCTCCTGTTTTACAATGAAGTAAAGTGGCTAAGTCGTGGGTTGTCACTAGAGCGGTTTCTTAACTTGATTGAAGAAATCAAAATATTTCTGGCGGAAAAGAAAAAGGACGTCTCCGAACTCGACAACCCTGATTGGCTTACCGTGTGTGACTTAGCGTTTCTTGTAGACATCACAAATCACTTGAATGTCTTAAATACGCGACTCCAAGGCAAAGATCAATTGCTTTCGCATTTATACTCTCATGTTTCGTCCTTTCAATGCAAAATGAGTCTTTTCAGGACACAAATCAATTCAGCCAATTACAGCCATTTTCCGAACTCCAAAAAAATTATGGAGAAATACAATAAAACTGATAAAACTTCAAAAAAGTTAAACCTCTATTAGACATTTTCAGCAATCCTTTCAACATTTCACCCGAAAATGCAGCGGAATCAATACAGCTGAAATTGATAGACATGCATAATGATGATAATTTACGAAACAAGTTTAATGAAGGTAATTTACTCAACTTTTACCGTTGCGTTGACAAAACCGCTTATAAAGAGTTGCGAATAAATGCATTGAAATGCGGACGCTTATTTGGATCGACGTATATTTGTGAGCAAACGTTTTCAGTGATGAGACTTTAAACAAAACAAAAAATCGAAAAATGCCGGGCAAATGAAAATCTGGAGGCAATTTTACATGTGGCGACAAGTAATGTGGAGCCAAACATAAACAAAATTCTTAGGTCAATGCAATGTCATGCATCAAAATAATAAAACATGAAATATTACATTGTAAGGATTAGATTACATTACGATTACATAATTACAACAAACATTTTTGAATGTTCTTTTATTTTTATCATTATTTTGTAGTAGGTAATTCATACTATTTAAAAATGAAAATATTTGTGTTAATAAGTATTCTTTGTAGTGGCCCGTCCCGTCCTTGGCTTATAATTTTCCCGAGTGGCCCCTGTTCCCTATAAGTCTGTGCATCCCTGACTTAAATTATTGCTGTAAATTATGAACACCGATTTAATGGGCATTTTTTTCTTTTTAGGACTTACTGCAATTACATGCCACTGCATCGGGACACATGGACCCTAATTTGTGTGACTTCTTGGAGACGCATTATTTACAAGAACAAGTCGATGCCATTAAGGAGATCGGGGATCACGTGACCAATTTGAAACGAGTTGGAGAAGGATTAGGAGTGTACATGTTCGATCAAAAATTGCTTGATTAGAGAAGCCAAGTGAGAAAATAAAACGCAACGAAATATATTCCATACGATTAAGTTGTTCATGTAATATTTAGAAAATCGAATGAATGGTGCTAAAAAGTGAACTGGATCTTGTAATATTGCACAGTGAGATTTTCAAATTATTATAAATGTTGCTTTTATTTGTACGAAAGGACATTTTCAAACACCTTCCATCAATTACGAATGTCAATAATGATAATTTGGGTAATATATAATACCATGTCCTCAACTCAATTAGTAATAATTAGCAAGCAAGTTATAAGAAGAATAGAAGTCAAAATGCTTTCAATTTACTAAATTCACAAAGCACAGCATTTTCATTACTCAAGTGTGTTTGCTCAAGTTATCAGCACAAATATTACAGGATCTCATGAGGCTTATTTGATTTACAACTATTTTGCTTTACTACGCAAACAAAATTTGAATTTAGATTTTCAAATTTTCATTCTGATTTATGCTTTAATGATTTCATGTATGAGAAGTGGTACATTTGCTCTAAAATCGTTAAGAATTAATTTGAAAAGTTACCAAACAACTGCAAAATTAATTTTCTTATAACATGTAGGTATACATATAAATGTATCAAGTCGTAACACTTTGCATATACCATCCATTCATCGAGTTAATTAATTTATTTTATTCTCAGTGCTGTTCAAATGTATTCTTATCAAAATAACGTAAATTTATTTGATTTAATTAAACTGTTCACATTTCTTTAATATCATTAAAACCACCCATTTCGCCCCATAATGAATAATGACATACAAATCGAGCAAGCCTAATGGATATAGGTGCTAAAGTATATATCTTAATGTAATCATTACGAAAGTACGATTTTTTCATATACACTGTACTTCAAAAGTAAGGAGTTACATTATTTAATGTCATAGAACGTCATTATTCAATTGTTTTAATAAGCGACAATAGAAATCGAGTGTAACTAGTGACTTTTTAAAAATGGAAAATTTACCGTTTAGCCCAAAAAAACAAAAAAAGACATGAATGATCTCTACTCCAGTTAGTATATTCTAAGAAATTGAAATATTTTCTTTACTTTTAATTTTCAACTTATGCCTTATTTTTGAATATTTTATGAATATGTCTTAGTTATTAATCATAAGGTAACCAAATTTCGTTATTTGTATGTTTATTTGAATAAATATATTTTGTATTCTGTCTATTTTAAATACCTTCTTTTTATTTTTAAAATAAAAAAAATCATTTGGATCTAAATCATAGGTTATATCCCAAGAGCTGTTATTTTTACCGGATACACTGCAGGTAGCTGTTTCTCGCAAAATTTTGCTTAGCAAAAGTTCGGGACTTAATAATTTATATTAAAAGTCCAAGATCGTAGATCAGGGGCTGTTTGATAAATTATTAAGTTGAGAACATTTGCTTAAAAGCAAAATTTTGACAAAAATATAGCAACCCGCAGTTTGTGTGATATAATTGACAGTTTGAGAGGTATATGTTAAGATTTCTCAAATGACAATATACCTTATCAAAAGAATATGTACAATTTGACAACTTTCGTCCAAATCATCATACCTAATTACGTTTTTATACAAAATAGCAATAACTTACTTCATTAATATACCGATAGGACCAGCTCTCAACGTGCCATACCGAGCAATAAGTGGCAACAGCCGAATCCCCTCTACGCGCAATAGCTTACATTACCATACATTGCAGAGTTATGAATTTAGTAAGACTTAAACCGCGCAAGGATATAGTCGTTTGCATATTCGTTCTGTATACGTAATTTGCCCATTTGTTTCAATTTAAAAAGGTCGTTATATCTCCAAGTTATTATTACTGTATTCTTAGCTGCTACGGAAAAGTAATTTTAAGTAATAAAAAAACAATAACGTTTTCTAAAAGATAAAAGTAAAAAAATCAATAATTCTGCAGCATAAATTTTAATTCTAAGAAAGTCACTAAATATAGGATTCGAAAATACCGCCCTCTCTCCCCAAACAATAGCCGAGCCTATTGTAAAACTCCCGCCTCACTCCCTCGAGATTTCTAGGGGTTATTGTCTCGAAAATTCTAAACAGTTGAACTTGCAACTGTTGCAACCTTTACATTTGCACAGCTAGATACGAATGACGGGCAATCTATTGCTCTCGATCATCGGACTTATGTATGCGCACGCGGAGTGGTGTCGTACATACGTTGCCACATCGCATTACGTTCCATACGTATATAGTTAATCTATGCGTATATTGTTCCGTATGGCCCGTTGCGGGCTGGACCTATCGGTATAGCAGATTGAGAGCTTGAGGTGTTATTTCCCAAATAACATATATGTATATCCCATGGACAATTTGTGAACCTGTGCCAAAAACTATGAGCAAAATGCTTTTGGATCGCTTTTATTAAGGTTTCTATAGGTGAAGAATGTACATAATTCATATGTGAATAACACACATACACCGACACACACACACTTACAATAAGAGACGCTAACATAGAACACACATGATTTGTACTTACTTCATATTCATTAAAGATTACTGTGTTAATTATCAATTGTGCTTAGTTATGACTAAGTAGTAAATAGCCATCCATCCCGTAAACATAACAATAGGTAAAAAATAGCAATAACTTTCATTACTTTATTTCAAAACTACAGTTACAAAAAAAACTATTTTGGATATTCTAACAATTGACCTAAATATTACAATTTCGGTTAATGACTGCACCTTTTTCTTTACTATGCGTGTCACTAGAAATCGTTTAGATATTGGATGTAGAACATACACTGTTTTCTCCTAATTCAGAATTTGATGTATTTGGAATATTCCTCATTCTGTTATATCTGAATGGTGAGGTGAATTAAGTTGTAGGTATGGCATAATTGAATTTGCACTTGAATATCCTGTAATTTTTAGACGTTCTACACCACATTGTGACAGATAACTCACTGCAGTGGAAAGATTGGAGTGATTTGTAATTTAAATTTTTTTATTATTTATTCCGATATCTTCCGCGGCGTTCTTAGTCTATTTGGACAATTCATATCTTCCAATTGGATATTTTTATACCATTCTGTTTCACTGCCCAGTTCCAATAGCATGTAGGAAACAATCTCTTTGATCCTTTCTTAGATAATAATTTTTAAAAAAGTCTAATAGAGCAATGTGTCTGTGCATTTTGTTGCCAACCAGCCACTTACTGTCTATTAGCTTCTGTCCTCCTCTTGAGTTGTTTTGGTAAAGACAGGATTATACTCAGTTCATCCTAAAATTGCAACAAAAAAGTCTCTTCTAAAATATTCATACTTGTAGGATTACCTTGATGTTCCTGTTCGTCTTTAAAATAATCAATTATACAGTTGACTGCTTCCCCGCCTTTCCAAGCTAGTTCAACAGCAGCAAATTGAAACATTTTTTTTTTGTAAGCCGTTTGGAGTATCTTTATTAAATTATAATGAAATTGGCATGTATTCTTCGGGCGTTAAAGCTGATGAACTTATTTTCCGTTTAGTAAGATCATTTCGAAGAATTTTTCTGTTTGCATGGCTTAGGTAAAGCATACATCTGCCACCGATTTTCGCAAAAATAATTATTGGTGAGTAAAATAATTAAGGGGGCGCGTTTAGAGGACCTTAAGGGAAGTGATTTATCCTAATGAAGTTTACAAAGTTTTAAGAGGAAAGGCACCGCTAAACTATCAAATACGTTCAAAATGAGAACTAACCTCGAACTACATATATAGTATCCTTGATTTATACTAAAGCCATTGGCGTTTATATTTTTTGTATATTAACTTTGATTAGCGTATATTTTGTAAATAAACGCTAGGAAAATTCCACTGTAAAAAGGACATTTGAACGTATTCATTTTTTTTGTAGCTTAATGGTGCCTTTCCTCCTAAAACTTTGTAAACTTTATTGGGATAAATTGCTTTCCCAAAAGGCCCTCTAAGCGCCCCTCCTTAATTATTTTACTCCTGAATAATAATTTTTGCGAAAATCGGTGGCAGACGTATGCTTTACCTTAGCTTTTTTCGGAAATACTATTGGTATTCAAAGCTAGAAACCATTTAATCAGTCTAATACTGTTCCTATTAGTTTGAATTTGAAATCTTGCAAGATGTTATTAGTATAGATAGAAAATGAGAGAAATAAACAAGATTAAAGTGTAATGTGATATATGCTTAAACTAAATGATAATAAATCTGATAATTATCGTTGAATAAGTTTTCATTCGAGTTTGGAGTAAGCATTTGTACACTTACGAAAAGGAATAAAATTATAATCGTGTACTAATTAAATACTACGTTTTCAAAATTGTAACATTAACTGAGATGGAATCAACTCTTAGCAATGAAGCTAGTCATAGTCATTTAAACTTAAGCACTCTTCATCTTGTGCTTAATATCTGCACCAATCAATACTGAAATTCCCAATGCATTGTAAAGATCTCGGATGAGCAGGTAAGATATATTTTACATGCTAAAGCTTTCCGCCAGTCTGTGCCGCAATTTATAACAATCGATCGAATACGTCAAAGACGTTTCAATACTAAAAAGTACTAGGAAAAAAGGTTAAGTAACAGTAATAAGACACACTGTAATCAGTCTTTTAAATAATTTATTTCAATGTATTATTTATAACTATTAACATTTACTAAATAACATAATATATGTCAACTGCTACAGGCCATATAATTTGACATGGACACGTATACTTTAATTAAGCAAACAGATATTTTTAGACAGTTTTCCATTGAATATTTTACACGAAAAGTAGCCCAATATTTAACATAGACTAATTTCTATTTTCAATAAATAATCTTTTAGAAAATTAGAATGAAAAAATGTATATCAAGTTTTAAAATGTTTGAGAAACAAAATTCGCTTTAACAAATATCGTCCTCTTGAAAATCGACTTGTTTCACCCAAATCGCCTGCATATCAATAAATGCGAAGTACAATACAAAGTTTTTAAGAAAAAATATTCTGTAATTACTATTGTAACACGATAATTGTCGGTCTAGTAGCTTGCACACTTGCCTCGTAGTTCGGCAGTACCGGGTTCGAACCCCGGTGCTTCCTTTCTGAGTTTGGTTTTCTGTAGTTTTCCAAATTCCACGGCAAATGCAGAAAGGTAACATCTTAAGTCGGTCTACAGCCGCAGGCGTAATAATAACTCATGGCCAGCCGATGCCCCCTGTAATTGGCGCAAGCTATTGGGGGATGCTAAGGCATGGATTATTATTATTATTATAATTAGAGAATGCAGTAGTGTCAGTTTATTTATCTTGCGTAATTCTTTTGAAAGACGTAATGGACTAAATAAAGCGTCGTAATGTAGAAATTGACGAACCGTATGCTTTGGAATACAATAAGTTTATGGAAGACAAAACTAAAAGTATAAAAAAATGTCAAGGGGTATCAATTCTCCTGTAACCCGACAAAACAGCGGCACATTTTAACACCTGTTACATCAATTTTGGGAATTTTTTTTAGCTTTATTTAAACTTAGACTGTAACACTTAAATAACGGGTGTTCAGAAACATTCGAAGTCAAGTGGGCTCTGAACAAAAAATCGTATATCTTTAATTAAGTATAGCAAACGCCAATTAAGTTAGCGCGAGGAGGGGTAAGTTCGCGCAGGATTAAAAGTAGTGGGGAGATGTAGTTTTACATCAAATGTCAGATAATTCTAACTTCTGAGCGTGTATCACTTTATGATTCCCTAGCAAAGACATTATGTTCCGTCAAACGTCAATGACAAATGTATTCTGACAATTACTTGAGTAGTGGGGGTGGACGCTTTTAAAAACAGCTTCTGCGCACCCCCTCCTCGCGCCAACTTAATTGGCGATTGCTATATCTGATTTGTAATAACTATTAAATGTCAACTGTTGTCTGTCAAAAATCAATCTATCTCAGACATGACTTCATATTTTCAAGGACTACTTTGACTTCGAATATTTCTGAACACCCGTTATTATATTGCCGCCAGGAGCCCTGTATCTTTAATTATACGAAGTTTTCTTCTTACATCTCGCATTAATGTTTGGACGGCTTCTAAATCAAATTCTCCAAGTTTTTGGAATATCCTCTGTAGTAATTGTTGCTCATTTCGAACATCCCAACCATTGTCATATACTTTTTTAGCCAATAAGGCCCAAAAAGTTTCAATTCGCTTTGCCTGCGGGACATTTGGAAGATTGTCTATTCTAGGAACATATGGCATTCCTTAAAGTTCTAACCAGTTTAGGATTCTTCTAGTATAATGCACCGATGCAAGGTCAGGCCAAAACATGTAATTATAATTAATGTGATGTACTATCGCGGCATTTAAAATCCGGACGTTTAGATATTCATTTTCACTATAATTAAGCATTGTGATTCGGTTTTTGTATAATTGAGTTGTGTAGATGACAGCATACTGACATTTATCTGTAACCTCTCGCGGAAAATTATGTTACACATTTTCTTATAAAACTATGTTACTGAGTGAATAAGTGAAAGACAAGAATTTATTAATCAGAAAACTACAATTATTTGGTTTTAATTAATAATTTTAATACTTTAATTTTGTAATTTTTAATACTTTATTTCAGCACCATTTTGGTCGTAACACCTCTTGTGAACGTCTAGGAATAGATGTTATGACATTATGTATAAATTCTGGTGACATATCATTCCAAATATCCTCGATCTTGTTAGATAATTCTTAGACATTTGCTGGCCTAAAATTATTCGTGCTTATTGTATTAACAATGTAACCCCACACGTTCTCGATGGGATTCATATCTGGACTTCTAGAACACCACAGTAAACACTATATTATTTTCTCTAAACCACTGAGAAACTACTCTTGCCGTGTGGACTGGACAATTGTCGTGTTGAAAGATGAAATTTCAGGATACATTTTCTAATATCCTAATATAATTGTTACTATTAAATCTTTCCCCTATAATCCAACGAACACCTGGCCCATGTGCGCAAATCCAGACCCAGACGTTTACTGAGAATCTTCCGCTCGTTTACTATTGTTTTGAACAGATCGTTTCTTATAAAATTAATAAGATTTTCATCCTGTTCGGGAGTTGACACACGGATACCATCGGAGCCTCGTTTTTTATTAATAACTCCCCGACGCTGCTTTTTAATTTTGATATCTGAAATGATACTCTTCCCCACTCAAAATCTATTCGCTAATCTTCTAACTGACAATATTTCTTCTAGTAAACGTAATTATTTGAGTTTTAGTTTGAATATTCAAATTTGGTATATTAACCTTATATTTCTTATGAGGTCAGATGACAAACCTGACTATGACACTGACGGATCTGTAAACAGAAGCAAATATAGATACCTATTTACTCTTAAAAAGCCATATTCAAACCAAACAAATTAAGTGTCCGATTTTTAAATTCCGCAAAAGTACATTAATGAAATTCATTAGTTTTGTCAGGATTTGCGTGGATATATAATTCAGCGTCCACTGCTTGTCCTCTTACACGACCTACATAAGGTCTAGATATTCCTAATTCAGATATGGCACATGAGATCGAAACTTTATCAGAAAATTTTGTCTTTTCTTTAAATTTGATATTATCAGTATAGAAACCTGTATTTTCAGGAAGCTACGCATGACTAAATGTAAAATATTTCTCGTCATCCATGATTATTGTTCGGTTATTAGCAAAATGTATACGTCGTAAAGCTCGACAACGAGGAATTCTAGGCAATTGTGCAGCGGAAAATTTTGTACATTTCTTACGTTTTCTAAACTTTAAACCATTTCGTGCTAAACATCGACAAATTGTAGCGTTTGAAACATTAAAACGTTAAGAAAGGTTACAGGGTAGACACCCCAATGGTATTTTTGGCAAGTTCGGATAATCTATTGACTTAAACTCCAGTTAACTTGCGGGGACGGCCTATTTTTAGGAGGTTGATGTATGGTATTCCTTGTTTGCATTCAAAATTGTACGACATATAGTGCTTTTTGATGTTGTGTTCACTAAAAATGTTAACTATATCTCGTTTGGGCAGTTGTCCAACTAGGTTGTAAATCAACTTATGAATATTTAGTTTGTACGACATTATAGAACTGACAAGACACTAATGCAAACTGCCAAATAAATTAACAAGACACCCATCAACAAATTTCTTGATGGCTGACTACATCTATTACTTTTACTACACTACAGAGAGCATTAATATTTTTCCCAACAGGTGTTATAGTGGTGGATTTGTTATTCCACTAGAGGAACGCGAGGACGTTAACATTTAAGCTTATTTGGAAATATAGCATTTGTATGTTAGGCACAATAGTCAAGATATTTAACAGATTTCCCTTAATAAAGTGTTTCACACTATTATACAAAGGTATTTTTAATAATATAAAATATTATTAAAAATCTGGTGTGAAGAACAATTTCAATTATTCTGATACATTTCACACTATTATTGACTTACCACGATATGTCTCCAATAAACCAATACTGTAAGATCTTTTAGGGCCTACCTTCGAAAAAATTATTAAAACATACAATGATATACTTGGTACAAGAGGACAAGATGCAAGCCTATAGGCCTTATCGGTACGCATACATGTACTCAAGCAATATTAACAATGTCAACTTTATTTTATCTCTGACAGACCTTTACTATACAAATTCCCGAGTCAAGAATTCATAAAAATTGAAATTAATAACTAGAGCAGACCAATTTCCGTGCGCGCCATGAGCGCTTGTATGCGAGTGTAATTCGTAATATATTAGAATATGCGATAGAATAGGGACGCAACATGAGCTTCTTACCGATATAAGTATAGAAGTAGAGACATTTATTCTATCAGAAATAATTAAATATACATTTGGTTTTCTGCTATTAAAGTAATATGCATAAACACACGAAAAATAAGGATAGTACATATTATAGCAGCGTTGTATGTACCTATAAATAAAATGGAGAATGTATGAAATCAGTGATTGTGTGCATGACAGCGGATTTTAAAAAACACTTACCGTTTTAAAGGATTGACAAACTGGAGAAACTCGATTGTATATTTTCAACATCAGGTGCGTTTCTAAGGTTATTTCTGAAAAATATGTCCGCCGTGAGGAAAAAATTGTTTATATTCGGATAACGAGCGTTCTACATCTAGTGATGTTATATTCGCATAATCAAAATACTTTTTTAAGCAACTTAACGCAACTGTGACGTGCCCTCACAAATACGTGTTAATGTGTCAAAATCTGCATTCCTGTCTAAAACACTTTCAAATTTAATTAGAACACTTTCACTTTTTGCTTCTTCTACAGCACACAGTTGTGCGTGAACATCTTTAACGATTTGCAGTGATTCCTTTAACGACAGCGACGAATTTTCTAATTTTGTTATTGCTTCTTCTAGTCCCAAGTAATTCTCACGAATACTTTGTAAATCCATTTTAATCTAGGCATCTTGAAATTTTTCTGGCTTGTATTGATAGCTGCACTTTCTTTCGGATCGAATGATAAAACCACGTCCTTATTTTTTTCAAAATGTTCATGATAGTAAAACCCCGCCCGCAACCATGTACCCCAACGTGTCAGAATCGGCTGTGGTGGCTCAGGGGTATGGGGACACAATTCGTGAAATTTCCGAATACGTTTTGGAGATTTCAGGAATACTGCCTTTGTACTCGATATTAAAGCATCTACCTCTGGATAACATCTACGAACCTGTTCTGCCATAAGGTGTAGAGCATGGAGTTTACAAGTAATATGTAACAAGTTAGGACAATATTATCGAAGAGACCGGCCTACAGAACACATGGTTGCGGCACCATCGGTCATAAACATTAATACTTGGTCTTTCGAAAGTTTAAATTTTTCCAAAGTATCTATTAGCACCTCTGAAATTTTTTCGGCATTACATTGTTCTAGTCGTCTGGATGCTAATAAAATTGAAGACGATGGTTGATGTGGTTCCATATTACGCGCCATCACATTAACTACAGATTGCTTTTGCTGTCAGTTGTTTCATCCACATATAACCACAGTTTATTTTTCAGTTCGGCTTTGATTTGATTTTCAACCTGTTTACGCACCGATGGTAAATTCCTTCGTAACGTTGTCGTGCTCGGTAATGTTTGATTCGCGTATTTATTCCAAAATGAAATAAATGAATCATTACTTAACAAGGTACACGGCAGTGTACACACAATAATAGTTACACATAGTTCATGTATAAACTGTTGTCCATTAATTTTGTTATTATTGTGCTTCGAACTGCTTACGTGTTCTTTACAATGTGTTTTTGACCAACACAAGAGATATGTATTGCACATTAAATATTTAATTTTTGAGCCATCGTATATTAAGTCCGGAAAATCCATAATAAATTTATTCACTTCGTCTGACAACGGTCGTTTTCTCGATTTATGTGTCGACGACATTTTATTACGTATGCTTACACTTACATGCAGTCTAAGCAAGTACCAAACACATACTGAATGCTTTTTATTAGTTCTGATGCAATACAATCATCCTCACATCGGCGCACATGGCGCGCACGGAAATTGGTCTGCTCTATTAATAACACCTTATAATATTTGATGATAACATTAAAAAGATTTTTATTATCTAACACTGAATTACACTTCCATATTTTGAAATTATTACTTACGTTCAAACTGACCTTTTAACACATAGTTACACATACAGTACTATCAAACAGCTCAATTTTCATGGGATGATACTGCTATTTAAGTTGAGCACTTTGAAAGCCAAGTAGACAACAAATGAGCAGACAACACATGGAAGAAAACGTTTAAAAAGCTCATTTTTTTAAAACTAATTCTCAAGTTGCCAGTGCCAATACATGAGTTCATCTTAGTTAGACAATTACAGATTTTCAATACCATATACTAGATTATACAATAGGTTTTTGGAAACTTTCTACAATACTTAATTATAGTAACATATAGGTACAGTTTAAATCTTCGGCACAGGTTATAAATTCATTTCTAGTTAAACTTAAAATTGGGGTAAAGTCAAATTAATCATCTTCCTCATCAGCATCATCTTGTTCAGCCAAAGGATCCGATTGTTTTTCATTTGCGATTTCGTATATGACGTCCGGATATTCATCTTTCTTAAAGATGATTTCTGTACCATCAGGCGTTACGATCACGCCGTGTATGGTACGTTTGTGCGCCTTCAAAGTATTTTCCTGTTTGCAAAGTTGACCGCAATAGTTACACTTGAACGGCTTGTAAGGTTTGTGCACCATATTGTGCTTGTATAAAGATGAATATTCCGTAAATCTTTTGTCACAGCCCTACATTAGAAAGAATATTAAAAAAATATTAGCTAATGACAATTATAGGAACAATAGCAAAAAAACTGCACACGTAAAAATGACTGTTCAAAAAATAAAATTTCCCATCATCAGTAACAATACATAACTGGTAGTAAGGATAATGAAAAATTCGTGAAAAGCCACATCTATCCTGGAACGCGTAGATGCATTTCGCTCTTATTAGAGCTCGTCAGCACACGATATCCTGAAGACAGATATGACTCTTCACTTCTATGCTGCCTGTATATAGCCTCATTTATACAAGCAAATGTCGCCTAATGTGTTACGTTAGTTACTACAATTTGACAAAACTACCAGTATGCAGAGGTGCTAAAATATCTAATTGGTTTAACCCACTTAAACCGAATCTAATATCTGTTGTGATTTTTATAGCGCATGTATCTATATTGAATTTTTCGTTAAACCGGTATTTTTCTAATAATAAATCTCGATAATTTTGCTATATATTTATCTACTGATGATGGCAACTTAATGTTCAATGTTATGAGAGCAATATGAGAATTATAAACTCAAATAGAACAAATATAGGGTACTGATAGATGATAAATGAGTTTATATCTTACCGGTACAGAACAGAGGTATGGCTTTTCGCCGGAATGTATTCGCATGTGGTTTTTGTAATTTGTAGCCGACGCGAAGGCTTTGCCGCACATTTCCTTTTCACAAACATAAGGCCGTTCCCCAGTATGTGATCTGATGTGAACTTTACGTATATTTGAAGTGGTGAATGACCTACCGCAACCTTCGATTGGACATTTGAACGGTTTTTCCCCTAAAACGAAATGATACATCTAACAGTGTTTTTTTTATAAACTAGCAGTATAAATATGTATATGAGCAACAAGGTGGTAATTTTTTTTAACGTCAGAAATTACAAAACAAAGACAATAAGGTATACAAAATTACAGCGTTTACCTGTATGAGTGCGAACATGTTTCTGTAGATCCCCCGATGTTTTAAATTGTTTTGTACAAGTATTGCAACCGTACGGCTTTTCACCAGTGTGCGTTCGTAGGTGAGCTTTTAAAGAATAGCTCTTGGCAAACGATTTATCACAACCCTCCGCAGTACAATGGTATGGTTTAATTCCCGTGTGGCTACGTATATGAACCTAAATTGATTAAAAAGTCATTCAATTGCAATGTCTTGTCCGTTTGGCATAATTGGACAAAAAAACGATTTCATCGCTGCGATTATGCAAACCTTCAATCGCATTTTAGATGTATTATTGATTTCGATGCAAAGGTCAAGCCTTATTCATAACAGAAAAATTTCTTAACCAAAAAATATCAAAATAAATACAGAGTAAATTACATATGTTCAAAAACATTACAATAAACTGATATAGGTATTAGTGATATTGAAGATTTCCCATAACATTAAGTGACTGAGATACAAGCTGAAGACCATGTTGAAATGTACGCAGTTGTGCCAGTTCAATAAAAATGTATTGTTTAACAGTTTAATAAAAAGTTTTTATTACATTCAGTTGTTGCAATTATTTTATTAATTCTCCTATATCGATAGGACAAAAACAAATATTTAATACAACAAATGCTAATTATAAATATTATTGACTGTTTTATTTTTTATAACATAAAGTGGTACTGGTCACAACAAATAAAATTGGAATTTCTAAAAAGTTCATTGCCACAAAGACAAATTCTATAATAAAAATAATATGTTTCTTACCGTTAAATGTTGTGCAGTACTATACACTTTATCACATCCAACATACATGCATGGAAATTTTTTTTTCTTTTTTATTTCCTGGGACTTTATATTTGCATTTTCCATTAATGAATTCCATAATTTCTTGCCTATAATAGCACATGTTCCATCTTCTAATTTGACTGAATATAGACCATCGTTTTCCTCAATATCTTCTACAAGGTCCTCGTTTGTAGTTGACATAGTTTCCTCTCTAGTTATCATTTCTGGTTGCACAGCCGTTAAATTTTCTTCTGCAAATATAATTTACACAAAGTTAATATGAAATGAAATAATTTAAAACATTTCTATACCATTATTGGCGACATATATTTGGCCATCACCAAAAGATATCACCTTAAAATTTGGTATATCAATGGTAGTAGTTTCATCTGTTGTATTTGAAATAACTGTAGCCTGGGACAATTCATTCTCATCTTCGATTTCATTTTGACCAAATGTGAGATATATTACAGATTTGTCCTCTTCCTCTTGTACAGTAACAAATTGATCATTCACTATTGTGTAATATTGATAAATTGGCTCTTCATTTTTAACTAAATCTAAATTACAATTTAATTACTAGAAATAACACAATTTTATTTAATGTATTGATTGCTATTGAAACTAAAACATGGCTTCTACTTTCAGTAACCAACTAACTATTTTGTAAGAAAATAATAATATTTTGATGTTTATATAAATTATAGTACCATGGTAATATCATGCAAATAATTTGAAATAAAAAAAACTCAAAAGTCATCAAAATACTATGAATGTTGGGAAATTACCCATAATCTCACGGACTGGCAGACCCACAAGGCAACGCACACGTAAACAAAACGATCTCTAGCCAATATATCAAACCCAAATTGGACTACTTTAAAAAAAACAAATCTTGCTTATTGCATAAGTATTTATTTTAAAATGTGTGTAACTATGAATTGATAATTATAAGTTGATGTAAGAATTTGAATTCACTGAACTGTAAATTATAAAAAAATCTGATATGGCGATTTACATAACGTTTAGATTGTCGTCCTGCTTAATAATATTGTGATAAGTCGGCGGGAGAAATAAAAGGGTGGGTAAAATGGAATTAAAATCAAAATATTTTCATTTTCTAATAGATTTACGTTATTGAAATATTTATGTAATAATGAATTTTGTTATTAAATTGAAATTTACTTTGATAAACATTTTTTTAAAAAGTAAGAATTAAAAGGGTAATTTTAAATTTAAATAGTACTATTTTAAAATATGTATTTACCTCCGTCGAGAAATAATAGCAAGTTGTAGGAATTATAGTATCAAGGTTAATGCGTTACCCTAAAACGAAATATTTTGTAATCAACCTGGATCTCAGCAACCAATAAAGCTTTTTTGATGTGATTTTGTTTAAAATAAATTTGAAGTAATAATGTTTTCAAAGGTTTTATGATGTTATAAAAGACATTATACTCAAAAAAAAGAATGGTGGACGCATTAAAAAATTCTATGAAAACAAAAAAAGAGACCAGGAAAATGGTAGCAAATGAAAATTGAAACGCATAAAAGCAGGATGTGGCCCATTAACACGTAATATCATTGCGACAATCTTTGATTTAACAATGACAATATTAAATAAAAAACTATTGATTACCTAATATTTTTAGGTTTGGTGTTGTGGACCTACATTTTGTTTGTATTTTAAAAATTTAAGTATCTGACGGGTGCTATCTAATAATGGCAGAAAATCGAACAATTTTTTTTTCAGGAACACGAATAACAGAAATATTTTGTATATTTAAAAAAAAATGGATATCTTATTAGTAAATTACAGAATTTCATAAGTATCGAACAGGTATGCGTAAAAAATTGTATAAATCTAATATTTTTTGCAACTTTATATTATCAAAATTTCGACATTTCAGTAAAAAAATATGTTATTATTATTATTTTCGTTTCGAATTATTAATTTTTTCTTTAAAAGAACTATTTTTAAGAAAACTATTTTCTTTTAAGGATTTCAGTAGCATATGGATTTTACTCTTCCAATAAATTATAAGCAAAAAAAATTTGAAAATTTTCGAATGGTTCCAGTCTTGGCACATTAGCCTTTTTATTTTGAGTAAATTCCTAACTATATGGTGATTGTGTGATTAATATGTTATAATTTATAATAATTATAATACAATATATGTATGTAACTTTCACATAAGGATCAAATTACATCCGCAACACAATAATCCCGTAGATATAACTATATACATATATATAAGTAAATCATATTAATGACAAAGTTGGGTAGATTTACTTTTAATGCTGTAAATTTGATAAATCTTTTATTTCTTGAACTCTAGCATAAGATAGGATGTAGCATTCAAGCGGAGTATTAAGATGCAATACCTTAGGAGGGATACTTTGACTTTTGTTCATTTTGCGGGCATCCTCAACTAACAGTATTACATTACTTACATATATACGCGTTACTCGGGGTTTAGCGTCCAGCGCGTTTAAAAAAAATCAGTTTCAAATTTCGGAATAGTTTTAATAATTATTTATTTATTTTTATCTAATATACTTGCTAAATACAGAACATATAAAATATGGTAAGTAAAATTATTTGATATTTATTGCATAATGAATTTCAGACAATAAATCAATTTCATGTATATTTTTCAAAATTATAGACAGCTAGTAACATACATATTTATATAAAAAGTGTTATTTTTCGCTATAAATTAATATTACTAAATTAGTTCATCCAATGCATTTATTTATTGCAATACCTAGGATTTTTAAAAGATTTACAATATAATACTATATCCGTACAATTTAAAGTGCTGGTGGTAAAAATCAATAAATTCTATAACAAATGAATCATATTTATTTAGGCATTATTAGAACGATTAATACTAAGATTCTTTCGGTGTTAACACTACACTTAGTTTCGAGTAATTATTTTTTGTGTGTTTTTCTTCTATTCGGATGAAAATGCAGTCCCGTCATTTAAAATTTAATCTTTTTTTGATTTGTGCAAATATTAAAAGAATTTTTCTTAAATTATTATTTTATTTTCTTAATTTCAACTTGTTATCGAATTAAATTTATCTAGATATGGTTCAGGTAAGTCTTCAATAGAAAAAAAGCAGGAATAATTTCGGAATAAATTTAAAATCATTGAAAATAAAGTATATGAATAAAAACACAATACATTACATTCTTAAATAAAAAGATATTGCAAGTAATAGTAAATATCTAATTCATTTTTCATTTGAAATTCATCATTATACAAGGTATCCCGTATTGTTATGTTCAAATTTTAGGAGTGTAAAGTAGACTTCATTTCAAGAAACAAAAACGCAAAACTTGTATATCCATTTTTATTTGTTTCAAAGTAACAGATCTACGAATGTGATTGTCAGATCATGAAAAAGAATGTAATACTAAAATCAATAAAAACTGATTTTATTTAAAAAAAAAGTTCAATTAATAATATTTTCGAAATGTCCACCTCCTTGTTGAATTCAGGCTTGTGCCCGTAAGCCAACAGAAGAATTACTTATCCAAATTTCATACTTGTGTTCTCGGATTTGCTCGGCAGTCAGGTGAATACGATCCAACAACTCTTCTTTTGTGTTCGAAATTTGCGCGGGGACTAAATTTTTCATGTACCCCCATAAATAAAAGTCAAGGGGATTAAGATCGGGTGATGTGGGTAGCCTCGACCAATCCATCTTGAATAATTGACGTTAACCCAATTTCGGACAGCAACTCCGAAATGTGGTGGTGCCCCATCCATGTAAAACCACATGTCTCGTCGAACATTCAGTGAGACATCCTCTAAAAGACCTGGCAGTTCGTCAATAAAAAATTGAAGGTAATTGTTAGCACTTAACCTCCCAGGAACAATCAACAAGTCATCGATTAGGGCCGTCCAAACGTTAATAGAAAATTCATGTTGAAATTTGGATGGACGTATAGCTTTGGGATTTTCTGATGACCACCTGTGCAGGTTTCTCAGATTTGTAACACTACTTCTCGTGAACGTAAATTCATCTGTCCAGAGGACTGTTCTGCAGAAATTAAAATGAAGCCGTGACTGTCTTAATATCCAGGTAGAATAAACTAGACGAGCATAGTGGTCTGCTTCAAGCAAACTGTGTCTCTGACAATAGTTATATGGATATAAGCCCTCAGTCCTAGTTGTCTAGCGATTCGACATACACTGAGAGTTGGATCCCTTACAACAATAGCTACTGCTTCTTCCTCTAAGTCTGTTGGCAAATTTACTCCTCTGTCGAAAAGATAATCACGCAGTCCGCATTCCCGAAATTGTCTGTTGTACTTCCAGAAACGTTCTGTAATGAGGAATGCGCCTATCGGGAAACCGATGTCGGTATTCAATAACTGCTTGACGTGCACTGCCGTTACAGTAGTCATACACAAAATGCATGTCCGCATACTCTTGAGCAGAAAATCGGTAAGGCATTTTGAATAAAGAAAATGTGTCCACTCACTAATAAGCTGTTGTATGAGCTAAGCCTTTATTAAAAAAATGCAACGTTAACAGTCATCTGAACATTTGTTTATTGTATGATATTCATGATTCAGCACTTACGAAATAAGTAAGAATCTTCTTTGTCATAAATCAATTTCCAGTACTCTTTTTTGTAGATCTTCAAGAAATTACTGTATGCACTACGACATGTGATTATTTATTTTAGGATAACATTTTATTATGCGACGTTAACAATCACAGGCCTGTTATTGAATCGTATAACTTTTTTTTAATAAAATCAGTTTGTATTGACTTTAGGATTACATTTTTTTTCATGATCTGACAATCATATTCATAGATCTGTAACTTTGAAACAAATAAAAATGGATATGCAAGTTTTGCGTTTTTGTTACTTGAAATGAAGTCTACTTTATATTCCTAAAATTTGAACATAACGATACGGGACACTTGTATAAAGTGTGTGGGTATAATATATTCATACTTTATTTAAATTACAAGACCAATTTGTTTCTGTTGGAAATTTATAATTAGTCGTGACTGTATAAACATTATCTTTAATCAATTTGATTGGCATTCATATTCAATGAATGATATATTTAAGGTTGCTTGCAGAAACATTGTGTACTTAAATTAAAGCCAATCTAGTGCACGCACTTTTATTTCGTTTTTATCCTTCATAACTTCAAAACCTTCGCACAAAAAAAGTAAAAGGAACTATTTCACGCAATCTAAAACATGATAAAAATTCTAGTAGCTTTACCTACAATGTCACAAAATACAGTAGGCGGTAAGTTACAATTATAAAAGTTACTTAAACTGAGGAGTTATTTGTCATATTAACTGTATTGTTATTATTATTTATTTCCCTTACTTCACTGTATGAACATACATACATGGACCACAGAATAATATAAAATATCTAATATGAAAAGTAATTGCAAAAAGGGTTATTTAAAATTGAAAAATAAAACGTCCTAAATAAGTTCCTTTTTTAGTTTTTAATTAAATGTAAAAAAAGTTTGAGAAACAGAAACAACCCGAAAATAAAGAGAAATGACTCAAGAATTATTATAATTAGTACTTTGTAGTTGAAAATATTTGCGATATAAGCTGTTGTGTCAGCAATGAAAGTTTTAGAGTACTGCTCGCAGTTCATGAACCACGAATTACAGCGTTCTTGACAAACTTATGGCCGTAATTTCAATATTTTCATATTACCATATTTGCTTGTTCAAATGTGTTTGATAATTAGTTTTAAAAGTATCTGTAGTATATACGAATTAAGTTAAAACAACGCATGTTTTGCTTTGTTTACAATCCAGGTTCCTATTGTATAATTTGTATATGTAGGTATGTACGTTCTAACGTTACATATTTCAAAAATTGCAATTGTTAATGTCCATACAAATAAAGAATATATTGACTCATTGCTTCTTATGAAAGAATAGGAAGTGCGAATAAACGATTTGTAAGCGATTGTTAGTCCTTATGACCTTTCACTTAGATTCGTGCGATTTGTAGGATGTGTAAAGTAGTTTAACCCATTATTAAGTAATAGCAATAATGAAAAGTCTTTCTTTGGAGACTGTGGTTAAGTAAAAACTTAAAAAAAAGGTATATAACCCCTTACCACAATTATTAATCGTATCCTAAATACGTATTTCGACAATTAAGTTGTCATCATCAGTAGGTAAAACCACTACAAAACCATTACACGGCGTCCACGTATACACTGCGTGTATACGTGACGCCGTGTAAAGTTGTTGCGTAAGCTGTTGTGCTAGCTTTACTGTGCCCCATGTGCGACACCTTGATTAGGGGTTTTTACCTACTGATGATGACAACTCAGTTGTCCAAATACGTATTTAGGATACGATTAATTATTGTGGTAAGGGGTTTATACCTTTTTTTTTACATAGCAATAATAATAGCGATGATTTGCAATTACAAAATTAACAAATCCCGTTGTATATCGTCTATAAATAAATACTTAATTTACTTGCAAAATCAGAATGTGATATCTTTGGCTGTTTATTTTATAAAAAGAATAGTAATAGTTTCATCTCTGCACGTTTTCGACCATTGAATAGTTCTGGTTAATTTCTAACCATAGCAGTTATAAATATGTGTTTACATAGATATGTTTACAGCCGGTACTATCAATGTATTTAAAAGGACATTTACATTAAATGATATTTAAAAGTAACGCAAGTGTATTATCAACGTGTTTAAAGAAACATTTAACTCTGAACACGCATTTAAACCTAAATACCTGAATTTGACTACTCAACAGCTCAAGTATTAAAAGGAGAATTAACGCATGCGTCAGAATAATTGAAACATACATGAGTAGGTAAACCCCACCAGTTTTGTATAATACAAAGGTATTTTTAATAATTAAAATACATATTACTAAAAATCTGGTGTGAAGAACACAAATGCAGGTTCACTATTAATATTTTCTGTGAACGTGTCCGAATATATCCTATCCCCAGAGACGTAGATACGTATTTCGCTTTTCTACAAGCTCATCGGTACGCCCCTGCTGGAGAAAGGATATTTCCAGACACATTCACAGAAAAGAACCACCTCGCCCTATCACCCTATCATCTTTTTATTTTCTATATACTATAGAAATATTAATTTCTTTTATCGATCTTTTTTACATTGTCTTGGTTCCTTTTAATGATAAACGTATTTTTAAAGAAATTACCCTTTTGAAGGTGCAAATAAAAAATTAGTAAAGTTAATTATGACTTTATGTTTCTGTACGAAAAGTTGAAATCTATAGTACATTTTTCACTGCTATTGTAGTACAATTTAAAAAATAGCTCTGGCAGTGCTGTGTAACTGACATAGGTACTTACATAACCTCGAAATTTCTGTATGCTTACATCTTATATCCATTATAGCCTATATATTTTATGTTTAATATTAATTTCTCTACGAGTAAATTTTCAAAATTTATTGTGACTTTTTAAAGAGAATTTCATTTTCATTTCTAATATATTAATGCAACTGTTAAATATTGTTTTCTTTTTGATTATAGTATACAAAACTAATTCGGACAAAGTTGCCTTAAAAAGAAGATATTTTGATCTTTAGTTCATTTAAAGAAATATAACAGGCATTTTGAAAAAACATAGGCGTTTGGGCGAGTCTGCGAGCGTTTAATAATTTGTATAGAGCAGGGTGGAAAATTATAAAATAAAGATTTTCGTGTATTGTTTTTCGGTCCATAATAAAAATTGGAACTTGTTGAATACGTAGTGCATAAGAAATAATATAATTAATCGTCATTATTTACATGGACCAATTTGCTATGTGTATTACTAAATTTTTAAGAAATTTCTTTCGTAAAATATACCATAGACTTGTTAAATTTATTTTTAGATGTTTGATAAAATCCTTCTATCATTACAAAACTACTTAATAAATATTGACAAATACAGTACATAGATTTATGATTTCAGGTATTTCTTAAAGATTAAATGATATATCAATTATTTTAATTATGGAACTGTTATTTTTCGCAACCAATTTCATCGACCATTACTGTAGTGCATAAAAAATAATAGAATTAATCGTCAATATTTACATGGACCAATTTGCTATGTGTATTACTAAATTTTTAAGAAATTTCTTTCGAAAATTATCCCATGGACTTGTTAAATTTATTTTTAAATATTTGATAAAATCCTTCTATCATTACAAAACTACTTAATAAATACATATTGACAAATACAGTACATAGATTTATGATTTCTGGTATTTCTTAAAGATTAAATGATATATCAATTATTTTAATTATGGAACTGTTATTTTTCGCAACCAATTTTATCGACCATTACTCATCATTGAGTCATCATGATCTGATTATTAAATCCGGATGCAGAAAATATTATTTCGGCTTTACAAAACTTGGTTTTTATTTGATTTATGAAACTAATTAAAGTTTATAACTCTTATGAAATACATGTAGAAATTTGTAATAATGCGGGGACCTTTGTATTTTTAAATCTCTAAAATTGCGTAGTTGACGTTTTTTTTTTTTTGACGTCTTTTAAAAGTCGATGATATACACATGCTTTTTAATTAGAGGAACAATACGCGATTTGTAATATCCACTAGTCCTGGTAACTCATTAGTTTATTATTTTGCAAGTTCGCAAGTTTCACCTCATAGTATTTTGACATTTATTAACTTTAAATTATAACCTATTCCGACGTAACTGATTTTCTACAACAAGAAATAAAATCGACAAAATTAAATAAGAGATATGATTAACTTTCTAATTGAAATTGATACCTAACTACAAAATCTTTATTTCAAAATATAGTTCCAGATTAAAAATAATAAAAACATAATTACTTAATAATAATAATTATTATTATTAAGTAATTATGTTTTTTATCATTTTTAATGTGGAACTATATTTTGAAATAAAGATTTTGTAGTTAGGTATCCATTTCAATTGGAAAGTTAATCATATCTCTTATTTAATTTTGTCGATTTTATTTCTTGTTGTAGAAAATCAGTGACGTCGGAATAGGTTATAATTTAAAGTTAATAAATGTCAAAATACTATGAGGTGAAACTTGCGAAATTGCTAAATAATAAACTAATGAGTTACCAGGAGTAGTGGAGATTACAAATTGCGTATTGTTTCTCTAATTAAAAAGCTTGTGTATATCATCGTCTTTTAAAAGAAAACGTCAACTACGCAATTTTAGAGATTTACAAATACAACGGGCGGCGCCCGCATTATCAAAAATTTCTACATGTATTTCATAATAAGAGTTATAAACTTTAATTAGTTTCATAAATCAAATAAAAGCCAAGTTTTCTAAAGCCGAAATAATATTTCCTGCATCCGGATTTAATAATCAGATGCTGATGGGTAATGGTCGATTAATATTGGTTGCGAAAAATAACAGTTCCATAATTAACATAAATGAAATGATCATTTAATCTTTGAGAAATACCTGAAATCATAAATCTATGTACTGTATTTTTTAATATTTATTAAGTATAAGCAAACGCCAATTAAGTTGGCGCGTGGAGGGGTAAGTTCGCGCAGGATTAGAAGTAATGGGGAGATTTGTATTTGGTTTTACATCAAATGTCAGATAATTCTAACCTCTGAGCGTGTATCACTTTATGATCCCCTAGCAAAGACATTATGTTCCGTCAAACGTCAATGACAAATGTATTATGACAATTACTTGAGTAGTGGGGGTGGACGTTTTAAAAAACGGCTTCTGCGCACCCCCTCCGCGCCAACTTAATTGGCGCTTGCTATACTTTTGTAATGATAGGATTTTATCAAATATCTACAAGTAAATTTAACAAGCCTATGGTATATTTTACGAAAGAAATTTGTTAAAAATTTAGTAATACGAATAGCAAATTGGTCCATGTAAATAATAACGATTAATTATATTATTGCTTATGCACTACGTCTAATTTTTTTTATGAAAGAAAAACAATACACGAAAATCTTTATTTCATAATTTTTCACTCTGCTCTATACAAATTATTAAACGCTCACAAACTTACCGAAACGCTTATGTGAAATCTTGTTTTTCAAAATGCCCGTTATATTTCTTTAAATGAACTAGACATCAAAATATCTTCTTTTTAGGGCAACTTTGTCCAAATTAGTTTTGTATATTGTAATCAAAAAGTAAACAATATTTAACAGTTGCATTAATACACTCGGGGTCAAAAAAATCGACTCAGACCGCACTCTCGCAGTAAAATGTCCCTAGCAAAAAAATATAACATAAATTCCAGTTTTGCTTTTCAAACCTTTAAGTTCAAGATCTTAATATAAAAATGAGTGCATATTCTTCTAAGTTACATTTCTTTTTCTTTGAAAAAATAAAGTTATGTTTTAGGATGCTAAAACTTCAAAACAGAGGCGGAAAACTTAAAAGAATAGACTAGGTAATATCAAGTACATTTTTATTTTAATTTTCAAAAAACATTATCAATATTTAGTGTTACCGCCCCTAGCCCTAACTACCGCTTGTAAACGGTTCTTCATAGAATGAATAAGTTTAATCGCGCTGTCTTGCGGGATAGCGTCCCATTCTTCGGTAAGTGCTGCTTGAAGTTCAGCTCTCGTAACTGGTGCAGGATTTCTAGCCCGAATTTTCCTTTTGAGTTCATCCCACAGGTGTTCAATAGGATTCAAGACCGGGCTGCGCACCGGCCAGTCCATAACTCGTATTTCAAGTTCTTGCAAGTAATGCCTTACGGAAACTGCACTGTGTGGACGGGCATTATCTTGCATGAGAATGAAGGTTTCCCCGATAAAACCAACGTAAGGAACGACATGGTTCTCTAGAATTTCTTGGATGTATCGGTTCGCAGTCAAACCTCCGGCTCGACCGCCGGTTTCAATAAAAACCAGCTCGGTTTTTGCGTCCATAGAAATGCCAGCCCACACCATACAGGAACCTCCTCCAAAAGCCATCTTTTCTGTTATGCAGCATTGTGCGAATCTTTCTCCCGGCCTTCTGTATACTTTTCCTCTTCTGTCACTGCCGTGCAAACACACTCTGCTTTCATCCGAGAACAGTACAGAGCGCCATTGCTCGTTTGTCCAATCAGCATGCTCTCTTGCGAAACGGAGACGAGCTGCTCGATGGGCTGGGGTCAATTTTGGACCAGTAGCTGGCCTTTTTGGACTAAGTTTAGCTGCCTTGGGTCGTCTTCTGACTGTCCACCGACTAACAGCCACTCCCCGCGTTTCTCTGAGCTCCCGTTGAATTTGTACGCCGGTGAGAGCCCGATTTCTTAAAGAGCTCTGGACAATGAAACGGTCATCTCTCATTACTGTGCACCGCTTTCTGCCGGAACCTCTTCTTCGATGAAAGCTACCATTCTCCTGGTATCTTCGGTAAACTCTTGAAACGGCAGACTGACTCATGTGCAGCACACGAGCGACTTCCCGTTGATTATGGCCTTGTTGCAATAATGCAACCGCTTAAGCCGCTACTTCGGTTGTAGTATCCATTAGCAGCTAATATTCCTAAATGTAGCTGACGGAAATGTATACCGGTTGACGTTTGACAGCCAACTAATACGGGTTGATAAGGTAGAAAGCCTTTTAAACGACCTACTGGCCTGCAAAGAAAAATGATGTCAACTTATACAAAATCTTGTGATTATCGATCACAACAAATTGTAGGGTAGTCTAAGTGTATAAGAAGCGTAAGTTAAAAGAATATGCACTCATTTTAAAGCTAAGATCCTGAACTTAAAGATTTTGAAAGCAAAAGTGAAATTTAAGTGTTAGTTTTTGTGCCAGAGGTAATTTAATGCGAGTGTGCAGTCTGAGTCGATTTTTTTGCTCCCGAGTGTATATTAGAAATGAAAATGAAATTCTCTTTAAATAAATTTTGAAAATATACTCGTCCAGAAATTAATATTAAACAGAAAGTAGTTATATCGGCTATAATGGATGTAAGATGTAAACACACAAACATTTCGAGGTTATGTATTACAGAAGCTTTATCTAATAGGCGGTTTCGGCTAAATGTCATATACAGATGCAGATCTATTTATAAAGATTTGTATCATTTGTATACATTGCTTCATTAGCTTAGCTAACGACGCCTATAGATGGCAGAAACATATGTCTTAAGCAGAAGTAAATGCTGAAAATACGAGGTATTGCCCAAGTATACAGTTACAGATATGTAAATTATTTACATGTCTGTTTCATAATTATTACAGAAGTGTATACATACAAACATGCATATACGCATGCGTTAATTCTCCTTTTAATACTTCTGAGTTGTCAAATTCAGGTATTTAGAATTTAGAATTAAATGCATGTTTAGAGTTAAATGTTTCTTTAAACATATTTATAATAAATACACTTGCGTTACCTTTAAATGCCATTTAAGATAAATGACCTGTTAAATACGTTCATAATACTGGCCGTAAGCATATCTATGTAAACACATTTATGGTTAGAAATCAACCAGAACTAATTAATGGTCGGGAACTATGCAGAAATGAGACTACACTATTCTTTTTATAAAATAAACAGCCAAAGATATCACATTCTGATTTTGCAAGTAAATTAAGTATTTATTTATAGACGATACACAACGAGATTTGTTAATTGTGTAACTGCAAATCATCGCTATTATTACTATTACTTAATAATGGGTTTAAACTACTTTACACATCCTACAAATCGCACGAATCTAAGTGAAAGGTCATAAGGACTAACGATCGTTTACAAATCGTCTATTCGCACTTCCTATTCTGTCACAATCAGCAATCAGTCGATATTCTTTGTTTGTATGGACATTAACAATTGCAATTTTTGAAATATGTAAGGTTAGAACACAAATTATACAATAGGAACCTGGATTGTAAACAAAGCAAAACATGTGTTCTTTAACTTAATTCGTATATACTACAGATACTTTTAAAACTAATTATCAAACACATTTGAACAAGCAAATATGGTAATATGAAAATTTTGTAATTACGGACATAAGTTTGTCAAGATCGCTGTAGTTCGTGGTTCATAAACTGCGAGCTTTCATTGCTGACGCGGACACTTCTTTATTATAATAAGAAATTATAAATTTTTTCAACAGATAAAAGTGACCGAATCATTAAAAAACTATTATACAATGATAACGTTTATTAGAAGTAAAGGGGTAATTCTGCTTTTTTTTTCTTCCGTAAATGTAAATTGAACGAACAATGAATCTACATTTTAGGTAATAGTGTATGAATTATTCAAGGGCGATAACTAGTTTGAAGTTAATTAATGATGATCCATGACATGTTTTGAAAATCAAGCATGCTCAGCTCACGTATTTTCTTGTCTGCAATAATTAAGTTGACAGCATACGAGCATGTATACAAAAATGTATTTTATGTTCCGATTTAAATAAAAGAAATTAAATATATGTATTATCAATTTCCACGTGTGCATTTGCTTTCTTTTTCTATGAATGAAAAAATGCATTCTGTGTACAACTTCACGATAAAATGTTAAATTGATTTTTGCGAAGGATTTTGACAAATTTAAATTTAAGAAAGTCGTAAGTACACGTGTATTGAATTTATAAAAATCTTAAGAGAGTTTTGTCGAAATTGTTATAAGAATGAAAATTGCCATCATTAACAATTTTTATATTCTGCACTTGGAATTGGTACACAAATTTGAAATTCGAAGAATTTAAATATTTCTTGTATCTTGTATTTATGAAAATTGTTCAGAAATTTAAATAAGAGATATTGTCGTTACGCGTGTAATAACATATATACCCGAATTGTAAATAAAGTATTTAGAAATTGGACCATGTATAACAAATTAATTGTCAGAATAATCGAGAAGTGGCTGGCGCCCGTGACATATATTTTATGATTGATCGTATAATAATAAAAAATGAAATTATCATAAAAATATCTAAAAAAACATATGAATAATTAAAACTTTAATTAGCAATATACACGCTGTCCTTGAAATAAAGAAACAACGTATGAAAAATGGAAATATGTAATTATATAGAACAAAAATCCAAAATATTTTCCCAATATTTCTTCTCATAAGCGATAAAAAAAAGTGACCAGGATATTTACAAAATTTTTGTCACGCAACTGTGCGGCCGACTATATAATAAAGAGCATTGATAACGATATCTTAAAGGTGACCGACAATAACAAAAAAAGTTGTTTTGTTATTGTTGGTCTTGCTTTAAGCGTCTCAGTTGTCGATCGTTACGTTGTAACGTGGGCCGTTGGGCAGCCACACAGATTAGCAGGTAGGGCGACTTATCGTTGTAAATGATACACTCGAGGTTCGGGTAACATCTTATAATTTAATCAACACTTAGAAATTGGTTAACAAACTATGTACATTATAAATAGATACAATTCTGACTTATTACTATTACAGATATTGTCTGTCTAGTTCTCTATCAGATACTGAATCATTCTGAATTCCTTTTACTTATCCTACAGTCTATATATATAATAGAGAAGTCCTCGGAGAGTTAATTAGGCCATAACAAACCCTGGCCTACCGCAGTATGTATACATAATATATACATGCTTGAGGTCGTGTTTATTAAACACTTGTTTTGTATTAAAGGGAACGAGGATATAACCTCGTCCGAGAGTATTTGCATATACATGCATATTGCGTTATCACACCACCCTCCTTAGGGTTTAAAGAAAACCAACACTAAGGTGTTTGCTTTTCTTTAAAACCTTTCTCTCCGGTTACCTTCCCTATTCCTATTCTAAAATATGGTGAATCATTAAAAAAAAAATATATAAATGTGCTATGTATTATTATCCTTAAAATTAGTTGTTCACTCATTATATGCGTACAAGTTTATTATTTCTTACTAACGTATTTACACTTAATCTAACAATAGTATTAACTAACCTATCTGTACTTATTTCTAGGAATGATAATGTTTAAGGCGGTTTTTGTGTACTTCAGTACTTTTACCGTCTATGAAAATTGTTATGTTTGGCGGCTTGTTGGTTTCGGTTATTACAAAGGGGCCGTTGTACAGTGACTCAAGTTTATTCCCTGCTTCGTTTTTTAATAAAACCTGATCGCCGACACAGAAGTGTGTGGGCCTGCGATTCCTATTTAACTTTTCCTGTCTCTTAACTTTAGATAGAATTAAATTATGTTTCGCATCGTGCAGGGCTGTCTGGAGTCTGTATTTCATTTCTGCGGCGTAATTTTCAAAATTGAATAGCGGTTCTATCGCGTTCGTTATCGATGAAGGTAGCGGATTGTGTTTACCGAAAACTAACTCGTGAGGTGTATATTTGGTTTCAGTATGCACTGTGTTATTAAATGCAAAACACCAGTAAGGTATCCAGGTAGACCAATTGTCTTTATGGTTATTTAACTGGATTCGTAGATACGCTCCGAGATTCTTATGTGTATTCTCTAATGCGCCTAACGTTTCGTGGTGGTAAGCCGTTGATCTCAATTGCTGTATTCCTAGCAGTGAGCAAGTTTCCTTAAAAACTGCAGCCATAAACTCTGTTCCTTGGTCGGAAGCTATCTGTTCGGGAATAGCGTATCTTAATATAAAATTCTCGACCAGGGCTCTGGCTACTGTGGCAGCTTCTTTGCTCTGGATAGGATATGCCTCCACGAATTTCGTTAGTTCGCATTGGAGTGTCAAGATGTACTTATTTTCCTCGTGGTCTTGGTTTAATGGACCTACTAGATCTACAAAAATCTTTTGGAAAGCGTATGACGATGTGGTCGTTACCTTGATTGGTTCCTTGCTGGGTATTGAGTGCTTGTGTTTCTGGCAATCACTACATCGTTTCACGAATGATACGATGTCTTGCTTTAGTTTTGGCCAATAATAAAACCTTTTGATCTGGTTAAATGTTCGGTTTATTCCTCCGTGTCCTCCTGTACGTAGCATATGATGATCGTTTATGATTAGTTGTTGCGTTTCGTAGTCTTCAATTCTTACTACTCCTCCTATTACATTTATTTTTAAATCGCTTGGCTCTCTTTTCTTCCATGGAATAAAATTTCTCAGGAAGTCGCTGTTCCTGGAATTGTCTTTGACTATACATATTTCCTGTATGTCGTGTCCTGCGCAGAACTCCTGGAGTGTAGTCAATAAGCGCATGTGCTGCTGAGGACTCATTGTAACTACAGTCTCCTTCATAAAAATTGTGAGAGCATCTTCGTCGTATAGGAATACTTCCTTGGAACGCATGCTTGTTCCGTTACGACGTTGGAGGGAATTGAAGCTCGCCTTGTCTATCACTCGAAGTTCGATAGATCCCGTTGGCCTTTTCAACAGTTCCACAACCCCGGGGTGGCCTACCCTGGAGCCGGTGGATTCCGTGATTGCTGGGTTCGTAATGGTATGATCGGCAGCTACCTGTCTTGACTGAGCTCTAGTCGTAACAAAAATGCTGTCATTAATCCCATTACTAACCTCCTTCAAGTCGTTGGAATCTATCTCTATGCGTGATGAAGCGTCTGCAACTACATTTTCTGAACCCTTAACATAGTTAATGATGAAGTCATATTCTTCTAACACTAACCTGAATTTCGTAAGACGGCTAGACGGGTTGGTCATTCCAAACAAATATACTAACGGCCTATGATCTGTAAAGATCTTAAATTTCCGGCCGTATAGGTAAGGCCTGAAATGCTTCACTGCCCAAACCACGGCTAATAACTCTTTCTCGATTGTGCAGTAGTTCCTTTCAGCTTTGTTTAAGGATCGACTGGCATAAGCGATTGGCCTGTCGTTGCCGTTGGATAGCACTGCACCAATAGAGTAGCCGGATGCATCTGTTTTTAAAGTGAACATGTTATCTGCATCGAAATTTGGATATTGTAGAACTGGTGGTGTCTGAAGGGCTAGCTTGAGCTTTTCAAATGCCTTTTGTTCCACATCGGACCATGTAAAAATAACATTTTTCCTTGTAAGGTTGTTCAAAGGATTCACGATGTTGGCAAAATTTGGAATGAAACGCCTATAATAATTGGCGAATGCGACAAATCGTTTTACGTCTTTTGCGTTCTTAGGAACTGTATATTCCATTAAGGCTTTTACGTTGGAAGGGTCTGGTGAGACTCCTTCAGCCGAAATGACGTGTCCCAAATATAAAATTTCTTTTCTTAAAAAGTCGCATTTGCCTGGGTTTAGTTTAAGATTAACTTTTCTTAGCCGTTCTAGTACTCTAACTAAATTCAGATTGTGTTGTCGGAGATTGTTGCCGAAAACTATGAGATCGTCTAAATATATAAAACATTGTTCGTAATTAAGGCCTGACATAGCTATTGTCATGGCTCTGGAAAAAGCGCTACTACTCGTTTTTAGTCCCATGGGAAGCCGACACATTTGATATTGATCTTTTCCGGTCGTAAATGCTGTGTAGGGACGGCTTTTGGGTTCTAATTCTATCTGGTGATAGCCTTGTGCCAAATCTAAATGAGAAAAATAGACTGCGCCTGAAAGCGAGTCTAATATCTCGTTGATTGATGGCAGTGGGAATTTGTCGTCGACTATCTGCTTATTTAACAGCCGGTAGTCGATCACTATCCTCCACTTTTGGTTTCCGTCCTTATCCTTCTTCTTGGGAACTAATAGTAATGGAGATGACCATGGTGATTTTGCCTTTTCTACAATGCCATCGGACAATAGTTTCTCTACTTGCCTGTCGATCTCATGTTTCTGCGAATGTGGCAATCGATAGGGTTTAGAATATATTGGATTTATCTGCGGGTTAACCTGTATGTCTCCCCTGTATATGCTTGTGTGCGTAAGTTTGTCTGAATCGAGGAAAAAAACGTCGCAATACTTAGCGATAATTTTCTGCATCGTAATGTTTTCTTCTTTATTGAGATGTGACGTATTTACTGTTTGTAAAACCTTGTCGACGCGGTTGACTGATTTGGGGCCACTATACTTGAAAGTGCGAACGTCGTATTTACCGAGGTCGGTCACCGTAGGAACAAAATTTTTCAATGTCGCGTCGCTATCTCTTGTATTAAGTATACGGACGGGCACTAACCCATTCTTTGGGCTAACAATAGATCCCCCTATGAATATACCTGGGGCGGCTTCCTTTTGGGAAACCACGCAGTCGCCAGATGCATTTATTTTAAAATATTTGATTACTTCGCAACGCGGCGGAATGTTAACAACCGTGTTCTCATTGGAATGCAAAGGTAATGTAATTTGCTGACCTTCAATCGAAAACGTAATACTATATTTCTCGTAGTCTATTATCGCGTTGTATTTAGCGAGTATGTCAGAACCGATGATGCCTATAAATTTGTTATTATTTACGTTGTCTAGTACTGCAAACTCGTGCTTAATCTTGGCCTCACCTAACCTTAATGTAATGAAAGCTGATCCGCGTGTTTTCGTTTCGCCGTTTATCCCGACTATGTTTACCTTTCTTGTTTTATCAACAATTTTGTTTGTGTAATTACCATTTAAAAATATAACACTTATCGAAGCACCTGTGTCAACCAGAAATAGATTGTCGTTATTATTGAAATATGCATTAATATATGTTAAACCGTCGAGGTTAAAAAAATAATGCCTGGAATCTGTTTTTAGTTGACTACTCTTCGAAAAAATTGATTGTCTTTATTATCGTCGGACTGGGTCGCGTTTGCTGATACAGTGAACACTCTTTCGCGGTTATCGCGTTTGTCGCGTCTAAAATATTTTTTCCTATAACCATGATTATAATTGCTAGGCGTGTAATCATGTTGGAAATTTCTTCTTTTATTCCCGTTATCTGTATGCCTATATTTCCGGTACCGATTGTCTTTAGCTTGCGAATGATTAAACGCGGCTTTTGAATTGTTAAACGTAGCTTTTCTTGAGAAATGATAAATCGTATTGTTATTGCTTGCGGGGTTGAGTATGTGCTCGTTCGAAGCCTCTTGAATCGCGTCGCTTAGTGTGCTAGGGTTGCGTGCTTTTATTAGAAGCTTTATATGTGGATCGCGAAGTCCGTTAGTGAATGTATTTACAGCAACCTGTTCATTAGCCATGCGGAACTTATCTATAAGCGTGTCGTCGTCGCCAGCTTGCGTGATGGACAGTTGTGCTAGCAGTTCTTCAACCGTCTCGCCGTACTCGTTTATTGATTTCGCGCCCTGTTTAACGTTGTGTAATTGTGAAGTTAGAGCTGTGACCGATTTTTTCGCAATGAAATAGCGTTTTAAGTCTGTAATTAAAGCGGCATTGTTAGGGTATGTTTTGAGTAATCTTAATTTTGCTTTGGGGGATAACCGTGTTTTCAGAACATATTTCGTTAGACTCTCCTTTCCTGCGTTATTTAACAATGCGTCATATAATTCAATTGAATCTATTAATTGCAAGGTGACTTCTTCTTTACCGTTCATAACAGGTAATAAACTTGAGGCCGTTCGTAAATCGAAATTTTCAGCCATGTTGCTAATTGTTACATTTAAATTACTTAACCTATTACTTAGAATTTCGGTAGCCTCATCTAATGTCGCGGTAATGTCTTTTATACAATTCTTAGTTGCCTCCCGGGTACTTAAACTATGAGCTATCTTATTAAAATTGTCCCTTATTTCACACAATCTAAGATTAAAATTGTCTATTAGCGCTTGTTTGCGCTTAATTACATTTATATCACTCTTATTGCTAACATTGTCTTTCCTTAAATTACTAAAAAATACCTTTACTTCGTCATGTATCTGTACGAATTGGTCTGGTGCGGACATGGGTGTTAGCCTAGACCTTCTCCTGACTCCGGTGGAACTCCATTTGGACCTGAGCGGATAGGGCCTTCGTCATCCTCTTATTCACGTGCCGGTATGCACCGTAGCAGCAGCAGGACGTTAATATAATCATAACTCCTACAAACGCCACTATGCCGAGAATGTCGATGGTGTCCACGTTGTTCCTTATGTTAGCGTCATTGCCTGCGATGATTACCTCTTCCTTTGTCGCGTAGTTGCCCATTTCTTGCTTCGACCTGCCAAACTGTAGGTTTCCTTTCTTCCCTGGTTCGTTCCAGCTTCCTACATGTTCCTTGCAGTCTTACACGACTGGCAGAATGGTCCTGAGCCGTAGGTAGGCAGAGATCGCCATGTAACGTGGGCCGTTGGGCAGCCACACAGATTAGCAGGTAGGGCGACTTATCGTTGTAAATGATACACTCGAGGTTCGGGTAACATCTTATAATTTAATCAACACTTAGAAATTGGTTAACAAACTATGTACATTATAAATAGATACAATTCTGACTTATTACTATTACAGATATTGTCTGTCTAGTTCTCTATCAGATACTGAATCATTCTGAATTCCTTTTACTTATCCTACAGTCTATATATATAATAGAGAAGTCCTCGGAGAGTTAATTAGGCCATAACAAACCCTGGCCTACCGCAGTATGTATACATAATATATACATGCTTGAGGTCGTGTTTATTAAACACTTGTTTTGTATTAAAGGGAACGAGGATATAACCTCGTCCGAGAGTATTTGCATATACATGCATATTGCGTTATCACAACGTATGTTCGATATGATTTAGATTTACGCCTGCGATTAACGATAGATTGTTACCAAATAGGACGTTAAATGCCTGTAGAGTACACATCTTACATGTTCTTCTAGTACATCTCCTTTAAAAATTCACACACGAGCATAAATTTTTAACAGCTGACTTTTCGAAAGCTTAGCATAGAAAACTGTTTAAACAATGTTGTCTTCTAGCGTTTTTATAAACGTAAACATTGCAGCGGTATTCTGATTCCATATTAATATTTTATATTTGTTTTTTCTCTTAATAAAAAAAACTATGCATGTAACACACAAGAAAGGTCTGTGCCAAAAATTTTCGCCCACAAATAATTCATAGCTAATATATAGACCTATTTCTTTATTGAGCGTATTTTCCAAAATTATAGAAAAAATAGTAGCTAATAGATTGACAAAATTCCTAGAGCAAAATAATATTTTGAATGAAAGACAGTTCGGTTTCCGCAAAGGACGTTCAACTATATCCGCAGTAACAGCATTCTTGGATGATGTGTACAACAATTTAGAGACAGGACGGACATGTGTGGGTGTATTTATAGACTTAAGCAAAGCATTTGATTTAGTAAATCACAAAATTTTATTAGAAAAATTAGCTCGATATGGCATCAGCGGTTTGGCCTAGGACTACTTTCAGAGTTATTTGGAGGACCGTGTTCAAGTTATGTGGAAGTAAAGGGAATTAAATCGAATTTAAGTGAAATAGGGAGAGGAGTACCCCAGGGAAGCATATTGGGACCGCTTCTTTACATAATTTATGTAAATGATGCACCAAACAGTAAAATGGTGATGTAAGCGGATGACACGTCATTGCTTGTAACGTGTAATAAGAAAATGTGAGTCATGCAGTGGAATCCTCATTGAATATCTTAAACGAGTATTTTCAAAACAATGCTTTGTACTTAAATAACACAAAAACAAAAATAGTCGAATTTAGTGCAAAAGAAAACGCGAGAGGAAATGTTCACAGTTAATTAGAGTAAATGGTGGTACTGTTGCTCAGGTAGTTTCGACAAAATTTTTGAGTGTATATATAGATGAGAACTCCTCTTTTAATGAGCACATTGATTGCTTGGTAAAGAAATTGACTAGTGTATGTTACGCAATAAGTCAATTGCGTAACAAGTAACAGAGTAGATACGTGTGTCGCAAGAATTTACTATTTTGCTCATTTCCATTCCTTACTCGCATATGTAATACATACTTGCTTGGGGCGGTTCAATAGAAGTACTAAGAATTTTTAGACTGCAAAAGAGAGCGATTAGATTAATGAATAAAGTCAGTGTAAGAGTAAGTTGTAAAAACTTATTCAAGGAAATGAACATTATGACATTGCCATGTGTATATATTTATAAATTATTAATTTATGTCAAGCAAGATTTTAATATTTTCACAAAATTAAATGAGAACCACCATTATCACGTAATAGTCAGGTATTGGAAATTCCCAAACATAAATTAGCATACTGAAAAAAATCCTAAATACCAGGCAATCAGCTTGTACAATAAGTTACCACTTAAGTATAGACAGCCACCACCTGATTTGTTTGAATACAGTATTAGGGACCTATTAATCTCCAAAGTCTATTATTCAGTCCAGGAGTTTGTTCATGACTGTGATGTATAATATTAGTTGTAATGTAGTTAAGGTTACGGTGAAACTGTTATTGCATAGGTTTTTAATATTCTGTTCCTTGTATATTTTCATTTGTACTCCTCTTAATGTAGTATTAGATATCAATGTTTATTTTATATATAGATATTAACACTCTTACATATTGCTATAGATTTTTCCCCGCAAATATTTTGAAAAGTTTTATTATTTATGTATGCACATTTATTTTGAACTTATATATATATTTTTGACTAGGGCAGTTAAGCACGCCGTTTGCATTGCTGTGTACTATATTTTTAGCTGTATCTTTTATACGGAGCCAGCAGGTTTGCTGTATCGAGAGACGCAAATGTACTCTGGGTGTAAAAAGACGTGCTGAGTTAAAGTTAAATCTTTATCTTTGTTTAGTAACTTCGTGATTTTGATTAATTGGTGTTTGGTGTTTGATTTCATTACCGATATTTTTATACGAGTTAGTTGATCTCGTTATTGTTAATTTAAGCTTTCTACCTCAGGTGTCTCGAGAAAATATATATATATTTTTTTTATTCACGTAAGTTAATTATATTTAAAGATATCTTAATATTATTATTATTATCATTATTTTGAATGTATTGAATTTTGTATTTTTCCATTGTGTTAATTTTGATATATATATATATGTATATATATATATATATATTATTCTTAGTTATTTGATTTAAATGACAAAGAACGTTTTTTAAAATTTCTAATATAAAAACTATTGTACAAATTCAATTGTGTTTTCCACTTTTCCGATTGGAACCCTGAGGGAAAAGCAGTCTCATCTTGAAAATTAACCGACTGAATATCCAAGGTGGACAGATTGGTGGTGAATAGTGGTATTATCAAATTCAAAACCACTATTCATAGCAATATGTAAGAAGAATTGTGACCACGATTAAGATTTTAATTTACTTTAAATTGACTTATCCTATGCTACTGTAGTCAAAGGGAGGAAAATAAATTATTATTATTATTATTATTATTCGTACGTAATCGTATTGAGATTACTGAACCCTACGTAAACAAATCTGCTCCATTGTAGAGGTTTTATAACATCGACAGCTGTCTAAACAATGTTAAGTTTTTTTATAAACATAAACATTGCAGCGTGTAAATTCAAACGAGATATTTCTAATAGACATTCTGATCCATAGGTGGCATATAATTTTATTGTCGGGGTTTATTTATTTTTGGGATTCGCGTCGCAATTGGCTCACAATATTTTGGCTTCATATTCTATATAATTGGATCTTTCCATTTTTTATACGTTGTCTCTTTATTTCAAGGACACCAATATTGAAGATAAATTAAACGAAATATTTAAAAAGATCTCTTCACAGGTTAGTTTTATGTAAGTTAGAGGTTCAAATTAATATGTTAATAAAGAAGAAATTAACTAGCTATCAGCGGCGTACAATTATTTCTAAGTTAAAGCTTGTTAACTAAATAAATTTCAGGTTGTCGAAATCAAAATTTAATATAGAAAGAAAAAGAGAATATGAAGCTACTTGCCACGTAGTCCGCAGGCAAGTCTTCAATCAAACAAAAAAATAGATAGTAGGCACAAAAATCTGCAAAAGCAAAAACGATATGAAGGAAACTTATGTTGAATGTAATAATATATGTGAGTTATAGGTGCCGACTCAATACTATTCATTCATTATTACCAGACGCTGGCTCTGTAGTTTCATTTATTTAGCCGCATAGATGTGGAGTAAGATAAAATAATATTTAATATATAAGATGGGTAATGCATTAGTAGAGCCGAGTTATTAGTGTAACTGTAAGCGACACAGATCGTTAATAATCCTCAAGTGTAATCTAGTTATAATCTATATGTCAAAAACTGCACACAAATAATTTTTTTTTAATTTCAAACGTTTCCGAAATTTAACTTGTGTATGAAAATCACTTAAAAACGATACATAATATTTAGTTAACATTTTAACAAGTTATTTATCTTAAGACTTGATTACAATTAAAATAATAGAAACGTAAAATAAAGTGATTAAATTTTTCGGTACAAAAAATGTTCATCTGACATAACTTTTTTTCACCTTGAAACACCTAAACAGCCGACTGGAGTTTATTTTCTGGCTCGTATGAGTAAATCCAGGATTCGGCACCACTCACGATGTTGTCCACGTTTTTAGAGTTTTCTGCGTTGAAGTGGTATATAGTGTTTTGCTAGCTGTTTTGTGTTCTTCGGTCAACGGATGCGGTACCCAACGGAAAACTAATTTTTGTACACACAATTCTTCATGGAAAATTTTTTAAATTGAGGTCGCAATTATGCCTCAATTTCGCGATATGCCACATGTCGATCTTCGTTGATGAGCTTGCGTATAGCATCGACATTTGCCTGAATGACGTTTGAATTGTGCATACTAACGAGAAATTGTTGACTGATGCGGTGATTCATTACCGAAAATCGAAACCAACTCGGCAAATTGTCTTCAAAATTTGTTTGCGAAAATTTTCACGAATTAATTCCATTTTTCGACAAATTTATCAAGTTTGACAGTTCGTTGTAGCTACAACACTATACGTATCGCACTGAAACTTTGGATTTAGGCTAACTAATGATGGAGGTTAATTTTTAATTCTGACATTTGATTAGTGGCGCCCTCTATGTCCCAGTATGCAAAACATAAAAGACATCCCTCGTAAGAGGTAATCGTAAATTATTGGAGGAGAATATATTCTTGATTAGCTTATGTATTTTGTTTGTTAAAAAATTAATAAATTTTGAATACAATAAAAACGCTACGAGCTTGTATATAATAAATAACAATAGCACAGAATACTGATAAACGTTTTAATCTGAATTGCGAGGATACATAGATATCATATACATATGACATATGTATATAAAACCGCTTTCACAAATCCTCACATTATATCGTAATCTTGAACATCTACACGATTCTTTTGTTTTTCGTATATGTATATATAATAATATAAACAATATAACCTCGAGATGATTTCGTTCTTGAAAGTCGTTAAATCCGTAACATAAATGTGTGTTTAAAATTAAAACGAACCGTAATATTATAAATATTTATAACGATTCCCATTCAAAAGCATTGCAGTTAATTCCTGTTATTAATTCTTAATGTTGTGTTCATTCATTATATCTAAAGGCTTGTAGTAAAACGTATATTTAAAATACTCTTACTTGAAAGTATCCTTAAAATCTTTAGACTTTCAATTATTCCTTTGAATTCCCAAATCGTAGAATGGACATTTACATATACATAATTAGATTGGATTGTTTTTTTTTTAATTTAACTTGATGTCTTTCACTTATGTCAGGAAGACCACATGACACCTTTCTATTATACGAATTCTTGTATTAAATGATTATTGAATAGTACCTATGTGTAAAAATGGTCGCTTATTAAAAATAGTCCCACGTTCGCATACTGACTTTAATTGACTTTCAACGGTTATCTACCTATTATACACACACACATTACGTTACACATTTCGTTTGCAGGAAGCTTTAATTCGTATGAACTGCGACTTTTCTCAGGCAGATAATTTCGAAATTAATGAAACAGAATTACAGTGGAATTTATGCCAAGCGAATTCTGTTGCCCGCTTTTGTAAATAAACATGAATTTGAAATAAACTCTTTCTCAATTAAATTTCCATTATATTAACACCAATTTAATTACTCTCTTATACAAATCTTGATTTTAATTAATATTTTTTGAATATTGAGTGTATTGATGAATAAAAATCGCAAATTATCGAAAGATCCGTTGATTCGATTGATCAGATTAAGTTTATATATTAATTGGAAGAAAATTTGTTTTCTTAGTTTAGTTTGTAATTTATTATATCAGGAAATATTTAAATAAAGCTAAACGTAAAGTTAGGCAGTTTCTAGATTAGGTCTAGCAAATGTGAGAATTAAAAATTTCAAGCTTTGTTTACTTTGGCCATCGAATAATATCTATAGCAATGGTGATCATTGTAATAGTCAACATTTTCCTGTTCATTCCGCAAGCTTCTTCGAGTTCTGAGAGTATTATTAATAAAACGTTGATTGTAACAACCACGAAGAGCGAAAAATATTATGTTATAAAGAATATAAATATATATATATATATATATATATATATATATATATAGTGTTCATAAGAATTAAATTTCTTATTTATTTTATTGGCCGTGTCTTAATATTAAAATAATAGACTTTTTTTATTGGTTTAGCGACCTTTATAGCGACCTACATATATATATATATATATATATATATATATATATATATATATATATATATATATATATGTATATATATTATTTGATAAATTCTTGTAGTTTCGGCTTTATATTAAATATTTAAACTATTATGTTATTTCGCGAAGTAATGTGAATATAAACATTGCTGTCTACATTTACGACGCTAAAATAACATACTAATTTAAAATATTTTATATAAAGCCGAAACTCCAAGAATTTATCAAATGATATGTTAAATAAACGGCTAAGAAATAGATTGTTATATATACACATATATAGAGTACTAGTTGTGTATAGCCACAAAGAAAAGAAGGGGTGCAAAGTATATGTGAGTATCGCGGTCCAATGTTCCGTAGTAACGAGAAAATTATTTTTCTTTATTCGGCCCTATCGCAACTAAATATACGGGCAGCAATACGGGCTTCCACCTCTAATTCATCAGTAATTCTCTTTATATTGTTCTATCGATATCTGTCAGTACTACCACAAATTTAAAGAAAAAAAATTATTCGTAAATAATTCCAAACAAATAATTAAAAACCAGTCCTATCCCAAAACTATCCCATTGGAGACGCTATGAACATGCTACATAAAGCTTTTTGTTTTATGATCATTTTTGTTTTATTATAAACATAATAATTTTACTTTTAAAACTTTACTATTCATTTAATTTTAATCACATTAATAGGTTTGTCGACATATTGGATGTAAAGGCTATTATTGATATCCACAAAAAAAAAAATCGCCATATGTGCGACTGAGTATGTTTTGATATGAAAATATCAATATGTATTATTCTTATGAATAGACACTGTTATCGTCTATCGATGTCTAGGAATTTTAATCGATTTTTTTTTGCAGATCAAGAAACTTGAATTACAGCTGCACTTCGGTAAATATAGAATAAACAAAGGATATCGACCGACTTTAACTACATTTTGGTCCTAACAATTTCGAAATTTTTGATGAATTACAAATAAATTTCTTTTTTCATTTCCAGTTTGTCATTTATACGTATTCTTGAGATTCGCATAGCTTGGTCACTATTCAGCGGTAACCCTGTATGTTGTATTACGTAGAAGTCGTCTGGACTTCTAAATTCATTATGTCGTGCAACTTTAAGATAATGTTTTAGTATACTTTTAAAGGTTATAGATTTTTAAATCAGTTAAATTAGATCTTCAAATATGTATATGTATAGCAAGCGCCAATTAAGTTGGCGCGAGGAGGGGGTGCGCAGAAGCCGCTTTTAAAAACGTCCACTCCCACTACTCAAGTAATTGTTAGAATATATTTGTCATTGACGTTTGACGGAACATAATGTCATTAATGTCTTTGCTAGGGGATCATGCTCAGAGGTTAGAATTATCTGACATTTGATGTAAAACCGAATACAAATCTCCCCACTACTTTTAATCCTGCGCGAACTTACCCTTCCTCGCGCCAACTTAATTGGCGTTTGCTATACGTGAATGTGAAACAATCATACAAGCTATTATGTTTCTAATTTAACTTTACACTGAGTTTAAAGGAATTATCGGCTCCATTCAAGGAAATAAAATTTTTTCTTGTAATTCTTCTTTCATTTCCCAACGTTAATCGTCATTTCTTAATTTACTAAAACTTCTAACTCCCTGCTTGGCAAACCTCTGCCTTTTTTCATAATCATCTAATATCCTCGACATCAATAAAAGCAACTTTTTTTCTTCCTCGAGCACAAAAACACACTTCTTTCCGTAAATCATCTTTGAACAATATAAATATCTTTATTAATATATAAAAACAAATGTCTTAAATTTGACATTTTTTTTCAGAAATAACACACATGGTATATGAGCCATATATAATTTAGGTAAAAGTATTTGTTTGTAATAGCGTTATCACCGCTAACAGTCTCTCGCTCGCAGAATAAATTGATAACTGTTGTTACATATCGCCACGATATTTCAAAAGGAAAAAGAAAACAGATCCTGCATTGTATGTTGCTCTTTAAATAGCGCATATTTTATTGCGTATAAGGTAATAATAGTAATAACTCGCAATTAGAGATACACATGTGTATGCGTTTATGTTCCCATGATGTGCTGGTATCTTACACAAATATTACGAATAACAATTCAACTGAAAGCGAAATGTATGAATTAAACCGATTGGGTAATAACAAGAAATAATTGTTAGTAAAGGTAGCGTAGTGAATGAAATCCTTCAATTACGTATAAACATTAAAACCTTGCACAATATATTGTTCTAAATTTATAATGCCAACGTGATTTCATGTAAATGTGGATCAATGTTACTCGTTTAATATATAAAAAATGTAATATTAATATTTCGTTATAGTTAAATAACGCTTATTTTAATTATAAATAACCCGACCATTCTCCTGAATACCCATCTTCTATGCAACAAGGATGAAATTCTGTTGTAGAAGGTGATTCAAAGAAACAGAAAATTTTCAAAATTAAATAATTTCATGAAAATGAATTTAAAAAAAATTATTTATTAGTCAGTTAATAGTAAAAATGATGCCATTTTAGAATAAATACAGTACAATTAATTTCTTGAAGATGACATCTTTCAGGTGAGCTCCTTCTCTACGCAAATATTCCTGCAGTCGCTTCGTTATATTGTTCATGTTTTGACGTGGAATTTTGGCAATTTCTCTTCGAATGTTGGCTTTCAATTCTTTAACTATAGCAGGTCGACTAAAGAGCACTTTGGTTTCAAGGTAACCCCACAAAAAGAAATCACAAGTCGACAGATCAGGGGATCTGGGCGGCCATTGAAAGTCACCATATCTTGAAATTACACATTCTCCAAGCAATTGGCGTACAGCTGCTACGTCAAACCACGAAACAACTGCAGGAATATTTGCCTAGAGAAGGAGCTCACCTGAAAGATATCATCTTCAAACAATAAATTGTACAGTATGTATTCCAAAATGGCATCATTTTTACTATTAATGATATAAATCATTTTTTTTTAAATTTATTTTCATGAAATTATTTAATTTTCAAAATTTCGTTTCCTTGGATCACCTTGTATGTTGCGCACTTTTAATATTGTAGTAGTAAAAATACGTATAAGGAAGGGATTAGACATATCGTCAACAGCACTTGCAGCAATATATTTACTTTAATAGCCATTGTAATACTTATTTAAGTATTTTGACCTTTCAACAGAGCCTTTTTCCATTAAAAAATTCAAAATATTTTATAATAATATAATAACTTGACAGAGTGAACGATTCTATTTTTCGACAAGAAAATGCAGGACTTCTTTAAAGAGGTTTATATCGATCTTTTACCATAATTTTCCAAATCTTCCGATGTTTTTTCATTAAAATACACATAGGTTATTGTCGATAGAGGATTGAACAATTTTACCTCCTACCACAGGCTCTGGAAACATTCCCACAGGAGGAGACATTGACCATTTATCGGAATCCAAGCCACAATGTGTCAGTGAAGATGTAAATAACCGGAGAGGGCAAGAAACAGAAGAAGTCGTTTATTTTTTCTTTTAAACTTTCATCATCTATTACTTACCTATATAACTATGTATATCAGAATAATTGAAACATACATGAGTGGGTAAAACCCACCAGTTTTGTATAATACAAAGGTATTTTTAATAATATAAAATATTATTAAAAATCTGGTGTGAAGAACACAAATACAGGTTCACTATTAATATTTTTCGTGAACGTATCCGAATACATCCCTCCCCAGAGACGCAGATACGTATTTCGCCTTTCTACAGGCTCATCGGTACGCCCCTGCTGGAGAAAGGATATCTTCAGACACATTCACAAAAAAGAACCACATCGCCATATCACAGAAATTATCCAGACCGAGCGTAGAAGTAAATTCAGCGCTGCCTGTTGTCAGACAGCCGAAGTACCTCGCCCTGTCCACATAACAAATGCGAACCAACGACGCGCTTCCAAAGGTGGCACAGCCGTCTCTCTAGAAACTGTATTTTGTTTGTGTCTTCACTCATACTACGGACTAACCGCGTGTGTAATGTATCAGAATAATTGAAACATACATGAGTGGGTAAAACCCCACCAGTTTTGTATAATACAAAGGCATTTTTAATAATATAAAATATTATTAAGAATCTGGTGCGAAGAACACAAATACAGGTTCACTATTAATATTTTTCGTGAACGTGTCCGAATACATCTCTCCCCAGAGACGCAGATACGTATTTCGCCTTTCTACAGGCTCATCGGTACGCCCCTGCTGGAGAAAGGATATCTTCAGACACATTCACAAAAAAGAACCACATCGCCATATCACGAAAAATATTGATAGTGAACCTGTATTTGTGTTCTTCACACCAGATTTTTAATAATATTTTATATTATTAAAAACACCTTTGAACTATGTATATGTTACCAAATCATTGTCAAAATGTAATAATTCGCATTAAGTGTTGTAATTTTTATTTTACGCCGTGTATATTACCGCAACTTTAATAAAAATCATTCCACGAACTTCCCTAATGCAAAGGAGTATAAAGTAACACACAATAACATGACGTAATTTCACTATTTATTTGAATTCAGAGTTCTGTCGCCGGTCACGTCCACTCATAACGTCTGTTTTCTCTTCCTGAATGATAAATTTTTATTTACTCATCTTGACCTCTTTTAAGCACAATACTACAAATATCCGGATCTCATCATTTTAAGATTTTGATTATACTTAATTGTCATTATATAACGCCACCGACTTTCAATTTCACCCGAAATGATTAGTTAACATTACCAGCTAGGACTTTGACACTGTAAATTTCAAGTGTTTAACCTTGCTTATGGATAAGAATAAAACATGAAAATGAAAATAATGTAGAGCATATTCTGCAACGATAACACACAATAATTGTTGTGTAATAAAGTAATAATATATGTGTAATGGGAAAGACGCATCTTTTACTTTCACCAGATTAACATGAACATCATTAACATGCATTGTAAATATGTAAAATTGAAGATCGTACAAATAGGTGTCTGGAATAAAATGATGACAATTTTAATGTCTTACGGTATCTTAACAATACAATAATCATAATATACAGGGTCGGTATTATGTAACGAAAGTATCTCAAGAACGGTTCGACATATCTAATGAAATTTTGCACAGGAACATAAGGAAATATTTGGATATTTTTGATTATATTTTCATTCTTTCTTCTTATCGCATATTTGAAATCCAAGGTTAATTTGATTTTTTACTAATGGCAACAGTGCTTGAATTTGGCATCGTTGGAAATATCTTTTTTTCCGAATTCAGCGATGTAAATATAGTATGTCAATTTTTCAAAATAATTTGAAAGAAAACGGATAAAAATATTTCGGTCTCTTTTAGGGTAACGGCAATAAAAAACATTTATTAAATAAGAAACTATTTACAAAAGGTGTTTAAAGTGCCCACCATTAACTTCCTAGTAGTAATGAATACGTCAAATGAAGCCTCGAATTGCGTTTTCCGATATATCTTTAATTTTTCAAATCAAAGGTATAGGGAAATTTCTTGCCAAATTCGTAATTTGAGATCTTCGAAATTATTAACGTAAACCAGACTTTTTAAATACCACTACAAAAAAAAAATCAGGTGGTTCCAAGTCTGGTGACCTTACCGGCCACTCGATAGTTCTTCGTCGGCCGATCCATCAGTTTTGGGAAAGTAGCGTTAAGAAAATTAATGGCGTTAATGGCATAGGGTGTTGAGGCACCATCTTGCTGGAACCATATTTCCTGGTTCTGTTAAGGGATGATATTTTCTTCCAATAGTTGTAAATACTTGTCTACTGTTACAATATTCCTGCTACTAAATCCCATCCAAACATTTAATTTTTGTGGATACTGTGTACGAAAAAAAAATCAAAAATTCAATCCTACGATCAAAACCATCTTTACTTAATTCTTGCAGTAATTGTATTGTGTTTGGATAAAAATCTGTTTTTATTATTTTTTAAACTGAGCTTCTATACATGTTATGGTTAAAAGCTAATTGTTGAACAGAAACCTTACCATTGTCAATTACATCAATAAAGACATTCAATGAATTTTCGTCATTAGTTTTTGTTTTTTGTCTTCCTAATTTTGGACGATTATTAACGCTGCCTGTACTCACCGTATTTTGAAACTGTTGATTAATTGATGGTTCTAATTGGATGTACTTCATTAAATAATATACAAACTTCAGCATAAGTGCATTTTCTGATGCCGTATCCAACCATTGCTATTATTAGAATTCTTTCTCTTTCAGTTAAATACATCTTAATTCCGTATGATAATTGAAACGAATCTAAAACTCATAGATGGACGTTAACGGTTGTCAAGTGTAATTAAATAATTGATCTATCATCTGTAGTTTCATAGCCAACTAAAATTTACCCCAATAGAGATCTAAACACTTTTTATCCATTTTTTTAAACTATTTTGGAAAAAACAACACACTATATTTACGTCACTAGATTCAGAAAAAAATGATCTGTGCAACGATGCCAAATTCATTCACTGTTGCTATTTAAAAAAAAATCAAGTAAGCCTAGGATTTGAAATATGCGATAAGAAAAAATTAAAATATATCCAAAAGATCGAAATACGTAATTACAGCCGCATACAAAATTTCATTTAGATATATCGAACCGTTCTCGAAATATTTGACCGTTTCTATACATAATAGCGACCATATATTAATAATATAATATTGTGTAACAGAGTATAAATGAATAAAAATCATGAATTTCTGAAATTATTACGATAAGCACAAATTAATCGTATTTTCAACTTTATTAAACGCTGCATTGCCTGTGACCATGGCCAACGATACATATAAATTTAAATAAATACTTGATTTTTTTATAAAATAACTTGCATTGGCCTAAATAGGTATACCTTCTGTATTTTTTTAAGAGGCACACCTTCATAATGTGCCTGTGTGTGTGTGTGTGTTCGAACGTTTGCGAGCACATATATTACTAAAAACGTATAAATTCTGGTGAAAACATTAATTATAGTTGTTTATTATACTCGTAATTTAAAATAACAAGTTTAGTAAACACATAATAATTACAAGGTTTAGTTACTAAAAAGCCTATTAATTATTAGTTTTTATTTTCTTTTATTAAATGAAGCAATGTTCTATCGCCTTTCAGTAATTCACTTCTTTTCAATTTTATTTCAGCAATAAAATGAACAGATATATTGCGGACCGCCGTATAGTAATGTTGTTTGTGGTTAGTCAGACAACAGCTGGTTGGCCTTTGTAGGCTTCATTTAATTTTTTACTTTAGTGGTTGACAGATATATTAGGCTACCGCTGAATAGCGTCAAAGCTATGCGAATCTGAATAATACGTATAAATGTCGAACTGAAAAATCAAAAAAGAAATTTATTTGTAATTCATAAAAAATTGCCAAATTTTTAGGGCCAAAATGCAGTTAAAGTCGGTACATATTTTCGCTTTTCCTATATTTAGGGTAAAACAGCTGATAATTCAAGTTCATTGATCTGCAATCAAAAATCGACGAAATTCTTAGAGTATTGTTTAGCCCGTTTTACATCTGTCAAGATATTTATCAATTTCTAGATCTTGAAATAGATCAAGTTCTAGCTCTTAACTTGAAACTTGTTGTCGTATTACACTTGTCAATAAATTTGTCTTACATTTCAAGATCTAGTTCTTGAACAAGTTCTAGTTCTAAAATAAGAACTTCTTCCTGCTTTACATCTGACAATAAATTGCTGGGGAAAGTTGAAATGAAAGTGAATTTATTTTTGCAACGTTTTCGTACTAGGCAAATTTGATGACATACAGGGTGAGTCGTGAGGAATCGACCTAACTGTAGGAGTGTATTCTACAGGTGAAAGTAATTTAAAAAAACTCAAATGTTGCTATCCGATTTTTATTTGTTTTCGAGTTATAGCGTAATTAAAAATAAACAAAATTTCATGCATTGAAGTTTTTGTATTTTATTGGTATTATCGTTCTTTATAATATATTTTCAAAAATACCGCCATTCATTTCAAAACATTTTTTACATCGTCTACCAAGGGCGCTGGTTTGGTTCCTGATTGCGTCAGGTTGATGTTTGATATTGTCAGCAGCATTCATAATCCGTTGAATTAGTGCTTCACGAGTGTCCACTTTTACTTGATACACTTCATTTTTTAACCAGCCCCATAAACAATAATCGAGTGGCGTGAGGTCTGGAGACCTAGGAGGCCAACCAATGTGACTACCACGTCCAATCCAACTCCCTGGAAACCTTTCAGCCAAATGTTGCCTGACTGCACGAGCGTAATGTGCAGGCGCTCCATCGTGCTGGTAGAAGATTTGGATTCTGATGTTTATGGGAACATGCTCTAGCAGTTCGTGCAGTTCATTTTCTAAAAAATGTAAATAGGTGTCTCCCGTGAGGCGATTCTCAAAAATGTAAGGACCAATTAAAAAACCATCGATCATACCACACCACACGTTTACCGAAAATTTATGTTGAAAGTTACTTTCGACTGTTGCGTGTGGATTTTCGTCTGACCATACATGCTGGTTATGACAATTATTAAAAACGTCACGGGTGAATGTCGCTTCATCCGTAAACAAAACGAGGATTATCATTTATCCATCGACAAAATTCCATACGTCTACGATTATCATCTCGTTGTAGGTGCTGTACTCTTTGTACCTGGTACGGACGTAAGCCATGCTCGTGGAGTGTTTTTATCACCCTTATTTGTGGAATGCCAATTGAATACTAATTGCGTCTTCTTCTACTACATCCAGAATATCTTCTACTTCTTGTAATTGTTGTCGACTGCCTCGTTCAGATATTATGTTTACACTGGGAAGCTTTCCGGTCGCGCACAATGTGTTGAATACACTAATAAATACAGTTTTATTAGGATGTCTGTGATGTGGAAACCGTTGACGATATTCATTAGCAGCAGCTGTAGCATTCCCATCACAAAATCCATAAACAAACACCATATTAGCATATTCTAAATTAGAATAAGTGTGTGGCATTTTAGTTTGTTACACTATAGTCGTACAAACGTCAAGTCAATGTCACAATACCCGAACACAATGTTATAATTTACTCCAAGTATAGGGAACATTTTTTATGATGGCAGCGCCCTCACTATATCAACGATGAACTAGAGGTAGTGACATTAGACGCATTAGGCGTACAAACCACTCTACACTATTTCACGACTGCTTTCAATGTTACTACCGCTAGTTCGGAAAACCACGAACAGGTAGCGCTTCAGCTAGGAAGACTTCCCTATAATGCTACCGGGGTTTCACTGTTTTTACGAATACATACATAAACATGGTATACTAAATCTACATATTTAATTACGCTATAACTCGAAAACAAATAAAAATCGGATAACAATATTTGAGTTTTTTTACATTACTTTCACCAGTAGAATACACTTCTTGAGTTTGGTCGATTCCTCACTACTCACCCTGTATATGTAAATGAAAAGAAACATTCATTTCATTCATTTTGCCGTAAGCATTTATTGACTCTACTTTGCATAAACAACAAACGCTGAATGAATTTAGATAGAAATTAAACACAAACATACACTCCACATACAATAAACTTAATCCCCAATAAATTACTAGAAAATTGAGGGAAAAATAGAACATGTTCAATTTCTAGAACTTGACCAAGTTCTGGAAATTGATCAATTTATTGATAAATGTAAAGTGTAGTGAGCTTGAAGCTGAAAATTGAAGACAACTTGAACTAGAAATTGAACTTAAAATTGAACTAGAAATTGATAGGTGTAAAATCCCAACTTGACAACCAAGAGCCCAAATTCTAGAAATTTATCAATAAATTGACCGATGTAAAACGGGCTTTAGATAGACGCTATGCAAAGGAATGTTTATTTCTTTTTGTTTATGATTTTTTTTGTGGATGCTTCTCCATTTACGTCGATATGTCGACGATCTTATGGTACATTAAACGAAAGTATTATCGGTGGATTCCAGTATTGCCGCCTATATATTAACTGCCACAGGGCCGGACTCGAATAAAAAAGAAAATCATTTTCTCGTTACTACGTGAACATTGGACCGCGATTTTTTGTATGAAGGCATTATTCATATGTATCTTTCACCCCTTTTTTTCTTTGTCGCTATACAAAACTAAAGGGTGTATACTGAAGCGCATTAAGAGTAATTATTTTTCTAATAAATAAGAAAAATAATTACTCTTAATGCGCTTTACGCACAGTACAACACATGTTTTTGGGACTCAATTCTGAGAATTGCACGTGAAAGTAGCCCCAAAAAGAAGAACTTCTGCATCATTCGTTTTGTCAAGTTGGCTGCATTAATAATTTAATGGCCATACGATTTTTTTTTGCTCAAGGTGGATTTTGATCACTTTTTCTATATTTTAACACGGTTATATCTCGATATACCGTACGGAATATCTCTTTTGTGTCTGAAGCAAAGTTGTAGATATTGAATTGGAGAAAAAAAATCGGAACAAACCTACTCGAAAAAAGTGCATTCAGTGCCTTAAAAATCGCAAAAATGCCCATTCTTTCCCAATTTTTCACCTTTTTGCTCAATAACTCGATTACAAATCCACAAATATGCTGTTTTCTTTCTTTATAAACTTTATTTTGCATGAAAATAAAAATTCCGGTTCATATTACAGCTATTCTTACACAGAAAATATGAGATTTTTATTTGTTATCTATGCATTGAAACAAAATTTAGAACATTTTCAATTATTGTCAATATCCATCCTCGTTGAAGTTGACGCTTGTGGTTCTGATAATCTTGTTTTCTTCGTAAGTTGTTCATATTCATGTTCTGCGTCTTCATCATCATCCGAGTTAGACATAATATTTAAGGGCATGTTTTCTTCAGTGTGTCCACCAATTTCGGTGTCATCCTCATCTACGGTGCTTTCATCTTCAAACTGCATAATTTTAGAACTCCACCAACAAACCTCCGCAAGCAATGCATCTAATTTTTTGCCTTTGAATCGCTTTTCCATTGGCATGATCACTTGGTGGAACCTCTCTCCTTGTTCGTCCGATTCCTGAGGTAATTGTGCCAAAAAGGTATCAAGGTGGAAATGCATGAAATGTAATTTTAACGTCATGGATTCATTGATTTTTTCAAAATAATACAGCAACTTTTCCACTCGCGTCTGTATGTCATCTCGCTGTACACGGTTCTTTTCTAAAACGCCTTCAATGACTTGTTTCAATGCGTCCCATGCACATAGGTGGTTATAATGGTTCGAAAGCATATTTGTGAAAGATTCGCTTTTCATTAATTTTCGTATATCCGGTCCATTCAGAGTAACTGTTTGAAATTAAAAAAAAATCAGTTGCGAAAAAATTATTGGTAATTATAATGCGAATATATCGAAGTTAACAAATTTAGATATGGCAATATTTAAATACAGACAACGATACGTACCTTTTCTAATTTTAGCTTCACTGAGTTTTGGAAAGATGGATTTCAAACAGTCATAGGCGTCCTCAATATCTTTGACTACCACTTCAACGACTTTCCCAGCTATTCCTAATTTCATGTGGAGCGATGGCAACAAAATATCATCTACATCCTTTATCAAAGGTTCATTACGTAATTTTAATTGTTTCTCGAGCTCGGGGGTTCTTGCTTTCCAATCTTTACATTGATATTGATTCCCTGTGTATCGCGAATCCCAATTACAAAGAAAGCAGAAGTATTTTGGAAAACCGCCCTTTAATATAATGCCTTGTATTATGTTGACAACGTTTAGATCACAACAAATCTTCCATTTGTGTACATTGTATTTGATTTTCTCTAAAATTTCGCCCAATGTTTCATACGTTTCCTTCATAGTTGTGCTGAATCCCAATGGAATGGACGGTTTTTTGTTTGTTTTGTGCAACAGCACAGCCTTCAAACTTGAAACTGAACCGTCGATGAATAAACGCAAGTCGCCAGCGATATAATCCATTCCCATATTTTTCACTAAACCTGGGATATCATGGCAGTAAGTGAACGTATTTGCTTCTTCAACGGAATAAAATTTCTGAAAATCAGCTTGGCGTTTTCGGTATGATGTTGCGCTGACATTTTGCTCTGTCAGTTTTTTACGCTTCAAAAAAGATGTCAAAAATTCTGAATTTTTTTGTGATAGTCCCATCTTAGCCACAATGTAATCCATTTCGATTTGTGTTACCGGTTGTGGTGCATTATTTTCAATATCGGGTGTCCAAACTGCATCATTCCCATTGGTCGGATTGGCGAAAACGGTTTCGGCTTGCAGAGACACAGTATCCAGACTCGGAGGTTTAGGTGGATCGGTAACAGCAGCGCGTTGTACTGGAAGTGTCGCAGTAAAAGCGGGAATGTATACTTTTGTTTTCAATTTTTTTTTGTTCAATCCATAACCGGAATTTATGCATGCATAGCACCTGGATTCATCATGTCCAGTTAGGTCTTGCACCCAAATTACTGGCTTCATAAAAGAAAACTGTACACCTTTTCCATGTATCCACATTATAAGGGTATTATAACAACTTTTGCACACTGTGTTCGGCGTAAAATTTGCACCACTTAAATCTGTTTCATCAAAATAATGACAATACGCTGTTTTAAATTCCTCAGTAAACAAGTTTTTTCGATCCTGTTTGCCTATTTTTGGGACGATATGACCACAAACGTAACAAAAATAATCCAATTTTGGGCACTTCCATATTGAAATATTCAATGTTCTTCTGGTTTTAAAATGTAATTCACTCTGAACAAAAGGGTTGTTTATTCCACAGCCATTCAATTATTAATGCAGCCAACTTCTTTGTGGGGCTACCTTCACGTGCAATTCTCAGAATTGAGTCCCAAATCAATGACCTGAAAAATGTTGTACTGTGATAGTAATAATGGTATCTCGGGTAAAAATTAATCGGCTACGATATTCTTACTGTGTCAGAGTATAAAATATATACGAGGGATGTTTCTAAAGTTCTGGGAATTGTGCTCTAATTAAATTACGCAGAACTTATAGGCAATGCTATTGGTGATAGACAAGTCTTGACATGTTTACGCAGCTATCCAGTGCAATATCGTTCAGTCTGATTCAGGTGTTTGACTGATATAGATGCATTTTCGTAGCTCTGTTTGTGTAACCATGGAAGACGCGGCTAAATCTCGAAGAGCAATAATTTTTTTTTGGTGGGAGGGTGTGAAAATTTCGGAAATTATTAAACGTCTGCAAGGAATGTTTAGTGAGTCGGCAGAATCTAAAAGTACTGTATATTGGTAGATCGATCGTTTTAAAAGTAGGGAAGCATCATTAGAAGACGATCCACGCAGTGGTTGCCCAAGCATGCCTGTAGATGAAAGAAACGTTACTACTGTGGAGAACCTATTGAAAGAGGACACACAAATGACTATTTCTCAAATTAGTGTACGGCGTTATCCCAAAGAAGGGTAATTAACTTAAAGCGCGTGCAATTTCGTCTGTTGGAAAGGTAATGCTTACTATATTCTGGGATTGTGAAGAGATTATTTTTATGGAGTATCTAGCGAAAGTTACTATAATTAACGCAGAATATTATTCGAACTTATTACCCGGACCACTGCGGCAGCCACTTATCAGAAAAGGGCTTGGGAAGTTGCATAATCGTCCGCACACTGCAAGAAAAAAGAAGGGTGTTTTGAACGATTTACAATGGAAATTACTTGCGCATCTACCTTATTCACCGGATCTCGCACCGAGTGATTATCATCTCTTCCCAGATTTGAAAAAACCTTTACGGGCTATTCGTTTTGAGAGTTTAGCTAACGTAAAACGTGTCATAAATAGAAGACACCGAAAAGTTCTTCGAGGACGGCATAAAAAGTTTAATTTATCGTCGGGATAAATGTATTCAATTAAATGGTGATTATGTTGAAAAGTTGCATTGTAATATTCATGAAAATTGACAAAATAAAAAAATTATAACTAAATTCCCAGAACTTTGGAAACATTCCTTGTACGAGTATATATAAAAACATTAACCGAAAGAGGAGAATAGGAGAAACAGGAGAAATAGGAAGAATATGGAGGCCCTGCAGAAATGTAAGAACAAGACCAGATGTTCGAGATCACCAAAGATATAAAACAAGCTTGCATTTCTTCCCTGGCGACATTTTCCTAATTAATATGATAAAGAGAAACTTGGTAATCTACGATAATGTTTTAAAAAAGGTCAATTAACAAATTAACAAAACTAAACAATCAATTAAACTTGAATGAAAATATAAATGTGGGAATTAAATAAAGATATATGTTTACAGTGGCGTGTCGTGGGGTTTGAGTTTGTAGAGGCGCACCAGAAATCAAATACCAAATGACATATAAGCAAATTGCGCGAAAAAGTATCCATTTATAACATTTATTTAAGTTGAATGAATACATAGGAATCAAAAAATATTAATACCTACAATAACGACAAAAACAATAATAATTTTAAATCAAAACGGAAAAAATCCAAAATAAGTGGCTCATTTTAAATAAAAATCCACTTACTTTAAAATTCAAGTTTGCAAAAACGAAGAGCCGGAACAGCGAAATAGTTTTTATACTGTCATAAAAAATCACTTCACAAAGTAGGTAGCCACGGTTTATAAGTAGGAAAAAGAAAGAACAACATATTTACACAGATTAAACTAAACAAAATGGGTGGGTAAGTCATATTTTTAAAATGAAATCCGCTCTGCGGTCCTTCAGGGAAATTAATTTTTCCATGACTTTATCATCAAAATTGTTTATTTCGTGCACTAAATTTCGATTTATGGACATCATAGCTAAAGCATATAGTCTATCATTAAGCACGGTATTTCGCAAAAATGAATTTTTCTATTTTGCGTTCGAAATGAACTCATTATGAAACCGAAAACAGTATCGAAATGAGCTCCATGTCGATACGCTTTTTTTCATTTTTCAATGTTGGCGTTGTTCGAACACAGAAATAAATATCATTGCTGTCATTTGATTTTAAGAATTTAAGTACATTTGACAGATATGATATATGTTCGTACTCTACACAAACAACGTACCTATATTGTATGCAATTGACAACAAGATATATTAGTTTCTATGTCACTCATGTTTATATTTTTAAATTAAATATCAAGTAATGTTAACGAAAATTAATAAATAATGTGTAATATAATATACTTCGCGGATAGCAAGATTTAAATTTGACAATGTCAAGTATCAATGTGACAAACTGCATGCTTTATATAAAAATAAACTCTGAACTTCCAAATTAAATAATTCCAATTTATTAATGTAAAAAATACAAAATAGAAAAAAAAGTATAAAAAACTCGTTTCATAGGGCCTTTTGCCGCACTCGCTCTTTAGAAAACTCGGCTCGTTTTCTAAACTGATCTCGTGCGGCAAAATGGTGCCTTATGAAACTTGTTTTTTAATATACTATTATGTGTTTAAGCGTCGAAAAAGTGCGTTCTGCTTCGGCTGTTGTCATTGGAGTCGTCACGATAATTTTTAATATTTTCGATGTTTCGATAAATGTTTCACTAAAGTTATTTTCCATAGTAAATAAAAGAAGATTCATTGCTTCAACAATTTCTTTTAAATCTTCTCTCAAGTAAATTACCTCCAACTCAGTTCTTAATCTTGATTTGCTCAACATCGGATAAAATGAACATACATTGTTTAAAACAGTCACAGGGAAATTTTTTGAAAACTGAATATTTATCTTTGTTAAAAAGATCAGCCGCTTGTAAATGACCCCGGTAAGAAAAGCGTTCCTTCATTTGTATTGTAATTATGTCACAAATTTCGGTACAAACTTCGGATACGGTACCTTATTCCTGTAGACGGCACTAAATAACTGCGCCGTAAAATATGCTAAATGTTTTTATGGAATCGTGTACTATCGGCCAATATCGGGTCACATTCACCAGGAATCTATAGGCCGCGGCGTATTTGCGCCTTAAAATAATTCTGTGGGTGCTAACAACGTTAGACAACGAAAACGGAGTTCAGTTTTTTGAAATTTAGAAATTTTAACTACTTATATGAATAATAATAATAATAAAATGAATAGTAATAATAAATATTTAAATAAACACACAATTTAAAAATTGTGCGTTATATTAAAAATTCTAGGAGGGGCACGCGGCTTCGCGGCCTTATACAGCTACCGCCACTGTATGTTTAGAAGAAAGACACAGTTCCAGAGCGAAATAGAATAAGAATCACTGATATCAAGATCCGCGAGGAAAATAAACAATAGGACTATTACAGACAAAATTCGCAATGCGATCTACGGAGAAAAACTAAATGTAAAACCTATACAAGTGATAAAAGAGAAAGAATAGATGAGAGATGACTGAAACATATCAAACAAATGGGCGAAGAAATATCAACCTAAGAATATACGAAGAATCACAGACCAGGAGATGCAGAAAAAACTAGAGAAAAACAAGATAACAAGATAGGAGGGATAACACTACTAATTTCAATTTAATATTCTATGTAAAATGTATTTGCAATCGCTAATATTTTAGACAAACATAATAAAGCGAATTCTAAACAATAGTCCATTTTCACGGTATTGCGTAGTGTAAGTAACTTATTTCGTGTATAATTATGTATATGTAAATGTTCTTGGTCATTATACAATTGTGACCGAATATATTAGGTACATTTACAAAAACGTTGCTTTACATATTAGACTTTCAATTTGTACATTTTCTTGTTTTAAAGCGTTTATAGTCTTTACAGCCTCCTCGTCACGTTTTATACATAATCCTTGACACAACATCATATTTTATCGTACAGATACAATCCGTCCCATGACATCTAATATGTTAAAAACATTAGTATTTACGCGTAAGGACATATAAGAAAAATATTTATTTACGAAGGTGTTTGCATATTCCAGACTAAACCGACATTATTTTGAATAATTTAGGTTTATCTTTATTAATAAGTTAAAGTTTATTCGTTGCTTACTTTATGTTTATAGGCACACTTTACATCGTAAATGTTTCATATATAAATAGAACATTAAAGCTTATTTTTAATGGCTATTCAATATTGTATTTGTTATTTATTACGCTTGTATTATAATGCTTATGCTTTCATTTCTCAAAATCGTTTTTAAATTACTTATAATGAACTGACGGCATTTTAATTAATTTTACTTACAAATACATTCTCTATAAACTACTAGTTGCAAAAAAAAAAAACAGGTAAAAGGTAGTATTAATATTTGAAACGATTTGAAATTGAAAAGAGAGCAAGGTTAAAAGTGTAATCTATAGTAGGTTAGATGAAATTTTGAAATAAAATAATATTATTTTTCTTCCTTTGATTTTATACCTAAAGTAAGAAAAAATATGTATTCACGATCCGCCTTAAGGTATGGTTTCGCTTGCGCGTCCGGCGGTAACCTCCGACGGTAACCGCTGTCGGTAATGCTCTGCTTCAATACATTTTAGGTGGCGCTGTTTTCGTTTAAGCGTCTCACCGACGCGATCCTACGTCCGGCGGTGGCCGTTCGTTTCATGACTGCCCCAGTAGCAGTCTAGCCGCCGTCGGTCGCGCGATTGTTCAGTGCTTTGTCTTTTTTTAAACCGGTTTTTACTGTTCCTTCTCATTATGGCTCCGAAATTTTCGGCTACTGATGACGAAATATTGATTGAGGAAGTTAGAAAGTATGCCTCCCTTTATGATGCTGAACAAAAAGACTACAAAGATTTATCTATTAGGGATTCTATTTGGAATAAAATAGCTTTACATGTAGGAAAAAACAGTAAGTATTACTTTTTATAATTTATAAATAAAATTTAGTTTGTATTAAAAACCAGTGGCGTGCCGTGCTTAAGTCAGGGGTGCAAAACATTTGTAGGGCACAGCGCCACATTTTTGTTAGAAAATACGTAAAAAACGGTTGTTTATTACTTAATAAAGTAATAACATTATTTTATTGACTGAATTTTACAATAATGAAACTAATACTAACTGAAGCTCCCCTGACGGCACGCCATGTTAAAAATATTTAGTTAATTGTACTACTTGTTCTACTGACGCGAAAATTTTGCCAATTAACTTCTCCTTCCTCGTTAAAATAATTCATGAATTGATCCCTCACTGCAAACCCTCTGTCTGTGCAAATCCTCCACGTCCTCTAAAAGCTGTAATATAATTTGACTGTTCTAGATCTGGATCAAAATTATAATAGGGACTTTCATGACTTTCCAAGTAAGAATCTCTTAACATATTATGCAAACAACAGGCTATGATTATTAGCTTGTCGCTAGTTTCTGGATCCATATTTATTGGGGTAAAGAATGAATTTTCAGAAACTCTTCGAGCTCTGGAAAGCCTATAATTAAACATGGTCTTTTTTTTGTCTGATTTAGCAGAAGGTCGACTATACGGTTTTAAAAGATGTTTATGTAAACGAAATGCATCGTCACCAAGCATCACATAGGGCAAGACTTTGTCAGAACCTGGCAAACGTTCATCTGGTGGAAATAGCTGTCCTGAATATACTTGTTTTCCTATTTCAGATTTTGAAAAGATGCTACTGTCTCCTTCTTTTCCATATGCTCCAACGTTGACATATACAAATTTGTAATTTGCATCTACGCAAGCAAGTAAAACGATGGAAAAATAATCTTTATAGTTAAAAAACAGTGATCCACTATTGTTTGGGCAAAAAATTCTTATATGCTTGCCGTCTACAGCTGCAATACAATTAGGAAAATTCCATTTGTTCCAGAAATCTAGTGCATTTTGCTTTAATTGGTCTTTGCTTGGTGGCGCTAAAAAAATTGGTGGCAGGTGTCTATACAGTGCTTCCAATGTGTCTCGAACGATGATAGAAATATAACTGTGAGATATTCTGAAGGCAAAAGACAGCGATCTAAATGATTCTCCTGCTGCCATATACCTGCAACAAAAATGTATTGTTTATTTAGATTTTTTATTTTAGGTGACGATTGTAAAGCAAGATGGAAAAATGTTAGGGACAATTATTTGAAGCATAAAAAAAAACCAAAAATGAGAACTGGCAGTGCAGCAACTTATCGCCCAAAATGGCCTCTTTTTGCGAGATTAACTTTTCTCGATTTCGTAAAGAGCGAAAGGCGGTAGGTTTTTACTCATTTTAGGTTATATCTTTCCATCATCTTGTCATTATTATTTTTTAGATCATATACCAGTATTACCAATGAGGATGAAGCAGACACTCAGTCAATTAATCAAACTCAACCTACTTTGGACGAAGAAGACATTTCTTGCCATGATGAAAAATTTTCAGATGCAAGTGAGCCACCATCTGAATCACCTGGAACTTCCAGGAGCAGCACTCCATGCAGCCGTACACTTAGAGTTAAAAAAAAGCAGAATATAATGCAAGCAGGAATGGAAGAAAGATCAAAACAAAGGATGGAGTTGTTGCAAGGGATATGCAACCAAAAGGAAGACGATGAAGTTGACTTGTTTTTTAAAAGTATAGCTCTTAAAGTAAAGACACTGCCACCTCATTTAATAACAGAACTTCAGATGAAAGTTCTATCCGTTGTGTCCGATTTTCAATCACGTGCACGTTTTGACATAATTATACAGCAACCCTCTGCGGAACTGAATAAAAACATTCCCGAACAAACCTCACTGCTAGAGGGCTACAGCCTATTATCCCCCGGTTCTGCAGAAGGTACAGATAGCCAAACTGTTGTGCTTCGGTTATAAGTCATATAACTTTTGTTTTACATTATTATTCGTTACGTTGTAATTTTAGTTTGTTTCTTTGTAAAACCCACAAATTTAAGTTTTGTAATGGAATACATATTTGTTTGTTTAATTTTAATAGCTTGTTTAAAAATAAAATTCAAAACAATATACACTTACCTTAAAGTAATTGCCAATTTTTCATGTGGTGTAATTGGGTATTTCACAAACGTTGTCGACATTTTTTTAAGATGATTGCGTGTTAGGTTTAAAACAAATTGAAACTGGTCTGCATTCAACCTAAAAAAAGCTCTAAACTTTTTTTCATTTAAATTCAAATGTTTATTGATTAAAATGCTGTGGTAGCCTTCTGCGCTTCTTGATTTAAAAATGGGATCAATTTTTTTTCGCTTTTTTCTTAATAAAAACAAATCCTCTTCTTCTTCATCTTCTAGTAAGAGTATAGCAGCGAGTTGTTTTCGATCCATACCGAACGAGCGACCCCACAAGACTCAACTGACATGCGAACGCGGACGCTTTTAACGAAAACACACAGACGATACCGCCGGTCGTTACCGACAGCGGTTACGGTCGGAGGTTACCGCTGGACGCGCAAGCGAAACCATACCTTTATGCATAGTCGCGAAGTTAATAGGGTGTTAGTACGCTATTAGTTAGTAGCTACTAAGATGCTTTTATCTTTTCGTATTCATAGTCGCGTATTTCATCATACTTAGTGGCTACTAACTAATAGGATCTTAGTAGAAAAAATATGTGGCAACCGTGAAAACGGAGTTCGCAGGCATGCGCATTTTGCATGAAGGAGACATTTAAAATAGTTTACCTATTGGAATTGTAGGTTATTTTAAATAATCTTATTTGTTTTAATAAATTTTATGATTTTTTGCTTTTAAATTTGATATAAGAAAAATGTAAGTGTAATATATAATCTTACTTAAAATTTGTATTACTGAAATTATATAATTTTGAAAGTATGGAAGATCTAGTTGATATACAAGCTGAGTTGCAAGAAGTTGAGGAAGCACGGGTAGATATCATACGAAATCCCAAAGCTTATGGTGATGATATAGGTATATACATATTTAACTGGCTTTGTAATTACTGAATTTATTTTAGCGGAACAACATGGATTCACATGACAATATCCACAGCAATTTATTCCGACAACAATTATATATGAAGATATTTTAATTAGTAGACTTTAACAATGTTAATACATAATTTATTATTTATTGAAATACTTTAGGGATATTTTGATATAATTTTTATTAGTATTAAATATAATATATACATTTATAAGTATCCACATGTAACAAATATTCATACCTACTTTATACATGATGCAGTATTTACACGTAACTTAGATATAATTATACCTACTTTATTCTATATTTTAAATTACATCATATCATCCTATTGTCATACTTATCTAATATCATATAATAAACATATTCAATTATCATTTTCACTCAATAACTTCAGCTCCAGTTTCAAGTACTTTTTCTAATACTGACTGATATTTTTCGGTGCTTGCATCTGCATCTGTTGCCAATGTTCTCGAAGACGCTTTGAATCTTTAACAAATTCTGTAATAAATATATCATATTACTTCCCTTAAGATAAATGATTCATTTATAGCCAACAAAGTGACATATATATATATTAAATATATTACATAAATACATTTATATCACACCATCCACCAAACTAATATTTGCAAATAAAATTTGTAAATAAATCATACCATCAATACATATTAAACAGACTTTTTCTCATCAGTTTGCTTCATTGCTTCTCATGGGTACTTGGAAACAGCATTCAAAAAATAATAATTAAAATTGATTAAAATTTTGTTGATAATGAAATTATAATGAGACACCATGCACTTGCATTATTATTAAAATTGCTGTATGCCGATTATCCGTATACTTACAGTTAATGAATTCATTGTTATGATTTTTACTCTCAATTTTGTATCATTTCGTTATGTTTTGACAGTTTGCGCTTTTTCTTTTTGTAGGTTAGCTTTAATAGACACTTTAAACACGATCTCAAACGCTATTAAGGATTTAGTAGCCTACTAACGTTAAAACGTTGTTAGTACGCATGAAACGCGACTATGAATACGGAAATTCTTAGTAGGATGTTAAAATGGTCTTAGTAGCGTGTTAGTAGCCACTAAAACGACTATGCATAAGGCTGGATAAAGATAAACCGCCTTATGCATAGTCGCGAAGTTAATAGGGTGTTAGTACGCTATTAGTTAGTAGCTACTAAGAGCGCACTAAGATGCTTTTATCTTTTCGTATTCATAGTCGCGTATTTCATCATACTTAGTGGCTACTAACTAATAGGATCTTAGTAGAAAAAAATATGTGGCAACCGTGAAAACGGAGTTCGCAGGCATGCGCATTTTGCATGAAGGAGACATTTAAAATAGTTTACCTATTGGAATTGTAGGTTATTTTAAATACGTTTTAAATAATCTTATTTGTTTTAATAAATTTTATGATTTTTTGCTTTTAAATTTGATATAAGAAAAATGTAAGTGTAATATATAATCTTACTTAAAATTTGTATTACTGAAATTATATAATTTTGAAAGTATGGAAGATCTAGTTGATATACAAACTGAGTTGCAAGAAGTTGAGGAAGCACGTGTAGATATCATACGAAATCCCAAAGCTTATGGTGATGATATAGGTATATACATATTTAACTGGCTTTGTAACATATTTATTACTGAATTTATTTTAGCGGAACAACATGGATTCACATGACAATATCCACAGCAATTTATTCCGACAACAATTATATATGAAGATATTTTAATTAGTAGACTTTAACAATGTTAATACATAATTTATTATTTATTGAAATACTTTAGGGATATTTTGATATAATTTTTATTAGTATTAAATATAATATATACATTTATAAATATCCACATGTAACAAATATTCATACCTACTTTATACATGATGCAGTATTTACACGTAACTTAGATATAATTATACCTACTTTATTCTATATTTTAAATTACATCATATCATCCTATTGTCATACTTATCTAATATCATATAATAAACATATTCAATTATCATTTTCACTCAATAACTTCAGCTCCAGTTTCAAGTAAACTTTTTCCAATACTGACTGATATTTTTCGGTGCTTGCATCTGCATCTGTTGCCAATGTTCTCGAAGACGCTTTGAATCTTTAACAAATCCTGTAATAAATATATCATATTACTTCCCTTAAGATAAATGATTCATTTATAGTCAACAAAGTGACATACATATATTAAATATCTTACATAAATATATTTATATCACACCATCCACCTGCTACAGAACTAATATTTGTAAATAAATCATACCATAAATACATATTAAACAGACTTTTTCTCATCAGTTTGTTTCATTGCATCTCATGGGTACTTGGAAATAGCATTCAAAAAATAATAATTAAAATTGATTAAAATTTTGTTGATAATGAAATTATAATGAGACACCATGCACTTCCATTATTATTAAAATTGCTGTATGCCGATTATCCGTATACTTACAGTTAATGAATTCATTCTTATGATTTTTACTTTCAATTTTGTATCATTTCGTATGTTTTGGCAGTTTGCGCTTTTTCTTTTTGTAGGTTAGCTTTAATAGACACTTTAAACACGGTCTCAAACGCTATTAAGGATTTAGTAGCCTACTAACGTTAAAACGTTGTTAGTACGCATGAAACGCGACTATGAATACGGAAATTCTTAGTAGGATGTTAAAATGGTCTTAGTAGCTTGTTAGTAGCCACTAAAACGACTATGCATAAGGCTGAAATATATTATTATGAATGTGTTATATCTTACCACTATATGCAATGTGTGTTTGTGTTTTCTTTTTATAATAAAATGCTTTTATTTTTCTACAAATGTCTTTATTCTTCAGAAACAACAAATAATTATAACATATATATTTGAAAAATAATGATAGGTTGACGTAATCTTCTTTTCAGCCTTCTTTCTCAGCTAGCTTTTTTTTTTCGTCGGCGCATGGACTGGTATCTTCTTATCGCAGGTGTTTTTTTTAATTAGGTTAGTGGATTCTCGAGAAACAAGTAATGTAAGTAAACAAGTAAAAAATTCTATGGACTGTCTGTAATTGAATTTCTTAATTTTGAATTTAGTTTTTGAATTATACTTTTTATTTTAATATTTATAATTTGACATTTATGAAAAGGTGTTTTTAAATTGGCATTTATCTGACCTTAAGTTATTGGATGGTAGATGGCTATTTCTATTTTGGAAATCTTTCTTTCTAATAATTCGTATTAGGCAGTACCACAGAATAACCAGAATGGACAACAGCTGATTTTTCTATTGTTATCGATGTAGCGTCGTTTGGGGACCTTGATTCCATTGTGTTCGTGTCGCCATGTTGAAAATAGCGTTTGTTTATGTTTTGAAATTTGACGTTTAACGTAATACAACTGATAAGTTAGGCAAATAAAAGAAACTAGTTTTAAATTTCCAAATGCCCAAGTGGATTGTATCTTATTGCTTTTAATGTGAAAATTAAGAAGAAACAAAGGAAATATTAAAAATACGAATTACTAAATTGTAAAATTTACATTACAACTATTTGTCTTCAATATACAAAAAGTTTCCTGGTTATCAGAAGAAGAGAGAGCAAAACAAACAAAGCAAAACACCGTTACGATCCATATAAACGTCTGTTAAACCTCTTTTATATGATGTTAATACGATTGATATTGTCTTGGCATATTTAATAATCCTTACACAGCAACAACTAACAATAACCAATATATATATATTTATGGAGCCAGTTTAATAGTCAGAAAACCATGCTCAGATAAAATGTAATACTATGTACGTACAAATAGCTATCTCATCGACAATTTTTTTGGTATTTGCTTTTTACGTTTGGAAACATCTGGAGTCTATGAACAACCCTGTAATGTTTTTGTTAAATTAGTCTTTAGAATCTTTTCATATAGTATATACACTTTATTACTGTATTTATTACTATAATTTAAGGACTTAAGAACTGGTACACTTTGAAAATAATGTATACTTGGGAATTCTTCATTATTAATAATAAAACAGGCAATATTTATGTAATATATTTATTATTTTTATTAAGAGATGTTTTTTCTATTACAATTTTAAGTGTAACAAAACTATAATGGTGATAACTAAGTGGTAACCCGATTTTCTTCAGTTATATGTAATGGTGATGTGTCCTTCAACGTTGCAATATTTTGTTGATAAACTATTAAAAGAAAAAATAATATCTTGTGGGTTTAATTAAACATAAATATTATTCAATGTAATTTGTTATACAATTAGTACTTATGCTACAATTTATTGATATTTTTATGCAAATACAATTGACTTGTTGTTTAACGTATCTTCATCTCCTCCCTTATTTCCTCAGGTATATCTTCTGTATCTGCTTCTGATGCACAACAATATTTTAGAATAAATGAAGTTAATTACATCATTTTACTAGAAAAAGATCGTGATTTTAATTAATAGTTTCATATCAATATTATTCAAATGTGTAACTGGTTATACAATTAAGTTTGCTTAAGTTTTTGTAGAAATATTTATAATCTCTGGATGTTGATAATTTTGCTGAATCACAAAGGTATACTATAAAAACTAAGTGATTCTTAACTAAAAATATATAAAGTATAACTAAAAAAATAATTCAAATTTTCAAAATCAGTATAACCTATAACCACAACACTGATAAATAACATCTAAAACGAAAACACAAACGCTATTTACAACATGGCGATTTTTGATTCTGCGCATAAATTCCATGGTCCGCTCTTGTCCATTCTGGTTATTCTGTGGCAGTACCTAACTTCTTTGATTGCTATCTTTACTTCGGTTATCTATGATTATATGACACTTAATTGTTTCATTATGAAACAGACATGTAAATAAATTTACATATCTGTAACTGTATACTTGGACAATACCTCGTATTTTCGGCATTTACTTCTGCTTAAGACATATGTTTCTGCCATTCATAGGAGTCGTCAGCTAAGCTAATTTTCTATATCTACCGCCACCTGGCTCATTTTAGAAGGACTACCCGTATTCCTTTCGGTTCGTATGAGCATAGCTTGTCAATCGAAAGATCGCTTTCTTTGGTATAGTCTCTTTCGTCCGTAAGATGTCACTCGTAAATAAGTGCCCCCTTATAGAATGAAACTTGCTATATCTAATGAGCGGTTCGGCTTAATGTCAGGATAAATGCACCGCGATACATGACAAACGCGCAGATACATAAAGAGACGAAACTCGAAACACTGGAAACAATAATATGCAAACGAACACTAAAAACAATAGAAACAATAAAGTCACACGAAAACCCCACAATAAGGTAAATAATAAACCCAAAACGGAGACTAATTAACAAAGACGGACAAAGACGGAAACAAATTAAAAGACGCGCAGAGGATAACGATATCCAATTAGCCGCGAAAAAATTCAAAAATTAACAGATAAACAGAGGTCAACACAAACACACAAAAATGTAGCAAAACACACAGCATTCCATATAGGATAAACAATCGTAACACACAAACACACAACTACACACAATAACACAAAACATACACAACCCCGGGTAATCAAATTGGAGTGGAAATGGAGGCAACTTCGACCACCAAACAAAATCAAAAGGACTCATATAAAGCTTAATGTCATATACAGATACAGATTTTACTTATAAAGATTTGCATCATTTGTATACATTGCTTCATTAGCTTAGCTAACGACGCCTATAAATGGCAGAAACATATGTCTTAAGCAGAAGTAAATGCCGAAAATACAAGATAATGTCCAAGTACACAGTTACAGATATGTAAATTTATTTACATGTCTGTTTCATAATGCAACAAAAGCTTTATACGTGCATATAACGTATAGACATATTTAAAACATTTTTGTACACTTAATTGTGTTCACGTATTTTTTTTTAGGTTCGAACAAAAACTATACGTTTTTTGAATGCTTTTTCTTCTTAATTCTTAAATGCCTTTTTGGAATTTGATGAAACTAACATTGAAAATTTACCCCAATTTTTCTTATAACTGTCCAGGTAATTATATTTGTTAATATTTTTAAATTACACAATTTAATTAATATGTCAAAATTTTTATATTTTTCCAAAATTTCATTTAATTGTTAAATTAATGTTGTTTTTGATGTTATACTATTGTTATTAATGATCTATATCCGTTCATTTATATTTTCTAAAATTTCATATAAATTCTTATTATGTTTAGTTATTCCTCTTGTTTTTCTAAATTGAGCCCCTCTTGAGTAATTTAAGCCCATTATCGTTTTATTTTATTTGTTTTTTAGGTGAAAATCTTCCTTCAGTGTGGAAAACCCGATGTATATGAATTCTGCTCGAATGTTAATTTGTTGGCTGGTTAATGTGTATTTTAGTGTCTAATTTTCTTTCAGTGGTAGATATGGACATTATCCTGTTTAATGAAGTTGAAATTATTATATTACGAGGTTTTTTCAATAAAAATGTATTTTTCTTCTTTGGTGTATCCTTTTTACAATAGTAGTTTTTTAGTTTTAATATTAAGCGAAAAGGATTTTGCTAATTAAAGTCCTAAAATGTCCTATCTTAAGGTAACCCCAGGTCAATATTTATTTTATATCGAAGCTGTTTCACCGTTTTTGAGTTTAAAAATTTTATAATAAGTTTATATACTATCCATAACATGTCAATATGTTTGAAGATTTTCATACTTAGCGTTATTGTTTAAAATAATTGAAAGAAAACAATTCTAAACGTAGCAGTTTCTCTCTTTTGTAGACCAAATATTCTTGATTTTGTTTCGCGCAGTTTATATTTTAATTTAATTAATATTAATTTTTTGGAAAAATCTCAAAAAGGTATCGCGATTTTAATTATAATAAATATTTTCAGCATATCTTCAGTTTCAAATGTCATTTGCTTTTCATGATATCACGTGATATATTTTTTTTAATTTTCAATGTGTTTGTTTGAGAAACGTTAACAATAGCTCTAGTTGCTTTTCCTTGCATTTTAAAAACCTCTTATTATATCCATTTTTTATTCTACCTTACTTAGATTCGATACTACCAAAAATGTGTCATCCGCAACAATAGTACATACTACATGTTAAAAGGTAGATCATTTGTAAACATAACTAAGGAGAGTAGACCAGAACATTTCCCTTAGAGACACCTTAATTTATATTTCCCATCCGGCTCACTTTATTTATTCCACGTCAATATTTGTTTCTGATTACTTAATAAAGATTTTATAATTTCGGGTGGTAGCTGCTTCTATAAAAAAGATATCCAATTCGTTGGCGGATGAACTTCCATCAAAGGATCCATATTATTTTTTATCTTTACGCTTCTTTGTTAATATCGTTAGCCATATAGCTTTTTGGTTGTTGTTGGAATATTTTGGGGTTTTGCAGTTGGGTAGTATTATATTTACTCCATTTGCTCGTTGTAAAGTTTCTTATATCTATTGTATATACATAAATTTCAAATGAGATAATAATATCCATTTCCTTGGATGGTTTGTAACGGAAAAAATGTCAATGATTCTTAAATAATCCTAATACTGACACCGATCACAAACAATAACAGTTTTTACTCTCGAAATCTTGACTTCATTTAGTAAAGCACTGTTTTAGCGAATATTATAACCCACCATTCTCCATTTATAATTGTATTTAATGAAGTACTACAATTGACTATGTTGGTACATAAATTTATATTTAAATAACTTTTATTTGACGTAGCACTACAAAATCTCATTTGTAATTAAAGCTGTTCTTTTCTTTTCAATATATAAGACATTATCTAATATAAACGTTATATAACGCCTTAATTGGAATGCACGCAAAGTAAAATATATTTACGATTTGAACTTGTTAAGTCTGGATTATAATAGAAGGTGCTTTATGCATTTGTGTGACTCTTAACTGGTGTGGCAACTTAAAATTTATATTTACATGGGCTCGGTGCAAAGGTCAAGCATAATTACGACCACCTACATATTAAATCACTTTTACCCAACTTCATACAAAATTGTGAAAATCTATTTGGTTTCTGAAGTACATTTAACGTTCTCAAGCGGGCAAAGATTCAATGCTGAGTGATAGTCTTCTGCTAAAATATTTATGATGCAACTGCTGATGTAATATTTTATTTTTATTTATTGTTAGTTATAAATTATATTTATACCTCATATACATTTATGTGTGTATCTGCAAATTTGGTAAGGGTCGAAGCGATAATTGGTTACGTGACTGTATTTTCCTATGATTATTGTGTATTCCATATTCGCGCCAAACACTTACTTTTCTATGGAAAAAGAACATTGAAATAATTGCGTCAGTATTTTGTTACATTTCGTCATTGCCAAAATATGAACCTCAGACCATATGGTTTGGCTCAATTATAATTAAAATTATTAAAAAATGCTTTATTTAATTTCACTTTTATTACAATTTTGATATCGTGTTCGAAGTCAAATTCAGTCTTATCTTGTTTTATATTAAATTAAGAATCTAGTTTCCATCATTTTACAAATTTCACTCGCTTTTTGAGTAAATTTCAAATAAATATTACTTTATTTTATTGAAAGCCTTATAATTTTATGTCAATTTTTGTCAAACTCAAAACATGTTTTTTTTCATTTCATTTATTTTTAAATGCAGATATAATGTCGCTTTTCTCTTTTGTTTCAGATGTTAACGTACATTTTTTACATCTATACACTCATTATAGTATCCTCGGCATCCACAAGTTATCAGTATGTCCGCGTTTCCAAACCAAACAGCGTACGTCCATCCAAATCATCGTATTACGTCTCATCAAAGTCCGGCAGCGGAAGATCTGCCAGAAGCTATCACCACTCCCTGAATATTTTTGAAGATAACGGGAATTTATTATCGGACAATCGAATATTTCTACCACAATTTACTAGTGATGGTGACTTGAGTTTCAGTCCAGAAGAATTAGCCCAATTTTCACATGATTTATCAGGTTATCCACTTTATCAAATTAAAATATTATAAAAACGTTATTGTTGAAAAGAATTTTGAAAAATACTAATAGTGTAAGAACGTTCGTTTTTTAAATATTTATTTTGTGAATTCCAGGTTATCGTGATCCATTACTTTTAACTGGTAGAGCGGCGCAAATCGCCGTCAGATATATTTATGGAAAGGGTGAATTATTTTTCGGGGATTACCCGCACGTCAAAGCGTTGTTAAAAAATCAAGACAAGCGTGTAAAAAACGGTTTAGCAGGTCATAAACTAGGATCTCTGAGGATAACTTCTCCATTCCGAAGGTATCCATTTTCATTGAAACATGCATCGTATATTTAATTTATTGTTATTAAACATTTATTGTATTTTTGTAAGGAAATTTTATAATAAAATATTTTAAGGAAAATTGTGTTTTGAATATATTTAGCGTTAAAGAAGACATTTAAATTTAAGTACTAATATACAGGTGTCCTTGAAATAAAGAGACAACGTATGATAAATAGAAGGATGTAATTATACAGGGTGTCCAGAAACTCTCCTGACAAACGAAGACCGGAGATTCCTCTGATAATTTTAAGACAATTAAACCCAAATTCACCTTGTCCGAAAATGCTTCCTAAGGGAGCTAGAGTTCTTTGAAGATGGCGCCTTGTATTTATTTTTTTTTAAATTCCTCCAGAACGCTTCTATTTAGAAAAACAAAAACTGGTATGCTTATTTATCCTCCAGAGATGAATCGATTCCATTAATTGCGAATTTCTAGTACCGGTCATAGGCGTCCGTTTTGGGTAGGTCAACGGTTATTTTAAGGCATAACTTTTTTGTCTTTAACTTTTAAGCATTTGTGACACTAGATTATTAAATTTTCAGGTATTCCAGTACTAAAATGTACTCTTACTTTAATTTACAAATCGATTTTTCTAGAAAACGGTGTATCCTACCGACTTAAAGTAAGAGTACATTTTAGTACTGGAACACCTGAAAATTTAATAATCTAGTGTCACAAATGCTTAAAAGTTAAAGACAAAAAAGTTATGCCTTAAAATAACCGTTGACCTACCCAAAACGGACGCCTATGACCGGTACTAGAAATTCGCAATTGATGGAATCGATTCATCTCTGGAGGATAAATAAGCATACCAGTTTTTGTTTTTCTAAATAGAAGCGTTCTGGAGGAATTTAAAAAAAAATAAATACAAGGCGCCATCTTCAAAGAACTCTAACTCCCTTAGGAAGCATTTTCAGACTAGGTGAATTTGGGTTTAATTGTCTTAAAATTATCAGAGGAAACTCCGGTCTTCGTTTGGCAGGAGAGTTTCTGGACACCCTGTATAGAACATAAATTTAATATTGAGAGTCAATTATGACGTGAACCCCGAAATTAAAAGGACCCTGAAAATTGTATTATGTGACGCCTATGAATTCAAAATATTCAGAATGTGTATCAATAATAAGTACCTCATACATACATACGCTATAGCGTATGTTTACATACGTAACAGCTGGATGAGATGGACAATAACGAAACTATTGCTTTTGTTTTCTTGTCGGTCAATTTTAAGATATAGTCTTTTATAATATAGTCGATCGTAGAGTGGCGTGACAAAATTTTTTTAAATATTTTTGTATTTTTTTTCTCGCTTATGAGAGGGAATTTTGTGAAAATATTTTGGATTTATATTCTATATAATTATATCTTTCCACTTTTCATACGTTGTCTCTTTATTTCAAGGACATTCTGTATATTAAAAATTAAAATTTTAATTATTCATATGTTTTAGGAATGATTGTATGTAAGTAAGTGTAATTTTTTTAGGAATTTTTATTTCCTTTTTATTATTGTCTAATATTATTTTACCTTTTGAAATTATTGTCTTTTTATTTCAAGGATACCTGGTATAATAGGTATTATTTCATAAATAAAAATATTAATTAAATAGAAATTTGTAACAAGTTGAATTGATAAACTGAGTTAAAAAAATATTCTGAAACACGAAACAAACATGAAAATTTGCCCAATATTTTTCCAAACGTTTTACAAATAAGTGCAAGATTTGTAGGGCAAAATAGAAAAGCGAATATTTACGAATATAGAATTTATTAGATTATAAAATCAATTAGAATGAACATTTTCTTAATAATAATAATTGTTGAGGATACATTTAATATATTTTGTAATATTTTTATTTCAAACATTTTTTACTGTTAAATATAAGTAAATGTAGGCTATAGAATTTAAACATAACATATACAATTTTATCAATATGCAACGTTCATTTTCAAGTTAAAATTGCTGTATAAACAGAATTTTATTATTATAGTTGAATTGTAAAGCTTTCTTTAGATTCTAACAAGCGGCATCATTTATATTTTCAAATTTATTTATTAATTTACACATTAGACCGCTTACAAGTGAAACATCAAACTTTACATCACTAGCCAATCCGACGAAGTCTATAGTATGATGAAACGCGTGTGTTTGACAGAAGTAAATGTTGGAAAATACAATGTGTACAAATACAGATGTGTTTCATTTGTTACAAATGCGTAATGCGTGGTTAACGTATTGATGTACTCAAATTTCTTTGGTATATTGGACCACTTGTTTATTTACTTAGTTTTATTAGTGAACGAACTCGATAGACGGTATTTAAACAGGCCATATATTCTTAAGCTCACTAAATAAGTATCAATAAATTCCATTACTAAACAATGGAACTTATTCTCAACTCTACACTTAAATTTACAACGAATATTTAATTGGTAATATTTTAAGATTAGATAAAACCCTATTGTAAACGCTGGTATTGTTGCCAGTAGGTAAGATTACTGAGAATTGAACGCTTGGAAATTTTGCCTAATTATGACGTCAACCAATACAGTGTACAGTCAATACGGTCCGCATTTAATAGTTTGTTGGAGTAGTGATGGAGTTTATCTACTTGCAGTGTTTTTAACACCATGAAAATCAATCTCAGACAGAGTTTCACACTAGCAACAAGATTCTCAATCAGAGTCTCGCAATAAGAGACACCAGCCTCAACAGCAGTTTTATGACAGTATAAGTCGTTGTACGTTTAAAAATAGTTATACATATATAGTTAAATAAATATATTTATATGAAAATTCATTTATTCCTTTAATAACAATAACCGAAGATTAAAAAGTGAAGTGTATACAACCTTACAAACTGTGCAAGGCGAAACAACATCTGGGTCGTAATTCAAGTAACCGGGGTTGAAGCATCACCACCAGAAACCGAAGTCAACCCAAACAATTATATATATATATATATATATATATATATATATATATATATATATGTGTGTGCGTGTGTATGTTATTCTAATGTTCTTGCGGTTGTAATGGGTGATTCATTTGGAGGTACTTTTTTAGGTGGGGATTTAATGGCTGAGCGCGCATGCGACGCGTCAGCGGACTGCGCATTCTGGTTCAGTACTATTTGACATTACGTAATGGAAAGACTTAGCCCGGCACAGCGTCTACAAATTAGTACAAATAGTACAGCTTCATTACGAAAATGGGCGTTCTACAAGGAATGTGTATCGTGCGCTTAGAGCAACATATGGGCCACATAATCGGCCTACCGAACGCACAATTCGCTATACCATCAATAAGTTTGAAACTCAATTTACAATAATGGATAATACGCGACCACATAGACCTCATCCAGCACGTAGTGAAGGAAATATAGCGGCGGTAGCAGCGAGTGTACGCGAAGACCGGGAAGAATCAATTCGTCGCCGTTCTCAACAGCTTGGTTTGTCGTATGCAACAACTTGGCGTATTTTACGAAAGGATCTTGGTTTAAAAGCATACAAAATTCAACTAGTGCAAGAACTAAAGGCGACCGACCTTCCGAATCGTTTCCGTTTCAGCCGTTGGACTCTTGATAAACTTGCAGAAGATCCACTGTTTTCGAAAAAAATTTTGTTCTCCGATGAGGCCCATTTCTGGCTTAATGGGTACGTGAATAAGCAAAATGCCCGTATTTGGGGTGATGAGCAACCTGAAGAGATTGAAGTGCTACCATTACATCCAGACAAAACAACTGTTTGGTGCGGATTATGGGCCGGTGGAATAATTGGTCCATATTTCTTCAAAACAGAAGCCGGCCGGAATGTGACTGTGAATGGCGACCGTTATCGCGCCTTGATAAGGGACTATTTGCTGCCTGAACTTGTCACCCGTGGTCTACAAGACATTTACTTCCAACAAGATGTCGCCACTAGCCATACAGCTCGTGAAACTATGGCTTTACTGCGAGAACGATTCGGTGAACATTTAATTTCACGCTTCGGACCAGTAAATTGGCCACCTAGATCTTGTGACATCACACCATTAGACTTTTTTCTGTGGGGCTACGTGAAGTCTAAAGTCTACATGGATAAACCGGCTACAATTGAGGCATTGGAGGCCAATATTACTCGGGTCATTTGACAAATACCACTCGAAATGCTAGAACGCGTCATTGAAAATTGGAACAGCAGAATAGACTACGTTAACCGCAGTCGCGGCCAACATTTGAGAGATATAATCTTTAAAAAATAATTGTAAAGAATGGTTCTTTTGTATGATAATCAAGTTTCTTAAATAAATTGGCCTTTTTCATTTGTTCTTTGCTTTTGGAAAAAGTATCTCTAAATGAATCACCCATTATAATGTCGAAGTGGTTTTTCGGATATAATTCCGCGTGTGAATTTGGTTCTGAGAATAACCGCCTGAGGCGCCAACCTGCTTCAGATGAAGGTGAATGAAATTTCGTCGAAACGTCGATATAGGGGTTTCTTCTCAGAACCAAATCCACACGCAGAACTATACCCGAGAAATCACTTCGACATTATACAACCGCGAGGATGTTTGGGGATGGGAAAATAGATATGCCTGGTAGTATACGTTGAACCTATTAAGATAATTACAAATTAAACTTGTTTATGAATGTATACATATATTTATAAAAATTGGCAGTTTACAATATAAAATATATACAAAATACATAGGTATAAGTATCGTCATTAACTCTTTAATACATATAAATCACATTACAATTTGTAATTTGACTTCATTTGGTAGTGTAACAAATAGAGAACATAAAAATTTTAAAAATACAATATTTTGACGATTTTGACGGTTCACAAAAAAATAAGTGTTTTTTCAAACATTTTGTCGAACAGATGCGATAGATTCAGTGAAAATATCCATAAAAAGTATAAATTATTGAAAGTATGGTAAGCTTCATGTTGACCGATAAATGATTAGAATTATTACACAAGTCACCTTTACAAAAACACATATACACTTTCTTACGTTGGACTATTGTATAAGCACATCTCTCTTCGTTATCGGAAGGTCCTCTTTGTAAGCATCGACGTTCAGTTGCAGTCCCATATTCTGCAAATATAATAAGAAATTATTGATATTATATATTCTCCTCTTAAAATAATTGTAAAAATCACGTACCCAACAAAAAAAATATCGATTGAATCATATAAATTGTACATAATTGCTTTACTTTTTATAAAGGACTTAATTTACACAATTTAAACTTCATAATAGTTTTGACAAAATAAAGTACCTAATGCTCCGGATAATACTCCAACAACATACCTGTTGTGTTGTGTTGTATTTATATGAAGAAGAACTCTTAAAGCTTTTCTTTAGTAACAGATCTTCTAAATTAAAAATTCGATTACTATATTTGCAGTTAAAAAAATAGATACTAATTTTTTGTGAAAGAATAATTTCTTAATTCTTAAATTCACTGCATTTTTTTATATCGGCCAACCCAAGGGATTTTAGTAAATATCTTTCATATTAGTACAACTTAAAAACTGTACCTACCATAAATAAAAACAATAACTTAAAAATTATTGTAATTGTATTAGGATACCTATAGAATAAGTGTGTTGGTTTTGCCAGTAATTTGGAATACTACTTACTATCTATCAATAAATTTGATCCAATTTTCTTTCAGTAACTCACAATTTTTTCAAAATAATGCAATTTTATTGTTCTAAAGTAGAGGACAATGTTTTATAGACAATGTAGTACAATGTACTTATCTGACATTGCTTAAATATTGTCATTTGTTAATGAATAAAATCATGATTGGAACTTTGTGGCTTACGCGATAGTTGATTATACATAAAAGAATCAATTAAAAAGTTCGCTTATACATTGCTATTGTCTATTGCAAAATGTGTTACTATAGTTATTCGAAATTAGTAACTTTTTTAACTTACAATTGGGTGATTTCAATTTAAAAATTTAGTTGATGATAATGCAATACAAAATAAGCCAAAAAATTCAAAAAATTACTATAATGTGGGTGCGAGAATAATAATAATATTGAAGAACTGAAAATTTAATATTTATTTATAAGATACTGATTGTAAGTTTTTGTTTGACGTACGCGTATAAATTGTTGTCTAACTTCAGTACTTACATATATGCACTATCAACACTAACCTAAATTAAATTTTGCTATTCTATAAATTGTATTTCCTAAATTAAAATATATGAAACCGACTGCGTACATACCTTCTTTAAACGCATCTTCTGTTTCAATCATTTTCGTACACCATCCCGATGCACACAGGCTCAATTCAGCACCCAACTGTTCCCTGTTGACATCAAAAGGATCTTTACACGTACCCTGCTCACCCCGAGATCTGCACGAATAACATCTTTGTAAAAGTCCTAAAATTTAAAAAATGGGAACGAATATTCAAAGCAATGAAACATCTGGTGATTTCAACGTAACTATTGAAAACGTAACCCGTTCACTAGCAATACCTACATGCTTAAAAATATTTGACATACCTTGACTAGAATGAAAAAAATACGCCAATATAATCGGAATTGTTAACAAAACACTTGATCTAAAGTACATTGTAGCGAAAGAGTTGAACAATATTTAACATTCACTAGCAAAACATTATAAATGACTTTCTCTTTGCCGAACTAAAGGTTAAATAGATACTACTTAATACTTCTTTGTTCTTCTAAGAAGATATATCATATAGGCTTCCGTTACTTACCTACGTGTTACTCTTGTAGTAAACAAAGAACAAATACGGAGGATAATAATAACAATAATAATCATTTATTAATTAATCCTTTCGACTACAATAGTATAGCAACAAACTAATAATTTATAAATATACATATATACATGGCAATGTCATAATGTTCATTTCCTTGAATAAATTTTTACAACTTACTCTTACGCTGATTTCGCTCATTAATGTAATCGCTCTCGTTTGAAGTCTAATAATTCTTATTACTTTTACTGAACCACCCCATACAGTGTTTCATGCGTAAGTTGGGAATGGAAATGTTCAAAATAGTAAATTCTCCCGACATACGTATCTACCCTGTTACCCAATTGATTTATTGCGTAACATACACCACCCAATTTCTTTTCCAAGCAATCAATGTGCTCATTAAAAGAACATTTCATATCTATATATACACCCAAAAATTTTGTCGAGTCTATCTGAGCAACAGTAGGAAAGAAGGTCCGAATATGGCCCTGCATCAAGTGACATTTTTGTAAACTAGCTCAAATTAAAATAACGGGTGTTCAGAAACATTCGAAGTCAAGTGGGCTCTGAACAAAAAAACGTATATCTTTACTTAAGTATCTGATTTGTAATAATTATTAAATGTCAACTGTTGTCTGTCAAAAATCAATCTGTCTCAGACATGACTTCATATTTTCAAGGACTACTTTGACTTCGAATGTTTCTGAACACCCGTTACACTTACTGGATAGCCAACTGTTTTACCGATAGTCTGCTATAGAAATGTCATTCTGTTGTCAACAGGTGGCGGCGAATTAGTTCATCAAAATTTGAATATATATTTAGAAAAAAAGGTTTTAAATATATCTATACGTTAATATGCACGTATAACGCTTTTGTTTCATTATGAAACAGACATGTAAAAAATTTACATATCTGTAACTGTATACTTGGACAAAACCTCGTATTTCCAGCATTTACTTCTGCTTAAGACATATGTTTCTGCCCTCTATAGGCGTCGTCAGTTAAGCTAGTGAAGCAATGTATACAAATGATACAAATCTTTATAAATAGATCTGTATCTGTATATGCCATTAAGCCGGAATCCCTTACTAGATAAAGCAAATTTCATCCTATAAGGTGGCACATATTTAATAAGTGACATCTGACGGACGAAAGAGACTTTGCCGAAAAAAGGGGTCTTTCGCTTGACCAGCTTTTTTCCTTTTTTCGGCAAAGTCTCTTTTGTCCGTCAGATGTCACTTATTAAATAAATGCCAACTTATAGGATGTAATTTGCTTTATCTAGTAAGGGATTCCGGCTTAATGACATATACAGATACAGATCTATTTATAAAGATTTGTATCATTTATATACATTGCTTCGCTAGCTTAACTGACGACGCCTATAGATAGCAGAAACATATGTCTTAAGCAGAAGTAAATGCTGGAAATACGAGGTTTTGTCCAAGTATACAGTTACAGATATGTAAATTTTTTACATGTCTGTTTCATAATGAAACAAAAGCGTTATACGTGCATATTAACGTATAGATATATTTAAAACCTTTTTTGTATATTTACCGCCATCTGGCTTATTTATGGACAAGCCGTATTTTTTCGTTTTTTGTATCGGCATAGCTGGTCAAACGAAAGACCCCTTTTTTCGGCAAAGTCTCTTTCGTCCGTCAGATGTCACTTATTAAATAAGTGCCACCTTATAGGATGAAATTTGCTTTATCTAGTAAGGGATTCGGGCTTAATGGCATATACAGATACAGATCTATTTATAAAGATTTGTATCATTTGTATACATTGCTTCACTAGCTTAACTGACGACGCCTATAGATGCCAGAAACATATGTCTTAAGCAGAAGTAAATGCTGGAAATACGAGGTTTTGTCCAAGTATACAGTTACAGATATGTAAATTTTTTACATGTCTGTTTCATAATGAAATATATTTAGAAGTTAGTTGCTTAAGAATATTTTGTATACTTATTATTAGCTGACTAGGTTTGAAAAATTTGCATCAGTGTGTTGTATTATTGTATATTGACGTATATATAGAGTCACTTAATCTAAAAAAAATAATATGAGATTTTGTTTGAATGGCAGTATTTCAGTATTTTTTACCAAAGCTAAATATAAATTGAAATATAAATTGTAATTAGAGTCCAAATATCTTACAAAAAAAAAATATGTTAAACAATTCCTCCAAATATGATTGAATATTTAATTCGAAACGTTAATTAAATTTTAAATTAAATGGGTAATCAATTATTAAATCAAAAGATGGGTAATTATAAGTAATAAAACTTCAAAACGTTAAATTAGATCTAGAGGTATTAAATACTTTAGTAGGTATTAAAGAAAGTTCATACGAGTTACTCTGTTTCTTCGCTACGTTCACAAGAAAATGCCCACAGGCCGGTATCCACAACTCAATCAATGATTTAATAACGGATGTCACAGGGACATTGCATGCAAATTTTACGGTTTCTTCTCCATTAAATGACACTGGAGGATCCAAAATCATTGGTAGTTGTAGATTAAAAGGTTTCGGGTGTAGGGTATGGTAAGACTTTTAATTAAGTCGGAGCCCGTATAAAAAATGCTGCCAAAAGAAGCTATACTTGCCAGAAAGGTGTTTTCCCTTTTCAAGCTTCTCAAACTTCGAAGTCGGTATACGACAAATCTCTTAAATATTTAACGCTCTACGACGAAAACTCAAAAATCGTAGATTTCACACAAACAACTTTTTCTTAAACGAAAAATACACACACAACTACTATCAATTTGATTCGAAAACGGGCTAAGATCGAATGCCTCTACACGCCGGATGCAATCGGAAACGGTAAGGGAGCGATACCATTATAAAATATTAAAATCAGCGATACAGTACGCGTTGAATAAAATTAAACTCGCAAATGAAAAATAATATACCGGGACACGACGATAAGAATATAAAATAAAAATAAGAAATTACGAATGCAACAATGAAATTCTATATTGGCAGATCTATTGTTAATGTAACGAAAATACTGGATTATGTATGTGTTATGTTATATGTACAATTATATACAAAGTAGACCTTTCGCGCAGTACACTTGACTATTACACAATAAGCAAGTAAGTGAAAAATTTTAACAATATGCAATTCTTTTATAAATTAAAATGTAAGTCTAACATTATTATAATTCATGAAATGAAAACGTGGAAGAAACTTTCTAGAAACTAACTTAAGTTAATCGAATGTAAGTATTTAATAAAATACTAATTAATGCCCTAAATGTTTAAATGTGTCGATAAACAGCGATATGACAGTATATTCCTTAAAGGCCACCCTATAGTTTTGCAATTTTCATTCAAATTTCATGCAATTTTTCTTGGAGTAATTTTGTTTGCACGCATGTGCAATCCAATCATTTTCGGCCACCTGATTACAATTTTTCTGGCATTGCAAGAAATAAAACATGTTCTATTTTTATTGCACGTTAGCTGCAATTCTAGTGTTTTTTTCGGGATTTTATCATACCCAACACATGATAAAAATTCCCGTCTCTTTCCAAATATAAAACCTACATTTGGTGTATTGTCCGGGGTTGTAGTAGCACGTGTTTTCCAAATAAAATAAATGCAGAAGACGCAATAATCAGTAGCAAACTAGTAACTTTAATTTTGCGTTGAATTTTAACCATAAGTGAACCTTTTGTGTACAAATTATGTATGTTACTTTGTTTGTGATAAATATTTGTGTTGGTCAACCTGATTCACAAAAATAGTTTCACGGACTTGCACGTAAGAATTGCAAACTGTAAAGCCACAGCTTAGCGTGCAAGAAAAATTGTTTGCAAATTGTAAAGCGGCCTTTACAACTTACGAACAGCGTGACTCGCATTGTAATATACATATATTTTTCAATTATCACACTTATCACTAGAGCTGAGGATGTTTGCGGTACGGCAAGACCGTATGTAGTGCATCCCCACATTTAAGTATTTATCTAAATATTCTCTGAAATGATTTGCCGGATCTCATAAATTAATAGAGTGATATTTTAGTATGCACTGGATATTGTTATTATACAAAATCATAATAGCTATTTGTATTTATGGATCATAAATAATAATACGCAGGTATTTGTATTTGGTTGTGAATTCAATTTAAACTTAAAACGAATCGTAATATTTTAACGACAAGCCGTCCTTACAATACATGCATTCGAGACAAAGTGTGCAACTCTACGAATAACTTCCATAATTGATCGAAAATGGACATTTTGGAGCTGAAGTAAAGCCCCTATTCTTAGAAAATTTTATTACTGTCGTTAAGAACTATTATTATAAACAACAAAGGCCTTTTATTAGTGTTGAAGTTTTAGTTTCATTGAATTTCCATGTTGTAAGTAGTCAATTGTAAAGTGTTCATTCACAATATTCTAAAACAAGGTGTAAATTTAACTAAAATCCAGAAAAACACATTCTGATAATATATTACTAGATTAGAAGCTGTGTTTATTAGTATTTATTATATTATTTTTATAACCAAATGCAATAAAAGCTACGAAAACAAAAGAAACCTCGATTTATTAAAATCTTGTCACACAGCCTTTCAAAGCCTGGCAGCACATATTTTGCATATATTTTATATATACTACCTACTTGAACTAGGCGAATGAAGTTAGAAGTTATAAGTTATAACTTATAACTTCATTCACCTAGTTCAAGTAGGTAGTATATATAAAATATATGCAAAATATGTGCTGCCAGGCTTTGAAAGGCTGTGTGACAAGATTTTAATAAATCGAGGTTTCTTTTGTTTTCGTAGCTTTTATTGCATTTGGTTATAAAAATAATATAATAAATAGTAATAAACACAGCTTCTAATCTAGTAATATATTATCAGAATGTGTTTTTCTGGATTTTAGTTAAATTTACACCTTGTTTTAGAATATTGTGAATGAACACTTTACAATTGACTACTTACAACATGGAAATTCAATGAAACTAAAACTTCAACACTAATAAAAGGCCTTTGTTGTTTATAATAATAGTTCTTAACGACAGTAATAAAATTTTCTAAGAATAGGAGCTTTACTTCAGCTCCAAAATGTCCATTTTCGATCAATTATGGAAGTTATTCGTAGAGTTGCACACTTTGTCTCGAATGCATGTATTGTAAGGACGGCTTGTCGTTAAAATATTACGATTCGTTTTAAGTTTAAATTGAATTCACAACCAAATACAAATACATGCGTATTATTATTTATGATCCATAAATACAAATGGCTATTATGATTTTGTATAATAACAATATCCAGTGCATACTAAAATATCACTCTATTAATTTATGAGATCCGGCAAATCATTTCAGAGAATATTTAGATAAATAGTTAAATGTGGGGATGCACTACATACGGTCCTGCCGTACCGCAAACATCCTCAGCTCTACTTATCACTCACTGATCACCATCCCTCCTACACTCCAATAGAACAGCATCTTACTTTAAGTGCCTTACGCGCTCTGCGTAAATAAGTATAGAAAATAAAGGTTTTTTTTCAAATGTACTGTACGCGCACATAAAAACCAAGATTAATTATAAAATTAACAAATGCTTTATTTTGAATAAATGAATGAACTACATTAAACTTGATCGTTTTTTCTAGATTTAATTTTTGCTGAACTATCATCATCTTTCTCTTCATAAGTTTCAGATTCTGCATCTTTTTGATCATCATCTGAAGATGAACTTAGAAGCAATCTTTTCCTTCTTCGTTTGATTTCCTCGTAAGTCTTGAATTTTCGTCTCCTCGTGTACGTAATGATTAAGCCGGCAACATAGCACGACAGCGTTAAAGATAATATAAATCCTAAATACATCATATGCCTTAGAAGTGCTAAAATTTGGCGATTATTTACAAATTCGTTTTCGAAGAAAATACGAAAAACCTTGAGTTAATAGACGCGATTTAGGAGCCACAAATATTCTAATCTGTTGCATTCGAATGTCGTCGACGAAACATGTATAATTTCCTTCTTCAGTTTTGGTAACTTCATGGAGATAGAGAGTGTTAAGTGTGTCGACTGTAATTTTTGGTTCCATGTTTGACTTAGGAGGGGCGACGCTTTCTCCTGCTTTTAGCGTTTTACCGTTCCTTTTCCAAACAACGACGTTTTCTAGAGTTGATCTAAGTGGTCATAAGTTCAAATAAAATTCTTTAAAATTTGTCTTTTTACGATTTTTCAGACGTAAAAAACAAGTCTAAAATTAAAATTAAATTCTAAATAGTAATTTCACAAGGAGTTCGTATTAAACCACATAAAAAAACCACGTTGGATACACATCAGTTTTCATATCTTTCGAAAAGAAACTAATACATAAACGAAGAAAATAACGAAAAAATACAGTTATTGTTCAAAATATGAATCAAATATTTAATGGATTTAATTTTTTTTACGAAATCAAAACCAGGAAGTTATTTGCTTAAACAAATCATGGGCTGAAAACGAAAATAAAACCGATTTCCAAAAACAAAAATTTTGCTCTAAAAAGCAAAAAATATTCTATTTTTTATTTTCTTTCGTTATATATTATTTTTTATTACATAGAACTGACCAAACAAAATTTTGGGAGTCGGCGCTAAATTTAAAACAAAAAGAATCAATATAAAATGAACTACAAACACACTAATTTCTGAAACACCATAATCAACTTAAGTTTTTAAAATAAAATATTCATCCAGTAATTTGACAAATATGTATATTAAAGTCGCTCGAGAAAATAAATAAGAAACCATAAGAGGCTACATAGTTGGGCTAGTTGAACGAATTCACAAACTACGTGACTCATACTTATGTAGAGAACGCACAATTTATATTATGGAAATCTCCTATGCTATTTGGACAGGCCTACCTGGGGTCGCCTCCTAACGGATAATAGCGTAATCAGTAGTAATCACACAATCCTAATGCATATGATATTGTTATATTTCCAACTGTTTATGTTATTTATATACTTAGGGAACATTTAATTTAGGAAAAATTATTTTTCTTTTTTATCATTAAATACTGATTATTTATTTAAAAACTTAAATTGATCGTGGTGTTTAACTATTTATTTTTGCTACTGCTTTTACTTTAAATTTAGCGCCGATTCACAAAAGTTTAGCTTGAGGCGCTTAGGTAATAAATAATGAATTAAATAAAAAATTGATTTTTATTTTCGTTTTCGACATTGACATATCATTATAATAGGATAAACTCATGTATAATTTTTTAAAAAATATCAGAACAGTAAAGTTATGTTTATCTTGGAGAAAATCGTTATTGCATGAGCAAACTAATAGGTAAAAAAGTGGTCTTTTGTTTGTACTATAGTCTATTTTTAAACTAAGAGGAGTAAATGGAAAAGCCACATTTACACTGTAAAAGTTACCAAATCAATGACATTCTGAATGTTTTTTTAAATTTTCGTATTTTATTAGTTTTTCTTTATTCATTGAGCTCAAAGGCAACATTTAATTAAGCGTTATTTCCCGCTTAATTTTGAATATAAACTCTACATCAATAAAGTCACAACGTAATTAAACATTTATTAAAAATTATTTACATTAAACACAATCCACAATTATTCAATCCATGAAAACTTACCCACGGTGTTACTAATTTTAGAAACAATAACAGTTTTTTTAAGATTCGGCTCATCAGTTCGCAGCTGTTTATACATATTTAAAACACATTGCTTTTCAGCAACAGATAAATTCCCTATATCTAAACGTTTGCGTTTTTTCGGAGGTGAAAATGATGCTGAACTTGTTGCAACAGTATCCATATTTATATGAATATTGAATAATTATCGATAACTACAGAAGGGTATCTTAAAGGTTTCGCAAATTCTAAAAAGAACGGATTTATTTACGTTAATACAACAATACAACTGAATAGAACAACGGGAACACAACAGAAAACGAAATTTGACAAGCGTTTGACATCGATAGGTCAACACGCAATTTTTGCATAACGTAATCCTACCTCTGAAGCAACCAATCACGCATAGTAATTTTGGCGCGATTAATTTAAAACGCTCCTCTTAGTTTAAAAATAGACTATAGTCCAGTACTGGCTCACGATGATTTTGGACCATCCTAGATGCACCCTCTATCCTGAATCATTAAAATCGGCCAACCCGTTGAGTTGAGTACCTATATACCGGGTGTCTCAGTTATGTTGTTCCAATGGCATACCTCCGTTATCTAATCAAATAAACATTTGAAATTTGGGGTATCTAATAAACACCTAATGTTCTTTAAATTGAGCCTAACATTAATGATCTTTCATTTCCGGTTTAACCGGAAACGATCCTAACTTTTTTATTCTAAATAGCACCTGTATATTTTTCACAAAATTTGAATTCTACGAAAAACTTTCTTTCCCATGAAACATTATACTTCGTATTTAGACTTCAAAACAGAGGTGAAATTGCATTTTAGATATTTAAAAATTGTGATTGTAGAAAATTATGAAAAGCAGTTCATTATTTCACATTTGAATTTAAAGTAGCAAAAATACACTTCCCAAAAATGCATTGTTAAGATCTCTGTTAGAAAAAATATTCATTTAGTTAAGAATAATTTACAAACATTTTATTGAAAGTCAAATAACAGAAAAATAATGTTAAATGAATCGCAAAAGATATACTTATTAATTTTATTTATACAAGAACGGTATTTATGAATCTCTTAGTGGCACCAAACTTGAACTGTGTGAGGCAGAAAAGATTCTAAAGAAAATGTTCAAAATGTCAATTTGCCTCATTGCAACATTCGGCTCAATGCGAATTTGAATTGAATTTGGCGGATTTTAGTATTTGTTGAATAGGAGAACAAGAGATACCAATAACATTCTGTTTCAATTTCTCGAATTGAAATAAGCGGATTCCTAAGCACATTTCCCAAAACACCAACACTGTGCTATTCATCAGTAGCAGTCTTTCTTCTCAAAACGGTTTTTTTCGTTGAAAAGGTACCACATGTCTCCAAATTTGAAGCCAGACGTGTAAAATATATAGCGCTTGGCATATGTCTGTCAGGATACCGCTCTCTGGAAACACGGAAGGCATCACGCCTGTTTTTTCTACATTCCCCATAAATGTGAATCATCTTCAATTTTTCCTTATTTGTAAAATCGTCGTTAATCATTTTAAATAGAACTTTGTTCGAAGCAACTTTGAAGCAAATTTTAATAACACTTATGAACTGTCAAAGTTAACAAACATATAATGTCAAATGTTGTTTTAGTTTCCATAGATCGCTTTGGTTTCTACGATCCCAATTTTTGAATATTTAAAATGCAATTTCACCTCTGTTTTGAAGTCTAAATACAAAGTGCAATACTTCATGGGAAAGAGACTTTTCAGTAGAATTAAAATTTTGAGGAAAATATACAAGAGTCCTATTTAAAATAAAAAAGTTAAGGTTAGGCTTACTTTAAAGAACATTAGGTGAGTATCATGCACCAAATTTAAAATTTTTATTTTATTAGATAACGGAGGTACGCCACTGGAACAACATAACTGAGACACCCGGTATATATAGTTATGTGCAAACAAATATATAAAATTATATATACAGTGAGTCCATAAAGTATGGACACAAGCCCGTAGTAACGTTATTGTGCATTATTTGACAAAATGCAAAGATATGTCGATTAATGTTTTTTATTAGCTATATTTAGATGCTACATTTTGTTTTTTTCCGTCGACCTTGAATAAGTTATGACGTCATTGATATTTTTTTTAAATGTCAACCCCATTTTTTTAATGGATTTTGAAAGCTTTTACAATTCTTATTCGATGATGTAAAAATTTTGGTATCTTACATTAGAAAATTTTTGAGTAAATTGTGTTCTAATTCTAAGTTTTATTTTTGACATTTTCAGTATCAAATTTATAACAAATGCTCAAGATGTTTTCCTTCATTTTGTTGATAAAATCCTAAGCGATGATAAATTCCATTTAGCACATTCATATCAGGACAATTTCGGGAGTGATTAGTCTGGTTTCGTAGATGATGCGTTGTCGTAAAACGTCCAAATTTTCGGGTTGTGTCGCATAGACTTATGATTTTAAGTAACCCCACAAAAAGAAGTCCAATGGGGTTAAATCTGGCGATCTAGCTGGCCATTCAATTGCCCCTCTTCTTCCAAACCATCTGTTAGGAAATGTATTATTAAGGTATTGCCTTACTGGTAGCGTATAGTGCAGAGAAGCACCATCCTGTTGATACCAAAATCTACGATCTGGCAAATGTGGATCCTTATTATTAGGAAAAAGAACCGCTAAAACGGGTATCAATTCATTCCTCAAAAAATTCAAGTATATTTCCCCAGTCAAGTTTCCATCAAAGAAGAACGGTCTCACAATGCGATCGCCGATAATCCCTGCCCATACATTTAGTTTTAGCGGGTATTGGGTATGTGTCTCTTGCATCCAATGAGGATTACCAGTCGACCAAAATCGGCAATTTTGTCTATTCACAGTGCCATTCAATGTGAAAGTAGCTTCGTCAGAAAGCAAAATGTTGAAGAGAAATAGAGGGTCATTATCACAAATTTGCATGAACCGTTCACAATATTCCAAACGCCGATCAAAATTATTCTTAGAAAACTCTTGAACTAAATTCATTTTATAGGGATGATACTTTGATTTATGCAAAAGTTTCCCGACTCTACCCCTTGACGTCAAATTCTCGATTAAGTTGCCGTGTGCTTGTGTGAGGACGTTCTTGAACTGTTAACAAAATGTCAACTTGAGTGTCTAGGGCCGTTGATGGACGTCCACTTTTTGGTTTATCTCGAACGAACCCTTCTTCCAAAAATTTTCTGTGGATTTTACTTACAGTTGAAAAACCGATAGGGTCCAGTTCAGGATGCTTTTCATTAAACAACTCCGCTACTTCCCTAACATTTCGACGTCTATCTCCAAACCCAATCGTCATGAGCACCTCAACGCGTTCCCGTTCAGATAAATGCATCTCAGAGAATGAATAATTAAAACACTTTACCCCAACAATTAGGATTAAATAAAAATGTTGTGATTCGGATTATTTACAATCTGTCAAAAAAATTAACTTGTCACTTTGGGAATGACAGAAAGTTGAAAAATAATTACTCAAAAATTTTCTAATGTAACATACCAAAATTTTTACATCATCGAATAAAGAATTGTAAAAGCTTTCAAAATCCACCAAAAAAAATGGGGTTGACATTTAAAAAAATTATCAATGACGTCATAACTTATCCAAGGTCGACGCGGAAAAAACAAAATGGTAGCATCTAAATATAGCTAATAAAAAACATTAATCAACATATCTTTGCATTTTGTCAAATAATGCACAATAACGTTATTACGGGCTTGTGTTCATACTTTATGGACGAACTGTATATAAATGACGAATTGACAACCTCCTCCATTTTGAAACTCTATTTTGGAGTGATGAGATGTCGTATTTTCGTGAATTCCTCGCGAAAAGATCACCAACCACAACCACGTAGCTAAGAGGTATTATTTGCTCCTGTAATAAATGTAATTTAAGGACTTCAGACGAATGTAGACACAGTAAAATCATTTGACAGCTATTGGAATCGCATTAGACTTTCATAATAATTACCATAAGTTTATCACTAAAATATCGTTTTATTTTTTTTATATTTTTAAATTAGGAAACGATTCATCGCCAAAATTGACCTGAGACTGTACGTACTCTGGGCAAACTAGTGTCAAATGCGCATTTTCCGTTAAAACAATGCTTTTCCTATATTTGAAGCCGGTCTTTTTCGTCGATTTCCAGCCTCTAAATTTACCCTCCACATCTGTAAAATCAGTAAATAGAAAAACATGCATGTATATTTAGGAAACTAAAGTAAATAAAATATTAATTAACCTGGATTACAGGAGCCAGTGCAACTATCGATTTGTACAAAGTCGGGAATGATTTTGGTTAAATTAAATATTCCTGGAGTTAGATCGCCAATAATTTTTGATCGGCATCCTATTTCGGTAGACCTTACTAATTGTAATTCAACTTTTGTAAAAGATTCAGTCATATTTGTTGAATTCTAAAACAATGTATAGTCAGAAGTGTCAACATGCATAATAGAATAATAAAACATTTATCGTAATTTTGATCCGGCAATGCCCTTTCTTCTTTCTGATACCTTCTCCAAGAGGGCGACCACATACTTCACAATCGGCCCAAGCGTCCCAAGTTGTTATAATTTCCAAGTTTACTTTTAAAATATTACGTAAATGAACATATTCTGGACCATTTCCGTGTATAAATAACTGATTAATAGGAAATAAATTTTCTTGCTGATACTTTGACCAATCTGTGATATTACCGCTTTCAATCGTAGTCATATTTACATCAACAACTATAATGCATACATTTTTACTAACGAATACAATTTAATATATAGAGTACTTCCAACTCAAGGTCTGATTTACGAATATAGACAATTATAGGATTTCCGAACAATCACATTTTACCTTTGTCTACTTTATTGGAATTATTCATATGAAGGGACGATTATACTCTGTAAAACTCATATTCTTTACTTTGGCTACCTCAAGTATAGGAAATGCATTAAAAGTGGTAATTGTATGCAAGCAAGTAGAATTTGTTTATAAACATCAGTGTTATCGAACAATTATACCTTATTTACAGTTTACTAATTATGGCATAGTTACTGTTGTCTTTATATTGCTATTATTTTAAAAATGACAGTGTTACGTTATAAACAAAGCAAGTAATATTGTGAAAACTACGAAAGTTGCAACTGAAATATCATTAAAGACGGCATTATATTCAATATGTGTCTTATTGTGATAATTTTTTTGAAAAGGTTCAGTCAATCTCTTGAGCAGTAGTTCTTGACGGTGCCGTGGTTGAAAAATTAGAAAGGGTATTTTCTAGGAAGCTGGTCGTTCTAAGGATGGGCTTTATTATTTAGTTCAAGGATAACCAATCATATTGCATAAAGAATTAAGAGTTAATTAAAGACGCGAGCTAAAGGGTCGTGATGTCGATGAAACTAATATCATTGAAATATTTCTTATAAAAAATAATTCAACATAATAGATCACATGATATGGCCTTTAGATAACCTTAACAATAGTGACTTAAATGAGGCTATTAAATGATGTCAATTTTTTTTTAATAAGCGACCGGTCTAATTTTAGCATGTAGAAAAAAATAGCTCAGTGATAAATAATATTACTAATTAACACATAATTAGAATTGAAGTTGTACGTAATTAATTAACTAAATTAAAAGGTTTAGTATAAATACAAAATGAAATTTCCAGGGTAGATCGTTCGGTAGTTCTTCTTTTATGACCAGTGCGATATATAAATGAAAATATGAATAGCAAATCACAAAGTGTCTTGCGAATTTTAACATATTAAAATTTAATCTATTTGTAAATAATACAATTTAAAACGGGATTAAAGATATTTTGAAATATATGCGAAGTGTACCTAACATTTCTTTTATTCAAACTTTAATCATTTACGACTTACTGTTTCTAGGACTGTATATGCACTTTGTATATAAGTGATTATATAATGTATATGAATATTTACACGTGAAGTATCAAAGTTTCATTATATTATAATAAGCATTGCAAAATCTACTAAAACAACCAAAAACTACCAACATCGCAAATTATCTTAACTTTTATGTTGAAAAACTGTTCTAGTACTACTGATTATTACTGCTATTATTTTCATTAAAAATTAGTTAAATTGAATCCCTCAATAATAATCAATAAAGTCTCATCATAAATTAAATAATTATTTAAGCCCTCCAACCTATTCTAATTTTATTTTAAATAAAATTCTTGTGTTTCTAGAAATCTAGGCAATCAGGACTTAATTGTTTACGTTGACTTAATTACAATTACATACCTAATGTATCATTATGTACCTATTCTATGAAACGCGAGTTTGTTAATAGTTCTGCATAATGAATTCAAAGAATTGTATTAGTATTGTAAAATATTGATTTATATTAAATATTTAAATTAATATAATGATAAATTTACCCTTAACATTTACATTGCTTTATTATTTATATGGTTTACAATACCGTCCGTTCATATTCAGTTTTTAATCTTATGAAAATTAATTATGTGTAAACTCAGGTAAACACATAAATTTAATTTCTAACTTTTACAATTTTAGAATTAAGTTTGTCTTTAAACAAACTGATTACATGCAATTTGTTTAATTTCTAACGAAGACAAATATATTTACCATCAATATAGAAATTTAAGTCATTTTCAATGCCTTGTGCCTGGTATGATTGACAAAAATAATAACTGCTGTCTTCACTCGTTACATTTTCAATCACCAGCGAATGATTTGTATTAACATAAATTCTGCTCAAGTTCCTCTCATTACTCATATCAGGCGCGGCTCGTGATGACGTATTTTGGTTTGCAGTACAATGATACGAGTGCCTCGTGTGTTTTCGGTGTTTACTAAGCAAACGTTACATTTAGTACACGAGAATACACGAAGCACTCGGATCATTGTACTGCAAACCAAAATACGTCATCACGAGCCGCGCCTGACTCATATCTAATTTAAGTTCATTTTTCGTAAAATTGTCAATACTATTTGATTTGTACCAGATTTTAGGTTGCTGATCATCTTTTTCTTTACTACACCATAAAAAAAAATGTTGTGGAAAATTTGCCAGACTTGCTATATTATATAAGTAGTTGTATAATATTTACATGTTTATTTTACATTAGCATATTCATTAACGCTATTTTATTTTTTTAAATTTTCATAATCATACCAATAATTGCATTGAACGGCAATCGTTTCTCCAGTAATTACTTCTATTATTTGAAAGAGGTCGTTTTTCTCTGTTCCAATCGGGTGATTACGTTCCCTACAAAATATTTCTTTTTCTTTTGCTTCATCCTCCAGACACATTATTTTCAATTTTAGATTTAGCAAAAATAGACAAATTGTAAATTGATTATTATTCATGTCTAATTTAAAATTAGGAATCGATTGTTTGCAACTGTTTTATTAGGCGGGACGTAAATGGACTTGCGCAACAGCGTTGAATATTTTAGGTGTTTTTGAATTTAAAAAACAGCATCATTGATAAGAAAGTGGATGGGTTATAGTGCATTCGTAAATATTTGGAACCATATATTTTGAAAGCTTGAGTTTAAAGGATATATAATTATTCAAATGCTTTTTATTATACCACAAGACAGCTATTTATAAACGGTAATGAGATTGGGGCGCTACGCGCTCTACTCCCAGAATTCCCAATAGCCGACGTCAACATGGCGGACGAACTTGAAAGTGAGTTTGTTGATAATTTTCTAAGTAATTAGGCCCACTAACAATAGTTAGTGTATAAATTAAGTTATATAAATAATCCGTATATTATATATTTTCATACTAATTCATTAGCTTTGGCAATCTGAACTTCAGTAAAATAAAATTCGATAATAGAAGACACAACTGTGATATGTTCAAATTTGAAAATGGTAAAGCTCCAAATTCAAATCATATTCATGGGAAATATTAGCAGAAACGTAATTGCGTATTTCATGCAATTACACTTTCAAATCATTTTTAATTGAGAACACTCTAAGAATTTATTATAATAGGTAAGTCTATAAACAAATATTAATGATAATTTAAATGTTTATAGATGAATCAGCAGCTGCCTTATTGGAATTTAAAAATGGAAGAAAATTATTGTCAGATGAAATAAACATTAAGGAAGAGGTTTTAGATGATGATAATGACTCAAATATGGATATTGATGAAGATGTACCTAGGTTAGGACCGGCTACTTTTGGTCTTCAAAGAGTGGGTACTCCAGCTACACCAAAACCATCACCTTCCCAACCTACACAAGTACTAAATGCAAGAGGAATGCCTGCACGTATAAGAAAAAAGAATCGCTTGTTTTACGATGATGATATAGTTAATACACCTCATCACAGAGTTCCATCTGCTAAAAAGCAAAAACCAACACCTACTAAAAAACAGAAACTTTCAACACCAACAAAACTATCAAAGGATCCCTTGAAAAATACGCCAAAAAAGTATATTTCATCCAAAGATTTGAAAATTACACAGGGTGGCGGTTCACCACCACCTTTGCAATCGCCAGATCGAAAAATTGGTCAAAAAATAGGAATGAGGTTACGAAATTTATTGAAATTACCAAAAGCCCATAAATGGGTGTGTTATGAGTGGTTTTACAGTAATATTGATAGGTGTCTATTTTCGGGTGATAATGATTTTACTATTTGTTTGAAGGAGTCGTTTCCAGAACTAAAGACCAGAGAATTAACAAGAATTGAGTGGACTAAAATAAGGCGAATGATGGGTAGACCCAGACGATGTTCTCAAGCATTTTTCGATCAAGAAAGACTTGATTTAGAGAAAAAAAGAAATAAAATTCGAGCTCTACAACAGCGCAAAGCAACGGATTTCGCGAATTTTCAAGATTTACCATCAGAAATACCTATGCAATTAGTGATTGGAACAAAAGTGACTGCTCGCTTAAGGAAGCCACAAGATGGATTATTTACAGGAAGTATAGATGCAGTAGATACATCAAATAACACGTATCGCATAACTTTTGAAAGGCAAGGTCTAGGAACACATTCTGTACCTGATTATGAAGTTCTTTCAAACGAACCCCCTGAAACGATGACAATTTCCACATTTCAAAATAAATTTAGGTCACGAAATGGTATATCACCATATTCTGTTGTCAAGAGCCCACCTTATTCTTCCAAGTTAAAGAAGGATCCCTTGTTATCAGTTTCCATGATAAATAGGCCTATATTTATGAGTGCGGATCGTATTGGTGGATTTCCCATTAAATTATTAGAAAAAATGGTGCTTGTAACAAAAATATTAGCAAAGAAACGAGAGAAGATAAATTTATTAAAATCAATGAATTCAGAAGCTGAAAAGTTTAATTCTTTTAATAGTAATGAAATGTCGTTAGGGGAAGATTTTGAAAGAAGGTATGCAAATATTTTAATAGATTTAGAAAAATTGAATCGTGATCTGCAAAATTATTTAGATGAAATGCAAAGTTATTGTCGTGAAATTGCCCCCGAACCAAGTGTTGCAGCAATGCTTGCTCCTAGTCATTTAAGAGAAAAATGTAAGACAGAAGCAAAAGAAATCGTGCAAAGAAATAATACAGTTATAGCTCCAGATAAAGAACCTGTCAAAAATACATCAATCTTGGAATTAATAACAGATTTAACAGCCCTAATGTTACAAGTTAAGAGTTTATCCGATTCAGATCAGAACGCTTACGAATTGCACGTGCTGCAAGGCACGATGGAACAAATTAAAAGAAAGCTCAGTCCAGATAATAGTCTCAAATTTCAAAGTAACGTGGAAGTTCACATGAAACACATACAAGTCGGACTAAGTCAGTCTTCAATCTGCAATCCAAACTTAAGTCCCGTTCTCAGTTTACATAAACAATGATACTTTACTATTGTAAATGTTATTTTATTATTAAAACTTTTAAATTATTGAACAGATAATTTTATGGCATGCCGTTGCTGTGCAATAATACATATAAATTTTTAGAATTTTACACGAACAATTTATTTGGAATAACGAAGTCAAAGCTTGAGATAATTTTAGTGTATACTACATTTTTAAAAAAAAAGTGTATTTTTTTGGTATGACTGTATTATATTTTCTTTGTTTCTATAGTTTATTAATAAATTATATACATTATTATACTTAGCTTTAGTCTCGAACCTTTACTCTTATATGTATTACTGAAATATTGTATATTTTTTGTACACACAAAGTATTAAATATAAAGAGAATACTGGTTTAATTAATGAACTGTAAAATTTTGTATAGAACACGATATTTTTTAACGAATGTGAAATACATTGGAAGTGACGATTGTATATTTTTTGTACAAATTATAAGGAATTTTCAGCATATGTGTTTTTCAATACATCATTATATATTTACTACATATTTCTTCCTATCAAAGAAATATAATTTATTAAAAATAAGCATCGATATTAAAGGTAAAATATGACCGTATTAAAACGTTTGGTAATCATTCAGCAAACTAATATTTTTATATTTCTAACAATGGAAAGTTTGTTTTACAGCGTGTCCCATTTAAAAAGGTGTTTCACGCATTCATATTTTACAGTTTTTTTCGATTTGGACTAGAAAATAGAACATATAGAGCTCGATGCTTTTTAGCTTGTCACACTAACTTTTTATCAGTTCAAATGTGAAATTTTACAAGTAATATATTTCGACAGTATACTTTCTGACATTGTTTTACTAATATTTGGTTTTTTCAAATCAAGGAGTCAAAGTGAAATTGTTATTTTGTAAAACGAATGGCTCCTGAAATCTAAAATTTGCAGTTTTTGACTCTAAATTTATTTTCAAAATATTTATGTATTTATCTAGTCAATAAACATGATTTCCCACCATTGATGTCGAAATGTACTGTCGATGATTATGATTACGAAAATGCCTCTCTCTATTTTAAGCAAAAGATATTTGATGAAAATGACCAAATGTTACAGATTACACAAACTCCTTATAAGATACTGTTTTCTTAACCCTAGAATAAATACTAAGTATATTTTATTAGACGTTAATACTAAGCATTCATAATATTTATGATTGGAACTTAAAAAAAAAAGTTTATAGAGGATAACGATTATTTTCTACCAATAAAACATTTTTACATGTAAAAACATTCTTTATTAAACATAAATTTAGGAAAACAATAGCTTTATTTAAGTCTACTTCCACAACTTGTTACAAATCTTCATTCGATGTTCAAGACGAAATGCCTTGCTGCATAGATCGGAGAGATTGGTAGTCTTTTTTTGGCGAAGCAGGTGGCACAAATGGTTCGAGATGACGTCGTAGGCACTGAAGCTACGTTTTCTATGGTTTCTCCAATATGTTCACGGATCGAACGTTGTAAAGTAGGCACATTTCTTTTTTTTTTTAACCACGGCTCAATAAGGGTTTCTTGAAGTTTCAGCATATATGCCTTTCTGTCGACGGTCTTTTGGCCTTTTCTTACTTTTTATTGATTGTAAATAATGAACGAGATAATACAACCGACATTTAATAAGCCACAAAATATTTAAAGGGGCCACCTTCTTGTTGTTCTTGAAGTAGACATACTGGAATACATTTCATGGTAGGTATCCACAGCGGATTTTGTTTGGTTATTTAATTTCTTTAATTTTAGGTTTCCAGAAGCAGAAATGTTTGCACTTTCGTGCATGGTTGAAAGCAACAACATTTTTGTTGCTTTTAGCTATGTATGAAACCAGCACTTTTTCTTTACCAAAAATTTTGAGCCTGCTACATTTCTGTTTTTTATATATAACATATCTGGAGGAAGGGGGTCTCACGTTTGTTTTTACGAATAGTTTGCAATAAAGTGGTTTTATATGGTTCTTCAACAGCTCGTCAACTAACGGCACAGGCGTGCACCAGTTACCCATTGTTAAATTGCGAAAGGTTCCTTGGAATGGTTGCAACAGACTCTTTACAAAATACTCCGCTAGAGGCAAACCTCACGTTTTTGTCCTTTTGCCAATATATGGAGTGCATTCATCATATATTTGGAAGCTACGTCGCAAATCATTACAATTTTTACGCCATATTTTGCTGGCTTATTCGGGATGTATAGCAAGCGCCAATTAAGTTGGCGCGAGTAGGGGGTGCGCAGAAGCCGTTTTTAAAAACGTCCACCCCCACTACTCAAGTAATTGTCAGAATACATTTGTCATTGACGTTTGACGGAACATAATGTCTTTGCTAGGCGATCATAAAGTGATACACGCTCAGAGGTTAGAATTATCTGACATTTGATGTAAAACCAAATACAAATCTCCCCACTACTTCTAATCCTGCGCGAACTTACCCCTCCCCGCGCCAACTTAATTGGCGTTTGCTATACATGGGGAAAGGACATTTACCGCGAAAGGCCAGAAACAGCTCGTCTATTGTTTGTAACGAGTGTTCAGAAACATTCGAAGTCAAAGTAGTCCTTGAAAATATGAAGTCTTGTCTGATATAGATTGATACATTTATAAGTTATAAAGAGTGTTCAGAAACATTCGAAGTCAAGCGGGCTTTGAACAAAAAATCGTATATCTTTACTTAAGTCTCTGGTTTGTAAAATTATTAACTGTCAATGGTATTAAGTAAATGTATGAATCTATCTCAGACATGATTTCAAATTTTCATGGACTACTTTGACTTCGAATGTTTCTGAACACCCGCATTTTTACAGTTTTCTATAAAAATATCCCATATTCGTCAAATAACAGCAAAGGGGTCGGCCTTTTTTCTTTCAAGTCTATAGTTTGTTTCAGCCAAACTTAGAAGTATTGGGTCACGGAGAATAGCCTCTCTTATTAACTTATAGCGATGCTCATATAACTATCTTTTTTTAACAGTACGACGTTTCATTTATTTTGGCGCACTTGTCTCTAGGGGAAAATTTTTATTTTGTGTTTGTTATATACTCCCTGTCACTTGAAATTTTCGATCTGTCATCTTTTGTGTAAATTTCGTTTTGTTTGATTTTCTTTGTTTTTTTCCCTTTATTTGTATTAATTCTTCTTTTTTTTTAAAAACTACTGCAAATTCAATAATATAAACTATTGTAAGTAAAATCGAAATAGTTAATTTTTAACTAAATTGAACGTCTTGTAAATACAGATTTAAGACGAGAGTTTTCTAACCTAAAAGGTAAACAACATGCATTTTGAATGTCAAATCGATAAATCAATATCTTACGTATAGCCAATCTATAAATGAAATAACCCTATTGTTAGAAATTAGGCAACAACAAATGCAATCTCCATAAGAGCAATACTTCGAAGATTGGGTGACATAGACTATAGTAGCCTTTTCATCGAAACTTAAACAGTCTAGTAAAAATATAAATCGTTCTCTGCTCATTGTTGCTTTACATTTTCTTACGTCAAAAAAGAAACAATGATGCCAAGTGATTATTTTTAATAACACCTGCAAATATCAAGAGCCCAATATATCAAAGCTAACAAACAATTCATCTTTAATAGCTGGAGAATCGGTAGCGAATTTTACTTTATATTTCGCAACTTGTGCAGACATATTATTTGTATGTTCCAATATTACATCAATAATGGGATCTGAGATAAATGTTTTGAAAGCATCTACTGGAGATCTACAATATATGTACAGTTCATAAAGTATAAGTTTTCAGTTCGTACTGCCCAAGTGTGAACCGCAAATTGTACTTTATCTCTTTCTAACACACATGAACACGCGCTGTAATACTACAGACGTTTGTCATTTTGAGTTAAGACGTACGTCTTTGAAATATTATATTAAATAAAAAGGATAGGTTGTCTAGGAGATAGTCTAATGATATTCGACTTGTCAAATTATTTCAATATTGTTGTTTATTGACTTTGTTTCCGGTATTCTGACTTCTAGGTTAAGCATTCTTCCAATTTGAATATTTATTTATCAAAAATTACAAAATCTGTTTTTTTGAGAACAATACTGATAATAAATAGTAATATCAATTAGTGGCAATAAGTACGAAATTGTTTGATTATTACTTTGACATTTCTAACCTATTTATTTTACAGAATATTTCTTAGATGCCAAGTAAACCTCTTGGTTCTCAAGCGAAGCAGCTTGTATTAAATCTTACAGCCTATTAACAGGTAAAGGAGAATGGTGGACCATTTATGTCCATCGACCGCGTTCATGAGGTAATTCACATAATCAGTTAGATAAGGCGGTATTATGAAATAAGTTTTATTTTAGAGGGAAGCCCTTAATATTTCTAGTAGAACGGTCTACACTATTAAACATCGTAACATTCAGAATCCAGTCTTATCGTCTCCTAGCAAAAAAAGGTCTTGTAAGAAGCCAAAAACTAAGGACTTAGCAGAAGCAACTAAAATGGAAGTTCGAAATACTGTTTACGACATGTATAAAGAAAGTATGTTTTTAATATATTGTAAATATTTATTACATGTTAAAATTTTTCAGAAAAACATCTTACCTTAAAAAATTTAAGCAATGTTTTGGCTATGAAAGAATTTGTTCATACATGTACAACTACTTTAGCAATATTGTTTAAAGATATTAGTTTTAAATATAAGAAAGAGTGTAACAGGAGAGCGCTCACAGATAAATTAAATATAGTCTGAATGAGAAATGTATTTTTAAGGGAATATATGAATAACTTAAATTCAACTTTATGTCAGTTTATGTTCCTTGATGAAATTTGAATCTTTTCGAAAGAGAATAGAATGAAATCCTGGCAAAATGATAATATAAAAAGTGTTAGGAAACCCCAAGACTATGATGGTAAACAGTTTATTATTATACTTATTGGCACAGAAAATGGCTTCATTAAAGGAGTTAGTCTGATTTTTCCATCAAAAACAATTACTGGTGATTACCATGGAGAAATGAATGGTGACTCCTTTAAGCAATGAGTAAATGATCAGCTTATACCAAATCTTGAGGTACCATCACTTATAATAATAGATAATGCTCCTTATCATAGCGCTAGTCAAAATAAACAACCAAATACCTCCTCAAAAAAACAGAAATTATGGAATGGTTGAGAAAAAAGATGGAAGCTATTCACCTGCAATGACTAAGAATGAATTAATTCAATTAGTAAAATATCATAAAGAAGAGAAGATATTTATTATAAGTGAAATAATGTGAGTGGACATGAAGTTTTAAGCTTACCTCTGCACCATTGTGACTTGAACGCAATTGAAATGATTTGGACTAAGGTTAAAAACTATTATAATTCAAATATTGGAAGAAATGGTTATTCAGATGAAAGAGTTAAAGAAATGTGGAATGAAGCTTTGCAACAGTGTGATGAAATTACTTGGTATAATTGTGCTAGGCATACGGAAAATTTCATTAAAAAATGGCATGAGAAGAAGCAATTTCTTGATAGGGCAGAGATTGTTCCAATAATAATGTAAATGACTCAAGTTTTGAGTCAGAATCAAAAACTGACTAGTTTTCATTCATTTTTGTAATATATACTCCATTTACATTAAAAATAACATACCTATTGCAAATAATACAAGTAATATTTTTGAGGTTTTATTTGGATGAAACAGGGAAGTTTACTTCTATAAAAGTTCACTAAACATTAATAAGCAGGTAACTATCTTATTTTGACAAAATATTTTTGTATTTATATTTTGTAGAAGTTTAATATGGTTACATTAATACTGCCATAAAAATCATCAATGTGTATCATTTGCATGCACATAATATAAAGCAGCGAAGAAATTACTGCCACTGGTTCAACGAAACATTACATGATAAAGATCTCGTGGCAAAGTTTTATATGAATGAAGTTTGTTTTTTTCTTATTGGTAGTGTACTAACCTGCAAAATTATCAAATGTAGTTATCAGAAAATCCTCATGTGTTTGTTAAATATTATCTTCATCTAATAAAGGATAATATGGATTTGGATTGTATTATTATACCATTATTTTCTTAAGAAACAATAAAATATTAAATGTAGACTATATAAATGTTTATTTTATGTATAATTTTATAAATGTAATTTGACAACATATATTTACAACTTTCAAAATATTTTAATTCTTTTTCAAAGAGTTACGAACATAACTTTTACATTCTTTTCCAATATATTTAAATTTATTTAAAATATAAACAATATATAAGTTAAGTAGAAATCTAAATTATTCATCAAATTAATACATTCCCAATCTTCTTAACCCAGATATAGTGCAAGAAAATGATTTTGGTAGGTATGTCATTCTTAATAATGCAAACATTTTTAACACTAAAGATCTTTTCAATACCTCATTTCACTATTGATATGACTTGAAATATTTCTTTTTAAATAAATTTTTGATCGAATATTTTCGTGAGTTTATAATTATAAATAACATTTAAAATAATTTGTTCAAATATTAAAGTAATAATTTCGGCATAGTTTTCTTGGATAGAATATATTTGTACAGAACTAGAAAAGAAACAATACTTTTGAACTATTAATGTTCCCACTTTACTCATTATTATTATTTTGACATGTAGGTTATGTATATGCTTTCTTTGGCTATATTGCAAGTAATATACTAAAATTTTGACAATATTGAAACATGACGTTTATATTTTATGATGACAAACGGTTGTTTCCGCGATTGAATACTGACTTCATTTGACTCTGCAGTACTGATTTGAATCATATGCTTCGAATTTGACCTTGAACTGAAAACTTATACTTTATGATTTATGAACTATATATAGCTGGGTGGGTCTTGGGATTACATGAACCAAGTTTCTCTTTGGAAGCCTTCTTTGTAACCGTGCGCCAGCGATAACTAATTCTCCTATTAAGGCTAGTAAATGTATTACTTGATTCGTCAGTTGCTGCACTTTCTATAATCTCCATTTCTTGACCTCTTTGTTCACTAGTTCTCTCGAAATGATCACTAAACCCAACAGTACTTTGATTGGTCCCGCTAATATCGGTCTGAGTCAGTGGAATCACTTTTTCTTCTGAATTAACTAATTTTAATTTTTTCTTGAACGCAAGATACTCCTCGTCCCCACTGTTATCACTTCCATTTTCAGACGGACAACACTAACTTCCAGAATCCAGAAATTGTTCTTTTTCTACGCGATCCTCATCTTCACTGCTCCCATTATAACTTTCATTGATGTTCTTCTTCTTCTTCTTTGTTTTGGGTTGGACGCCACCACGTACAGGCACTTGAGCACATTGCTCTTTGTACTATCCCCAAGAGATCTCTCAGTTCCACTCTGTTAGTCTTGTGTCCTCTATAAAAGACACTATCATCCTCAGGGGAAGTTTGAGTACACTCGAAGGATCCAATAGATCTCTCCCGAAATATTTCTGTCTGGCATATTACATGAAGGCTAGTTTCCTCCTGTTATTCACATCTCCTACACCAGGGCTCGCTAACCAAGCCCATGCTGTACAAATGCTTCCTTAAAGGACACTGTCCGGTTATTAACCCGGTAATTATTTTAATTTCTTCAAATTAGGTTGGCTGAAAGCTTTCCGTCCAGCTCCCTTAGTAGTGTTTTGGTATGGAGTTGACCTTCCGTTAACCTCCATTTATTTTTATGTTCTTTTTCTAGCCATAACCAGAACTCCCTTTTAGCGAAATCCTTAGTGATTCCACATACAGGTTCTGGTCCTATGAAGTTCCTATTAGTACCTTCTTAGGCCAGTTTGTCGGCTATCTCATTGCCTTTAATTCCTTCATGTCCTGGTACCCATATCAGCGACACTGTATTGTCTTGTGCCAGGTTATTGAGGACCTGTTTACAATATTTCACCAGCTTAGACCTGGCAGATGGGTTCATAATGGCTTTAATAGCCGCCTGACTATCAGTCATTATGTTAATTTTTTTGCTTGCGCAGCCGGCTTCCCGAATTTCATCGGCGCAGGCTGCGACTGCTAACAATTCGGCCTGAAAAACCGTAGTATGTTTCCCCAGACATATCGATATCTTCCTTCTAGGGCACATTCCGCATATGCCTGCACCTGCCCCCTGACTAGATTGTGATCCATCAGTGTACCAGGTGCCGGCACCACAATCGATCGAGCGACTTTTTGCCTGTTTCCTGGTCGGTATAAGTATGTTCAGCTTAGCTGTAAACATAATTTCAGGTGCCATACTGTCCACCGGCATATGAAATATCGGCTCTTCCAGTATAGTTCCTGTGATATCTGTATGGCTCCCTACAACCTTATTAGGACACCATACGTCATTGGCCTTCAGTCTCAGTATCGCAGCCATTGCCTCCGCCCTTATAAATAGTTCCAGCGGAGGGAGACCCACGATGGCCTTTTCATTGATGTTGTCGGCATCATCATAAAATAAAAAGCTAAAATTGGCAGCTAACTCCATCAGTTCGTCTGACTGAAGTGGTCTCATATTATCGAGCTTTTTTGACATTATATCACAGATATAAGTCAAATAAACTAGCACAAAACTAAGAAACAGATATACAAGTTTTATTCGAAAAGTTACGCAGACACTAAGCTTTAGTAAGTTTTAGGACGGAGCTCTCGAAATTTGCACATTTATAATGTCAGATGCGTGCCAATACTGGTTGCTGGTGATCTATTCGACCACCCCCGCTTTGAGATTAGATGACAGCTGTGGCCACTCCTACTCCACATAGTGAAATGTGCAAACGGCAGTCTTAAAATTTACGATGCTTCTTAGTGTTCTAGGGTCAAAAATGCACAAAGCCAACTTTTGGTTTGCGTTTCGGTCTTAGTATCTTTAATTTTTTCATTAAAGATACTAAGACCATTTATAACTATATACATACACATAACTACTACTTATCTTGGTAGTACACTTGGTACTTTTTCTTCTTTATATTATTATGGAGTAAAATAAATATAATAAATAAAAAAAATTATAGTAAGCTTTATTGAGCATAAAATAAATGTAAACAATGAAAATTACACTAAAAAAAAACTTATCTAAATACATAGCATCATTTTTTATGTTTCTCCAATTCTGAATATAGCTGATCGGCTTGTTCTGGTGATTTTACTCGTAACAAAATGGGTATTGGAGGTGGTTTTGATTCAAGTGTGGGCAAGCAAACTAACATAACATCCTTTTTACCCATACGCTTGACAGGTATGCTTTTTGATAATATAAAATTACATAATAAGTTTCCTAGGTTGGTGTCTGCACGTACAATTAACTGAATTTTTTCACTATCAGGCACTGGCTTTAAGTATAATGTTCCTACACCTCTATCTCCAAAACTGTCCTGATTTTTAACAAATACTTTACATCTAACAGTGTAGGTGTGTCCCTTTTCAACTACAGGTATGAATTCAACTTTTGGAGGCTCATCTTCTTCCTGATCTTCATTTACTTCTTCTTTAGTAGTGGGTTTGGCAACATTAGTGAATGTGAAAGGTTTTGTAGTGGGATTACCAAACATAAAGTTGGTATTTGAACTAGCTTTCGTATCAGAACCAAAGGAAAACGCTGAAGTATTTGTTATGGTTGAACCAGACCCAAAAGTAAATTTTGGTGTGGTTGTCGTCATTATATTAGTTTCTTTAGTGCTTGTGCTTGCACCAAATAAAGTCGATGTTGACTCTTTTGTCCTTTCATTTGGTGTATCCACTGATTTAAATACAAAGGAACTTAATTCTTTTTTTAAAGTTGTAGATACATCAGATGATTTCATTATATTTTCCACTTTTGGTTTATCTGTTTTAAGAATTTCTAATTCATTGAAATATTTTTCGTAATCTTTAAAAATCGGTTTCAAGTTTATGAATGGATTATTATCTACATGTTTCTTTATCCAACTAGAAACGCTTTCATTTAAACCTTTTAATTTTGAATAATATTCCTCATTTGCTTCGCTATTTAATGTTTTACTTTCTGATCCTTTAAATGTAACATTATCTGTATTATTTGACTGTGGAAAAATCTTTGAAGAACTATTATTTACACCGTTCATTGTTGAAGAATCTTTAGTTGTGGCGAGATTATTAAGAAACGAAAATGCCATTGAAGTTGTTGGTGTTTTGTTAAAAGCAGTAAATGAACTAAACACATTTTTGGCAGGAGATTCACTCTGAAAAAATATGCAAAAGTAAATCAACTGAAGCAAAATTCTTTAAAACAATACCTACATCAGATGATAACGGATTTCGACGTTTTGCCGTTTTGATAGTTCGTTTCTGTAAAACCTCCTCGGATGCTCGTTTGAACGTTCCTGAATCTTCAGGTTCGTCCTTTGCGTTCCAATTTGCCTCAGTCAATTCGGTGGTGGCAACTCGCTTACCAGCCATCGAAATAATTTTCGGATAGTATTTAGGTTATAAATTTTAACAACCTGTTGAAATATAGTGTTTGAAAAACGTAATAATTTTAGTCTCTATTACAAATGAATGAACTATTTTGGTGTCGTGTTTCCTCTATTTTAAAACACGGTTAGTGTAATTTCAATACATTTAACGTCTATCCATAAAACATGCTACTTAAAAATCACTAAAAATTGTAATAAAACATCAAATGATACAAATTGTCATAAAATGACTAGTTCACACAACCTAAAGCACGTGATTTAATAAAGCCACATTCCTGGGTTTTCAATTAATTCTTTCATTTTTTCCAGTTCGAAGGTATTTTAAATGGGCATAATAATAAATTTGTTACTTATATCAAAATATTTAGTTTGGTAAAATGTGTCTGCCCAATTGCTTAAATTACCAACCAATACCAACTTCTACATTAATCCAACAGTACCGCTAAAATTAAAATTTTGATATAACGAAGGTGTCCGGATTTATAGAAGCTATAAGTCTTTCAAGTAAAGTAATTCCATCATATATGTATCTATATTTCAAAAAGTTTTTTATTATATCTTTCTTCTTATATATTGTAATTTTTGTATTTTGATTTGAGTACAATCAGAGTAAATCGGAGAGTGACTTATTCTATAAAAGTTAATTTAATAACGGTTATTTTTAAATTAACATACATAAGTAAAATAATTCGTAATTTCTTATTAATTATGGCGTTATAAGATTATCTTTGTTTGTCATAGATGTTTCACCAATCTTGTTTATTCATTAACATCTGATTTTTTAAACAAAACAATACAATTTTGTAGTTCTATATACATACATATACATACATACATATATGTATATAGACTTGTAAGTACCGTACTATACCGTACTGTACCGTACTATAATAATGAATAATTAATTGAGCGGGTAAGCGGTTTGTCAACTAAAAAACTCATTTATTTTAACCTCTATGTTCGCAGCCATTTGCTACTTCTTCAGGAGACTAAAAAATAGAGTTAAATCTTAGCAGTGGACGTCACTAAACATGTTAAAATAGATTTATATTAAATTGAATGAGTTTAACTCTGTTTTTTACTCTCCTGAGGAAGTAGCAAATGGCTGCGAAATATAAAGGTTAAAGTAAATGAGTTTTTTAGTTGACAGACCGCTTACCCGATCAATTAATTATTCATTATATATATATATATATATATATATATATATATATATATAAATATATGCACATATAGGTATATAAATTTAATAAAAATGTAAATAAAATGTAAGCATTCATATAAAAAAAAACTTGTAGTTTGCTATCGTAAATAAAAGACTAATTCTACGACAGTATATTGTAGAATTTAGGAAAACAATATTTAAATAAACAAAAGATTTGTCATCTTTCGGGAATTTTCTAGATACCTATTGTTAAATCAATATTCTGCATAGGAGAAGATATTGAAAACGTTGCACACAATACCATTGCTAATAAACATTTATTTTAGATATTCTAAATTATATTTAGTTGGATACGGCATATATGTGTATACATATAATAGGCAATAAAGATTGAAAGTTTCAAACCATCAAGTAAATTACGATTGCAACAGTAAACTGTGGACATCTATTGAGTGAATAGTGGAATGATGGAAATTGTGCCAAGTAAGATTTAATAATTACTATTAATTTTTTTATTTCGAATTGTATTTGTAAAAACGAGTTGAAAATTTTAAAATTTGTTTTAATGCTATTAAGCAACTTTTAAGAAACATATTATATCTACAATTTGTAAGATATACGAATTCAAATTCCATTTCTTTCGAAATTTTTTAAAAGGTTAGCATGCTTTTGGCCTAGAAAATATTTACGTAACCTTGATTAGTTACTAATTAGTATATACTTGGTGTAAATAATATATTTATATCATGATTGTCCTAAAACTATTATTTACTTTTAAAAAGTGCATCTCAAATGCAAAATTGTCATGTAACTTTATATAGTTGGCTTTGCGAATTATTTAAACCGAATACGTTTTATACGTCTTCCATGAAAGACAAACAACATGTTGTCATAAACTAATAAATCATCAGTTTTTTTTTTGTAGTAAAATAAATACCAAATATAAATTTCATTTTCATTGTATCAATTTGGCAAGTATAATACTGTTGGTTCTATTTTAAATAAATTTCAAAAACAGAAACAAGGTTAAATTCTAATGTGTTTGATCAATTTTTGAACAAAATTGAATTAAAGGCGTGATGTTATTTGTTATATATTCAACGGTATAATAAAAACATTGTTATATATTAAATATATAATTTGCTTGATAGAATAAAGCCATGAGGATTCAAGAAATTTTTAGATCAAAAAATAATTTGAGAAATTCCTTTTCAGAGAATCTTTTCGTTTATTATATTCCTTTGTTTTCAATTTAGCGTTTTTTATCTCAATTTCTATTACATTTAATAAAATATAATATTGATCTATAATTTATTATCTAATATCGCAAAGGCTTTTTTGCAACATTAAAATGATATTTGAGATTATTGTTGAAAAAATCGGATAAATCGATTCTTATTTGAAATATATATATATATATATATATTATACTTAATTAAATTGATCTGAATTTCAAAATTGTTTTTTAAGTTTTCGTAATTTATAATATTTCGGTTTTCTCTCCATATTTTTGAAAACATTATTGGTATTTTTGAAATTAAATGGTTAAAAAGTTATATGAATATCTGAGATTATAAATTGAGATATTTATATATTTTAAAGTTTGTATAAATATATTTTGACAGTTTCATACATACAAATAAATAACAAATGTGATTGACATTATCAAATGTCATTTGGATTTACGTTTACGGAACAACAAACACATACTAATATACTACGTGTCCGTAAATGTTTGAAGCTGACGTCTGTCAAAATGTATGCGTTTTTCGTTCTTTAAGTTCACCAATATATACTTAACCAAAACTTGACAGTAGCTGTCAGCTTTAATCATTTACGGACACCCGTTATATGGGTCTTATTCTAATAAAAATTTCAAAGTAACCTAGATTGACTTTTCAAATGAACACACGTTGTGTAACTATCGAATGTTACTATCGAATGCAAAAAAAAAGTGGTAGAATCATATTTTAATCGATTTAAATTAGGCTATGTGAATGTAGGATATATATTAAATGTAGGCGTCAAGTTTAAATATTCAAATAACCTATAAGTGTCAAAGAACATATACGTTGATATACAGATAGGTGTAAGACCCGTATGACACGAGCGAAATTTTGCAATAAATTTACATGTAAATTTTCGTAAAAATATTCTTGAAAAATATTCTAACAATTTTCATACTTTTTGGATATTGTTATAAACATGTATGACATTCATGCATTATTAATATTATTATACACAAAAATTGCACTTGTGCATGCGTAATAGTGTGTAAGTTTGGTGTTATCGTGGTAAATGTTGTGGTAAATTAAATTGTCAAATTCTTTGATTACTTGATTAGGTGTATACCTACTAAATTTATAACATAATTTCTTTGAATTATTTAGTCAAAAATGTCAAACATCACAACATGTGTTAACTTTACCACTTATATTCCTTTGCGCACTTTTTCACGCAGACTTGCCAAAAAATTTAGAATCGATTCGAAATAATTTAGCTGCTAAGTTTTGTAGAAAATTTAGCACGTATTGTTTTGTTTTACACGTTGCGAAATTTGCATATTAATTTCCATAAAACTTTACATGGAAATGTATTGCAAAATTTCGTATCGTGTCAAACGGGCCCAAGCGTCAAAATATTTGACACTTGCAAAAGTCATTTTTGACACTTGCAAAAGTCATTTTTGACTCAAAAATGACGTTTGCACGTTACTACGATTTCAAGTACCTTAGCAGCGTCACAATACTAAAATGTTTAAAAATTGACTTTACATATAACATCACTACTGTACCACTTTTTTTGCATTCGATAGTACCACAGATCAGTAATAATATAGATGTGTAACTTAATAGTAAAATAGATCCCTATATATAGCTTGTTGACTGGGATCCATATGGGGAAAGGGGATAATTGTGTATGCAATCAACATAGTTCTGGTTACATTACTATTGTGGTTATTTAAATTTTATGTATGAAGGAAAAATTATATTTCATTCGATTAACTTCTGTATTGCAATCAATGTATATAATTTATAACCCATTACATAAACTTCTTAGACATATTCAATGCAGAATTGAATCGAATGAAACATTCTTTTCCTCTATACTCTATTTAATTTTTCCACCTTATTGAATATCTTCAAAATATATATTATAAAATGTAAATTCAAATGAAAATTACAAACAAACGTAATTCGTATAAAAATATATTTAGAATCTATACCAACTCTTATGCTAGATAAATTTAAAGAAATACAATAGTATTTTCAAAAATTGTCTATTTTGACGTTTCAGAATATGACACTATCCAGTTAATATTAATCTAAAAATCTACAACTAATAATATAAAAAAAATGGTAAAACTATACAGTATTATCCATAGTCCTAAATGCTACTTACACAAACAAACAATAAATCCAACGAAAGTTTATAACATATAACACGGGCACGAGATCATAAAATTTAAATTCGGCGAATACTCATCGATCAAGATAGCCAACATTAAATTTTACGTTAACATATGAAATTCCTACCCCAGAACAACTTCTAAATGCAACACCCTTGTGATGTTTAAGTTGTATAACTAATTTCCTTCCCCTCACCTTGTTTGGATGCATTACCCCGCAAAATTATACACGGATAGCCTATCAAACTAACGGGTGGGTGTTCATGTGAAAAGTCAATCTAGTAGCATGTGATTTACTGAGAACATTTTCAAGTATGTCGTAAATTCAAATTTACTACTTAACCTACGAAGTCGTATATTTTGACAGTTTCATACATACAAGATTGACATTATCAAATGTCATTTGGATTAACGTTTACGGAACAACAAACACATATAGGAAACGCCAATTATGTTGGCGCGAGGAGGGGTAAGTTCGCGCAGGATTAAAAGTAGTGGGGAGATTTGTATTTGGTTTTACATCAAATGTCAGATAATTCTAACCTCTGAGCGTGTATCACTTTATGATCCATTAGCAAAGACATTATGTTGCGTCAAACGTCAATGACAAATGCATTCTGACAATTACTTGAGTAGTGGGGGTGGACGTTTTTAAAACAGCTTCTGCGCATCCCCTCCTCGCGCCAACTTAATTGGCGCTTGCTATACTAATATATATATGCTATCAAAATTTCAAAGTAACCTAGATTGACTTTTCAAATGAACACACGTTACACATCTATGTATGTACATATGTATATATAACGAGCCAAAAAATTCATAATTGGAGTAGACTGTGAAATTGTGTTGGTACTTTAGCCACATCCACGTAATGACACATTACTTGATGCTTGACAGTTTCATTTGGTTTCATTGTAAAAAAAGGTTATGCATTGAAATGATACTACGACAAAAAAGGAAACAAACAATTTATTTAATATCGAAATCATAATCAAAATTTACATATAGCTACAGAAGTTGTTGAAAATGTTGTCCATTTACATCTAAACAAATTTAATTTTCTTAATAAGAGTTTTGAAAAATTTGACACAAACTTATAGTTTCAATGTCAAATAATAAATGTCATTATGTGGAAGTGGCTAAAGTACCAACCCACTTTCACAGTCTACTCCAATTATGAATTTTTTCAATGGCTCGTTATACGTGATTTGTGAATAGTACTATCAAATTAAAAAAAAAGTGGCACAGTAGTGAAGTTATATGTAAAGTCAATTTTTAAACATTCTGTCACAACAAACTGTCACAACCAATATTATTATTGATCAGCCATGTTTGAATATTATTTTTATTACAAGATGATGTTAGACTTTTATTTTTAATAGCATTTGCTACTCTCTATAATAAACAAATATTAGTGTTAAAAACGTGTATAATATAAATAATAGAAAATATTACCTGTCGAAAAGCAGAAAGCGGGAGTAATGGTCCATTATTATCGCGTTCTTTTTCGAAAGACCAGATAGAATGATTTCTTTCACTTCTTTATCTAACGGTTTCTGCATGATTTACTTGTGAAAAAAACTGATCCTATATATAATATTGATGTATAAATACAAAGAAATCGTAACTTATAAACAACTAATTCGAATGACATTTGACAGAATCCAAACTGGCAACCATGCCTAGTTCTGGCAACATAATATAACTATTTACCGAATAGAGAAAAATACTAGGATTATTAGGTATTATTGTAATTTAAATGTTACTTGGTCCGAAGTAACTATTTATCACGTGTCGCGTCTGTTATCGTGAAAGACCTATATCAAAATTATAAAATATAATTACTAAATATGTTGACTTTAACATTTCTCTTAGTTATTCTTCATTTTAAAGAAACTGTTGGATATTTTTACATACACAGTACAACATTTTTCAGGTCATTGATTTGGGACTCAATTCTGAGAATTGCACGTGAAAGTAGCCCCACAAAGAAGAACTTCTGCATCATTCGTTTTATCAAGTTGGCTGCATTAATAATTTAATGGCTGTGGAATAAATAACCATTTTGTTCAGAGTGAATTACATTTTAAAACCAGAAGAACATTGAATATTTCAATATGGAAGTGCCCAAAATTGGATTATTTTTGTTACGTTTGTGGTCATATCGTCCCAAAAATAGGCAAACAGGATCGAAAAAACTTGTTTACTGGGGAATTTAAAACAGCGTATTGTCATTATTTTGATGAAACAGATTTAAGTGGTGCAAATTTTACGCCGAACACAGTGTGCAAAAGTTGTTATAATACCCTTATAATGTGGATACATGGAAAAGGTGTACAGTTTTCTTTTATGAAGCCAGTAATTTGGGTGCAAGACCTAACTGGACATGATGAATCCAGGTGCTACGCATGCATAAATTCTGGTTATGGATTGAACAAAAAAAAATTGAATACAAAAGTATACATTCCCGCTTTTACTGCGACACTTCCAGTACAACTGCTGTTACCGATCCACCTAAACCTCCGAGTCTGGATACTGTGTCCCGCAAGCCGAAACCGTTTTCACCAATCCGACCAATGTGAATGATGCAGATTGGTCACCCGATATTGAAAATAATGCACCACAACCGATAACACAAATCGAAATGGATTACATTGTGGCTAAGATGGGACTATCACAAAAAAATTCAGAATTTTTGACACCTTTTTGGAAGCGTAAAAAAACCGACAGAGCAAAATGTCAGCGCAACATCATACCGAAAACGCCAAGCTGATTTTCAGAAATTTTATTCCGTTGACGAAGCAAATACGTTCACTTACTGTCATGATATCCCAGGTTTAGTGAAAAATATGGGAATGGGTTATATCGCTGGCGACTTGCGTTTATTCATCGACGGTTCAGTTTCAAGTTTGAAGGCTGTGCTGTTGCACAAAACAAACAAAAAACCGACCATTCCATTGGGATTCAGCACAACTATGAAGGAAACGTATGAAACATTGGGCGAAATTTTAGAGAAAATCAAATACAATGTACACAAATGGAAGATTTGTTGTGATCTAAAGGTTGTCAACATAATACAAGGCATTATATTAAAGGGCGGTTTTCCAAAATACTTCTGCTTTCTTTGTAATTGAGATTCGCGATACACAGGGAATCAATATCAATGTAAAGATTGGAAAGCAAGAACTTCCGAGCTCGAGAAACAATTAAAATTACGTAATTAACCTTTGATAAAGGATGTAGATGATATTTTGTTGCCATCGCTCCACATGAAATTTGGAATAGCTGGGAAATTCGTTCAAGTGGTAGTCAAAGATATTGAGGACGCCCATGACTGCTTGAAATCCATCTTTCCAAAACTCAGTGAAGCTAAAATTAGAAAAGGTACGTATCGTTGTCTGTATTTAAATATTGTCATATCTAAATTTGTTCACTTCGATATATTCGCATTATAATTACCAATAATTTTTTCGCAACTGATTTTTTTTTAATTTCAAACAGTTACTCTGAATGGACCGGATATACGAAAATTAATGAAAAGCGAATCTTTCACAAATATGCTTTCGAACCATTATAACCACCTATGTGCATGGGACGAATTGGAACAAGTCATTGAAGGCGTTTTAGGAAAGAACCGTGTACAGAGAGATGACATATAGACACGAGTGGACTAGTTGCTGTATTATTTTGAAAAAATCAATGCATCCATGACGTTAAAATTACATTTGATGCATTTCCACCTTGATATCTTTTTGGCACAATTACCTCAGGAATCGGACGAACAAGGAGAGAGGTTCCACCAAGTGATCATGCCAATGGAAAAGTGATTCAAAGGCAAAAAATTAAATGCATTGCTTGCGGAGGTTTGTTGGTGGAGTTCTAAAATTATGCAGTTTGAAGATAAAAGCACCGTATATGAAGATGACACCGAAATTGGTGGACAAACTGAATAAAACATGCCCTTGAATATTATGTCTAACTCGGATGATGACTCAGAACATGAATATGAACAACCTACGAAGAAAACAAGATTATCAGAACCACAAGCGTCAACTTCAACGAGGATGGATATTGACAATAATTGAAAATGTTCTAAATTTTGTTTCAATGCATAGATAACAATAAAAATCTCATATTTTCTGTAAGAAGAGCTGTAATATGAACCGGAATTTTTATTTTCATGCAAAATAAAGAAGGAAAACAGCATATTTGTGGATTTGTAATCCAGTTATTGAGCAAAAAAGGTGAAAAATGGGGAAAGAATGGGCATTTTTGCGATTTGTAAGGCACTGGATGCACTTTTTTCGAGTAGATTTGTTCCGCTTTTTCTTTCTCCAATTCAATATCTACAACTGTGCTTCAGACACAAAAAAGATATTCCGTACGGTATACCGAGATATAACCGTGTTAAAATATAGGAAAAGTGATCAAAATCCATCTTGAGCACAAAAATTCGTATGGCCATTAAATTATTAAGGCAGCCAACTTGACAAAACGAATGATGCAGAAGTTCTTCTTGTTGGGGCTACTTTCACGTGCAATTCTCAGAATTGAGTCCCAAAAACATGTGTTGTACTGTGATATACATTTACTTACCTATCTATGTCTTATTAGAAAGTGTATTACATACGTGATATATTCAATTTTATAATAAATAAATAAAACTTACACACTTCATGAGTTTTTTTTTGCCAGTAAGCAATTCATAAAATATAAAAAAGTAACTATATTTAATATATTAGCAATTAATTCCAAATATTGGATAGACGATTGTAGCGCTATTAAAAAATGCATATAAAAAAGTTTTCGTCTCTAGTAAAAGCAATTTTGAAAAATGCAAATGGCAATGCCATCGATTTTTATTTAATTAAGCTAACTTATTAAATAAAACATAATTCAGCATAAAAATTATTTTTCAAAATGTCTCATTTCCATTATTAAAATTATCTAAAATTAGTTCAGCAAAAAGTTTCCATAGCGCCGTTCTGCGATTTGGCAACATTACCGAACCTGACATCTCTTACTTAAATCTTTATTGAGGGTTTATTTATTTTTACTCCGTTGATCTCGCAATAATATTCGTATGAATAGAACTGTTCAGTGTGCAATTTACGATTCATAAGAACAGTCGATTGTTACACATTTTGTCTATTTTATCTATTAATACTCGGTGCCGGTTCGTTGTGGACTAGAAATTTATTTAGAAAATTCGTTTTATTTAATTTATTTACCCCTTTAATTAATTAGTTATACTCCTTACACCTTATAGAGAGTAGGTAGAGTACAATTTATGTAGACAATTAAATTGTCTAAATGGACAGTTATTCGAGTAGAAGATACTTAAAATTCGAGATATCGAGTAGAAGATACTTAAACTTTAAGATGTCGAAGTGATACCGGCTATTTTGAATGTCAGTCAAAAGCTTCATAAGTCATGGGTTTAGATCACATTGTCAGCTTTGCAAATGTTGAAAATTTTTTTTTTAATTTCTCTCTCAATCTGATGTAAATCCAAGAATTCGTGTTCAAGTATTTAATTAACGTAATATAATTAATTTTATTTATTATTATGCTATTTTTATTACCGATGAGAATGAAAAGACAAAACACATCAACATCAACATGTTTATTTACAAATAATATAATATACAAACAAGATTATGGTAAACAGAACAAAAGTCATATTGGTAATGACTGAAATACGCCGAAACGGATAAATATAAAAATATTTTGTTAGGTACTTTATATTTGGTATGAAATGTTATAACTTTTATATATAAATTAATAAACTTAATCAACTAAACTAAGGTATCTAACAATTCTTTGGTAAAATGAGCCTTGTAAGGCGAATACTTTTCAACATCTTGTCTGTTATTTAGACTTTGGGAATAGAGCAGTGCTTGTAACATTTCGAATTCTCTATCTTCATTTAGTAGATCTTTGTGGAGATTTTCTAAAAATAATTTTCTATTATCCAACATTTCCTTCGTCTCTTCCAACACCACTTCGTTATGTTGCATTTCGCAAGCACCTTTTGCCATCTCCTTTCTTAAATTTCCGAGGGCTTTCGTGGTTTCTTCCGTGGCCGCCTTCGTCTTATCGTATTTCTTTATGTTGGCGTGAAGCCTCACCAGACACTCTTCTTCTTTTAATAATTTCTTATTCATTCTATTGATCATTTCGAAAAGTTCTACTTGTTCTTTGATCGTGGCTTCGCTAACCGTTGAGCTGGTATCGTCATCTTTCGAATCTTTGTGAAACTCTTCAGAGGACGGTGAAAAACGTTCCAGGGGACTCTGAAATTAATCAATTTAATAATATGATAACACACTTAAATGTATTAACAACGTGCAGAAAAATATTCTGCTCTTTGATTTTTATAGGAAAAATTAAATTATTTGTAAGAATTTTTTTTAATGTGGTCTTTCAAAATCAATATACAAAATTTACAATAGAACCGTATTGTGTTCACAAATTAGAAATATATTTTGTGGATTAATTAACTAATTTAACTAATTACTTTAAGTATGAAATACAATTTTTCTAAGAAAAAATTAGTTAAGCGAGTAATAGGCGATATTTATTTTCGATCAATTTGTTGTAACTATTTTCTAAATTTTCCAATTACTTTGTGCAGAAAATACTATGGAAGGTTGAAAGACTTCAGTATACATATACAATGATCGCTCTGAATGGAAATTATTAATGCAAAAGTCTTGTAACTAACACTAACCTCTGTCGAGCAACTGGGTTTATTGTGATTACATTGTTCACTATCGCCTTCGGTAACAACTCCACTATCGCTATTCTTATCAGCTATTATTTGTTCGAGATCATTTTCAGGATCCACCGCTTCCGAAAGACCCTTCAAATAGGTTTCCAGCAGATAATTGCTGCCGTGTTTTCTTACTCTGGCTCTGTGTGCTTTGTCTTCAAGAAATCCAATTTGATGTTCACTGTGCCTGCAATAATAATAATAACTCTTCTAAGGAATACTAAATATTCAATAAAACAAAGAACATTATGAAAATGTAATTTAAAATATTTTCAATCTACCCACTTTCTGTGTATATGTAGATATAGTTATTGAAATAATCTAAAAGCAATTTTCCGGAAATGAGCATTTTATAGTTTCGATAAAGTTAAACAGAGACTCTTTCTTCGGAAATTTTTATTACGGCCTGACGAAATATAAGTGTAGAGGTACTTTATCATTACAGAAAATTTTGTTTTCATTCAACTATGACACGTTAATTCTCAAGTACCTACCTATTTGTGCAATATTTTAAGACGGAGAAAATTTTAAACAAAATGTCGGGCAAAAAGAGTTATACTGAAACTGGAGAAATAGTTAATGTAAGTAAGCAATTACGTATTTATGACGTTCCATGACAACCTCACAACATAAAAATTATATGAATAATAATACCTATTAATAATCCACATTTTCGTTTTTAATTAACTATTTTGTTAATACAATAGGTGTTAGTAATTATCGGATTGTTTAACTTAATAGAAGCACATTATACCGTATGTGTTAAATATCATTAGGTATAGAGAATCAACGTATGAGTACATACAATGTATACGTACATGAGAAAACCAGTCCAATGCCAGCGAAGACCGCGACGACTGACGATTGTCTCCGATACCGATTGACTGGAAATTTTGAATTCAGTCTAGCTGCGGCCGTTACAGTTTGAAAGCGTACAATAAAATTAATGTATAATGGCTCTTTATACACCCACTGAAATGCTTCAGTTAGTAAAATGGTTTTATGCAATGGTGTGCATGAATTTGTTTGCGCTGACTTTTGCAGACCGTTCTGTACCTTGCACACGAACAATTTATAATATTATAAATAAATTTGAAACTTGTTCCTGTCTCAATAACTGCACGAAATGCAAACCAAGAGAGGTATCACCACCAAAAATTGAGGAAAGAGAACGACGGGATGTATTAATTTGTAGTATTGTGGAAATTGAGTGCTGCCGAGGAATTGGGCACAAGTAACACAACTATTTCACGTATTTGGAAACGTAATGGTTTAAAATGTTGCAAATATTCGAAAACTCAAGAAATATTTCCCGAGGACAACTTCCGGTAAATGAAGTTTTCTCAGGACGTTATGGAAAAGATACATCGAGATGAAAATTTCGTTAAAAATATTCTCTTCACTGATGAATCAACTTTTCCATTACACGGAAAGCACAATCCCTCTGTTCTTCGATATTGGGCTTCGGAAAATCAACACCGGCATTTTGCAAATCGCACTCAGTATCCTCAAAAACTAAACGTTTGGGCAGGTATTTTAGGTGACCATTCTATAGGCCCCTATTTTATTGATGTTATATTAAATGCCGACAAGTACTGTTGTGAGCAAAAAAAGAAACGGGACACTGTTTCTGGTTGGGTTTAAATTATGACTACTTAAGTGGCTATCTTTACTCATAATAGTAAGTCAGGAATTGTCAAAAATGTGTGTCTTATTGACATTTAATAAACATTTTTAAAATAAATGTAAATAAAAATTACTAAAAACGATAGAGAATGATTATTTATTAAATTAAAATAATTATTACATTAAAATAATTAGTATGTCGTCATTCCACCGTTATTATTAACTGCATCTAATCTTGTAGACATTGAAGCGACAATATTTTGTACAAAATTTGTAGAAATTTGATGCCAAGCATTATAAACAATCTCCCAAAATTCTTCCTGGATAGAAGCACTATCTCATTAATCTCCATACATTTTCAATGGGATTTGGATAAGGACTGTAGGGCTGGATATCTCAAGTTTAAATTTCATTCTCTTGTAACCATTGTGTTACAAGATGGGACAGGAAATTGTGTTGTTCTTATAGCTTCCTTTAATGTTTTGAAAGGGTTGTGCCTAATCTCAGTAACTAATGTTTCGTCTTCCTGCGTATTCGAAATTTTGTTAGGTGCGGAAATTATTTTTCGATTTAAATTATCCTCTTCCCTCCATTTTTTTTATATAAACTTGCGGCTGAACTTTTACCAATATTAAATTGAACCGATACACTTCTTAATGATTTCCCATTTTTCAAACTAGTAACAAGTCTAGCTTTATCAGTTTTCGAAAGATGCGCCATTTTCAATTTTGAATTATCAACTATGATATATAATTTGACGTTAGAGTTTGAAAGTTAATCAAATGTACAACGCTAAAAAATAAAGGAAATTGATATAACGATTTTGACACTGCCCCGTTTTTTTTGGCTCACGACAGTACTTCCCGCCATTCAAAACATTGGAATAAATCAGGAAATCTGGTGATTTTTTAATCAAATGGTAAATCGAATCTAGTAATATAAAATTTTATAGGTTGGCAACAGTGATTCAAAGTAAGGCGGCCTACCATTGACAACATTGCAAAAAATTGCGTCATACATTAGGTATGACATGCATTATCTGAGTCCTCGCCACAAGGTGCGCGCTTGGATAGGAAGTATGGTTCCTAAAATTTTGTAGTTCCTGTTAAAAACCAACATGGCGCTCGTATCGATATATGTATATCTAGTGACTTTAGAAATCCAGAAATGTGTATGTTACGCGCCTTAATTCCAAATTTTGTGGGTAGTGTTATTAACCTGTCCTGTATTGCAATTGTTTTTGTATTGTAATGTGCCAGATATAGCATTTTGTGTGGAAAACATATAATTTGTATATATATATATATATATAGTGTGTTTTATATTTAGAGTATTTTATTTAGCAGACTTTTGGTTATATGTATATGTATATTTACAAGAAAAGTGCATTTAGGTTAAAGCATTGTTATCGGACAATTTGAAAAACGCTACAGTTTTACAGAATTACTAGAATTTTCAAAATAAAGAAAGCTACAGTATGACAATTATGAGTTTTTTGCAGTATGGAATTAATGTACAATTTGTGTATGATATTATTGCCATAAATTTGTTTTAAAAAAGACATTTACAAAATATTGTATGCAACAATTTCAAATGCAATTCGTTTTGAATACTTAATAAAGTGCAATAGCCATAAGGAGCACCTTTGTGCCTCTATAAGAAAAAAAGAAAAAAAGTTCATACCTACATAATTACAGAAAAAATTCAATCCTGAATCGAAAGATGTTTTTATAATTGTATTTGATGAATGCACCGATGTGTAGGTATTTACAAAGACAAAATTTAACATTTCTATACACCGCCTAATTATTTATAATGTTTATATATTATATAATTTACTTAATTATGTTTATTAGAATTTCCGTGTGTACATCTTTCGGACTGTGTTACGAGAATTCTTATTGAAATAGATGTTAAATGTCAGTCGTAATACTCGTAATGTATATAATTTTAATTAATTTGACGTGCACAATTATATAAGTGCATTAAAAAATTAAATTAGTGTAGTAACCATTAAACAGCTGGTCAATATACGATGATACAGCTTGATATTGGATGAAAGAAATATAGTGATGTATATGTATACATAGACATACAATAGGTATATGTAGGTACTGTCTTTCTAGGATTCCATATGTTGCTTCCTGGTTATGCGTAGAGCGCGCGTTAGCCTTTTAGCGGTGAGAATGGTACGTGTAAGTGCGGGAAAAGATGTATTTTATATTAAAAAAAAAGACGATTACTTTTTCTGAATTCACCATAGGAATATCGTTATCTTTTGAATAATGCCAACATTCTTATTTTCTACTTTGAAAATTCACAAAAAGTAATATCCTATAAACGTAGTAGGTACGAATTTTAAATACTCATTCGCCATTAAAAACTGAAGTTAGGTAAAGATTGATTGTGACGTTTGTCAATATATACCGGGTGTCCTTGAAATAAAAAGACAACGTATGGAAAATGAAAAGATTAAAATATATAGAATGTTTACCTAAAATATTTTCCCAAAATTCCTTCTCATAAGCGACAAAAAAAAGGTCAAAGATATTTAAAGAAATGTTGTTACGCCACTGTGCGACTGAATATATCATAAATACTAACGGAGACGATATTTTAAAGCTGACTTACAATATAATTTTGTCCATGTAGCTTTAAGTATCGCTCTGTCGTCGATCGTCACCGTACGTTTAATACAATTTTTCAATTAAAATTGGTAGATTGTAATGCGTTAAATATCCAAATATATAAAATGGAGGCTAGAATATCGAAAAGTTAGCGCTAACTGAATTTCATAGTTTTTTTTTTTTTTAATTATGCCTCTATAACACACATATGTTTTGATATACACAAATGCGTTTTCGAAATATCGTCTTCTTTAAATGTTTTTTACAAAGTTTTCTTATTATTCAGGACAACGTTTTTACGATCACCAGTAATAGCCATGGCAAGCAGAAGTAAATGCTGGAAAATACGAGGTGTATGTCTATGTGTACGGTTACAGAAGTGTATATTGCATGTCTGTTTCATTTGTAACAAATCATAATACGTGCTTAACGTATTGATATACTTAAGCCATTTTTTGTATATTTGCTGCCATCTGGCATCGTGTTAATGGACTTACACCTATATACGTATTTTTTTCTCTTCTGTACCGGCATAGCCGGTCAAGGCAAGGTTGTCACTTTCGGCATAGTCTGTTTTGTCCGTCAGATGTCACTAAATCATATGGTGCCACCTGATAGGACAAACTTTGCTATACCTTATGAGGCGATTTGTTTAAGCTTTACTTACTTCACTAGCTTAACTGATGACGCCTGATAGTAGATGGCAGAAACACGTGTCTTAAGCAGAAGTAAATGCTGGAAAATACGAGGTGTATATCTATGTGTACGGTTACAGAAGTGTATATTGCATGTCTGTTTCATTTCTAACAAATGCGTAATACGTGCTTAACGTATTGATATACTTAAACCTTTTTTAGTAATAGGCAGATTGTTAGAAATTTTCACTTATTTTAATTTTTAATTATTGTAGGTGCATGACAATTGTTTCGTCACACAGTAGCTTTTTCAGATGTTTGAAGTAAATTTAATTCAAAAATAAAATTAGTGAAAATTTATAATTAATATGCGTGTTTTTATTATTAATGGATATGAACATGAATTTTTATTAAGTACAGACCAAATCACTAATGACTTTCGGTGAAAGCTTATACAGGATTAAGATCACAATAACCTACAGAAATTTAAGAATTCTCCAATTGATAAGAATACGTGTTAAAAGTTAGATTAAAATGTTGCGTTATGTGTATGGACATTAAAGGCAATGTTAACTAGACTTGTTATCTTTTGATCAATAAATAAATGAAAGCAAAAATTTAAATATTGGTTTAAAACGACGATCAATTAATGTACTGACCGTAATTTCTTCAGTTGTCTTCTGATTACTTCACCCTGCGCCAAAACTAATTTCAATAATTCTTCGGTGCTCGACGGCTGTTTCTCGTTTTGAAGTGCATTCAGACGTTTCGGATGAATTGTCCTCCACGCGCTCCTGTCCGACCACGTACTGGAATCCGATCTGTACCTGGATCGTCTCGATATAGTCGCGTGGTCGTTCTTGATCCTTCTTAACGAGATCTTCACCTAAATATCGGACGTACTAAATGGATATTGCCATTTGTTGTGTTTTTTATTTGTTAAGTTTAATATGTAGAGTTGAACGTAATACCTCTTACTGACCTCTGGTTGGGCTCTACCCCACGCATTCCATATGTCTAAAATACTTGAATTTGGATCGAGTGGTTGTTCAACGCCTCGCCACCTTTCTGTTATGTGATATTGGTCTGCGGTACCTACATGCCTACCCTGAAAATTTTTAAGAAGAAATTTTATTATTTCCTGGTTCATCTTATCTCATCTATTTCTTTGAGATTATTATTTTAGAATTACACACATACAGATTTGTGTAAAATAAAATGAAAAATAAAACAAATTCAAAGCAATTGACAATAAACAACGAAGGGAAAAAAGAGCATTCTGATTAAGGTTGAAAATTGTTTGCTTTCTAAGTTCTTAAGGATGGATGTACTATTTTTTAAAATTGTTTGATTGTGTAATACCTCAATGTAGCAAAATGGACATGCGTTCTACACTTTTACTAAAGCTCTCTATATTTTTACATTTTATCTATTGTACAACCTTCGGAGCTCATTTTATTTTTTTGTTTTTATTGGAAAAAGAAATTAAATCAAGCAAGATTTAATATTAGCATAATTGAAATTTAGACCATTCAAGAAATTTTACAAACTAGGAAATAAACTGTAAACGTCTGGTGCGGAGCCCCTTATTAATCATTTCAAAAATGGAGCATTTTTTCTTTACGTTCCATAAACAAATAGCAGTTGTTAATTCGTTGTACGTTTTCTTATGTTTATAAAGAATCTATACAAGGTGTCCCGTATCGTTATGTTTAAATTTTAGGAGTGTAAAGTAGACTTCATTTTAAGTAACAAAAATTGATTTATGAATTTATGATAAAGAAGGTTCTTACTTATTTCGTAAGTGCTGAACCATGAATATCATGCAATAAACAAATGTTCAGATGGCTGTTAACGTTGCAGCATTTTTTAATAAAGGATTACATTACGTTTCAGTTCATACAACAGCTTATTAGTGAGTGGACACGTTTTCTTTATTCAAAATGCCTTACCGATTTTCTTCTCAAGAGTATGCATTTTGTGTATGGCTACTGTAACGGTAGTGAACGTTAAGCAGTTATTGAATACCGACATCGGTTTCCCGATAGGCGCATTCCTCATTACAGAACGTTTCTCTAAATGCACAGACAATTTCAGGAATGCAGACTGCGTGATTATCTTTTCGACCGAAGAGTAAATTTGCCAGCAGGCTTAGAGGAAGAAGCAGTAGCTATTGTTACAAGGGATCCAACTCTCTACGTCGAATCGCTAGACAACTAGGAATGCCACGAACGACAGTTTGGTGAATTTTAAAACGTGAGAGCTTATACCCATATCACTATCGCAGGGGACACGGTTTGCTTGAGGCAGACCACTATGCTCGTCTAGTTTATTCTACCTGAATATTAAAACAGTCACGGCTTCATTTTAATTTCTGCAGAACAGTCCTCTGGACAGAGGAATCTACGTTCACGAGAAGTGGTGTTACAAATCTGAGAAACCTGCACAGGTGGTCATCAGAAAATTCCAGAGCTATACGCCAATCGAAATTTCAACATGCATTTTCTATTAAAGTTTGGGCGGCCCTAATCGATGACTTGTTGATTGGTCCTGTCGTTCTTCCTGGGAGGTTAAATGCGGACAATTACCTTCAACTTCTTATTGACGAACTGCCAGGTCTTTTAGAGGATGTCCCACTGAATGTTCGACGAGACATGTGGTTTCACATGGATGGGGCCACCACATTTCGGAATTGCTGTCCGAAATTGGGTTAACGTCAATTATCGAAGATGGATTGGTCGAGGTGGTCCTGTTGCATGGCCACCCAGATCACCTGATCTTAATCCCCTTGACTTTTATTTATGGGGGTATATAAAAATTTAGTCTACGCGCAAGTTTCGAACACAAGAGAAGAGTAGTTGGATCGTATTCACCTGGCTGCCGAGCAAATCCGACAAAACAAGTATGAAATACTTCTTCTGTTGGCGTACGGGCACAAGCCTGAATTCAACAAGGAGGTTGACATTTCGAAAATATTATTAATTGAACATTTCTAAATGAAATCAGTTTGTATTGACTTTAGGATTACATTTTTTTTTCATGATCTGACAATCGCATTCATAGATCTGTAACTTTGAAACAAATGAAAATGGATATACAAGTTTTACGTTTTTGTTACTTGAAATGAAGTCTACTTTACACTCCTAAAATTTGAACATGACGATACGGGATACCTTGTATATCGTGTTGTTTAACTTAGCCAAGCTGTTTAAACTCTTTCACTACATGTATGCGGTAATTTGAGATTGTCTACAATCTTGCATCTTGTGCTATGGTGAGCCCCATTGATTATTGCTTCAATTTAGTCGTCATCAATTTCAACTGGACGACCAGAGCGTTGTTTATATCTGAGTGAAACGGAATCTTGAACGGAATTTAGCAAACTATTTTGAATACTGCCGTTCTTTAAAGGCTTCAACGTCATACACGGCATCTCATCAGCATTTGTTAAGCACTGGCAACTAATAGCTACCCAACTCACTGATATAATTTTTCACGAAATAGTAAGTCAAGTTCCAACTGCAAAACAATATAGGCTTGACATTTCAAGTATGCAAATATATCTAAATATTCAAGTAAAACCATCTATCGGTGAAATTCGCAATTATTTTGTTCCCAACTCATTTGTTACTTATTTTTAACATGATATAGCAAATTTTTCATTGTTGTAGATGAATGGGTGTATAAGAAATTTAAATGACTATACATACGTACACCACTTATTCATGAAAACTGGAAATTAAATACCGTTTCTTAATTATCATTTTTTGTGCAAGTGCCCTAGAATTTAATTCGTTCGATATTTTATCAAAATAATAATCGTATAATATTAAGCAATTTGCATAAACTATTTCTTGTAAATATTTCTTTCGGCCTAGAATTACAACTATGTAACTATTGCGAAAGATACCTATATTTATTTTCCGTTTTAATGTAGCGTAATCAGACTTTTTCCCGAACTGAAACTGACAATTTTTCCACACATTATCGTACGTTAAGTATCGATTTAATGGACTTGCGGGTAAAAAATGGACATTTTAGTCATAAGAACATGTAATAAATGATCATATCAATTAATATTTATGTTTTACTAATGCGTTTTTTCTAAATATTTCGAGCGAAGATTGCGCATAACATATCGAAATAAAGAGCCTTTTTAATAGTTGTAAAATGTACAAATTTACCGAAATGATTGGTGTTTTTTTTTAATATGTCACTTAATTACTGAGAAGTCGCTTTCCGTGTTCCGATGGAAAAGATACGGATCTGTTAATTACACTATTAAATCAACTTTATCTTAAATATTAGTAAAACATTTTGAAAATGTAGTACACAAACGTTTTCTGTCATTAATTTATAACATAACGCAAGGTAATGTTCAGAATTAAAAGAAGCACTTTTTAGAAAGGAAAGAAAAATGTACTATAGAGTTATTGAAATTGGTAAAGATATTCTTATAAGTTTATGCTTAATTTGATAAACAGAGCGTTCCTATTTCTTTTTTGTTTGTTTTGTGTAGTTTATGTATCTATTAAAATTGACTAACAATATGCTAATTACGATTTCTTCATTACAGTGCCCGTTATCCATCGACCTGACCACGGAACTGTGTTATTCCCAAAGTGACAGCGCTACCCAATTAGTGAAACTCAAACTTTTTTTTTTATAGCCTTCGTAGTAAGATTCGACGGCTCTCAAAATAGATATCAGTTTGATAATCTCGTCTTGCCCGACCTTGCCCGTATCTTGCCCGATCATATGAGATCTATGTTCACTAGCTCCCGCATCTTGACACGAAAATTATTCAACACTACATCGTGAACTTTTTCAATATCATCGGCTGTGGCCAATTTTGGCCTTCCGGAACGCATCATCTTAAATCGATATACAATCACGATTCCATTTTGCTATTCACTTATTTATTGTCAAAGACGAAAGAGAAAATCAACTAAGAATTGATTCCGTCTCTCAGTTGGTGTTAAATCTTTTAAATCTAAATATTTGATTACCGCCCCATACTAATCTTTCTCCGTTTTAACAAATATATAAACAAACTCCCATGAAAATTTGTTGCATGTAAATTAATGTATGGCAGTTGGTAGGTCATTTAATAACAGAATCTAGCATCAGAAAATAAACTTTGTTTGATACTTTCATTGCCATCTAAGTATCAAGCCGAAATGATTTTGTTCCACCCTATTATAATAAACAAGTAGAACACATGAAATTCCATAACGTGTAACTAGATGTCACTAAAGATATAATCGTTGTACTAATCGACATTTCGCTGTTCGCACTGACAACTCTTTCGGGATCTATTCTTAGATGACTTTATCATGTTTCCATACTTGCAACAGTTGTAAAGTTTCAGTAGCGCCTTTATTGACTTTCATACAAAATTCAATATTAATTCGCTGCAATAAATTTCGATGGGCAATTTATACATTAATTATATTCCCAATAGCTAACTAACCACGGTTTCTATTACGTTTGTATACCGTATGTGTTAAATATCATTAGGCATATAGAATCAACGTATGAGTACATACAATGTATACGTACATGAGAAAGCCAGTACAATGCCAGCGAAGACCGCGACGACTGACGATTGTCTCCGATACCGAATGACTGGAAATTTTGCATTCAGTCTAGCTGCGGCCGTTACAGTTTGAAAGCGTACAAAGAATTAATGTATAATCGCTCTTTATACACCCACTGAAAAGCTTCAGTTAGTGAAATGGTTTTATGCTAGCAAGTCTGCAATGGAGTGCATGAATTTGTTTGCGATTACTTTTGCAGACCGTTCTGTACCTTGCAGACAAGCAATTTATAATATTATAAATAAATTTGAAACTTGTTCCTGTCTCAATAACTGTACGAAATGCAAACCAAGAGAGGTATCACCACAAAAAAATTGAGGAAAGAGAACGGCGGGATGTATTAATTTGTAGTATTGTGGAAATTGATAACACGAGATCTACTAGAAGTGCTGCCGAGGAATTGGGTACAAGTAACACAACTATTTCACGTATTTGGAAACGTAATGGTTTAAAATGTTTCAAATATTCGAAAACTCAAGAAATATTTCCCGAGGACAATTTCCGAAGAATGGAGTTTTGTCAAGACGTTATGAAAAAGATACATCGAAATGAAAATTTCGTTAAAAATATTCTCTTGACCGATTAATCAACTTTTCCATTACACGGAAAGCACAATCCCTCTGTTCTTCGCTATTGGGCTTCGGAAAATCAACACCGGCATTTTGCAAATCAAGACGTTATGGAAAAGATACATCGAGATGAAAATTTCGTTAAAAATATTCTCTTCACCGATTAATCAACAAAACACAATCCCTCTGTTCTTCGATATTGGGCTTCGGAAAATCAACACTGCCATTTTGCAAATCGCACTCAGTATCCTCAAAAACTAAACGTTTGGGCAGGTATTTTAGGTGACAATTCTATAGGCCCCTATTTTATTGATGGTATATTAAATGCCGACAAGTATCAAATGGCCCCCGCGATCTCCTGATCTATCTCCAAATGATTTCTTTTTGTGGGGGTATCTAAAAAATATTGTTTATACTCATGAAGCTGGTTGAGCTGAAAATCTAGTTGCCTTGAGAGAAAAAATAACAGGCTGCGAATTCATTAACTGCCGACATGTTAGCAAATGTAAGAGCTAATTTCTACGACCGCCGAGGACAATGTCTTGCTGTGTAAGGAGGAATTTTTGAACTTTGTATAATTTATTACAATTTTTAGAATCTTTTTTATTTATTTTATTAGGATTATTCTTTAATTTTATTAGAATTACGCTTTTGTTTATGAGACGCATCGCAGCTTAAAAATTTCCTGCATTTACTGAAAGAAATAAGAAAAGCAAATCCCTTGAAATTCGTAAATGTTATTTTAGAACGCATTACAAGTACCTATGTCGATGGTCAAATGATTACTGCTAACTTGTATTTGCGAAACAATCGGAGACAATCGTTGCTGGCGTCGCGGTCTTCGCCGGCATTGGATCGGCTTTTCCATATATGTACATATACATCGTATGTACTCATACGTATTCCCTATGCCTAATGATATTTGACACATGCGGTGTACGTTCACATTAGCTTAAACATGTCGAAATACGGACTGGGACTTAAATTGTATAACCCTTTGTATAACTTATTAAGTTATTTAAACTTTCTTAAATAGTCACTACTTACTCTGACCTCCTCATCTTGTAGTAGAACCGTAATAATATCTTGGCACGTCGTTTCCCCTACAACACCAGACACCCATCTCTGTTCACCTCTTACCCAAATGGGCAATTCTTCGCCGCTGCCTTCGCTGTTCACATCTGAGTCATCATCGTCAGCGTCATCGTCCAAGATATTAGTACGTCTTTGCTCATCCACCCACATCATTTTCACGGAAGTTTACTTTTGCTTAGTTATCTGGAATGAAAGAAGATAAAAATAAATTTCCGAAATATGTAACAGGAAAGAACGATTTGTATTTAATAATAATAGTCCCTGTAACAAGCCTTGCAGCCTCTTGGACTGTAACGTGGTAGGCTTGTTACGACTTGAGCCGTTCGGTGTACTGAAACGGTAACTACGGATTATTACCCCAGAGTTTTATCTCCAGGTATTCATTTTTGTTAGCTTGTCCGAGCTGGGACCGATTTATGTTTAATGAATAAGATTAGCGATATTATATCCAGAGAATATACTAATATTAAAATCTTCACATTGTAGATAAAAGGTTTGAATTAGTAAAGCGTTTTCGTTCTCAAGTTCAAACAAATACTTATAAACTTGAAAAATCCGTTCAATGTATTTACTCCATACTTTAAATGGCATAAAACTTTTTATATGAAAAGCATTGAATTTGCATGTACGTATATTTCAGTGCCACCTGTCATGCAGTTATTTAGGAATTTTTAAATATTTTTGGAAGTAAACAAATAAATTACGTTTGTCTGGACATTTATGCGTCACGTAACCGAAGCTCATTTATGCATATTCAATATCAGTCCTCCTTGATAGCAAAAGGTATGTATTCAATTAAAAATAAAATTTTCTTTTTTTTGTTCCATCGTCTACCTGCGTACACGTTTATAACTTCAAAAACAAATTTTTTATCGATAAATATGTTTATTTTCCAGTTGCAATCATGTCCACAGTCGTTGATAACATTTCAAAGCATTTGGAATATTGTAATTCTATCACGTTTATGACCTGCGAGCAATTCAACATCATTTTCGAAATGGGGATGTCTGTTTCCAAATCATTAAATAATGAGGTTATCAATGAAATAATACTTTATTTTGCTGGCCTAGATAAGTAATAGGTAAGGAACTTACTTATCTTCAACATCTTACTAATTTTTTCACTAATTCTGCATTATTCTACCAGTATATCCTATTCCTGCTAATGTTGCACATTCTGAAGAAATATTGTCTATGGTTTCAGGGTCTAAATTGCATCTCCTGCAGCTATCTGTCTGGATCTTTGTGCCTCTAATGATGTATTACCTATAATTTCTTGTAAGTATTATTTGATCTCCTATAACTGAGATGAAGCCTTCAGTCTCTGGCAAAAGTAAGCCACTTTCTAGTCATTTGTAACTACCAGCCTAACTTATGCTTTCCCTTGCTATATGCAAGCAATGATTTTCATGAGTTTTTTCTCTTCTCATATCTCTTCCGCCATTTGAATGTACGTTAAATTGATATATGAATCGGTTGTGTGGTTTTTAATACTAGGTTTAAGAGTGTGTAGGTCTGTTTTTGTTATTGCGACGTGTAGGTTATCGTGTTTGTTGTGAAAGTATTGTTGAAGGTTATGCATGGAGTGCGTGCACATTAGCCATTCTTCTTCCTCCTAAATTTCTAGTTAGTGTTATTTTCTGCTCGCGAAAATTTGGGTGTAGTTTTCTGTATCTTTGCATAAGTACGCGTGTTGTGGAATTAATATTATTAGGGTCTGTCTGTGCTCATCTAATTATTCCAAATAAGTATATTAAAGTGCATATTGCGAAAGTGTTACTTGATCTTATTAGATTTTCAGAATGTAGATATGATTTGAAGATTAGTCTACAGGTATTCTGTTTTAATTCTGTCTTTATATGTGTGTGGTTTAATGTTTTTGTTTTGATGGAAGTCGTGGTATTTGTTAGTATCTTGTTCTTCTATAAAGTTTATTTCAACATTATTTAGTATTTTTTTCTTATAACAAGCTGTTTCCATTTTACTTTTTCTATCTGTTTACCTATGCCAAACTCGATCTTAAATATCGGAGGTTATTTCTTCTGTGATTATTAATTATGTGACCTTATTTGTATGATTGTGGATATTATAACTATAATTATATTAATGGACCTATACATAATGTATATCAAAAATATTTGCTGAAACTTGTTTAAATAAGTGTACTGTAGGTGGATAATATTTTCATGTTGAATTTTTCTTTCTCAGAGGAGGCAAATACATATTTCCAAACTTTTCGATGGTAGCGTATCTACACATTAATGAAAACAATTTGTATTCTTATAATATCGATTTAATGCCAACTACTTAGCTTCAACACCTGTATTGGATATTTCTCACCAAATTTATTACCTATAAAATTTGCAATTTTGTCAACTGTATTCAAGGTAAAGGTTAGTATCGTATATTATGCTAAAAATAATATATCTGCATATATAAAAGTCGTCTGCACGCGATCAGACAAAATTTATTAATAAAACGCAGTATGGATTATATAACGAGAAAATTAGTCATGTATACATTATATAAATCTTTCTAGATAAAGATCTATGACCATATGTACGTAATAATCTTTTTGGTGCCGAAGATATTATACAAATTTAACAAAAGCAATTTCTATTAATCAATGAGTTAAAACAAAGAAATTACTTCGCGTAGGTATACAAAAAGGTGTTCCCCAATTTACATATTGGAAACATTAAGAATACGGACACTTCTTAATCTTTTTCGAATATCAATAATCAATTTAAGAATTCCGCCGGAAATTTTTTAAAAAAATAAAGTATGAAGTTTATATGGGAGATATTTCTTTTAAACCGGTGTCTTTTAAAAAGACGTCTTCTTGAAGGAGGACAAACAATGGTACAAAATCAGACAATCCGAAAATTAAACACCAACTCGTCGTCTGAATACGAAAATAACTATGAGTAATAACATGTGAAAACAAAGGTACACATTTCACATTTAAAATGCGTACTTGCTCACTCAAAAAGATTTGGAAGCAACGCATTAATAATAAATTTATTATTCAATCGATATCCACTTACGGCATTTCTAGCATATTATTATCTTTCTATGAAAGACTATGACCAAATTTTTCTTGAAAATTAGACTTAGTACAACATAAATAGGAGCTGTTCTGTTAATGATTAAATATGTTGTTCATGTCTAGATACATACAGATATGCTAAGCACGCAAAATGACACTGGTGACTATTTTTATTTGGAGCTAACTAATAATCGTCCATTGAACCTTCATAAATGTAAAATGATGAGCTTTAGTTAGCAGAAGGTCGAATATTACAACGTGCGATGTAGAATAATCTAAACTCCCATTAATTCAAACGTTTCTCTATAATTTGAATAATACAGTGGGAAATTACGAATTTTATAGTTCAGACATTTTGATATCTCTAATTCGAGTTTCCGTAATCCATCTTTCATTTCGGAGGAGCCTTTTGAAATTTTGGGGTCAGAATAACACAACTTTGTAACATACAAAGTGCAAGTGATCGCCATATTGAAGTCTGAGATTGATTTTCCACAAATGAGTCGTGTATAGTATCTTCACGTTGGATAAATTCACAGAACATATTCAATTCATGTAAGTTTATTTAGATCAATAGAAAATAAATAGTTTCCTAATAATTGAAGAAAATGCCTGGATCATATTATTAAAAAACAACCGAAAATTAGTGCGCTACGATTAGATGATTTAATGGACGAGGTACTCGACGAGTGACACATTCGGCAGGGATACTAAATAAATATTCTATAATTTTACATTTAAAGTTTATACATCATTTTGATAGTTACAATAATGAGGAAAGTTTTTGAAGGCACGTTACTTAAATATATCGGATATTCTTCTGTCTTTCTGATCAATAAAACGAAATTTTTTGATATTAATTATTTTTAAAGTCGCGAACATGAAATTCCACTACTATTGTAAACGTGTATTTTACTGTCACTTGCAGGGACCATATTTTATTACTAGTAACAATGTAAAACAAAAACAGTCAATGTTGTTGATAAACTAAGCGATGACGAGGTAACAAAGAGACACAAACGTTAACTCGCAAATTTTTGTAATTTACGCTGGAAATATGTAGCAACAAAAACAAGTTTTTGAATTTTACCCATTGAATGCAAGCAAATTTCGCATTATGGTCGATTGGTTACAATCCTTTATAGATGTCTAAATTCTTCGAGTCGATTGATTATCGTGAATTAAAACGCTCTAATGATATTCATTAAAGTCTGATGAGCTTTGTAATCGTAGAGTTGTTTATGGCAAAATGACTCTTTAAGTCAAGAAAACTATTTTCGCGCTGTACTTACCCAAATTACATTTTCTCTGTGAACCGTACAAATGGTCCTAGCAGCGTATAAAATATTTGGTCGGAAATGCTCTTTTTCTCTACTTAACGATCCATTTTCTTTTGCCAATAGTTAATATAATGGGTATACGTAAATTGCACGCCAAACCCCCAGGTCAATGTAATCCTACAGGTATTTTGAACTCCGGTTTCTTCATTGCCCATTAATCTGACCGGTAAATTGCACTCTAAACATGAATGAATTTTCTATCATATTTTATTCCTATACATATAGTTAAAAATCCAACATAAAAATACATACAGTGTGTATAAGCCAAATGGAATAAATTCATTATTTCGGTTACTGTACATATTTATAAAAAATCCCGAAACATGTCATATTTAATTTATAAATTAACATTCTTCAACGTGAAAATGCGATCCCTACCTTCAACCCCCTTCGAATGACAGGTACTACCCCCATTTTTTTAAATGGGAAGTATAGACTTGTGATATATCGTTGTAAAGGTCTCTTTATTCTCTATTCAAAAATGTTATAATTTTCATGTTTGTTGCAACAATTAAGATAGAATAAAATAAAATCATGTTGTTATCGAAATTCGCTACAATATACTCAAAAAATAAAATTTAATGCAAAATGTAAAGAAAAATTTAAAACGCCAAAAAAAATATGAATGTCAATGAAGTAGATGTTCAAAATGTTCACCATGAACGTCTTGGCAACATCCTAATCTTAAATAAAACTGTCTTCTAACATTATTTAACATATCAGGCGTGATCGACCTAATCGCAAGCGTTATTCGTTCTCTTAAGTCATTTAAATCCAAAGATTTAGTTTTGTACACAATGCTCTTCAAATATCCCCATAAAAAAAAATCAAGTAAGGTCAGATCAGGTGATCGCGCTGGCCATTCTATCGATCCTCGCCTTCCTATCCACCGATTGGGAAATATTGCATCGAGGTACTGCCGGACATTGCGTTGGTAATGTGGTGGTGCTCCATCCTGCTGAAACCATATCGTATTCATTGGAACTTGAGGGTTTCCTGGATCAGGATATAAATTTGCCAAAGTTGGAATGACATCATTTTGAAGTAGTGCCAAATAACGATCGCCATTCAAATTGCCCTCAATGAAAAAGGGACCAATGATATGGTTTCCAACAATACCTGCCCAAATATTAACTTTTACTGAGTATTGTGTGTGTTCTTCCCTCATCCAGTGAGGATTTTCCGTAGACCAGTAGCGGCAATTTTGCCGATTAGCATGACCGCTAAGAGAAAAAGTGCACTCATCAGAAAACATAACGTCTTCTAAATTGATAATATTGATAATATCCAGCATGTCCATCATTCGCTCACAAAAATAAGTTCTTCTATCAAAATCGTCTTCCATAAGCTCCTGAGTAGATATCATTTTATAGGGATGCATTTTATTTTCCTTTAATATGTTTACTATCGATGTATGGCTAACATTTAATGTAGTGGATGCATGTCTACTCGATGTATGTGGGTTTTCCATAAACTCAAGCATCACATCTACTTTGATTTCATCACTCAGTGCATTGGCAGCTGGTTTTTTTATCTGCTTTACATGACCAAACTCTCGAAACTGCTTCTCTATCTTACTTATTGTTCCTTGAGCTATAGGCGGTAAATCAGGAAATTTCTCATGAAATAGGCGGGTTACTTCTTGTTGTGTTCGGGTTCTATCTCCGTAACCAATCATTTGTATGACTGTTATTTTATGCATTTCCGTTAATCTAACCATTTCCCAGAATTGTATTTTACGAAATTCAAACTAAAATTATCAAACTGTCAATTTAAATGACAACTTTTAAATACAAAACAATTTACTAAGGCGTTTTAAACAAACTAATGTTGCCACGGAAACTTTTTAAAGTATTTTTAATGGATACCATCTAAAAAGCACATTGGTATGGTTTTTACTCACTTTCTTATTATGAAGACCTAAACGGGAAGTAAGTAATGCAATGATGCCTTTGATGTATGTATTAAATCTTTATAAACGCAAATGAGCATCTACTTAATTGACATTCATATTTTTTTCTGGCGTTTTAAATTTTTCTTTACATTTTGCATTAAATTTTATTTTTTGAGTATATTGTAGCGAATTTCGATAGCAACATGATTTTATTTTATTCTATCTTAATTGTTGCAACAAACATGAAAATTATAACATTTTTGAATAGAGAATAAAGAGACCTTTACAACGATATATCACAAGCCTATACTTCCCATTTAAAAAAATGGGGGTTGTATCTGTCATTCGAAGGGGGTTGAAGGTAGGGATCGCATTTTCACGTTGAAGAATGTTAATTTATAAATTAAATATGACATGTTTCGGGATTTTTTATAAATATGTACAGTAACCGAAATAATGAATTTATTCCATTTGGCTTATACACACTGTATATAAAAATATAGTCACTAAATTTTACAGAAAAAAAAAGGAATATAGTTTATTACAAAATACATACAATAGATATGTGAAATACTATGATACATAGAAATGATCATGTAGTTATCCTTTGGGAGCACTATGGTAAGATATAACTTTTAAGAAGGTATGTCTCTGTATCTCTCTGCTTACGGATAATGAGTATGCAAATGATTAGAGTGAAAGAGTGCATTTTACAAGTGGGATTAAGGCGCCGGATTTACAAGTAAAGCTCAAACGGATTCAATAGCGTGCAAATTACCTGTGCCCAATATAATATTTGTACAAATTCAAAAATTATTCAATTGAACAATAATACAACAGTTAAATAACATACATAAATACATATGCCTGAATTTTTTGAATTAAAGCAGTATCCTCCTTAAAAACTACGAACTTATGCATCAACTTGTTGTCACATATGTATTATTAATTTCCCTCTAAAAATGCACAATCACTAATTGATAGTGTGTGACTGGGCGTTCGCGCGATCGAACATCTTAAAAGACAGCGCCGATAACTTTAGAAATTTGCAAATGTACCTGTTCCTTTTTGTTACCTATTCAATTTAATTTATTTAATTTATTATTGCCTTATTTTACATTCTTCAGATATTTATCTTTATGCACTTGGTATTGCTCTTAATAAATGAACAGTATTTATTACACTACTTAAGACGTCATCGGATTTTCTTTGGGATATCATTAATATAATTGCCGATCGCAAATTACATAGTAACCGATCATGTTACTGTCTTTGTTATGGCCCTTACATCATCACCAATGTTGCGTACAAGAAATAAATACATATATATCTTAAGCCATTTCCGCCAGTGTTTTTACGCATGTACACACGTCTTAATGACCGACGATCAATAAATTGCAACAGAGAAATGAGAATTGATGAATTATACTCTAGATGCGAAGATTTATTGCGAATAGTTACAAAACGACGCCGTTCAACTTACATTTAGTGTACTGATGAGTTAGTCATCATCTGTTTGTAACATATCTCTATCCTGTCGAGGAGAAACGATGCAATATGCTTTTGAATTAAAATAAGAATTGTGTCGATGGGTAAGTTATGATTTTATTTGTTATAAGTATGTTACCAGTTTGTTGTACATACATAGTTCTTTTCGTTAATGTTTTTGGAAATTTTATCTACACGACCGACTGACTCTTTCCGTTGTTATCTTTTTACAGTTTTTTCTGTTGTTTATCCCCGGTCCCCATTATCTCTTATTTAATTGTATCAACACTGTTAACGTGTATTAGAATTGCTCAATCGCCATGTCAACGAAATTCCGATGACTATGTCTAAATGGTCACAAATCAGTTCAATACGTACAGACAGCAATTATGCCTAATTCATGGTAATTATCGCATATAATTTCAGACCATATACCGTTTTTACAGATTATACGGTTTATACAATTACGAAATCTTATTCACCTACCTTGCTACGGCATAATAGAGATGATATAATCAGAAAAGTAAGTACAAAAGTAAATCTTATCTAATTACTTCAGCTTGTGTTGTAAACATAGGAAACTTAAATTCTTGTTAAGCGCAAGCATGAGAGGTGATTTGATTTATTTGCAATGTATCTTAGCGATGTTTATTGACCCAAATTGGAAGGAAACGCTTCTCACATGCACCACGACAAGTCTGTTGACTTCTGTATTACGGGGGCATTCGATGTGTGTAGCATATACATATGTACAAACCTGTTGGTCGTATTTAATATTCATTAAAGATTGAGGCAGTTAATGATCGCGTTGGTGCTGCATTCGACGATGATGATGATGATGACTCGGTTACTTTTGCTTTTTCGCTGTTTTTCTTCGTCGTTCTTTTTGCTTCCGTTTTTAACTTATTTACAAAAAGCGACACATAAATATTGAAGAAGTAAACGACAACGAGTTATTTACGGACAATCTAGTTTGAAGTATTTTTCTTGATGTATAAGTTGCTTTCGTGCTTGCAATGGGAATCAAGTAGATCTTAAATTTATCACTGAATATCTTTTGTAGTCTTTCTTTAAATTGAGGTGATTCTGGTAAAGTTCGTTTAAATCTAAAGAGTTTTGTTTCCTTCGAGAGCTATTTAGAAATGTTACTTTAATCTTGTTGATATGATAAGTTCCAGTAAATTTTTCACACAAAGGTACTATAGTGGGGTTGACGTCGTAAATGTCACTTCTAGGAAATATACGAACAGGTGTTTGCGTCAATATTAACGAAAATCAAACAAACTATTGAGACGAAATTTATAAGGAAGACATTAGATTAGGGATCACCGGAAAGGGCCTAAAAAAACGTTCGTATTAGAAACATGTTAGAAATGCAACCGATAACAAAGAGAATCGGACAAAGTGAATTAAATCGTATTTTTTCGATTTTAATGTTGTAATAACAAGAGACAAGCAGATCGTAAATAATACACTACGATAAAATACTAGCCCAAAGGGAGTTTGGCAGAGAAAAAACAAAGAAGTTGAGCTGATACTACATACGTTCTCTCTATTTGAAAGAAACTTGAGAATTTATCGATATTTTAAGAGAAAAAAAATATTCTGAGAATCAATACAATATTTGTGATTACATAAAAATATCAATTATGCCCTTTAAGGTCGAGAATATGGATTCGTTTTTTTGCGATTCGGAAAGCAGAGCTCCTGACTTAGAGTAGGCGAAAGATATGATTATCTAGAAGAGCGGGTTTAATCTCAAAATCGAAAAATATATTTTGATTTAATATATTGCATCAAATCTGGTTTGTAGACTTCCCCGGTCTTTTCGGATTCAGAGACAGAACCGCATCCTTGGCAGTACCTCTTCAATTGCGGACATTTCGTCCACTCTTGCAAGGGATATCTTCATGACTTTTATTGCTGTTGACATTCAGGCACTGAAACTGAAAGTAACGCTTTCAATGTGGCAAACTCTATAGCAGTAGCAGCCCTGAAGATGTCTCTTGCAAGAGTGGACCAAACGTCGGGAAGCAGTTCATTTCACATTAGGTTAGATTTATTAGAAAAAATTGCCAAAGTAATGCTTTAAATATATACGTAACCGGTAACCCCCAGTATTTGATGTGAAAAGTAAAAAAAGATATTTTTGTTGGATCGGATATTCGATAGTTACGGACAGATGCAACGACGAAACGACACCGTTTCGAAAAGAAGCATTAGTAGTAACTAAAACTGTTAGCTAATAATTTTTGAGTAATTAATAAGAGTCCTGATTAGACATTTATTGTGGAAGATATGTTGCGAAAATTTAAACAACCGAAAAAATTTGGCGGTCTGTGTTATTAATGCATTAATGAACATACTGAGTTAATTAATTGTGTGGACTTGGACAGTTGATTGTTAAGATCTATTAAATATTGAAAAAAAAAATATATAAAATTGCACTTATTATGGTAGCGCGGAAGTAGATATATACAGTGTGTCCCTGGATTGAGTTCACTATAGGTATAAAGGACCAAACATTTTCGAATTGGAATTTCATATTTTGTGATTCCGCCCTGCTTAGTTTGAAACTTATTTTAGTTTACTTTGGATTTTTTAAAATCAAGTAAGCCTTTACAGTTGAACCAAAATTATTGTCGTTTCAGGTAAAGTACCTTTTTTGTTCACATTACGCCAAAGTGTTTTAGAATGAAAAATTATGGCGTTATGCAAATTTTCAGAAGGATCACTTCACTTTCATTAGTTCTGCGTTTTTTTTTTTGGTATCGCATGGAACGGTCAATCGTGTCGTAGTAAAGCAAACAATTATCTGTCATTATCTTAATAAACGTCAAAACTTGAAAGTATTTGTTCTAAATTGTTTATCTCAGTAATTTGTAATTTACTTGTTCTTCATAGTTTTTTCTATTAAAAATGATGAATCTTGAACAGCGCATTCGCCTAATGCAATGTTACGGACTTGGGGAAGCATCTTATGTTCCTGTTATTAATAAGTTTCACGAGCGATTTCCGATGGTGAAAATTTCTATAAATGAAGTAAAAAAACTTGTGAAAAAGTTTACAGAAACTGGAAGTGTGCAAAATTTGAAGAAAAAAAGCTAATCCATGATCATAAAGATAATGCTGCACTCTTGGCGACAAAATCCGTAAACACTGATAATAAATTATCATTGAGAAAGCGGTCTACTGAATTATCAATAAGTAAATCGCGAATACAAAGAATTCTCAAAGAAAAGAAGATTATACCATTTAAACCCACGTTCATTCATAAATTTGAAGCTGGAGACAATGGTCATCGATTGCTGATTTGTTTATGGGCTGGAGAAAAAATTTTGAACGACAGATATTTTTATAAAAAAATATTTTTTTTCACATGAGTCAACTTTTACAACTATGTCATCGTGCCTTCACAAAATTTCAGGTATTGGTCTCATGAGAATCCACGTTTTTGTATTGTAACACAGTCAACGGTACAAGAAAGTAAGAAAGTGGTGTGCAATAAGGTGAGATATTTTGACACTAATTTAAACAAACATTCCTATTTGTCTATGTGCTGGAAAACTTCTTTTACCTGCCATGGAAGATATGAATTTAGAAGATTTTCATTTTCAACAAGATGGATGTCCAGCCCATTCAAGTCGTTTAATTATGAATTTTTTGAATCAGCACTTTCCTGAAAGGTGGATTGGACGACATGGACGATAGGAATACATCGGCCAGCGAGATTTCCGGATTTGATCCCTATGGATTTCTACTTATGAGGTTATTTGAAACAAAAAGTTTATTCATATGATCTTCTTAATAACATCTACTTATTAAAACAGGGATGCTGTAAATGAAATTAAACCAAGGACAATCGATGATTTTAGAGTTAGGATAGAAAAATGTGCAGCTCTTGCAAGAAGTCAAATAGAGTAATTGTAGTTTGATAAACTTTAAAAATTTGAATTTGAATTTGAAAATTTTTAATCACCCTGTTTTATTATCTTGTAATCGTAAATCATAATAAAGATTTTTCTCCTATTTTTAACTTCTTTTACTAAAGTAAGCCGATCATTCTGAAAATTTGCATAACGCTGTAACTTTTTATTATTTTGAACAACTTTTCTAAGTAACACTTTGACGTAATGTGAACGGAAAAGGTACTATACCTCAAACGACAATAATTTTTGTTCAACTGTAAATCGAAAGTAAACTAATACATAACAAATTTCAAACTAAGCAGGGTGGAATCCCAAAATATGAAATTCAAATTCCAAAAATTTTTGGTCCATTGTACCTATTGTGAACTCAATTCGGGGACACCTGTATATTGTTAATGAAATGCATTATCTTATTACTTCTATATATTTAATGTGAAAATTGACACAATTTTAAAAAAATACTGGACATTTTGCGGGGCTTATCAGATGCAACTAGATAGATTTCAGTTGTTTGTGTTTCAATAAAAATAATTAATTAATTAATAATTGAATGTGTAAGATAACAAGTCATTCCACTCTAATTTCAAAATATCAAATATACCTTATTACTCGTTAATTCGCAATTAAGCCACTTAAAATCACAAACAACACTGCGATATTAAAAATAATAGATTTTTTCCTGAACAAATATCGAACACTACTCTAGAAATTCGTTCACCCTGCTGCAATAATGTACTACAAAATTAATCGTGTGGCGCAAAACGCGTAAATCTTACTCGATCGTAATCGGAAACAACGGCGAAACATTCGCGTTTAGACTAACCGAAGTCGTAATTAATACTGGACATGGCAATAGAAACATTGTGATTAGTGATGGAATAATCCGAATGAAAATACTCGGTGATGCCGAATATCCAACTACTCGGATGATTCCGAGTATTTAAAATTAATCCGAATTCATACTCGGCAACGATATTGTGTTCCAACTTCGGTCAATATTTCAATGCAACGGATTAATCTAGACGGCATCGAACGTTGTTTTGTATTCTGCATATCTATTAATAGTTTTTAATATATTTATCGTCCATATATCAATATATGTACCTTAATAAATAAAATTTGGAATAAATTAATAAATAATAGTTATAAAACTTAACTTAATCTTTATTTCTATAAAAAGACTAAGTACATAAAACAAAATTTATAAACTTACTAAAAGAATAACAAATATATAATAAAACATACGTAATAAATAAATATAATGAGTAATAATGACAATATTAAATATTCTTTAAATAAAAGAAAACAATACTTATCACCGATAATGGGTTTCATTAGGGAATAACGTAGTCTGTTTACAATCAAAAATTAAAAAAAAAAGTAATTGCACCACAGAATTAACTATACTCATATAAGAAAAAATTAAATTTAAAAACAAGTATTAAGAAATAAAATTTTTTCGAAATCGGTTGAATATGCCGAGTATAATATAAACCATCCGATTCCGTACACTCGAATATCAGATTAATCCGAATATTTACATCACTGTAATGGTATATATGTGGAAGTGGTAAGATTTCGAAATCGGATGAATATGCCGAATATATAAATCATCCGATTCCGAATACTCGAATATCAGATTAATCCGAATATTTACATCACTAATTGTGATAGAGTCAGACCCCTCTATACCTGAAACTCATGAATTTAAATAGCATTTTCCACCATACACTACACATTTATTTTATTAGAGGGGATGCGATCGTGCAGAGGTTCGAATTTTGTGTTATCCTATCTGCTTCGTTGTAGTTGATCCGTTTTTAAGGAGATTCGTTTTTAATTTATGCGGGTCGTCTTCTTCTTTTTGGGTCTGAAATCGGGGGCTATCGAGAACCAGTGGAGCGCAAGATAAATTACAAAATAATGGCTTTGTTAATGCCACTTATGTTAGATTCTTGGTGCTGTTAATTTTAGCTGTTGTCTCTTTAATGTTGTTTTTATGTATATTGTTGCAACTATGTATTTAAAAACAGCGTTAAAAAAACTAAAATTAACAGCACCAGTGTTAATTTTAGTTGTTGTTTCTTTAATGCTGTTTTGAAATACATAGTTGCATTATATCTTATGGCAATTAATTTTGCTTCCTGAATACATATTTTAAGAAAAGAAATTTAAATTTTAAGTTTATAAAAAACAAATATGTATTAGCAAAAATAATAAATATAAATAATAAATTTTTGTAAGATAAGAATATCCCCGTATTTTATGTGGTGCTTGTTTTTAATTTTATTTTGAAGTTTACATCGGCGACGATATCTTAAAGCTGATCCACGATACAGTTTTGTTATTGTCCATCTTGCTTTAAGTATCGTTCTGTTGTCGATCGTTACACGTTCGATACAATTTTTCGATTAAAGCTAATAGATACTTTTAATATATCACTTTTGAGAATTTACAAGTATAAATTTTTAATAGCTGACTCAGGTTATCGAACCTTTACTATAACTAAACTTATTTGGTTTTATAAAGATAAACATTGCTGCTTTGAAATACAATAGAGGCATTCTGAATCCGATATTTATATTTTATATTTCTTACTTCTAACAAAGGAAACATTCCCGTAATACAGATGAAATTTTAGTATGCCTTTTAAAATGGGTTTGTAAATGTATTTAAAACACATCTTAATCTTTAATTATTTACTTGAATGTATAAAAAGCTGATTTTGTACGAGATATTGACCTTAGCAAACAGGATATAATAGCTTTTATAACATGGACAGCTGTTACGTATATAAACATCGGTGTGTGTGTGTAACTTCGATAGAGGTACATATTTACATTCTGAATATTTTGGGGTTTGCGTCATAATTTACTCACAATATCTTGGATTCATATTTTATATAACTGCATCTTTTCATTTTTCACACGTTGTCTTTTTATTTCAAGAACATTCTGTATATATACAAGTGTCCCGTATCGTTATGTTCAAATTTTAGGAGTGTAAAGTAGACTTCATTTCAAGTAACAAAAACGCAAAACTTGTATATCCATTTTTATTTGTTTCAAAGTTACAGATCTATGAATGTGATTGCCAGATCTTGAAAAAAAATGTAATCCTAAAGTCAATACAAACTGATTTTATTTAAAAAAAAAGTTATATGTTTCAATAACAGGCCTGTGATTGTTAACGTCGCATAATAAAATGTTATCCTAAAATATAAACACGTGTCGTTGTGCATACAGAACTTCTTGAAGATCTACAAAAAAGAGTACTGGAAATTGATTTATGATAAAGAAGGTTTTTACTTATTTCGTAAGTGCTGAACCATGTATATCATACAATAAACAAATATTCAGATGACTGTTAACGTTGCATTTTTTAATAAAGGATTACATTACGTTTCAGTTCATACAACCATTGAACTATATAGTATTACTGAAACGAGCACGCAGACGTACGGACTGGCCGAAATCTGTGACCACTGTTAGAACGAGCGCGCTGCTAGAAAGGGGGTACTTCTCTCTCATACTCTTTAGAGAGTAAATGCGCGTTTCCTTACGTCTGTTTAATTTTCGTTAAAATACTTTATTTTAAAGTTAAAATGGTAGTGTATTGTTGTGCATATGGATGCAAAAATGAACGTGTACCTGGAAAACACATTCGTTTTCATAAGTAAGTAACCGTAAGTACATAATAGTAGGTTTATAATTGGATCGAGATGTCTATTTCCAATGAATGAAGTTTATATAGCTCAATTTTTTAAAAAATCATGAATTTATTAAAATAAAAGGAAACGAAAACAATTTAACATATAAAAAAATTATTAATTAAATAAATAAAGGGCTTTAGAACAAATGAAAGGAAATTTTTTTAAAGTTTTTGTAATTTGACTAATTAAGCAATAACATCGTTCTTTCTATCACTATTTATTATTTTTGGTAGATTTCCACTGTTAAGACCTGCAGTTTTAGAATTATGGATAAAGGCACTACATTTGGAAAATTTAAAACCTAATGCTCATACTGTTATATGCAGTGATCATTTTACAGAGAATAGTTATCTAGTCTTCTTTAAATAAGAAATTATTAAAGAAAGATGCGGTTCCTTCTATTTTTAATTTTCCCCAATACTTGTTGGAGAAACCCACAGGTACAAGAAGACAAACAAGAAAACGTCCATGTATTGATACCGTCAATAATATTGGAATTCAAACTCACGCCAAAAAAAAAACATTGCTGTTCCTAGGGGAGAAGGCAACATTGAGGCATAAGTTGAATAAAACAATATTGTTTTATCACATTTGATATTAGTGTATAGATATTTTTAAATGTGAAAATATAATATAACCTTTTTTTAGATTTAACTTTTATAGTTTATTTTGTAACTATATATGTATTAAAAATTCACTTTCAACTTGTTCTTTTATTTCCAAAAACTTGATAATTATTGTGGGTTGCGCTTTCTATCTGTTAGATCGCACCTGGACCAAATTCAGTGGAAGGTAGTATTTGTTTCATATAAGCGCTTGAGTGGAACAAAGATAGGTATCCCCTCCGTGCAGCCGCACTCGTCTAACAGTCGATCCTCATTCTCCGAGTATAGCGTGCGCGTTCCAGTATTACTATATAGTTCAATGCATACAACAGCTTATTAGTGAGTGGACACGTTTTCTTTATTCAAAATGCCTTACCGAATTTCTTCTCAAGACATGCATACATTTTGTGTATGGCTACTGTAACGACAGTGCACGTCAAGCAGTTATTGAATAGTGACATCGGTTTCCCGATAGGCGCATTCCTCATTACAGAACGTTTCTGGAAGTACACAAACAATTTCGGGAATGCGGACTGCGTGATTATCTTTTCGACCGAGGAATAAATTTGCCAGCAGACTTAGAGGAAGAAGCAGTAGCTATTGTTACAAGGGATCCAACTCTCAGTGTAGGTAGAATCGCTAGACAACTAGGAGTGCCACGAATGACAGTTTCGCGAATTTTAAAACGTCAGGGCTTATATCCATATCACTATCGCAGGGGACACGGTTTGCTTGAGCAGACCACTATGCTCATCTAGTTTATTCTACCTGGATATTAAGACAGTCACGGCTTCATTTTAATTTCTGCAGAACAGTCCTCGGGACAGATGAATCTACGTTCACGAGAAGTGGTGTTACAAATCTGAGAAACCTGCACAGGTGGTCATCAGAAAATCCCAAAGCTATACGCCCATCTAAATTTCAACATGAATTTTCTATTAACGTTTGGGCGGCCCTAATCGATGACTGGTTGATTGGTCTTGTCGTTCTTCCTGGCAGGTTAAATGCTGACAATTACCTTCGATTTCATATTGACGAACTGTCAGGTCTTTTAGAGGATGTCCCACTGAATGTTCGACGAGACATGTGGTTTCACATGGATGGGGCACCACCACATTTCGGAATTGCTGTCCGAAATTGGGTTAACGTCAATTATCCAAGATGGATTGGTCGAGGTGGTCCTGTTGCATGGCCACCCAGATCACCCGATCTTAATCCCCTTGACTTTTATTTATGGGGGTACATTCAAAATTTAGTCTACGCGCAAGTTTCGAACACAAGAGAAGAGTTGTTGGATCGTATTCATCTGGCTGCCGAGCAAATCCGAGAAAACAAGTATGAAATTCGGATAAGTACTTCTTCTGTTGGCTTACGGGCACAAGCCTGCATTCAACATTTAACATTTTTAAATAAAATCAGTTTTTATTGACTTTAGGATTACATTTTTTTTCATGATCTGACAATCACATTCATACACCTGTAACTTTTAAACAAATAAATATGGATATAAAAGTTTTGCGTTTTTGTTACTTGAAATGAAGTGTACTTTACATTCCTAAAATTTGAACATAACGATACGGGACAGTTTGTATAATTTGTCTATCGTATATGTAATACTGTTTTTTTCGATCTACATTACATAGAAATACGTATATAATTTAACGTACGCTCAAATATTAACTGCTTTAACTCATACTTTTCTGCGACATTTAATTAAGCAGGTGGATAAAACTTCCGGTTCATGCAACATCACATTCGGAGACTTTCCCACACGTAGTGACGTTTATTCCACCCTATTTAAGTTTAACGTTTTCAACGCACGTAATGTAAATATCAATTAATTTCGTCTGTGTTTGTGTTATTATATAGACAGGACTATGATAATGATACGAAGCTTATTAAATGTACCTTGCGACTTAAAAACTAAATAGAGGTAATTAATTATTACGTCATAAAAAAGTAAATAATACATCAACGAAGTGCCAATATTCCAAGAACTTTGTTTAAATGATTTTATGAAATTAGCAAAGTTTTCTCAACGATTTAGATCAATTTCTTGTACTTGCTGTGCAAAAAGCGAATAAAGGAAATACTATCAGATTAATTGAAACATACATGAGTAGGTAAACCCCACCAGTTTTGTATCATACAAAGGTATTTTTAATAATATAAAATATTACTAAAAATCTGGTGTGAAGAACACAAATGCAGGTTCACTATTAATATTTTCTGTGAACGTGTCCGAATATATCCTATCCCCAGAGACGAGGATACGTATTTCGCTTTTCTACAAGCTCATCGGTACGCCCCTGCTGGAGAAAGGATATTTCCAGACACATTCACAGAAAAGAACCACCTCGCCCTATCACCGTAATTATCCAGACCGAGCGCAGAAGTAAATTCGGCGCTACCTGTTGTCTAAAAAATTTAAAGAGATTAGTGTGCGAACACAACAAATACATCTTATATTAATAATTCAGAACGTTTGTGTTGCTGTCATATCATTGACTTGGACAATATACCAAGATTTATTTCATTAAAAGAGAGTAATAATTTGTACTTTTCCTGTATCTTAATAATAACTATTAGAGGCAGAGGATTAGTTTTGAATTTTGTGGTTGTGTCTGGCAAACTAATTCAAATCAAAAAGGTAGTCGACGGTAATACGAAATAAATTGAAAAGTCAAATTTCGGACGCCATCTATGGAAGTTTGAGTGACTTAGGTTGATTTCCATTTGATTTAGCTTCTTTTAAACTTTGCAAACAAAAAAAGCTCCAGGATATGATTTAATCTTCAGCGCAAAATGCCGAAAAAACCTCTCGAAAATCATTGAAAGCATTAATAAATTTGTAATACGTCTTTCGTCAGCGAAAAATGGCAAATAATATTAATGGAAAAACCAGGTTAAAATCCTAATGATGTAACATTGTATCGTCTATCGTCCAATTAGTCTCCTTCCAGCACTGTCCACACTTCTCGAAAAATACTGTTCAAACGCATAATGCCTTTTATCGAAGAAAAAAGTGTAATACCTCTCCGATAATTTGCTTTCAGAAGGCTAAATGGAATAATAGAAGAAGCAAACAAATTAATCAATCAATTATTAGTGTTAGTATTTAATTGTCTTCGATACTCAAAATTTTTCATTTCAAAAATGTGCAGAACTTGTTCACTTTAAGCTCGTACGAAAATTTGTTAAATGTACATTAATGGTTGATGGTTTGCGGATCATATGGTCTTCAAAAAATTAGCTTAATCTAATATTCTTACCGCCATCTATGTGTCGGACAGGGAACATTTCACATTATCTATACAAAATTCCATGTCACGAACTGAAATGGTAACGTCAGCGATTATGGAGAATAAGAATTAGCAATTTCTCTCGGAATAAAATAAAGACCATCGAGTAATTAAGATGCGTTACTTGTGCGTGGATATCGCACAAAAACTGCATTGAAACCATATACGAGGCATGTCTTCACGTTTTCTTTAGAATTATTGTTATGGCTTCATTGTCGTAGCTTACAAATGTGGAAGTTAAATTATTTTAAAGAAAAATTTTCAGAATTATTTAGAAATGTAATTCACATATACCCTCAAACGCGTATGCGTATTCACAGTTTTATAAATCTTCACACATTTTCGTATTTAGTGAATGTGACATGTAAATATCTTCGTACATACGTAGAAAAAGATAATATCTGTACAGGAAGTCTTGAACATGTCGAGATTCAACAATTACGGGTCCAATAAAAAGACTCGTGCCTGAAAAACACTATCACGATCACGTGAACGGATGTCCGTACACACACTGAATCGCAATGAGTAATTGAAAAGAGATCAAAACCGCTACCGCAATTATGCAAACGTTTATTTACTCTCGATTGCGTTCGACGCAATACGACAGAAAATTTAGACTGGTTTAGACGTTTTAAATTACAAACTAACTGTTACGTTCGAACTCTTCCATTAATGTCTAAGTAATTTGCTTATCAAGTTAACCGACCTGTCAATATGTGTATATACCATAAGCCTAACACTCACAGTTAAGTACTAAGTATATTACAGGTCTTTTAATAAATATGTCTTTAGAAAACGAGATAGATAACTTCAATTAACTTATGATCATAATGCTGCAGTAAAACTAATTATCATAAATTTGTATAGCGCCTGTCGAAATTATTATGTAGAGTAATTTTGTAGATACTTTTGTATTATTTTAGAAATTTGCTTTATGTTTAAACCGATACTAAGACAAAAAAATAAATTAATAGGTGAAAATCTTCCATTAAAGAATTTTAAACGAAAGTATTGCAATTTTGAGTGCAATACCGATTGTGAGTCACGAATTATAAAAACTAAACAGCGTGACAAACTGATGAAATAACGAGTTACCCGCAGTTGATCCAGTGGAAAAGAATAGATATTTTTCCAAATAAATACACGTTTTACAATTACATTAGACAGGGCAGAGTCGTCATTATTATTTGCATCTGTGTTTTCCTTTTTACACGAAATAAAATTGGAATTAATATATGTACATAGATGTACTGTTTTGCGTTGTTCGCGTTACTCAGAGCACATGCTACTAAATAAAATTATATCCAGTAATCCCTCCAAAAAGCTGTTATATACCTAAGAGTAAAACTGTAAATTATGAATCATAGGCATATGCTCGGTAACTATTATAATACTATCATAGGAAAAATAGTAAATCTATGAAGAAATGTGCGCGCAAAGAAAATAAAATGTGATTACAATATACGAGCGTTTCGTTTAAGATAACATAATACGTTATGTTATAAATGTATATTATATGTATTTTAAATATTAAAATCGGTAGGTTAAAACAGTGCAATTATAAAACATCAAATAAGAAGTATGTAATCTCAAAAATAATTTTAATATTTGGATTACTATTATTTCATTGGTAATTGAATGGGCATTAACGGCTGTTATTGGTTGTATACGATCAGTCAACGTGGATTAAGTACTCCTATCTTATCATGTGTCTTAGCGACAGACAACAGTCAACGTGGAGTGCAACTACCAATGATCAGTCGCGTACGCGTCAAATATCCAATCAACGCTCTAGTATTAGAATGCATTCGAAAAAATTCCAACAAGTCTTTTCACTATGGATTTTATAAAAACTAAGTCAGGAGACGATTTCGTTAAGTATTTTTTTATTGCCAGAATTGTTTTTCTCATTTTAAAATTAAATAAAAACTTCTTTCTCTCTTAAAATACATATTGAAGAAATTATTTTTATTCTATATTGGAAATTATTTTCTCACAGAATATAGTTCTTCTTTTTTTGGTTCATATTATAAAAAGTTTTCTCTATAAGAAAAGATATTTAAATATATACATCTGGAAATTATTTCTTTTAGTTAGAATTGTTTTTGAGTGATTTGAAAGTTTTAAAAAACGTTTTTCTCTCTGAAAATATATTTTAAGGAAATTATTTTTACGATTTCTTTACATTAAATATGTGTTTTTAATGAAATTGTAAAAAAGCTTTTAACGTGAAAAAAGAGTGGCATATGTTTATACATCCGTGCAACTTTTGTATGTAAATAATTTCTGGAATTTTAATTAAATCTTCTCACAAGTATTTTAATTTTTTTATGCTTGTCGTTTAAGTGATAAAATATTGTTATTTTAAAAGATATTATTAGAAGATATCTGTCCACTCGATGTTTTGACATCTTACTTTGGTTTATTTTCGTTTTATTGCTTTTCTAATTCATTTTCTTTCTATCTAGCAAATAATTGATCTTTTCATAAGACAAAGAACTGTTTTTAATACATTTTCAGTAAGTATTCTTATCACTAAGTTATTTATTGGTTATAGGTAGAGCAGACCAATTTCCGTACCCGTCATGAGCGCCGGTATGAGAGTGTAATTCGTAATATATTAGAATATGCCATAGAATAGGGACGCAACATGAGCTTGTTACCGATATAAGTATAGAAGTAGAGACATTTATTCTATCAGAAATAATTAAATATACATTTGGTTTTCTGCTATTAAAGTAATATGCATAAACACACGAAAAATAAGAATAGTACATATTATAGCAGCGTTGTATGTACCTATAAATAAAATTGAAAATGTATGAAATCAGTGATTGTGTGCACGACAGAGGATTTAAAAAAACACTTACCGTTTTAAGCGTCTTCCAAGAATTGACAAACTGGAGAAACTCGATTGTATATTTTTAACATCAGGTGCGATTCTAAAGTTATTTCTGAAAAACATGCCCGCCGTAAGGAAAAAATATGTTTATATTCGGAAAACGAGCGTTCTACATCTAGTGATGTTATATTCGCATAATCAAAATACATTGTTAAGCAACTTAACGCATCTGTAGACGTGCCTTCACAAATACGTGTTAAGGTGTCAAAATCTGCATTTCTGCCTAAAACACTTTCAAATTTAATTAGAACACTGTCACTTTTTGCGACTTCTACAGCACACAGTTGTGCGTGAACATCTTTAAAGATTTGCAGTGATTTCTCTAACGACAGCGACGAATTTTCTAATTTTGTTATTGCTTCTTCTAGTCCCAAGTAATTCTCACGAATACTTTGTAAATCCATTTTAATCTGGGCATCTTGAAATTTTTTCTGGCTTGTATTGATACCTGCACTCTCTTTCGGATCGAATGATAAAACCACGTCCTCAATTTTTTCAAAATGTGTCATGATAGTAAAACCCCGCCCGTAACCATGTACCCCAACGTGTCAGAATCGGCTGTGGTGGCTCAGGGGTATGGGGACACAATTCGTGAAATTTCCGAATACGTTTTGGAGATTTCAGGAATACTGCCTTTGTACTCGATATTAAAGCATCTACCTCTGGATAACATCTACGAACCTGTTCTGCCACAAGATGTAGAGCATGGAGTTTACAAGTAATATGTAACAAGTTAGTAACATATAACCACAGTTTTTTATTTTTTAGTTCGGCTTTGATTTGATTTTCAACTTGTTTACGCACCGATGGTAAATTCCTTCGTAACGTTGTCGTGCTCGGTAATGTTTGATTCGCGTATTTATTCCAAAATGAAATAAATGAATCATTACTTAACAAGGTAAACGGCAGTGTACACACAATCATAGTTACACATAGTTCATGTATAAACTGTTGTCGATTAATTTTGTTATTATTATGCTTCAAACTGCTTACGTGTTCTTTACAATGTGTTTTTGACCAACACATTAGATATGTATTGCACACCAAACATTTAATTTTTGAGCCATCGTATATTAAGTCCGGGAAATCCATAATAAACTTATTCAATTCGTCTGACAACGGTCGTCTTCTTGATTTCTGTGTCGACGACATTGTATTACGTATGCTTACACTTACATGCAGTCTAAGTAAGTACCAAACACATACTGAATGCTTTTTATTAGTTCTGATGCAATACAATCATCCTCACATCGGCGGGCACGGAAATTGGTCTGCTCTAGTTATAGGTTAAGAATTTACATTTATTACAGATATACCTGGAAAACCTCTGAATTCACAATCCTAGCAACTTGTATTGAATGTCTTAAACTTTTTTAAACGAGAGAAACTAAATCAAGCACCTCTGATAAATATAAATGCAGCTTTTAAGTATTTATTATATTCTTCTTGAAAGTTATATATTGGATTGTTAGTTATTGTTTTGACATAAATAATTAAAACTTTCAAGTTATTTTTTTATCAAAATATACTAGAAAAATTTTAGTGTTTCGCTTACTTACAAAAGGATTACATTAGATATAGTTGCTCAAGACCAACTCAGATATAGAAAAAAAGCATTTATTGAAATAAAAGCGGATGAAATTGTCAATATTTTACACAGCATCTAAATATAAACCTAAATAAAATAATTTTAAAACACTGTCATGAAGCATGAGTAAGATTTATCAATTCTTTTTCTTAGCGAATGAACATCATAGGTTGTGCTAATTTTTACAACAGGCTGAATTTTATTCCGGTCTTCTATTAGTGCCAATTAGTGCATCTTAAAATATTATTTGAGGAAGATTTGATCATTTTAAATTTGCCATGGTTCTTTTCTATATTAAATAAGCTTTTATAGCAAATAAATACATTTTATGTGTTCTATATTCAGACTGGCATTATTTGTTGTTTAATATTTGGGTTCTTTACATAAATACATAACCTACATGTCATGAGATCAGATGAATAATTGACATCACGGAAAATTTCATTCATAACCATGCCGTTCTTGAAGTTTTATTAAATTGGTGTAATCTAGTTAGAAACAGTTTAAGCTGTAATTGGATTATATAAAATGTATTTTATACTAATTTTAACTTAAAACGAAGCTTGCCATAATGTAGCAACTAATAAAATATGATGATGAGAACAAGGGAATACTAAAATGGTTTTTATTATATAGAACGTGTTGACCCAATAATTTATGTCTACTAATTTGTTACAAGGAATTGTATCATAAATAAGTTATACATACTTCTAGAAACTCGTAAAATACTGTAACGAAAGTGGCACAGTTTTGAAATTAATTAAAAGCCGAAAATTAATGTTGTGCTAAGAGAATTTCCTATAATACATAAATATATTTTACAAAACACAGTCGATAAACTTCTGTACACTCTTATCGATGTACTAGATATATTTTGTAAGAAAGATAATTACTTCAGCAATGGTCCAATGGATAACAATAAACGAAAGGTTGAGAAAGATAATTATTACCTATATTATACCTTTCTATAGTATAGAAAATTATGATATTATTTTGAATTGAAACAATAAAACATATATAATGAGAGCAATCATGCGGTTTTATTGTGATAATATAACAAACATTAATTGATTGTTTTAATTAGTTTCGCTTCTCCGTTAGGGAAAGAGTAGTTTTTTTATTAAGCATTAAATTGTAATCACATCATTAGACGTAAATGTCCTTGTCGTTCTGAGGACAGGTATAATATCATGGAATATAATCGAAATTAATCCTTTCCTAATTAATTTCAACGAGCTTTGGTGTTATTCTCGAAATTAATCCTCTGAATCTATGTCATATTGAACATATCTTATCAGTGCGCTGTTATATATATATATATATATATATATATATATATATATATATATATATATATATATATATATAGGTTTCTTGAAATTACAGTGAAAGGTATGGTGAACTTAAAAAAAATATAGGCACTTTTAATATTTAAATTATGACATTTCTATTTTGGATTTCGTTTTATCTTAAAATAAAGCTGAATCATAGATCGCAATCTGCGCGGCTGGTTTTCGGTAAAGAATAAAAATCCGATATACTTGAAAAATTAATTAAAACATTCGATATCGGGTCACAAAATGAAAGTTGTCTATGTCTGAACTTCATTGAAAAATATTTTTAAACACAGCTGGTACAATATTTTGAAGACTATACTTGCGGGTAACTAAAATTGTTATTTTTTTGTCTTGACTGGCATATATCCTTGGAAAGTATTCGTTTCGTTAAATTCTTCTATTTCTCACAGCAGGAAAGCTCCGTACCTTTCTTGTTATTGTAGGATCAAATATTACGTTTGCGCAATTGCCAATCATTTATCGATTCTATAAAGACAGGACTTTTCTTTTAGTATAAATAGTAACAAATCAAAAGAAAAACAAGGTTTTTGGACGAATCAAAATTATTTAATGACTACCAAACGATCAAATATGAATATATACAGTCCTTTTTTCAAATAGGTTTTTACATTTTAATATTTAAAATTACTGGAAAAATATTAATAATCAGAATTTCGCAGCATAAGTTCTATTCGGAAAAGAGGTCTAGAATTACAAATTAGTTTCTAATAAATAAAAGCGATACAAAATTATCTGGTGTGACATTTAAACATCAATTACTCATACATTTTTTTGCGTGTTACTAAAGAAAGAGAATGTTATTATGTTGACAATATTCATTGTAATTTTCAAATGTTTAAATATTTTATTAGAAAATATCTGTTTATAATAGCTTATAGAAGATATATGTTAAGTAATTGTACGTCATTGACGACGTTTACATGCTGTTATAACTGTATTAGAGAAACTAAAAAAGTTAGTTTGTTAAACTATATTTGAAATCTTTTATTTCGTTAATTTAAATACATGATGTTATAGATTGCTGATAATATAGACATTCATGGCAAATAAACACATAATTTCCGTTTCAGTACTAAATCTTTCCTGTATATATTTTTAACAAGGTAATAGTTACTTGCGGTGTTGAAAGATAACACATCTGTCAAATAAGCCTAGGTTTGTGTACATTTTTCCGTTTATTTTGATTGTTTAAAAACAGTTCCTTTTAGAACTACATTGTATTTATTATCTTGCTGCGTCATTTTGATATAATGTCGAAAGGTTTCTGTAAACAGTCGAAGCATTTAATTGCTCATTATTCACCTTTTTATAGATGGCATCTTGTAATCTTATAATTGACATCTTGCGTTTTCTCTATAGCTGCTTATCGAGAACATTTTACTGAATGTTAAAAAAACCTTTTTATAAAATAAAACAGAAACTATAGCCGCAAATTCTCGCACAATTAGCAATAGATTAATATATGCATAATTATATATCTAAAGATCTGTCAGGTAATCACTATTGTCAGAGAAAAATAGGACTCTTAAGCTTTCGATTTGCTAAACAACATTTACACTGGATCGTTTAATATCCAATGGAAGTATATAATAATCACATAATTTGAAACATACTTGAGTAGGTAACACCTACCAATTTTGTATAATACAAAAGTATTTTTAATAATATATAATATTATTAAAAATGGGGTGTGAAGAACACAATACAAGTTCATATGTATTTTTGAATGTATCTTCTCCAAAGACGTAGATACGTATTTCACATTTCTACATGATTATCAATACGCCCCTGTTGGAGAAGAGACACATTCAACAAAACATAACTACCTTGCTATCTCGCAGATATTATTAAGACAGAGCGTGAAGGAATATTCAGCGCTGTCCATATAATAATCGCAGAACTAGCCGGGTGTTTTTTATTGTCGGTAACCATCGGTCGGTATCGGTATCGGTAACGTCGGTATATAGACAGCGCTGAATATTCCTTCACGCTCTGTCTTAATAATATCTGCGAGATAGCAAGCTAGTTATGTTTTGTTGAATGTGTCTCTTCTCCAACAGGGGCGTATTGATAATCATGTAGAAATGTGAAATACGTATCTACGTCTTTGGAGAAGATACATTCAAAAATACATATGAACTTGTATTGTGTTCTTCACACCCCATTTTTAATAATATTATATATTATTAAAAATACTTTTATATTATATAATAATCAGAAATGAATCTAAATTTAATCTATTCAATAGTGATGGAATTAAATGTGTCTCTAGGACAAATGTCTCGATTCTTATAAATACACTAAGGCAACTGTTAAACACGAAGGATGGTCAGTTTTTTTAAGGAGGATTTGGAATGAGCAGAAATATCCATATACTGAAGAAGTTATGCCTTTAAAGCATATTTCCAAAACATGACAACAATTCAAAGCAATGGTTTCAAATTGTAACCGAATGGTTAGAAGTCGAAAAGTCTAATTTAAACTAGAGAGAAACCTTACAAAGACAATTAGATCGATTTGTGACACCGTAAAACTTACAGAAATAAAGACGAATTGTTTTCTGTCTTCGAAAGTGGGTGGACAACAATAACTCCTTCACCCATTAGAACCCATACTGCGCCGATGCGAAGCCGTAATAGAAAATAATTGATATTCAACAAAATAATATTGGTGTTGATAATCTTTATTATTCAAGTTGCTCTACTAATGTCTAGATTAGCGATGCACATACCGCGGCCCGCGGGCGCATGCGGCCCACTGTCGATATTTATGCGGCCCGCCAACGAATTTTAAAAATTGTTCGAAAAACTACAAACTTAGGTAAAAATCCATTCAAATCAATATTTCTTAACTTTTTATTTTATTCTAACTTTTGTAATTGTTAGTAAGATATGTATCTTTAAGTACCTACTACTTTCTTGTTCAGGTTTACTACGTAGGACAGGTATGCTCCTCGTCGTTCCAAGCATATTGTTACGAGACTAGAAATCTGTCGAACCAACTAGATTACTCGAAGATTCGCGAAACACGACGGTATTATCCCCGAACAATATAGGTTCTCGATGTTAGGTAACTCGTAGAAATACAACGCATCGCCCGCTATCGGAGCAGTTAAGTTTTAACTACGGACAAGCGAACGTTACATTGTTTGAATTGTAATCTGTGAAGAATAAATATTTCGTCGTTCGAACTTGGCATCTACCTACGTAACCTACGTAAACGACATGTTCTTTTATTTTTATCATTTGTAGTAATTCATACTATTTAAAAATAAAAATATTTGTGTTAATAAGTATTCTTTGCTTGGCTTATAATTTTCCCGAGTGGCCCCTGTTCCCTATAAGTCTGTGCATCCCTGGTCTAGATCAAGTAAAATAGTGCCGTTTATTTATAACGTCCTTTTACTTAATCTTCTAAAAGAAAAAATGGGTATAAACAAAGTTTCTTAATAATTCGGCTGTTAATCGATTCGTATGTTTATCTCTTTCCGGCAAAAATCGTCAATATTCAAAGTCATTCTACTTATTTTCAATACTCTGTATATTATACATCTTTATCTCTGAAAATGATGAATTTTTTAAATTTAATATTCCAAGTAACTATTGTGCCAGTATGAATTCGCTGCCGGACTTGCTTCATAACATTGCAATAAAAGAAATGAATATTAATATATTTGACAAGGCGTCATCTATCAATGACATTTCGTTTGATTTATCGTAAATATTATTTCTATTGAATGCAATTAATTCTTTGCTAACCAAGCACCTAGACTATACATACATACAGTGGATTTCTCAATACCACACACTGCATACATATTATGCTATTACACGGTTTTCATCGCGGCATTAATTTTTTTTCCTCAGACCTGTCATAATTCATGTCAATTTTCTTTCTATACTAGACGTAAAAGTACACGACCGATCAACAATAAAAACCGATCTAATTTATGTATTCCTATATCGCGACCGAACGGTACCTAATGATTTTGAAAACACATGCAAATTAATTCGATTTTAAATTAAATAATTACATGCGCGATAATTTAATTTTCTTTGTAATTATGAGCGCTCTATCAATTAAGTAAACAGTCCACTAACGGCTGATCGACGTCATAAATCAGGATAAATGCAGCGAATTCCGTATAAGAATCAATTACTGGACTGCCTTTGAATTGTAAAATGCGGTGACGTAGTTCTGATAGAACGAAAAAAATGCGAGAAAAAAATCGTACGAAGCAGAAATAGCCTAGAATCAACAGTCAATAAGTAGGACAGAATTAGCATTAAAAACAATTGTGCGATGTAGACGGGGCGCAGTACGAGATACATTTGTATAAATATAAACGCAAGTGAAATTAATTCGAATGATAATTGCTTAGAAATCCTTTGAAAGTTCTAATTAATTAGTTAGCTTCGCCTTTTGAAAGAACGGCCACGTTTTTCGAAACGCTAAGGCTAAAGATTAATGAAATGGATCTGCGACGTCGTAAAATAATAATAGTATAGACTATTACGCCGATTATGGTTATCGGTTTCTTAGTTTACGCGAAATCTCCTATTTAAGAGAGTTTGGATTACTTGCGTTATGTGTTGTGAAGAGCTGACAAGTTCGCTTGGCCTACTTTTTTCGCGTTTATTTATTTCACGGCATCATATGAAAATACTTTTTTTTCTATAAAAAAGGAAATATGCGAGATTTTCTTATTAAGTAATAGAATTAGACTTGTACGGTAAAAATATTGACATTACGTGAATAGAATGTACTCAGTAACTTGGAAATCTATTTTACTTCTTTTATTGCTACATCTATATTTAATATTATTAAAGGTATTAATTTAAATCTCCCTGTTTAAATAAAATTTGCCACTTCATAATTTATTAAACAGCAAACAAAGTAAAATATTAAAAGATTAAATATTTAATTTCTCAAATGTAACATGAATTAAATTAAAAATTAATTAGAAGTCGGCTTTCGACGTCTAGAGAGATTACAGTAAGATCTCGTTAACGTGAATATTCATTTATGTGAATATCTCAGTACCGTGAACACAAAATATTTTCTATTGCATACTCTGTAGTATGAACAACGAACATACTCGAAAACGTGAATAATGAATAGTTTTAATTTTTAAGTCATCGGGGGTTTCCCTGTCTGCAATATGTAAAAGCAGGCCACAGTGTTCAGTGAATGCTCTTATGCGGTACGTTAACTGTCGTAACATGACAAAACTGAATGCTAAGTGTTTGTCTTTACGTGAAAAAGGTAAACTAATAGAAGATTATGAAAAAGGTTTGAGTGTAACGGCCATTTCAAAAAAAGCATGGCGTAGCAAAATCAACAGTTTGCTCAATTAAAAATAAAAAGAAAAAAATCGTCGCTGTTTTGGCTAGTACGTCAACATCTAGCAAAAAATGTACAATTAAGAGAAGCGGAATATCACAAAATGGAAGAAATTCTATACAGATGATTTCTTAAACAGCGCCAGAGAAACATTCAAAGTACATCAAAGTACACATAAATTTAACGCCAGTTATGGGTGGCTCCAATGTTTTAAAAAGCGCTTCGGAATTCGTCATTTGAAAATTACCGGAGAAAAATTATCACCTCAGCCACATCTAGTGGATCCTTTTAAACAACAATTGAGACAATGCGGAATTTGATTTAAATGAACATCAACTCTATAATGCTGACGAGACTAGGTTATTTTGGAAACTGTTGCCTGATTTCACTTGCTGAAAAAACGCTCCGGGAATGAAAATTGCGAAACAAAGAATTACATTCCTCGGTTGTACAAATGCAGCTGGCTCGCACAAATTAAAGCCGCTCATAATTGGAAAAGCAAATCGGCCTAGATGCTTTAAAAATTTCTGCAATCCAGTTGTCTACAAGAACAACGCAAATGCATGGATGACGAAAGATATTTTTAAAAACTGGTTTTTAACCAGTTCGTTCCTGAGGTAAGTTCAAACAAAAAGAACGTCTTACGGCTCACTAAGCTTTATTATACGGAAAAGTTTACTGGCCTCTATAATTTCCAGTACAGAAAATATTCAGAAAGCTCTTAAAAATCTGTCCTTAAAGGATGCTGTATTGAATCTAGCCGCTGCATGGGATAAATTGGAGCAATCTGTTATCACTAAATGTTGGCATAACATATTATCAGACAGTGACAAATACTGAATCTGACGAAGAAGACACTTTCCCCTTAAGTGTTTTACAACGAAAATGGAATGAATAAACTTCCGCATTTGTAGCTGAAACAATCACTTTATAATCTTTATTGAATAATCTTGAAAGTGAACCGACCATAGACCAACACACAAAGACTCATATTGAAGAATGGAATAAAGACACAGTTACATATGAAAGCGAAGATGAAGATGATGAAGACAATAAATTATTAAAAAATCAAGAACTTGAAATTCCTAAAGTACCGCATTCGGATGGCATGAAAGCATTAAATATGGCGTTAGATTGGGCGCGTACAAACAATTTGGATGCTGAAGACATTATAAACTTAAAACGATTGCAAGAGAAAGCAATTTTGCTCAGCATTTCTAGCAAACAAATTCAATCAAAAATCACTAGCTATTTTATGTAATGTTGTATATTATTAAATAAACGATATATATATATATATATATATATACAGGGTGATTCTTAATATATGCGACAAACTTTAGGAGCTGATTCCTGGGGTTATTTTGATCATAAAAGTTCATAAGAACATATCTCCAAAACCGCTTAGTTCAGAAGTTATACAATGTTTAATAGAAAGTTAAAATAATAAATGGTTTTATTATAAATTAACAAAATAATTAGTAAAACAAAATTAACTTATAGTAAATGTTGAAAATGACCGCTTCCAACTGTAATACAAGCTCGTAAACAAGTCTGTGCCTGTTTCTCTAATATGCGTAGTGGTCGCGTTGTCGATGCTAATCAGTTGGTGTTTACCAGTTGCTCAAGAAGCACGTGTTGTGATTTTGTACGGTATTTACGAATTGTTTATTTGTTATTTCAATATTTGTTAATAGTATCAGAGTATTCATTCAGTTTATTGCCAGTTTCTGTTTTCTAAAATGAATTATACGAATGCTGAGATGTGTGATATGCATTTCGTTTACAGTCTTGCCAATGGAAATGCGCGTGCTGCTAGACGTCTTTATGCAGAACGATACCCGAACCGTATCATACCGCATCATTCCATGTGTGCCCGTCTTCATCAACGTATTAGTGAAACGGGAAGTTTTAAAAAACGGACGACTGATAGCGGGCCCCCATCTACAGTGAGAACTCCACAAGTTGAAGAAATGGTATTAAATAAAATTGAGGAACATCCGACAACAAGCACCAGAAAAATTGCGTTTGATTTAAACATTAGTCAGGCCACAGTTTGGAGAATATTGAAAGATCAACTGTTGCATCCATATCACATTCAACGGGTGCAGGCTCTATTGCCAGCAGATTTTCCACAAAGATTAGCTTTTTGTCAATGGATGCAACACGAAATCGTACAAAATCCTAACCATTTGGCTCAAATATTCTTCACCGACGAGGCTACTTTCTCTAGAAACGCGATTATTAATTTTCATAATAATCACATATGGGCCGAAGAAAATCCGGGAGAAATAATGAATGCCCGTCATCAGCATCAATTCTCTGTAAATGTGTGGGCCGGAATTGTTGCAGATCACTTGTTAGGTCCACATTTTTTACCGATGCGGTTAAATGGCGAGGTATACCGCAATTTTCTTGAAGAGGAGTTACCACTACTGCTGGAAGAAGTTCCGTTGCAGTTAAGATTACAAATGTATTTTATGCATGACGGTGCTCCAGCGCATTTTAGTTCACTTGCTCGCGAGTTTCTGGACAGTACGTATCCAAATCGGTGGATAGGACGGGGAGGTCCACAACCGTGGCCTCCTCGGTCTCCAGACTTAATTAAATTCATTGGACTTTTTTCTCTGGGGCCACCTTAAATCATTAGTTTACACGACTCCCATGGAAAATGTCGATGAACTAAGAAATCGTATTATAGCAGCTTTTGAAACAATTCGAAATACTCCTGGTATTTTCGAACGGACTCGCCAGTCAATACGACGGAGGATAGCAGCTTGTAGTGCAGTTGGGGGCGGTCATTTTCAACAGTTACTATAAGTTAATTTTGAATTACTAATTATTTTGTTAATTTATAATAAAACCATTTATTATTTTAACTTTCTATTAAACATTGTATAACTTCTGAACTAAGCGGTTTTGGACATATGTTCTTATGAACTTTTATGATCAAAATAACCCCAGGAATCAGCTCCTAAAGTTTGTCGCATATATTAAGAATCACCCTGTATATATATAAGTAAAGCTGTGTATGCTTAGGATCTACTCGCTAACGTGAACAAATTCCATAACGTGAACAGTCTCGGATTTTTTGTGTTCATGGTTTCGAGATTCTACTGTATTTCCAAATATAATTCCTATACCTTCGCACTTCTCATAAGGATCTTAATATTTTCCTGTTTGTAGAGAAGGAAGCGGATTAAATAAAGATTTTTCATTTTAATTTTTTCTGTCCATTATTAAATTGTTATTCCAGCTTTTCTTAAAAATTATAAATAAAATAAAAAAAGTTGTCATACTTCACAACATTTCGTAATTTATTCACTATATTTTCAAGTGCTTATTATTAAATTAAAAAAATCCATTTCCGATGTTTTTATTCGTATGGAGCACGGGTCAATATGTAAAACAATAAAAAAAAAGTACAATTTTGAATAGCAGTAGTAGTAGTAATCCTTACACTTCTACTGAGAACACAGATAATTTACATTCATATCATGAATGACTAATAATGACTTTCTATTGAGGTTAGATCGTCAGTCGTTTTAACACAATTTTGAGATGTATAAACGTAATTTAGCTGCCCACCTCTTTGTTAAAACACTCGTATATAGTAAACTACAATTGCATATGTACTACATACATACTATATATACTCATACATGTATGCATAATTATTTCTGTGAAATAACGTCGAATTTGTCTTTTTCTTCATCTGTACTAACATTATTCGTTTATCTGAAAGCCAATGAGGTGTATATACATACATACATGTAGGTATACATGCATCCCTGTACGTAAAAACACACACAAGCACGAATATTCAAGCCCTATAATCATTGTTCGAGACGAATTTTGCGTTCGTTACCTTGACAGCTGATGCACGAACTTGCCTTTAGATAATTGCCAGAAAACTTCACTCCCGGTAGTTAAATTGCACCGTGTAATTGTATTGTATTCTTTATTTTCTCTTGTCTGTCTTTAAATTACTTGAAGATGTAGACAGGTAGGTCGTCGTATTGCAGTAGTTTTTCTTTGTGGTGCTTATTGGATTGTGACTATATTGGAAAACGATAAAATTATGAGATTTGATTATGAAAAAATGTTTTTAGCAAAATAATATGAATAATATCACATATTTATGTGAGGTTCTACGTGTTCTATCTCGAAAAAGTGATTCAAATTTTATAAGAGCGTAACATAATAAAATAAGGTAATTATTATATTGTATCATATTACAGGAATAGAATTGTTTATGAAAATTTATTTTTTCTCCAATTACACAAGTTTACAAATTCCGGTCAACTTTTGGATCAGAGCAGATGAGAACAAATCTTGACGTTATTTGAGGTGCTGAATTCAAATCCGGGTTTCGTTTTTCAAAGTTGGTTCTACTTTGTGAGTTCGCGCATGTTGGCAGCACTGCGCTATCATAATGACAGTCAGCTGTTGGCGTCGCTAGAATAGTATATTAAAAAACGAGTTTCATAAGGCACCATTTTGCCGCACGAGATCAGTTTAGAAAACGAGCCGCGATAGCGGCGAGTTTTCTAAAGAGCGAGTGCGGCAAAAGGCCTTATGAAACGAGTACATGAGTCTATGAAACATAGACATAGAAACATATATATGTTGTTGTCAATTGTATACAACATACGTTGTTTGCGTAAAATACGGACATATATCATATCTGTCAAATGTACATAAATTCTTAAAATCAAATGACAGCAATGATATTTATTTCTGTATTCGAACAACGCCAACATTGAAAAATGAAAAAAAGCGTATCGAAATGAAGCTCATTTCGATACTGTTTTGGGTTTCATAATGAGTTCATTTCGAACGCAAAATAGAAAAACATTATTTAATTTGTATTTTTAAAGTTTTTTTTTGAATCCAAAACGTGTGAAAATGCAAAGACAGAATTGTAAAGTTGATTCAAAGTGTTTTTGTTATGTTTGCGGATGTTATATGATCAGAAAAAGTGGCAAAGTTATTACTAATGTGATCAGAAATGCATATTTTTATTATTTTGGTTTCTCTGTATCAAACACTCACAAGCCGTGGGTACCGAAATTGTTTTGTAACGCGTGTGGTACAATATTATACAAGTGGTCACGCGGTAAAAAAGTATGTTTTTCATTTTCATTGCCAATGTTATGGAGAGAGCCGAAAAATCATGTAGATGATTGTTACTTTTGCTTGATGAATGTCGTCGGTGTAAATGCAAAAAAAAACTATCAAAATATAAATATCCTGAAGTATCATCAGTGTCTAAGCCAGTTCCCCGTGCGAGCAATGATCCTTTGCCAATTTGTCCAGGTAGGAGTGCAAATTACATGGAAACTTGTAGTTCATCACCGACGAACAGTGGAAGCGATTTTAACATGGAGGAAAAACATTTAGTTTCGCAAAGTGAATTCAATGATTTGGTTCGTGATTTGAATTTATCGAAACAAAAATCAGAATTGCTCGCATCACGGATGCAGGAGTGGAAATATCTTGACACTCAAACAAAAGTCACTGTATATAGAACCAGAAATGAGGCGCTTTTACCGTTTTTCAAAAAAGAGGAGAATATATGCTTCTGCTATGACATCAACGGTTTGTTTGATGCGATGAATACACCATACGATGTAAATGAATGGCGTTTGTTCATAGATGGTTCAAAATACAGCCTGAAAGCTGCTCTGATACACAATGGAAATATAAAACCATCAATTCCGATTGCTCATGCAGTACAAACGAAGGAATGCTACGATACAATATGTAAAATTTTTACCAAGATAAAATATAAAGAGCATCAATGGAAAATTTGTGGCGATTTGAAGGTTTGAAAATAAATTTCAATTCAATTTTAAAGAATAAATGATTTATATACTATTCCTACAGGTTATTGGTCTCTTGTTGGGGATGCAATCTGGTTTTACCAAATTTTGCTGTTTTTTGTGTCTGTGGGATAGCCGTGCAACTGACCAACATTATGTGAAAAAAGATTGGCCAAGCCGTACTAATTATGAACCAGGAAAACAAAACGTCTCTTCTATACCACTTGTGAACCCACAGAACATTTTCTTGCCACCTCTCCACATAAAGCTTGGCCTTATCAAAAACTTTGTCAAAGCGCTCGACCGTGAAGGACCGGCTTTTGAGTACTTGACCAAGTTATTTCCCAAGTTGTCGTACGCCAAAATCAAAGAGGGAATATTTGTCGGACCTGATATTCGAAAATTAATGGCCGACAGAAACTTTACAAAATGTTTAACGCCCAATGAAGCAGCAGCATGGGTATCATTTCAAGATGTTGTTCACAACTTTCTCGGTAACCGCAAATTCCCGGATTTCAAGCAGATAATCGACAGATTGTTGCAAAATTATTGCAAGATTGGAGCTCGAATGTCTCTCAAAATACATTTTCTGCATTCCCATCTCGAATTTTTTCCTAAAAACTTGGGTGATATAAGCGACGAGCAAGGAGAGCGACTACACCAAGATTCGGCGAAAATCGAAAAACGATACCAAGGATTTTGGGACGAGGGCATGATGAGCGACTACTGTTGGACTTCAATACGTGAAGCAGATCCCAAACAGTACAAGCGACTCAGTTCGACTGCTCTTCATTTCTAATTTAACACTTTTTAATGAATAAAATGGAGATTAATTGTCAAAAATTGTAAAAATTGTATTTATCTAATATCTCGAAAACTAGAACCAAAATCAAAAAACGGAGTGCAGATTCGGATTCAGCGCCCCAAATAACCATAGAAACAGCTTTTGGTTGCTTAGATCCAAAACCGTGTATACTTGTGTTATCAAAAGTATTTTTAACCGTTAAAAAAATGTTTTTTTTCACTGTTAAAAAGAAATATTTTTCATTGTGATTTTTTTTTCATATTGGGGTCTCAATTTGACGGGCAAAATGTTAGAAATTGCTTGATTTGTCTCTAGGTTATCGCTTGCATCACTGGATTCCATTGGGACCTAAACTAAGCCAACTCAGCGCAATTGCCATAGCCGCCGTAATTTTAACTTCAATATATTTACATTCAAAATCAGCAGTTTATACATTCAAGTGAATTATTAAAAATTAAAATGTGCGTTCTACAGGACATTTCACGTTTTTCAACTGTACTATTATTTTAACATTGTTTAGACAATTTTGTATTAAGTTTTGTACAGTTTTTGTTTAGACAGTTCGATAAGCTGAAACGAGAAGTCAGCTGTTAAAGATTTATACTCGCATGTGAATTTTTAAAAGAGGATGGGGCATTTCACGTTCAATTTGGTAACATTATATCTTTAATCGAAGACGTAAATGGAAATCGTATCGAACGTACACATGCGCACATGTAACGATTGACAACTGATTGAATCGGAGACGATACTATTTATGATATAGTCGGTCGTACAGTGGCGTGACAAATATTTTTTAAATATTTTTGTCATTTTATTTCTCACTTATGAGGGGAATTTGGGGAAAATATAGTTTCATCTTTCCATTTTTCATACGTTGTCTCTTTTTTTCAATGAAACCCTGTATAATGCTTACTACATCCAATTCGTGTTATTTCATATATAGAAAAAAAAATGAATATAATGAATTTTTTCATTACCAACAATATCGTATTCCAGGCAACGATTGTAATTACTTTTACTCGTTAATAAAAATTGGCAATAAAAAAGTGAAAACTGTCTTGAATGCAATGCAACAAGTAGACACTTCAAATCGGTAGTAAAAAATCAATTTTAAATTGTATTTCTAATACCACTTGGCACTTATTTGTTAGAATAAAAACATTTTTTGTAAATACATATCGTGCTACAATTTCTTCAATTCTTGTCTTTAAGAATGTACAGCACGATTTAGTAGTTTAGATTGCCATTTGAATAATAACCGATAAGATAATATTTATTAACATAAACATTTAGTAACTATATTTTTAGAAAGGCATGATTAATTATTAAGCCCTTTCACATAATATAATTAACCAGAAAACTACAATATAATTTTTAGGATAACTTATGTTCTATCGATAATATCTATAATATTAAATATAGTAATTAATAGCTGGAATAATAAATATTAATCTGTTCCTAGTTGTCTTATTTACACTTATTGAAAAAGATATTATATGTATTTATAAAATGTTTTTCGATATATAAAATCTCTAGAAAGAAAAATACAAAAAAGATTTTAAAAAAATATAACGTTCAACAAATAACGTAATAATCTGTTTCTTTATAAATGAATACTTTCTGGTTTTTTGTAAATTTTTCAAATATAATTTATATAATATGTATAAGAATGAAATTTCCTTCTAACCATTTTTTTTCTTTTCATCGGAAATTTAACTCTAGCCCTTGTATCATATAGTGATTCAATTGAAAATTAATTTAGTTATCTTTGATATATCCTGCACACATTTATAATTATTTTGGTTTTTTCATCGGTTAAAAGAGGGGCCGACGCAGCCAAAATCAAGCTTATTTTGTTCTGTCAAATTTTCATTTACTGTTATTTCAATCAGTACTATTGAATTCGTGTTCTATTAGTTGTTTTTTGTGCTATTTATTATTAACATCAATTAAAAAATAGTTCAATAGTTCAGAGCATAAAGTGAAATACTCATTTTCTCAAAAAGTACAATTAGAAGGCACGTGTATTACTTTTTTTTTAAATTAATGACCAAGTTGTACATAGGTAAATAAGTGAGGTAATTAATATAATTTGAAAGTTATAACGTAAACCATATACGAATAATGTCTTTCTAGGTTATTAGAGGAGATGCCAGCTTGCCTTATAAAAACCAATCATCACTTTAGAAAATCCTATAGAAATTATGATTCAAGTGAAAAAAAACAACATAGTAATTGAATGAAATAATATTATCTTACGAAGACGTTGTTATTTGACAATTATAAGAAAATTTTGTGTATAAGGGAGAAAAATTTATTATGTATTTAGGTGAAATATAGGTGAATGCAGGTTACTAAAAGCAAAAATATGGAAAGATACACGGTAGTTAATCCAATGTCCATTTGTTGAAAGTCTTTCTACTAGTTTCAAAAATCTATCTGGCAAAGAAAAGCGACTAATTGTGTTTTACATTTGCAGCGAAACTACTTCTGCGAATAGTGGTTTGTTATTATTCGAATCCAAGAAAACTTGAGATTATCGTGAAGATATTAATAGTGAGGTGTTCATCACATTGATACGAAATATATTACCTTCCCTTAAGCTCAATTGTGAGCCTTAATATATGACAGCATCCATTTAGTCTACGTAAATTGCACTCAGATTTCAGCGTCATCAGCTCCTTAGAATGAATGGCATGCAATCGAATGTCGCTTGAATATAATGTACCATTTTCGCAGGTTTTCTTTTAACAAATTGTCAAAGTAAATTAAACGGCGTTAATATTAATTGGAATACAACGTTTCAATTAAAGAATAATTGTAAAGTACATGTGAAATTTTAATAACTCTGCAAATGAAAATTTTTTCGAGGATTTACAAAAAAAAAACAGCTTTCGAAAGAGAAACCAAATTTTTGAAAAAATATAGTAATTACGGTCTTTGTTAAAAATTCCTCAATTAATTATAAATGTCATGGTGAAAGTTTTACAGCATACAACACGAATCAAACCACGGACTCCATAGGTGAAACAATTCTATTGTCGTATTTATTCTATGCAAACTGCAAAAAATACCGAGAATATATGTTTAATTAATTTTATATGGAAAGCAAAAAAAAAAAAAACGCACTATTAGTAATATGCATAATAACAAACATGTTTAGAGAGTAAAATAGGTTCAATGACGCAGACGAGTATGAAAAGAGAACGAAAATAGAAAAGGAAAAAGACACAAAAATTAATTAATTATAAACGTTACATTATGGGCAAGTCTACACAATTGTTTCAAAATCTGGTGTATTTCTGTTTATTGAAAGTAATAAGATTTTTTTTACATTCATTATATCAATCTGAGTAATACTATTTATAAAAAATAAAACCTAAACAAAACTTGATTGTAATTATAAATACATTTGCATCTTTCATAACTTACGACTCTCATTGTATTAATCGCACAAATCTCACCCGTTCAGGGCATATAGTCTAAACTCAGATTAAGAGAAGTTTCGGAAATTTATGAAATTGACACCCCAACCAGTAAATATATTTGCGGTTATCAGAAAACATTTTAATTTTTCTTCGATTTAATTGGATTTACGTAGTCACTGCGATATGAATATTCGTTTTGCTTTATGTAACGTTTTGGTAGAAATGAAACAGGTCAAATAAAACTACGTTTTTAGGTATGACATTGCATTTTATCGAAGGCGAAATTAGCATTACACATAATTCCGAAGATATTTTAATATTATTTATATATTATACTACCTCAATATTAACAGATACCTAACATAATCAACTCAATTATTACAAAATCGTATCGTCGAATACAACAGCGAATTTAAATTAATGAGATACTTGACATCACAAAGCAATGTTTATAGTAAAGAGCTAATGGAATTGAATTCTGACACTTTCCTTTTACCAAAATCATTCGTCGTGAATATTTCGTCACTTTCGTTTTGTGTTATTGTTATTATCTATTCTTTTTTTTTCGTTGATCTTCCCATAAGGAATGACGATCAACAAATTATTAGTCATCTTCTATTGATGTGCGAGATTTCACAGAACGTCCACCCACCAATTTGTAACGCGGTGAAGAAATTTGCCTTGGGCCCTTCTCTCTCTTTCTCGTCTTCGCCATGGCACGAGACATTTAAGCGTCTAACAAGGTAATTCTTTCTATCACGAAAAATCTCCTTTTGACATTTGCCGGCCGCATATTCTATACGTTTTCGCGATTAATAAGCTTTTAAAATTGCTGGCGTATATGTGCCAACTGGAATATATGCAGATCTTTTATATATAAAATGTAATTATATATATTTACGCATTTTATTTAAGGTCATAGTTACTAATTATAATCGCCTTTTATAACCTTACGAATATTTTTTTTCTTAGATCAAATGTGAATCTTTTTTAGTTTGTTTATAACTTTCTCCAATTGGAAAAGACGAAAAGATCAACTGTTACATAATATTTAATTCCATCGTACCCAGCAAAATTCCATGTTTCATTATATCCTTGGTGAAATAAAACGTGAATAGGTGAATGTAATTTTTTCGATTTAACACCAAAACCTAATCTGGAATAAAGACTATAAGCAAGAGCTTTACTTTTTACTTTTACCTCTGAATAAATTCTGCAGTGTTTAATATACTATTACCAGTGATGGTAACCCTACCGATTTTTCGGTAGATCTGTATAATCTACCGATCTACCGAAGTACTATGGAATTCTACCGAAATATTTCAATCCTTGAATGGCTAATCTGCACAACAAATAAATAAATTATAATAACCAATCTGACAGATGTTGGCTATCAATAAACAGATAGGCAGTTACTTTAGGTGTTACTATTTTTACTAATATTAGTATTTTTAACGGAAAACTGTTTCTTATTTTCCTTGTCTTACTCCAAGAAATAATTTATTTACCTAAAACTGATAATAAAGAAAGAAACGGAAATAAAAATAGATAGATAGCAATTGTTATTCAGTAAATTCACTTCAATATAAGGGTATTCACCGATGGTTTTATAGGAAAACCACCAGCCAAAACTATCTATATACATTTAACTTCTTATTCCATGTTATTTATTGAATTCACTTCAAAATAAGGGTATTCACCTAAATACATTTATATAGGGAAATCACCAAGCAAACACTATATATACGTACAACTTTCTTTTCCCGCATTTTATTTTAGTAGGTTGAATGTAGAAATCTAGTCGCCCTTTCTTATTAATTAACTAACAAAAATGAGTGATAGTGATAGTAGCAATGAAGGTAGTAGCTCCGGCGTTATTAAAAAAAGGAAATACAACCAAACTTATAAAAAAGAGTGGGAAACGATAGATGCTTTTAAATGCTGGTTAAAAAAAGGTGAAAAGAGGTTCAAGTACGCAAAATGCAGTTCATGCGACAATAGTATATTAAAAAACAAGTTTCATAAGGCACCATTTTGCCGCACGAGATCAGTTTAGAAAACGAGCCGCGATAGCAGCAAGTTTTCTAAAGAGCGAGTGCGGCAAAAGGCCTTATGAAACGAGTTTTTTATACTATTTTTTCTATTTTGCGTTTTTTACATTAATAAATTGCTTAAATTGGAATTATTTAATTTGAAAGTTCAGAGTTTAATTTTTATATGAAGCATGCAGTTGGTCACATTGATACTTGACATTTTCAAATTTAAATCTTGCTATCCGCGAAGTATATTATATTACATATTATTTACTAATTTTCGTTAACATTACTTGATACTTCATTTAAAAATATAAACATGAGTGACATAGAAACATATATATGTTGTTGTCAATTGTATACAACATACGTTGTTTGTGTAAAATACGGACATATATCATATCTGTCAAATGTACATAAATTCTTAAAATCAAATGACGGCAATGATATTTATTTCTGTATTCGAACAACGCCAACATTGAAAAATGAAAAAAAGCGTATCGAAATGAAGCTCATTTCGATACTGTTTTGGGTTTCATAATGAGTTCATTTCGAACGCAAAATTGAAAAAAATATAAATATAACTAGTGGAAAGGATGCTCTCATGAAGCATAATAATTCAGCTACTCATCAAACAAAACTAAAAGCGATTTCGAAACAACCCACATTAGAAACGTTTGCAACTGCTGCTCCTTCTATATTAGAGGAAGAAGTTAAAAAGGGTAATTACGTTATTTAAACATAACTTTAGCTTTTATTTTTTTATGTACTTGTTATAGGTGAAATACGTCTATCTGCTTTCATCGTCGAATATAATTTACCACTTACTACTATGGATCACTTGACCAAGGTCATTGCCGCAGTATGCCATGATCCAAAAATTGCCCAAAGGCTAGCCTGTGCAAGAAGGAAAACCACTGCAATAGTTAAAAATGTCTGGGATACGAAAATATGCAAGTATTATGTGATCATCTCCGGACGAACAAATTTTCCCTTATTGTTGATGAGTCGACTGATACGAGTAATATTAAACATCTTTGTATATGCGTAAGAATAAATAACAGTAACACCATTTGTGATAATTTTTTAGCTTTAATTGAAATTAAAGCAGCCGACGCGAATAGTATATATAACCATATTGTCAAACACGAAATTCCGTATAAAAGAAATCTGGTCGGTTTTGCATCTGATGGGGCAAATGTTATGGCAGGACAGCATCGCTCAGTAATGACTTTATTGCAAAATGACATTCCAAAGCTTTTTGTAATGAAATGTATATGTCACTCCTTCCATTTGTGCGCTTCATATGCATGTGAAAAGCTACCTACGTATATAGAGAAGCTCACAAGAGATATCTATAATTACTTTGGTCATAGTCCCAAACGAATTAGCGAATATACCGAGTTTCAAGTATTTTGTAATACAAAAATCCATAAAATTTTACGCCCATGTCGAACCCGATGGTTATCCGTACATAGCGTTGTTTCGCGGTTATTAGAACAGTATAGACCTCTACAGTTATATTTCACCGATGTCGATAGTACCAATGATATCATGTCTGTAGATAGCATATTGAAAACGTTAAATGATCCTGTTACAAAGTTATTTTTACAATTTTTAGAATTTGTTCTACCCTTTTTTAATAACTTGAATATGAAAATGCAATCTGAACACCCTAAAATACATTGTCTATATAAAAACATCCTTAGTATTATAAAAACTTTATTCGATTGTTTCATGAAAAGGGATTACCTTCAAGGTATTTCAGTGGCAGACGTAGATTTTACAAATCCTAAACATTACCTGCAGATTGAGGATATGTATTTTGGCGCGAAAGTGATAGAAACAATATCCAGCACGTCACTTACCAAAGAGCAATTATCCATTTTTAGACTAAGATGCTTGGATTTTTATGTAGAAGGATGTGGTCAAATAATGAAACGGTTTCCTTTAAAGAATAATGCTTTGGAAAAATTTCAGTTTTTAGATCCAGTAGTTGTAAAATCAGGATCAATTCAATCTATTACCGACATAGCACTTATTTTCCCGGATTTTTTATACAATTCCGACCTTCAGACTTTGGACAATGAATGGCGTCTTTTAAGAAATACTAACGAAATTAAGTCTTTTTCTGATAATGTAGAATTATTTTGGCAAAAAGTAGAAACGACGACATTCGGCGACGGAACACGTATATTTATTTGTCTTACAAAATTTGTTTTTAATTTACTTTGTTTGCCGCATTCTCCGGCCAATGTTGAAAGAATTTTTTCTATGGTCAATAATTTAAAAAATAAACAGAGAAACAAGCTAGGTACGGATACAATCAACGGGTTAATTCTTGCTAAGCAATAATTGGAAATAAAAGTTGCTTTGATTTTCCAATTGAAAAAAAACTAACTTTGCGAATGGCTAAGCATACACTCTATAAAGATGGCGAAAACGAGTAATTTTTTGTAAAAGAGATTTTTTTTTTTAATTTGTTTTCAAATTTTATATTCTATTTAATGTATGTTACTTATATATTGTTGTAAATAATAAATAAAAGAAGATATTCCTAAAAAAGCTGTAAATTTTTTAATCTACCGATATTTCTATAATCTACCGAATATTGCCGACCTTTCTACCGAACTAGTAAGAGTCAGGGTTACCATCACTGACTATTACCTATATATGTATACAACCATTTTTGAAACTCTATGTTATTGTGTCTGTACAATTTAGTGCACAGGGACCTCGAAGAATACGTTTTAATATTTCGTCATTCTTAAATTTGTTTTAGCACGAACTTATCTTGTTTTCTTATATAACATAAACAAATAACTATCAAACTCTCTTGAAACGATTTATTGTGTCTATAACAATTTTGATTTTGAACAAAATGCCAGGAGAATTTATGTATAATATAATAAGATAAACAGCACGTTTCGTGGTTCGTTTAAATAAAATAAATAATAAAACTAACGGTAATTTAAAACACACTATATTAATAATAAAATTCACTAAATAACTGATAAATGATATCAGTATTTATTTCAGCATTTATTTCACAATATTATATAACAATGTTCTAATACACTAGTTGCTGCTTGAATGAATGCCTTCCTCTCTGTCAAGCGCCGTTCGTACATCAGTTACATCACGCGTACATCAGTTTTCTTGAATTTTCTGTACTGGAAATTTCTAGGTCGTACACGTCTGGTGACATCATCCATTACGGTATCGGCGCTTTCCGGAAGGCTCTAGGCCGTGTGGATTTCGTACGGCGGGTGATGTCAATGCATGACTCGCATCACAATATTGACAAATTACTATAAAAATCGCCGTTTTTAGCAAAATCTAATAAACTAAGAGACATAAAGTAGATTATAAGTTTTTGATGTTAAGATGAAAATTTTAAAGAAAGTGGAAAGAGTGAAAACTGTCAATGTCGAAACTGTGCTATATTAAGTAGATGATTTTAGAAAGGAATAGCTGATCACGTGTTTTACTCGCTTTACCAGGAAAACTGTATAGTTGTCTAGTTTTCTTATCCTCTTGGTTTATGTTCTGACGAAAAAAATTATAGAAATGATCAAAAAGCTTGTATTAACCTTTCGATTATCTTTCAGACAAGATACTTGCTCCGTTTAAAGATTTTGATCACATCTTTTCTAAAATTAAATTTATTCCCAAAGCCTATATTAGAGATGGCATGTTCCTATAACACCTTCTTTCATATTGAGATGAGGTTTTAATTGAGAAGAATATACACTTAATAATTAGAGATGAAATGGTATTTATTTCAAGTACATTAATTTTGCAATCATTTCTTTGACAAAAATTAGCGCTTTTGCCCTCGGTATTAATGTTATACATGCAGTCACGTGAAGAGCTTCCTTTGCCTTTGCTCACAAGTATCTTTTTCCTGGCAAAGTATCTTAATATATGAAAGAGCTAAAATATTGTATAAAATAGTCATAAGAATTATATTCAATTTTACTGCACAGAAATGTATTGAAATATTGAAAGGAAAAAAAAAAAACAGAATCAACGTTACGGTATTTAAAATTCTAATTGTGTATTTATACAGTAGATAGCGTGATCGATGCCATTAGAATTAAGTTTCAATTAGCATAAAAATGATGAAGTGTAGCTATTCAATTAACTCTGGGCATATACAATATGACATTCTCTTATTTTTGTTTCAGTAAGTTTTTATTGAAATTCTATTTCACAACGCGCTCTTGTAATATCTATTCCAAACATCACTCATAACCTAATTACAGGACCATGTATAACATTATTAGATTAGGTATTATGTTTAATATCTTTCAAGTTATGTTATTACAGTCATTAAAGTTAAACTTACGAGAGGAATTCAGAACCCCGGTATATTTGAATATGTACGAGACTAACCCGGGGCAATGGTCGTGGCAAAAAACAGACAAACTTTCACTTGTTTGCTGTATCATTATCTAAAATTACAATATGTAATCAATAAACGTATACAAGATATTAAACACTTCGGCGTGATACCGGCTTAATTAATGGCGAATATTTACGCCTATTTAAAGTTGTGGTGATTTTATAGACTATAAGGAACATATATAGATAAACAGAAAGATATATTTATACAAAGTGTAAGTGGAACGTTATATCCGTGGATATGTCATAAGAATAGGAAAATAAAATTTATGCACTAGGGATGTTTCATTTTTTAGTCACGTCATATTTCTAAAAGTATGTTGTGTGAGTTAGTCATTACATACTTTATACCAACAAAATTAAATTAAAAAATTTTAGAACGGTCTAAATATCTTAACCTCAACACAACCTAAAATCCTTATTAATAATTTACTTGAAGCAAATAAGGCTGTAGTGCTATGTCTTTCGAGACTGTGAAAGACTTAAAGCTTAAAGTAATATGTATGTATTGAAAGTGTACAAATAGGGTGAACAAATAAATGGTAAATTGATTGGTGCCCCAAATTACGCACCATATTCTTTCAAATCAGTTTGTTCTGCATTTAATTGCCGAAGTAGGAAACGGAAGATTTGCAAAAAATGCTCGTAAAAAGTTTCCTTTTGTAATTTACTCTTATTATTTGAATATGTGTCCAGGCAAAATATATATTCAATATGAATTATGAGATGAGTCTACCGATATATCATTATAAAGCGAATTAATATTTTTTTAGTTAAGACAAGCAGTTCCTATAATAAATTCTTTAAACGATGGTACTCTTAACAAGTTTCTATTGATAACATTGTATTTGTACGATTCACATATCTTACTGTCCATCTATACTTTGGTCGTCTTAATTACCTGTGTGTTGAGTTGTCAACCAGAAGCTTCATATACCGACTCGAACCGTGATAACATCTGATCCACCTATTCAAGTTGGTACACGTATATATAACATTCTTTTCTAGAAGAGTGATATCTGAATTATATTGCATTATATAACAACTTACATTGTATAGGCAATGGATACTAGAAAAATATTTTTATGATTCCAACGATTAAAATTCTTCGCTCATCATATATGCATACATTGTTGTACCGAAAACAACATAAAGGAAATTAATTACAGAAAATATTAATTACACTTCACCTATAGCATATCTATCTTTCGACATCAAAGATTAATTTCCATTGGTGAGGCGTTTTGTGTTTAGCCAATGGTTCTATGCCATATAAAATTAATTTATGACATGGAAATGTGTGTAAAATCATAAAATAGAATGTCGCAGATAAGATGATATGTTAATTACGGCAGTTTCAAATTTTATGTCGTAATTTTACGTTGATACTTTCATACATATATTCGCAATAAATAAATTATAGTTTCAAACTTACATAATATCTATATGTAGTTGATAATTAATAAATGCATGTGAATGCAAATTTAGAACAAGTTATGTTTAGTAATACAAATAATGTATTAATTATGGGCGATAAACGCTGTTTAAAATTAGATCATTCTGTAATGATATCGGTGTTGCTTAGAAATGTCATAATAATTTGTGCACTTATAGTTATCGCTATCAATAATAGAACATGATAAGACGAAATATATAATATCTTGTATGTATGCATTTGCACAAATTTCATTCAATAGTAACTTTGGTACACTGACACTATGTTTCTGCTCGTCACTTTTTAATACGGTGCGTTTATTTTTCGACGAGCTCCGCTTCTTCAAGTTATTTAAATTTAAACGAATATTCGCATTTTAATGTAAATTAATGTTCGGTATAATTTCTTGAACGGCAAATAAAATCAAGAAATTAATAGAATGAATATACCGAGTACATATATCACATAAGAATTTATAACTTATTCGTCTATACCAATATTCTTGTATTTGCAATGGACGAAGGCAATTTATTGGCAGGAGGTTTTTGCTTCCTATTCGATGGAACTTTTAAAAGCTGTAGTTCACTGTTTTGCCAATTATATACAATTCACGTGGATATTGGTAGTACAGAAGAAAGAACAAACATTATTCCTGTCGTATATGCCCTGCTACCCGACAAAATAGAGGCGACGTATAAACAATTTTATCTTCCTATTAAAAAATACTGTGAATGATAGGCGGTTAAAAATAGATGTGATTGACATAATTCAAAATAGACAAAATCTTAGTGACACATTGGACAAGCTGAAATATATTGTAAAATTAAGGATAGATTTGCTTTTAATTTTAATTAAGTATTGTATAATATAGAGATTAGATAAACGTTACTCTAGATAGAGTTAACGGTACTTTTATTTTATATTTTTTAATACATGTACTACTTTCTGATAATATATGTATATCCAATATTGTGCATGTGTCTTCAAGGGTTAATACTTATTACAGACGAACTCCGGTCGATAATTCCATATTGTTTGATCACAAAACCAGAGTTTTTTTACCATAATTTATATTAAAAGAAGAGACTTATGTGTAGTTTCTAATTTTTAAGTAAAATGTGACTTAAGTTACAGCAGACACGCAACAATGTTTTGTCACTGTTTATTATTAATCATTTCATCTTTTTCTCATCGTATTTTAACTATTACGGTCGCAAAAAGTGAAAACAGGATACCACCATATACGTACTTGGCTAAAAAAAAATAGGATGGACATGCATGTATTCATACGGAGCAATGGTAAACTGGTTTGCGGTTAAATTAACGATTAAACATAATAAATGTAGCCATATTGCTGTGAAATCGAGTGTACGCAATAAGTGACGGGACGATTTGATCAATTAAGTCGACAATCAACTTTAACGGATGTATCTGAAGCGTTTTTGCTATTTCTTCCATTCGATCTGTACCTTTGAAAGACTACTGAAATGAATAATTTAAATTTTTGAAACCTTAGAAATATTGATTTGTAATTTTTGGCAATAAGAATTCTCCAATGTGTCGGATGAGTTAAATGTAATATATCATCTTATTAAGTTTTTTAATTTATTGAATTGACAGTAATAACAAGTTAACAGTAAACAGTTAAGAATACCAAGCACATTCACTAATAGAACAAAATAATTCGCAGCTAAAAAAAAATTATCGACTAATCTTAAAACTGTTTTAACTAATTCAGTGAGCAGAGCAGCACTTTGATGGAGAATTGCGGAAATTTACGCTTCCATTCTTGATTTGTTGCTAATTGAGTTGTTGTTCTTAAACGGCGTAACACACACTCACAAGTCGTTCATTATATTTCTAGAAAGATTTGCATACATATTACATATACATAGAGTGCACATTAGCGCACGTAGTTCTAAGAGGAAGTTAAGTGAAATTTATGACCATCTCTACTCTCTTGTCTTTTTTACGCCGCCTTTCGATGCGTTCATTATGTGCTCTTTTGTTTCTTTCTATTTGGTCGGCGTTGTGGGCACGTGGCTATTTCGCTTGGCCGCCTACGATGGAGTTCAGATACCTGAAGCAATCACGAAAAAGGCATCTACGATCTTTATCTTCTGTACGCGTTTTTCTTTTTGTTTCACGTAAATGTTCAAATTTATACATTCATCGAGAAAAGTAGGTATAATAATTACAGATACTCGTATATTTAATAAGTATTTATTTATGTTTAGATTATAAAATATTGAAAAACTTAACTAGATTGTAATATAATACAACAGTATCTATCAAGTTAGATTTATAGACGAAGAATGACGTGTAACAGTAACAGATATAAGAGTCAGTAATTTAAGATAATCAGGAATTTTTGTTTCTGTTACTACTTTGAAGTTATATGAACATTGTAAGCTTTGGTAGAATAATGTCAACGTATGGAACCGAAACTATAGTCCGTCACCCTAACTTCGAAATACTGCTTTTATGGAGATTGTACTATAGTTGGTAAAATGCCATTAGGGTTATTTACTTAATAGGTTGGCAATACGAAAGATGGATTTTTCAATTTGACGTTTAAAATTGATGTTGCTTACCTTTTAGGTTAGAAAACTCTCTCGTAATTCTGTACTTACAACACGTACAATTTCGTAGAAACTAGAAATATTAATGCAAAAAAAGGTAAATTGTACATAAATAAAACAAACTCGTTTAGACAGTTTTTGTTTAAATAAAAACGCAATACATATATATATGCTTTGACTTAAAGAAGTGCAACGCAAATTAAAAATATTCCCTAGATGCAAAGCGCGCCAAATGACTTGGCAACATAACTAGTATCAAAAAAAGATAGTTATATACGAATCACTGGAAGCTAATGAGAGAGGGTTATACTCCTTAAGACCCAATACTTCGAAGTTAGGGTGACATGGACTATAAATTTGCGCAGAAAAATAATTGTAGATTGAATGAATAGAAAGCCAGTCTACAGGAAATTTTTTGGTAGACAATGAGGGTTTCACATAAACATTCCCTTTAAATCGAGGCTTTTTTATTTGTTGTTTGTATTAATCTAATATTCATTTCTTATCTGCATCTTTGCTATTTTAGATTAATTGAAAATGATCTTATGACCTCCTGAGATTTACGTAAATATATAACAATTACAGTTATAGGTATGTTTGAACGTATGCGTAGAAACACTCTCTTAAAGTACTTTTAGTACGCACAACTCATTCTGACAACAATAACGCTTCATTAACATTTTAAATAATAGGCAATGCATGGGTCACCTTTAACTTCACTTCCGCCTGAAATTCATGTTTAGAATGAGTTTTCATAACGGAGTGTATTTCGTTGTGCATGGAGTTTAAATCTGCCTCAGTTATTGCCATTGGCACGTCGAGTGTGCATTATTTGCGTAAAAGCTGATAGTTGTTAATAATAATGAGATTTTCATTTCTTCGTTTTTAGCGTTTGTTCCACCCGTGAGTCCATTAATATCTAAGTACAAGACAGCAATCGAGGCATATACTACTATCTGCGTTCCGAGTGGAACAACACAAACGCAACAAATAATAAACATTCGCGCATATATGACAGGAGTTTACCGTTAGAGGGCATCGGCAATAAATAACAGCTTTACGTTTTTCATTGATACAACTACCGGATAATATTGTTCTGCTCTGTGAAAAAACGGCTAATGTATGGTGAATGGAGTTTGTGCGATTTCGTGATAAACGCATTTTATTAAATATAAATCAATCATAAAGCACTTTGGATTTATTTTGTAATTTCAATCACTACCTAACTTAAAAACTATACTTTTGCCGAGACAATTAGCTAGGTCGCGTTTTCCGGAATTTGAAATACATATACATATATGTAAATCGTTTGAAAAATGTTTTTCTATCTTGACATAACAAGTGTTCATGTGAAAAGTCAATCTAGATTACTTTGAAATTTTGATAGAATAAAACGCAAATATATTAGTGTGTTGTTGTTCCGTAAACGTAAATCCAAATGACATTTGATAATGTCATCACAAATATCAGTTAGTGCATAAAGTAATCGTGCGTCGATTCTGGTTTAAATAAATTGCTTCTCAGTTTTAAAATGGCTTTCACTTTAGAACATAAATTTTTCTTAGTCCAGGCTTATTTTCGAAGTGGTAATAAAATTGATGGTTTATGGGTTTATTCAGTTCAAGATTGCATGGTAGAATTTCAAGTTGAGTTTCCACATTTTGTAATAGATTATATACAATTTAAGAATACTTTGGATACAACTTTAAAACTTTTTTCTGAAACTGGTAGTCTCTTAAGAAAATCAGGCAGTGGAGCAGTTAAGAAACGTACACCTCAAGTTGTCAATCGTGTTGAAGAAATAATGGAAAATGAACCACAAACATCTGTTCGACATTTGAGTCAACAAATAAACCTTTCTGTTGGTACAACTCACAAGTTATTAAAAAAAGATATGCAACTTTATCCATACTGTGTCACAGCAGTACAAAAATTACTAGAAATTGATTACCCACGTAGACTACAGTTTTGTAATTGGTTTGTAAATATGAACAATAATGGAGAACTTTCGCAAAGAGTCATCTTTACTGATGAAGCATGGTTTTATAAAACGGGATACCTAAATTCACACAATACAAGAATTTGGAGTATTGAAAATCCACATGTAATTAATGAAGAATCGCTACATCCAGAGACAATTGGTGTTTGGGCAGCGATAAGCCAAAGGCTAATCATTGGACCAATATTTTTTCAGGGAACGTTAACTGCTCAAAGGTACCGTACGGAAATTTTACAACAATTTGTCAATCAGTTGATGATGATGAACTTCAAAATGCATATTTCCAACAAGACGGAGCACCTTGTCACTGTACTGCAGAATCTTTGGATTATTTAAGAGAATTTTTTGATGAGCGTATAATTAGTCGAAATACTGAAATTGCCTGGCCTGCACGTTCATGCGATTTAACACCTTGCGACTTCTTTTTGTGGCCTTATCTAAAAAATAACATATTTCCAACACCTATATTGAATTTGAATGATATGCTACAGAGAATCGAACAGAAATGCATGGAAATTAATAACAATCCATCCATTAATGTTGCAGAATATCATCAGAAATTTTGAACGGAGGATTTTAAAGTGCATTGATCTTGAAGGACAACATTTTCAACATTTGTTATAGTTTTCAATAAATACCTATTATTTGTTATTTATTTGTATGTATGAAACTGTCAAAATATACGACTTCGTAGGTTAAGTAGTAAATTTTAATTTACGACATACTTCAAAATGTCTCAGTAAATCACATGCTACTAGATTGACTTTTCAAATGAACACTTGTTATATTGCGATTAGGTAAATATGAATTTAAAATGAATGTGCACACTTTAGGATAAATAGACTAAAATATAATTCAAATCAGATGATTTACTGCTAGGAGTGGGCTAGCGAATGGGGATAATCGAATCTAGATATCTAGATTACGCATCGTTCCTTCAACTTGCTATCTAACAGTTTTCTATTATCAGTTTTGGAAACCGTTTCTAGGCGTCATCATTTTCTAATATCATAACTTTGTAATTTTTTTTAAATATCAGATTGCTTTTGGTTCTTGGGCATTATTTATGAGATTCCTTTTTATGTTTATGTATGCAGACGCTCTGCCCAAAAGTAAACTGAATTTTTTATTAAAAATGCAACTGGCATGATTTGCGATTGGCAGCATTTGGCAGGATTAATTTAAACGTAAATAATCTTTTTAAATGAGCTTCTTGCGACAGTTTTTAGGATAATGTTTCAGTGTTCAGTATAAAATAGTAGTAAAGTTCAGTGGGAGGTAAAGGAAGCTACGATGGACTAAATCTAATGAATGCAGCGAATGGTTTCAAACACAAATTTAGTCTGTGCTCAAAAACTACAATTTTTGGACGTCAGTTAATATACGGGGAATAAATCGTGAATTAATTTTATAAAGACCTAAGCTCTAGGCCAAAATGTTGTGCCCAGTTGACTTTGAAATCCCGAACTCATTTTTAATTTGCCAAAAATCAATCAATCTATTGAACGATTTCGGATTTTGCATGATAAAATCACGTACTTTAACTTCGCTTAATTCAGTTTTTGGACGGTCCGAGTTTATGTTGCCTCTAAACGTTTCACGACTACATTGAAATCGCTTCAACCACTCCTAAACTTGAAAACGGGATAATATTAATGGCAACCTTAACACAAAGACAATCTTAGTTCTTTATATTCGACTTCTAATGTAGGAAATGTCAACAACTGCTTAAAGAACATTAATGAACGTTGTCACATTCGATAACAAAAAAGTATCTGTTTTTCGAAGGGTTCGGTTTCTTTTTGGCAGAACGTGCAAATTAACATTTGGTGAAAGATCGTTGCAGAGTAAAATAATAAAAAATAGTGAGATAAGTAATTTACGTATTCGGTTGATTTAGAATTACAAGTATGGAAAGCAGGCATTAATACAGATATAAATTTATACCCATAATCGTACTCATAAACCTAAATGTGTATTTAATTTGACGTTATTAATTTTAATGAAGTGATTATGTAAGTGCTGTCTTAAAAAACTTATAATGATTGCTAAGATACTACTAACTAAGTAAGAACTGAGTACATTTGCAGACACGTATCTAACAATATAATATTAATCTTATTTAACATAACCGACACGGAAGCGATTCGCGAAAGAAACTGTGTTCGTCATCTCCATGACAGTGCCAATTAGTCTTTTGCATTTTCTAAACATTGAGATTAGATGTTACTGTTATTAAAGCTTGTAAGTTTTGTTTAGAGTGAAAAACGATTGTGCACTTCTGGTGTTATGTACGACTTGTTTTTCATCTACACACAGATTTTATTTTTTTATTTGAAATCATTTCCGCGAATGTAACATTCTAAGATAACAGTTCGAGTAACGAAGAAAGTTTAGGTACGCAAATGCATTTTATAATTTCTCGTTTTTTTTTTATGGCGTAGATTTAACCTAATTCTATCTATTTTTTTTCAGGTTTGTCAATTTGTAATACAACTTCTGCCATGTTTGATATACACTTTTTAGATAGATTACGTCGCTGCGAAAAACGTAAAAGGATTTGCAATTTACTTACATTTGGCTTTAGTACGCAAATATGTACTTTCTATTATTATAATTTATTTATTCGTTTTTTTTACAATATTCAATAATGTTTTTATCCGTAAGAAATAAGAAATTTATTATTGTACTTTTGTTAACGTTATTAAACCGTTGCCAAAATATTACCTAATCTTGATTACAATGACCCTTCAAATGTTGTAGTATATAACATAATATTATATTAAAACACCTTATAATCATAGAAAACATTGAAGACCCACTGTAAAGTGGATGGATGTTAAATTGGGTTACCTTATTTTATATACTTATATTTCATTATTAGAAAAGAAATAAAATGAATTTCAAAAAGAAAATATAAATGCAATAAAATTCATTATCTGTAATTAGTAAGAACTTTTTCAGAATTTTAGAAATGTGCGGAGATTATAATAACCATGTGGTATATATTCTGCTAAACTTACTTCAAGTTATTCATAATTAGGTGTTAATATTTTTTAAGTTCATGTCATATTAGTTGGCTTGAAGAGTTTTGACTTGGACTCCGAATAAGTCAAGTATAACATTGGAGGTCGCTATATTCTTAGAACACATTGCCATTTTGGTGACGTGACAAAGTTATAAATGTTATTAATTGTTCATTATTAAAATCAATATTTTACTGTTCATATTATCAGTTTCTTAAGATATCTTAGCAGATTGATCGTCTTCGTATTTCATTTTCTTAGAAACGCGTAAGTCTGGCAGCAAATACTGAAAAATTAACAGCCTTGAGAGCGAAACGCCTGTTGAAACGACAAATACATGACGAAATCTAAAAGAAGATTGTATTAATGACACCAAGTATAAAAGTCGATGGAATTTCAAGGAGTGTTACTTTGCAAAAATTTTTCGTTTTTCTGTTGTCTTTAAGTCAAGTAACAACCAATCATTATTCAATGATAAGAAGAGGTTGTGACGTTAATTCAAAATAATAATTCGATCTAATAAAGAGCTGTTTGTTAAAAGAATTCATGTCCGGTATATTAAAATGTAAAATGTAGCCACAATATGGTCAGTTTAGAAAATAAATCATATGTGATTTAGGGTTTCGGCGAAATCTTGTGTAACCATACCACAATTCACATCTTAGATTCAAAAAGAAAATGCTCTATCGCAAGTATAAATTGAGACATCAGAAATACTTCCTTCATTTATTTATATTGGGCAAGTAGTCAAGTGGGTTTCGTTTAGAACAATTTTTTCAAGTATTCGAGTTTTTTAAGCAATGCTACTCACATATATTTCCATTGCGTCCCCAAGTTTTCAATGCACATAAGATCTTCTTTAAGAGTGTTATGCATAATTTCTGTCTTCGCTTGTTTTTTTATATGAACGAAGGACCTAACATCATTGCTGTAAAGAAATATAACACATTGTGTAACAAAGATGTAAATGTTAAACAAGCACGTTTAACTTACTGCTAATGTTTTTTGCTTAAGGAAGCGAAATTCCAATTTAAACATGAACAATTCTCATAAATTTAAAGTTAATCATTAGAAAAATACGTGAGCATCAAATGCATATATTTTTTAAAATTTTCCTTTCCCGTCATTCCATGGCGCAGATAGTAAATTCATAAATTTACTGCATGAATTGAAGTTACGTCATTAATATTTCTTTACTAAAGACATAATAATTGCAATGTACATATCTGACTTTAATGTTAGATGTTTAGTATTTGTAAAATTGTGAATATATGCCGTTTAATTCATCTGCTAGTAGACCGTATCCGCCTCCTGGAGATATCGAACACTGCTAAAATAACGATATTCTTTTCTCATACACGAACAGCATCCGTTCATGAATATTTTAAGATTATTGACTTCGTCTCTATAAGAAGCATAATATTGGCTGTTTTAATTTAAAAAACTGATTTATTCAAACTGTTTATAAAATATTTTAAACTTAATGGGGTATAAAACGTCTTTAGAAAATAAACTTCCTTTCAGCATCTGTTATTTCTTATAGTGTTTATAAATTACAGAAAAAACAATTTAAATCGAGTAGATCACGTACTTATACTATAATTAATTATCCCTTTATTATCCGATAACTCAAATTTTCAGATTGTGATTTGCTGGCGTTAAATTACATTTCAGTAAGTAAGTTGCCACCATCAGTTAGTAATTGGTGCATATTACTCGAAAGTGACAAATATAAAATACAAAATAAACACCAACTCTAAATAATTTACTATCAAGTTTCGTTCAATCGATATTATGGATTTTGCAAATTATTTCGAAATCGAACAGAACCCTGGAGATATGTTAATTCGGGTAAATTTTTAAGATGGTTGGTCTAATTACAAAATATGAAGATTATTGTATTGGATACTATAGAGAATATATCTATTCAGTTATTGCAGACGATTCCTAAAATATAAATTTGAATAATGAATTTGTGTGTAAAAACCCAAATACAACAGTACGCCTGGGCTTGCCGCCTATAATTTACAATGTTTCGGAAATAAACAAAAAAACAGACGAAATGATGAGGAATAAAGCAGACGACGCAGTGCACTCATCATCACGAAACCAGAAGTAAATGCAGGTAGTTTTTTGTGAAAACTGACCATATAATCAATCCCGTATATTCATTCAAAGTATACATGGAGAAAAAATTAAAATTAAACTTCTCCTGTAATTAGGGTCGCTTCAGAAGCTAACGTTTTAGTTTTTAAACCAAGCGGCGGCGCCAAAATTAGAAGAAAACGTGTTCAACATGATGATGATGATGATGATGGTTGTGAAGTTACACGGTCGTTCATTTAAATTAGTGCGAATAATTTTGTAACTCTGAAAGCAAGTGGTTTTAAAGTTTTAGCAATTTCTGCCATTCATTAATTTGATTTTATTGTGTTTATTATACAGGTGCCTTCTAAATAAGGCGACAATCTTGCAGATGATTAAGTGACAGAGAGCAAAATTTGGACCTATTATGATTTACTTCCGAATTTATAATTAATATATTATATCTCATGAACACTCACGCCATTTATGTCTTAAATCAGATTTGCTCGTTGTTTTTAAATAAAAAATTGCATAATATACGTAAAACCAAAAATATATTATATACTGTGGTCTTGTATTTAGTATTCCAAATGAAAATAAAAGCTAATCAACGAGGCACAAAAAACTCCAAACGCATGCTGTTTTTTGCGACTCTGGCAGAAATAAAAATAAAGGATTTGTTCTTTTCACCAAATATTCTATCTCAATATTTCATCAATTTATTAATGACTTTATCAGGAGAAGCTATAAAATTGCAATATACACTTTACTCTTATACTAATATATTCAAATATATATATATATATATACCGGATGACCTTGAAATAAAAAATGGAAAGATTAATATTAATTAATACAATGTATACCCAAAATATTTTCTCTGAATTTTTTCTCATAAGCGAGAAAAAAAATTACAAAGATATTTAAAGATATCTTATTACGCCACTGTACGACTGAATATATAATAAATACTATCGGAGACGATATTTTAAAGCTGATCTATCTACAATATAGTTTTCTCATTTATCTCGTTTTAAGTATCGTTCTGTTGTCGTTCGATATAATTTTTCGATTAAAGATAATACATTGTAACTTAAATGCCCGTGAAGCACACATCTTGCATGTTCCTCTAATATATCGGTAATCGGTTTTATAAATATAAACATTGCTGCCTTTGAATATAATGGGGCATTCTGATTCCGATACTCGTATCTTACTTATTATTCTCATAATACACATGAAATTTTAGTATTATTTTTAGAATGGGTTTATAAATGAATCTAGCACATATCTTAATTTTTAATTATTTACTTTAATGTATAAAAAACTGATTTTGTACAAGGTATTGACCTTAGCATAGAGGATGTTATAGCTTTTATAACATCAACGGCTCTTTTAAACGGTTTCCTTTTAAACAAATTTATTGTGAAAGCCGTTACTTCGAGATAGTTAATTATATTGACACACACAAAAACTATTACTTTGCTTTTTAACACTTCATTATAGCAGATAATGTTACTGCAGATTCGACATTAAAAATATTCTCAAGTAACATAGTACGTACTGTTAATTTCGTCTGAGAATGTCATGTTTTGAATATCGAAATTGCAGTAACGTTATCTGTTATAACAAAGTGTTAAAAAACGAGGTAATTGTATTTTTGGGTTTCCTTTTTTTTGTTGTCGTGCGGTTTTAATTGAGACTCATCTATTCCAAAGAATCATTTGTTGATGAAGATTTTGAGGGAAGTTTTGAGAGTAATTTTACTATGGCTAAGTATTAGTAAATATTTTGCCTGCTACATATAGGGTACTTCAAGCTATTGCCTGGTGAAGGAACCGTATAAAATTTCAAAACGTAACTGGCTCAAAAACAATTCAAACCACTATTGTTTTATTTGTCAGACATACTGTAGATATGTAAAATTATTCAAAAAAATCTAAACGTCCAGAAACAGTCGACCAATTGCAATGAAATTTTTCATACTACTCTGCCTTGTTTTTAAATTTGCGTTTCCTTCAGATTGAAGCAATATTTCGTAGCGATTTGTTCTCAATTTATTAATTCATTTAGTCATTAAGCCTTATGGAACCGCTTATGGAACAATTAAAATCATTTAAAGTGAATTCGAAACGGGGCGTATCGTTGGTATGCGGAAAGCCGGTTTTTCAATAAGACAAATTTCCGACCGCATAAGTCGCAGTGTGTCAACAATCTCACAGTGTTGATGGCACGTCCTCATACAGCAATGGCTACTGCAAGGTTCTTATAAGAAAATAACGTGACCTTGCTACCATAGCCTTCTCGCTCCCCAGACTTGTCACCAATCGAACATGTGTGAAATATGATTGGTACTCGACTGGCTAATTTAGCCCAACTACCAAAAAACATACTAGACCTTCGTCGCCGAATTCAAGCCTGGGATAACATTCCCCAGGATACCATAAATCATTTAATTTCAAGCATGCCTCGAAGAGTTATCGAATGTATAAGAAATCGCAGCCGACCCACTCATTATTAAATAACATTCTTATTTTTTAATATTTTAGTTTTAAAATGTAATTATTTTTTAAGTTCGATTAAACAATTATTATGTCATCAATTTTATTAAAAATGATCAACTCCTACTGGGTGTCCGGATTGTTTTGAAAGTCAGTGTATATTACAGCCAGCGAATGTTATTGACTTTGTCTACTACGTCTATTTCCTATTAATATTCCGCATGATTAACAAGATGGAAATTCGTCGAAATGTCTAATAAAAAAAAAATCTAGAGGGACAGACAGAGACGAGATATACAATTTGTCATTCTGTGAGTGTTCGCTAGCTGTCCCATTCACGGCAAATGCAATTTGAAGGAACCAAACAAAATCACCATGTCTAAGGAATCCTGGAATGATGAATTAAATTCTTTTAATTCCGATAGTCGTCTATTAAAGCTGTTTATGGTGTTACTGATAATCGGTAAGGACTAATGACATTTAAAGCAGTAAATATAGTACGGTATTAAACTGCGAACCATGTACAATTACATAATAAAGAACGACATTCAATTTTAATTAATTTAATATTGAATTATTGACATTATACAAGGCGACTCGAAAAATCGTAGTTTAAGTTATATGTTTTACGTATAAAATGTATATTTTCTATAAATTTTAATATTTTATTACTAGATTCGAGAATAAAAGTAGAGACTCACAATGCTTAAGATCATTTTAGAACAAATCAAGTCGCTTTTACTAATAATAAAATCTTTTGTTTCAAAATATAAGAGTTCAATATAAACCCGATTAGAAGTACAAAAGCAATTTTATTTATTGAATTTCGAAGAAATCTTGAAGTCCACAAATGTGTTGATCTACAAATTCTTTGTTCGAACGCAAATATTTGTGATGATTGGTAAGAAGTCGTTGAATTACTGAGAACTTTGGAATAACCAATACTAAAGAACACTTTCCATTCCGTGGCTTAAACTTTGAATACGTCTTTAAATATATCCAACTGTATCACATTTCCATCTGTTGTTGCAGCATGAACATGTCCTGGACGGGACAAATCAAAATTTATAACATCACAGCGATATGAGAATAATTGTAGTCAATTCATATAGCCTTCTATTCCCGGATGAATCTCCATTGACCGACGTCCTTCAGTGGCCAACAATTACGGAGAAACAGACAACAAATACTTTCAACAGAAGTGTAAACAATCGACAGAGCCAGCTTAATTTCGTTGTCATGACAGGTTGATGACTCTATTGAACAATCCTGACAATAAGCGATCAAGATAATTTGTAATTGAGTCATTCCTGAATCCGAAATCGTATGTCGTTACTTGAACTGCACTTACATCACAAACGTCAGTCGAATATATACCTATGCAACGGTTACAATCGGAAAAGACATACGGATTCAAATTATCTTGATCGCTCGTTATTTCAATATATTTTCTTTAAAAGACGGTATTTAAGAAAGAAATATATAAAGAAAATGAAAATTAATAAAGCAATAAACCAATGTTTTTCTATTTATTTAATTCAAAACAGAGTAAGTAATAATGATTCAATTGCACATACTAACTTTTAAATTAATTAATTACAATTTTTACGAAATTATAACTTGTACATGTAAACTTGCGTATATGTATTTCCATACGTATAATGCTTATACCACCAGAAGGTAGTAAAGAAAGGAAATAATACACATTATAAAGTAGAAAGGGTAATCAAGTTTCCAGAATTAAATTCAATTACACGTATATTCGCCTCGTCTAAGAAAAATGGAGATAAGCCTCGACGAAAATACGTTTAGAAACAATTATTTTAATACAACTTTTATACATTCGTTAAGGATGGTTCTGATGAGAAGAGGCCGGAAACAATATAATTCATCCGCGTTTAGTCACTAAATCCATTCCCACGAACGGATCCCAAACAGTTGTTACACACCCGAACGCAATACGGAGAGACCTTATGGTCGCTGTAACTGTTTTCTTCTCCGCACATTTACTAATTAGTCTTGTACGCGATGCCCAAAACGATCAAAAAAATTGTGTTAATGTATTCGAACGTATACCGAGATTGTATACAAGCGTTTTCTTTTTTTTTCGTTACTATGAGATTACGTGAGATTATGTTATTAAACGATGGTCTGTCCATTTTAGTTGATGTGCGGAAATCGAAATGGATTTTTTTGCTAAATGAAGTAGGAGTAACGTAATTACTGAAAACACGTAACATAAAAAGATCATGATTAATAACTTGTACGTTAATCGGATTAAACTAATTTTAGAAAACATGATATCATCAATATTAAATATGTAACACGAATTAAATTAACAGTTTAATGTAATCGTTTGACATGCTGTAGATACTTTCAATTTTTAAATGAAGAGAAAGTGATAGATGAGAAAAAGTACATACACACACGCTGGCACAATTTACACCATTTTGACAATTAGTTATACATTTTTTACTAATTTAGTTGTTTTATAGGGATGTACAATTCCGACTACTGACTGGACTGTATCAGCTGTCTCATCTGCACTTGTCCCAGATGTAATAATTTTGAAATTTTGCGTTAAAAAAGATCATTATCTTTCTATGAATGAGTTCACGAAAGGTGACATTCACGTCAAATAAATTCTTTTTAGTATATTCTTCTAAAAAATTTTCACGCACTGGTTTATTTACAGTATTAAATAGAATATTATTTTTGTTGTTTTGTTCTGGTTTGATGATGTACCAATGTTATGATTGATTCCGGTTTCTGGCGGTTATGCTTCAACTCCAGTTACTAGAATCACGACCCCGTTGTTAAAACTTTAGTTTTTAAATCTTCGGTGACTGTTCGTTAAATGAATAAATATATTTTCATCTAAATATATTTATTTACATTAATATACATTTATTTTGGATCTATATACAACGACTTATACTAACGTAAACTGCTATTGAGACCGGTGTCTCTTGTTAAAATATGATTGTTCTGATGTTACGAAGAAGACTGTGTGACTTATACTGATGTTGACAATGTGTTTGAGTTCATACTATTGAGTCTTTTGTTGCTGGTATGAGACTCTGAATAATACTGATTATTATTATTACATATTAAAAGCGTATTGGTAGAATAGTATATTGTTTGACGTCATAACAGGAAATTTTGTGTCATTTAATTTCTGAAAATTATGCCTTCAAACAGTAAAATCTAAGGTTTACGATACTGTTGTAAAGATCTAATCTTAACTAATAAATACATAATAAAATATCATTACTAATTAAGTATTAGTAGGTGTCATAAACCTAATAACGTATTTCTGGTTAATTCCTTTGTACAGTAATGGCTTTTATGGTATATACATATTTACGAATCCTGAGTCTATTATACATATTTAATTAACAATGCGAGGTATATTAAGGGTCTTCATTAAATACGTTCACTACGTTCAATAAATAAAAGGTCTGATGTATAAAATAATAAATACATTTGGCCAAAAATGCCGATTGTTAATAGCCCTAGGTTATGTTATAAACAGATTTGCAGATGTAAAGAATTCTTAGAATGTAAAGAAAGTTTTTACAACTTGTATGTGACAATAAAAATATATTATACAGTACTTTAAATTCGAAAATGAACGTTTAATTTTTCTTTTAATATTTGGAAATGTTTGAACTCTATATCCTTAAGTTATTTATATTTAACAACCAAAAATGTTTGAAATCAAAACATTACGAAAAGATATTAAATGTATCCTCAACAGTTGTTATTTTGAGGTAGTCAAGTATGTAACTACTTTTAGTTGTCTTCATACAAAAATTGCGATGCCCCTACTAATACATTTGAAATCAAGCAACATTACTAAATTTAAAATAGATTTGTTACTTTTCGATTAGCTGAACAATTAATATACTTTCTACTCAAAATCTAAACAAGAATATGCTTACATACATACATATGAATATTAGCAGTAAAATTTAATGTGTTGAAGTTATCGGCCTGAAAAAATAAAAGCTGTTTTCCCTGAAAATAACATAAAAGTAGCAATACTTCATTTAAAATCATTCTACGAATTTATTAAAATGAAATTATGGTTGATGTAGCAAAAATATGTGAAAGCGATGTTTCTTAATATGTACATATAAATAACAAGACTATCTAAAATTTGACCTATTATACATAAGGTTAGTTAATGATTTTTATTTTTTGGTAGCATAATAGTAGTTTCCTGCTGTAAGTTTATAAGACGAAGTTGTTGCTTCGGGCGTCCTCTAAAGGCTTCAGTAATTTTTTTTAACAATTATTCGGTGGACATATTCTTAACATTAGCCCTGAGAATTTTAATTCTAAAATAATTTATATTATTATTTTCAATTATTCTAAAATTCATATTTTTAGTTTAAAATCCATCGCATTTGCAGACAATTTTTAAATAGTTCCAGTATTCTACAAAACCATTATTATGTACTAATAATAATGTTTTTCCCTTTTCGTCAATGACACACATTTCATAAATGTCACAACTTGAAGGTAATTAAAAATTATTGGTTGTACGTTCGCGGGTTCGAGAGGACAATGCGAATTCACACCTTTCATTGTACAGATACATACCTAACATCGAACCATTACAAATAACAATAAATCCTAACATGTTCGCATGAATGTACCTTACCCAATCATTCCGTCCTCTCGATTCAATTACGTTACTCCCCATTGAGATGTCCTTACACCTGTTGCTCTTAGTTCGCTATAAATACGATGTGAGGCGATGATTACAAGAGATATAAAAAGTAGATGTGTGTACGTATTTTATATGGATGTATATTATATACACGTACCCACGTATGTACAGGACTTTCCATTCTCGAAAGGACTGATTGAGTGTGCAGCAGTTCTTGTTAGAAATGCCAATCTATCCGTTCACTGATCACGAATTTTATATATTATTACTTGATATTGCGGTAAGGTTAAAATCATTATATGATAATTATGGTTGTGTTTTTTCATGAGATGTTTGTGTTTCAAATGAGTCGACTAGAAATAATGTGTTTTTTTTCTTTAGTTCTGAGAAAAATAGAGCAAATAATGAGTTATTAAATCGTTAGAATAGTACACAATTTTTCCTTGGAATCTATCGTAAAGAATTTTATTTCCATGTCTGCCCCACCTAGACTAAAATCCGAAATTGGTGGAAACTGTGGCTTGTAATCTGAAACAGAAATAAGAAAAATACCCTAACCACAATATATAACAATAAATACTATATACGTATTTCGGCAACTAAGTTGCCATCTTCTGTAGAATAACCTTAAAACTGAAAAAATGTGTTAAAAGTAGCGTTTATGGCTAAGGTAAAGGCTGGGATAACACAGTGTTATCCCACTAGCGATTTGGTGAAGAGCATATCTTCTACGGTTTACTTTTAACCAAAAACGCTACGTTTAACACTCTTTTTTTCAGTTTTTAAGGTTATTCTACTGAAGATGGCAACTTAGTTGGCGAAATACGTATATAGTATTTATTGTTATATATTGTGGTTAGGGTGTTTTTCTTATTTCTGTTTTAGACTAAAATAACTAGACAATTGTTGGGAAAACATATAGAGTACTCTCAGACATTTAGTAAATAAATAATAACAAATAGTAAAAGTAATTTAAATAGCGATGGCAGGGGACGAAAAAAGTTCAAATGCTTGAGAAGAACGAGTTATTATCGAATTATGGAAAATCCTAAGATAACCGCGAGAAGTAATACTACACCTACAGAAGAAACCATGCAAAAAAAGAAAGTGAATGCAGAAACAGTCAAAAATATATTTATAACAAGCGAATTTTCATGAATGAGTAATCAGAAAATAATTGAAGACGTAATCGAAATAGAAGGCTATGTAACTGTTTTTTTTTTTTCCGAGAGAGTAAGTTCAAATACATTTGAATGTATTTTTGAATAATGTCATATCCATGAAAACTTGACATATATAAATAAAACATTAATATACTGTCATTTATAATTTAAAATTCTTTGAAGGCAGAAATTTCGGAAACATGTTTGAGATTATTTTAAATATATACATATTAAAGTAAGACAGATCTTAAATCGCCGACTATCTAAATCTATTATAATATACAAAGGTCAAGAAATAATTATATATATATATATATATATATATATATATATATATATATATATATATGTATATATATTTATTTATTTATTTATTTATATACTCGTATATTATTTATTTCTTTCAAATAATTTTTGGACGCCTGGTGTATTAAAAAGATAATATCTAATTGCGTATACAACACCAAAGTACACACAATAATACATCAGTACATTGTGCATTGAACGGCAGAAACTCGCGTTTATTATTGACAAGCCGGCAACGTAACTACCAAGAAAGACAAAGGAAATTGCAAATACCACTTTCTAAGAATCCTATATATAATATACACATAATTTGCGCTCATTGTCAGAATTTCTGTGTGTGTGCATTTCACATCGGCGACCTCATCATCTGCGACGATCAGTCATTAGACTCATTAGTAATAGACGATAAAATAAGAATAATCTACATCGAGATACGAAAATAAAGAGAAATGTGGCACACAAGCGGAAGAGATGAGCAAAAAGATGCTATGAAGGTATACTAAAAGAAAACGGGGCGTCGTAAATAAGGGGTTCGAGTCGGGTTATTAGTGTTATTACAGATATGTCGGTTAATGATGGTTGTTGTAACACTTCATACGAGATTCAATAAAAAAGAAACAGTGATCCTTTTACATAACGATTAACTCGTATTAGAACAGGCGATATGTGCGTGTATATACGAGTATATATACATATACGAGGTGCTACCCCGAAATTTGAATGTGGCGCGCGAAGCAAAAGTAGTACAACTCTATAGCGCTAGATGGTACGAGCTACGTTTATACTAATGTAAGTCAGTCTGTCAAACGGTACTTTGCTGTATGGTGACAAACAGTCTTTGTGTTTATAATTGTTAAGTTGTGTTTGAGTTATTCTGCGACACTACAATATCTGGTGAAAGAACAAAGAACGTGAATCAAATTCTGCCTCAAACTTTTTAAAACGGCAGCGGAGACACTGTAAATGCTTAAACAAGTATTTAGTGAGGATGCTTTAGGCCAGACGCAAAATTATAAGTGGTACAACCGTTTTAAAAATGGACGTATGTTGGTCGATGATAATTAGCGTTCGTCCATCGTTGAAAAACAAGCCACAAAATGTGGCAAAATTGCGCGAGGCATCCTGCAAGAGAAGGAGAACAATCTCTGAACATTTGTAACAATATCGGCTTGTCGTATGGCATTTGTCAGCGTATTCCGTCTGGCGAACTCAACGAGCGTGATATAGCTGCGAAGTTTGTGTCAAGGTTATTTAACATTGAACAAAAATTGCACCGTGTTCATGTATGCAAAGAGTTGAAACAAACTGCCGAAAGATATGCAAACTCCAGTATTAGAACTATCATCGCAGTGAAAAACATCAACGCCACCACAACTGAAAAAAGGACTGCAAGTTCGAAGCAACGTCAATTCGATGTTGATTTGCTTCTTTGACGCTGATGACATCGCTTTTATTGCGATGTTCTTCAGCGACTTAAAAAATACATTCCGCACAAGCGCCCTGCCAAGTGGCGCAATAATACGTGGATCCTACACCACGACAATGCACCAACCCACACATCACTGGTGCGTCAGTTTCCAGCCTTAACGGCAGTACTACCCCACCCTCCCTACTCCCCTTCTGACTTCTTCCTGTTTCCAAAGTTGACACTGAAGCTCAAGGGGCGCCGTTTTGAGACGATTGAGGAGATCTAGACCGAATCGGAGGCAGTGTTGAACACGTTAACACGTGAAGACTTCCAGCACTGCTTCCAATCATGAACAAGTCTCTGGGATCGGTGTATTCAAGCAGAAGCAGAGTACTTCGAAGGGAATGGTAGTGAATAAGTTGTAAGAACAATTTATTGTGTTTTTTCACATTCCGGAAATTACAGTACAGTACAGTATGCTATAAATGTTTCGTCGTACGCCATAACTTTTTGCAAGATCTTTTTCATCACAGTTAATATATACATTTCGTTTTATGTATGTACGTATAAACCAGTAATTAAAAATCTATAACATTTCTAAAAGAAAAATTGCAACATACAGATCGTTGCATCGCAAGTGCCGTCAAAATATTATATCGATAGTTGAACGGTATGTCTTAGTTAAGTCCATATGCCGCGCCGGCGCCGATACATGTTGCAGAGAATACGTATGAATATTTGGATATTTGCAGTCTCCAGTTAGGCATTGCAGAAGGTAGTTGTCTCATATGTTCTAGCGCTTTGCGATATTTTATTACATTTTCATTTTTTTATTATTCTTGTTGAAACAATATTCTTTTCATTTGTATTTTCTTATTTTTATCCTCATAAAAACCAAATATGTAGTTATAACAAGAATAGCAAACTTGTGCACAGAATATGTATTGTTAGAAGATGTTTATGACGAATGAAAAATGTAAAATATTAAAGCAATGTGGAGAATAGTAATACTATGTATTATCACAACAATTCACAGTAAAATAATGAAATTTAAATTCTGTAATTAGTAGCTAAATAAAAAATGAATATTCTCATATTTGCAGGAATAAACGTTAAAAAAATATGCATATGTTACAACAGAAGGAATCTATTATTAGTCATAAATTATTATTTTATAAGTTAATATAAAAGCGACAACTTTTCTAATGCATTAAATGCTCGAAACGTCTTCCGGTCGCCTCAAAGCAATATGCTAAACGATCGTAGAAGCCTCGTTGCGCATTCTGTAAAATTGCTAGAGGAATGTCATCAAAAGTGTTAATAATTTTTTGTTGCAATTCTGCCAAATTGTTTGGTCTATCGTTTTCAAATGTATAAATCTTAGTTTTCATGTATCCCCATAAGAAAAAGTCATTAGGGGAGAGATCTGGTGATCTAGGTGGCCAGCGAATAGTTCCCAAGGTACTTAGAACACGGTTTGGAAATACATTATGAAGATATTCCCGTACAACTCTACTATTATGAGCGGGACACCCATCCTGTTGAAACCATATGTTATCCAAGTTGAGCGCCAATTCTGTAATCTGTAGGCATGGTATTTATTTTTCTTTAAAACACGGCATACTGTGCTTTTAGAAATATCCAACTGCTCACTAATACCCAATGAAGATATTTTCGGGTTCTGTTCGACACTGGCACAAATTAAAAGATTTCTTTCGTCTTGGCGAACAAATGGCTGCCTATTACGTTTGTGCTTGTTCGGCATAATACAGCCCAATTTTCAAAATTATTTATTATTCGCTGAATTGTTTTTAGAGCGGGTCGTGATTGATAATTCTCATAAAAGCGCTCTATTATTTGCCTTAAGGGTATTTCCTGATGATACCACTTAATAATTTGTTTTCTTTGAACTAAATTATAAACATCCATTATTTTTATAACATATAAATACCAAACTAACAAACTAAATAAATACTTATGTATGTATCTTATACTAAACTGTAATAAAATATCGCAAAGCGCTAGAACATATGAGACAACTACCTTCTGCAATGCCTAACTAGAGACTGCAAATATCCAAATATTCATACGTATTCTCTGCAACATGTATCGGCGCCGGCGCGGCATATGGACTTAACTAAGACATACCGTTCAACTATCGATATAATATTTTGACGGTACTTGCGATGCAACGATCTGTATATGTCCTTCGTCCAACTGCAATTAATTCTGTATATTAAAAAATCAGCAACCTTTCAATATTTTTTTTTCAAATGAATGATAAATAAAAGTTGAAGGAAACGAACTCTAATAACTGGAGTTCAGAATCTTTTAAAAATCACATGGCTTGCTGTTCGCTCATTGCGTGGTTATGATAAAATAGCCCTGTGTTCATTCTGGATTTGGATACAGATTTTCAAAAGGCTAAAAGACGAGGAAGTTTTAAACATAGAGCACAAATTTGAATGTATTTTGAGCGTCTAGTTCCATTCTATTTGTTAAAAAAGTAACGAAATTATATTTATGTACAGATCGTGATTGCTCAGTGTTTCTTCGTCATTTCACACACAAAAAAAAACAAACAAAGTAATTTGTCTACATAAATAGAGATTATTTGGAAACGCAAAGTTGTTTCGGAATATTGAGTCATCGTGGCTGCGTAACAAGCCTTGTAACAAGTATCTAGATTACATTTTGTTAGTTATATGTCTGACGAAGCTCCTGTGTGAGTGAAACAATCGTTACTTCGTGAAGTAAAAACTAGTGGAATTCATTAAAATTTGTTTTATTTTATGCAGAGAATAGTTAATTTTATTTTTATTTGTTACAATTTACACTGCGTTTATTAAATTAGTTCCACGTAGCATGACAATGGAATTTCCACAATTTTTTTGAACGTCCTTGTGTGTATGTTTGTCAGTATATACATATGGTATACTTCACAAGCGTATGTGCTGCGAGGTAAGACCAGTAGCGAAGAAGTTAGTAAAGCGACAATGAAAAACTGTTGTTGTTTTAGTAGCCATTAGTAGCTCTCCCCTATATCTCGAGACGACACCGACGTTTAATTATGGAGAATTAATTTTACTGTCTTTTCTATATCTTTGACGTGTAATGATGCTACAGTGATTGCCCGAAAAAATAAGATAAATAATCGTCGGAGAAGCATGATTTGCCAATGGCAAGCAATCAATAATATCCGTCCGTGTTAAACTACATATTTTACTGTTTTTATGACGCGAAAGTGTATACTTTATGACGGGACTGTTATATTGAAGTTTCAATTTTCGCATTACATTAAACACCAAATGTTTTCCGTAATGTTTCAAAATGGCAAATTAAATAAGATTAAATTAAATTAAATAAACAAATAAAAAGTGCAGGAATATATGTATGAATTTACGTAATGGAATAACCATTTTACGGAGGCAAAATAGTTATTTATTTTTCATTTAAGTACTATTTGTTCATTTCACCTTGGATACGGTTACCATAAACACGGTCATATCGCCCGTGGGCGTTATAACTGGGCGATATGGCTCATATCGCCCAGTAATTTATTCACAGTTTTTAATGTTGTGTGTCTCGGAACTTTTCCAATGTAATTTGAATTTACCGTTTAAGAAATTAATTCTTCGTGAAAAATAAAATCTTGTATGAACAACTGGCGTTATGGCAATTATATTGTCCTAGGTCGACATTCATTCCAGGAGCCAGAGGCTCTCGGAGCAATATAATACCCATAACGCGCTTGATGCATAAATAACTAAAGTGAAAAATAAAGAATTTATTGGCAATAATAGCCAGGTTGACAGAAAATTTCAATTATTTTTTAATTTTGGTCAAACGTTCAATTTACAAAAAAGGGATATTTATCAATACGTTGCACGTATTACGCAGTTGTTATATAATGAAACAGATATGCAAAATACATATCCGTAACTGTAAACATGGACAAACACCTCGTATTTTTAGCATTTACTTCTGTTCAATACATATGAGAAACATATGTATTGAACAGAAGTAAATGCTAAAAATACGAGGTGTTTGTCCATGGTGTCCAGGTGTTTTTAGCATTTACTTCTGTTCAATACATATGAGAAACATATGTATTGAACAGAAGTAAATGCTAAAAATACGAGGTGTTTGTCCATGTTTACAGTTACGGATATGTATTTTGCATATCTGCTTCATTATATAACAACTGCGTAATACGTGCAACGTATTGATAAATATCCCTTTTTTGTATATTTACCGCCATCTGGCGCGTGTTAATGGACAGCACCAATATACGTATTTTTCCGCTTTTTCGTAATAGCCTTGCTAATCGAGCGGAAGGTCGCCTTTTCTGGCCTAGTCGCTTTCTTCCGTCAGATGTCGCTGATTAAATTGGTGTCGCCTGATAGAACGAAACTGGTTATGGCTTGGAGACGATTTTAGCGTAAATGATACAGATACAGATCCGTTGTTTAACAGATCTGTATTAATTTGTATATACATTGCTTCACTAGTTCAACCGATGAGGCCTAGATGGCTGAAACATATGTATTGAACAGAAGTAAATGCTTAAAATACGAGGTGTTTGTCCATGTTTACAGTTACCGATATGTATTTTGCATATCTGTTTCATTATATAAAAACGTTCAATTTATTTATTTAATTTTTCTTCTGCAAACTCTGCCAACGTGTGATAACATTTTATATGATCTTAAGTAATTTAAAAAAGTACATATTTTAATATGTTTGTGATTCTATTACTATGATTGAGAACTTTATTTACAGTTTTTGACGCCTTCTTTCATTTTACTCATTTAAATTTCACAGGGTTTAAGTAAATAAATCTAAAGCTTGACTCAAATTAAATTTATTCTTTTTTTTTGGTAGCATTCTTACTAGCGTCAGTCAATTTAACTGTTTCCGTTTAAGACGACTAGAATTTATAAAAAAAACTCGATTTGCGGGTTCCTCGCGAACTTCATTTAACACAATGCATCACCTACGAAATGCTTATGAAGCGTAACGAAAATGGTCAATTTTTGAAGCTATTGATATCGATGATTTGATAGCGATGAAAATTGAGTTGAGCAAGAGAAACCAGCACGAACAACACCCACAGCTAATATTCTTGAAAAGAAGGTTTTGTTCTCAGTTTGGTGGGATTGCAAATGAATCGTCTAATTTTGATATTTTACCAAGCAATAAAATGGTCAATTTAGATGTATACATGCAAGAACTATCCAAACTAAACAATGAAATTCAAGAAAAGATTAAAAAAATAGTAAAAATATTGTGTTCCAAGAAAACACTCGACAAAAATTATTGGAACTTTATTGGAATCTGTTGCTGATAATTCTGAGCCTGTAGCATCAGAGTGCCTTTTATTTTGTCCTTTGTAAAATATCTTGAATTCTAAAAATTTCAATAATAATAATAATAATAATGTAATTTAAAACATACCTACTTGAGTGGGTAAAACCTCACCAATTTTGTATACAAAAGTATTTTTAATAATTTAAAATATTATTAAAAATGGGGTGTGAAGAACACAATACAAGTTCATATATGTATTTTTGAATGTATCTTCTCCAAAGACGTAGATACGTATTTCACATTTCTACATGATCGTCGGTACACTCCTGTTGGAGAAGAGACACATTCAACAAAACATAACTACCTTGCTATCTCGCTGGAATTATTAAGACAGAGCGCGAAGGAATATTCAGCGCTGTCTTTATAATAACCGCAGAACTAGCAACGTGTTTTTATAGTCGGTTTGGAGAAGATACATTCAAAAATACATATATGAACTTGTATTGTGTTCTTCACAACCCATTTTTAATAATATTTTATATTATTAAAAATACTTTTGTATACAAAATTGGTGAGGTTTTACCCACTCAAGTATGTTTCAAATTACATTGTTATATACGCATTCGGTTCACGCCGACAAGTAGTGAAGACACGATAATACAGTTTTTATAGATACGGTGGTTACCGACTATAAAAACACGTTGCTAGTTCTGCGGTTATTATAAAGACAGCGCTAAATATTCCTTCACGCTCTGTCTTAATAATTGCTGCGAGATAGCAAGGTAGTTATGTTTTGTTGAATGTGTCTCTTCTCCAACAGGGGCGTACCGACGATCATGTAGAAATGTGAAATACGTATCTACGTCTTTGGAGAAGATATATTCAAAAATACATATATGAACTTGTATTGTGTTCTTCACACCCCATTTTTAATAATATTTTATATTATTAAAAATACTTTTGAATAATAATAATGATGATGACATCGAATGATACTTGGTTTACGGCCGGTTTCATAATATATTTAAACGGTCTCTTATTTTTTAAAAGGGCTTTTAGGGAAATATTTCGTCTCGTAATTGCCATTTAGCTTAAAAGTTTGTTTTAAATCGGCTCTTAGTTAAAAGAAGAAATCTGGCCATTTAGTTGATTTAAATGACCATTTAACCTACAAATAACACACGGGCTGTCATTTATAACTGCGAACGTTAGTCAATATGGATGAATTTTATACCTCCTCGTCAGACTCCAGTTCCACTTCCGAAGACGATGAAGATATTTTTGTAAGAAGAAGAAAGATTTATAAGGAAAGAAAAAATTATTTTGAAATATACGACGACATAGATTTTTTCGATAGATTCCGATTAACAAAGCCCACATTTACATTTTTACTAAATGAAATTGAACGTGAAATACAGTCGGCTACGAATAGGTAGAACATATATTTAGATATATTGTTGTAGTTATATAAAAATTGATTTTTTTTTAGAGGTGGATGCATAAAACCTGTTATTTAACTATTGCTCACACTTCGCTTTTATGCTTCTGGAAGTATGCTAGTGGCAAATGCAGACTTTGTAGGTGTGTCAAAAGCTTCTGCTAGTAGAATTGTCACCAGGGTCAGTACAGCCATAGCGAGGTTGAGCAATAGATATATTAAGATGTATGAGGAGGAACATGAGACTGAAGAAGCAGCGGTGCAGTTTTATAGAATAGCTAGCTTTCCAAGAGTGATTGATGCTACTGATTGTACTTTAATTAAAATACAATCTCCAGGTGGTGACGATGCAGAAATTTTTAGATCAAGGAAAGGATTCTTTGCATTAAATGTGCAAACTGTATCAGATGCTAGACTTAAAATACGAAACATTGTATGTAGATGGCCTGGCTCAGTTCATGATCAAACCATTTTCAATAATTGCAATTTAAAAATGGAGTTTGAAGATTTACGATATGGGAGGTATTTGCTAATTGGAGATAGTGGATACCGCCTTGAGCGATATTTAATGACAAAGTTAGAAACAACAAGGTCGCCTGCGGAGATTCTATATAATGAATCAATTATTCGTACCAGGAATGTTGTGGAACGACAATATGGTGTATGGAAAAGGCGATTTCCAATTTTGTCATTAGGAATTCGCTTAAATGTAAACACAGCAATGACAGTAATAGTTGCTACCGCTGTATTGCACAATATAGCATTAGACATGCAAGAAGATATTCCTTTAGAATGGAATATTGTAGATGTGCATAATTTAAATAATGAAGCAGAAAACGATAACATTATTGAAAATCAATCAGGTCGCCAAGTGAGGCAGTTATTAATTACAGAGCACTTCAACAGATTGTAAATCTTAAATTATAACATAAATTTGTTTAATATATACATTATCAATATCAGTTTTTATTTATAAATTAGTATAAAATATACATTTATCTGATTAGTTGTTAATTTAAGAGCACTTGAAAAGGTTGTAAATATCAAATCCTAATGTGTATGTAAATAATTATAGCTTTTATTGAAAATATACATTAATATTCCTTAATTATGTTTTTTTTTTCCATTTCCATATCCAGCAAAAGCATTTTCTTTTCATGTTCCCTTTGGTTCTGTTCTATCTGCCTTTCTACAAGTATCTTTTTCATTTTGTAATACTCAGCTTTCGCTTCTATAACAGGATTTGCCAACTTGGGCCGCAAACTCTTCCTCACTGGTTTTTTTAATTTTCGAGGAACATAACTACACCACTGTAAAATAAAATTATATAAGCATATATATTAACTAAAACAGAATGTAATATACATCATTGTCAGAAACAGATTTTACTCCAGCATCAGTTATTTCCCTTGTGATTGGTGAATCATTTTTAGTGGACTGTGATGGTGGAGTGGATGTATCTTCCTATAAAATGCAACCAAGAATTAACATAAATAAATTCAAGTGATGCTGATTTACGCACATAAACTATATTCACTACTTCTTCTTTCTGTATTGTAATGGATATCTAAAATATATTTTATAATATACAAATATTACCAAATTTGAACATAGGTAACTGAATAAAAGTTCAAATTAGTTACTTACAGGCTCAGATAAATATTGTTTGTCATCATTGTCATTAGAGTTATTTTCCTTAAAACAAATTTCTATTATATAACTTATATTTGCAAAACAACTTTCTTACCTGACTTTCATGAATTTCCATTATATCTGTATTGATATCCTGCAAAGTAATATGATTAGATTAATTATATTATATTGCAGACGAGTGTAACAGCAATACCCTAGAAACATTGATTGTGAAATCACCATCAAAGTCTGATTGCAGCCCTACAACAGTTTTCATATTCAGTAGCTGTAGAACAGCCAATAACACTGGGTCTATTTCCGATGTATAACATGGACCACCACCAGTTCCCATCAGATATTGCCTCCTTTGAGCAACTGTCTTCCTAGTTTCAGTTTTCAGGTTTTCGTATTTAGATACTAGTTGTTGCACTGATCTTCTGGCAGATACTTTGGAATTAAAACTTTCCTGAATTATTTTCCATGCTTCTTGCTATAAATTATACCACGAATTATATACCTATATATATATATATATATATATATATATATATATATATATATGTATAAAAACATAATTAACATAAATCTACCTTTTCATTACATGAAATTTTATTAGTCACTTTGTTCTCTACTATACTCTTGAATTTGCGAATTTCCTCAATTAAAAGAAGTTGATCTTCTTTAGAGAAATTTGAGCAACGCATTCTTTTGCTAGGCGTATTATTCATTCTAAAATAAAAAGAAATTAATCTACAATACATGATTTTTCTCCATAAAAATACTGTTTCAGTACATACCTGAAATAAATATTAAAATATTTTAAGAAATTTGTTCAAAGAGCACTAAAAATACAACAACACCAGTAAAACGTTCAACGACGAAAGGAAATGCTTTGGATCTGACGCGCGTATATCAGTCAATTCGAATTTTCAGTATGACCAACATTACTAATTTAAGGTAAAAGTCCTCTTAGTTAAGAAGCATTGGCAATATGATTATGAGACGGTCGTCTTTTAATATAGCATTTAAGAGAGCTTTTAAGCTAAATGGCCTTTTAGATAAGATCCCTATTAAGAAAATATTATGAAACCGGCCGTTAGTGTTGGTAAAAATCAGAAGTTTTATGAATTTGGAATTATGATGTTACTCGAAACTAGGCAAAAGGACGTTGAAAGTAATGGGACTATACATTACTCAATAAAAATATTTCGTTCCATACAAATGTTGTCTTTTATGTTCATTAAAAAAATCCTCAATTACTTAGTTGTTAAATCAGTAGTATATTTTTAGTGCTTCTGTTATTATGTTGTTACATCTTTACTCTTAGTGTTTAGGAAAGTGTGTTGGTTTACTTTAACTTCATTTGGTTTGAGTTCTGGACTTTTTAGTATTCTATTCTATAAATTGTCCTTGCCTTTTTGTAGTTCTTGTTCATGTGCTACTGTTATCGTAACATCATCTGCCATTTCTATTTCTAAGTAATTCTTTTCGTAAATTACAAATTATAATATTCGAATTTGGTTCTTCAACTGGTTTGTTAAATACAAATTGGCAACGTGTTAAACTGGCTACAACTAATGCTGCGTCTAACATGTCAAAAATTTAGTTTCGGAACTTTAAACATTAGAAACACAACTTCGAAAGTCAAATGTTTAACTACCAAAAATTCTGTGACTGTGACTATAAACTAACATAAATATATGTAAAACTAAAACCGTCTCATACAAACTAGCATAACAATACATTTTCTATTATCATATTTCTTTCTGCGAAGATTCTTCTATGTTTTGGTTCAAGATTCAAGATACCATTCCTAAGAATAACGTTGCTCCATATAGTCATAATATTAATGAACATTTACTTTTATTAAGTATAAAATCGGTAACTTATTTCATACTGAATTCCAAATACATACAAATTATGTTATATAATTTTGTGTTTGAATATTGTTCACTGAAATAAAACTATGAGATATCCATGATTTATTGCGCCGGGTATTATTTATGCAAGCCATCGGCGATTTGCAATCACCCAGATCTAGTAAACTTAATAGCGATAGGGATAATTGTTGCGCCTTCCTTACAGGTAACTGTACATTTCATTCAAGAATATGATCTTGAACGTCATTTAGATTTTTTATTTTTGTATCTATCCATGCACATACACGCGCAAAAAATGCACATACTATAATACACACACACACACACACACACACACACACACACACACACACACACACACACGCAGAAACTTCAATCTCTGGTTATTACAGCAGCTAAATAATGCGCTCGATAATAGCGGATGACCAAAGGACTCTCCGTAATTAGGAACGAAGAGGAAGTGCTTAAAAATAATTGTATGTACAAATAACAACAAATGACCAGACAGATGGGGTAAAAAAAGAAGGAGAAAGTTGTTTTCTCAAAGTGGATTGTTATTTCACACATGTGCGTCTATATTTAAATCATTACACGCACTAAATGGGGACACAAATTGTTGAAACAAAAAGTTAAAAGGAACGTTCAGATAATATATCTCGAAGGTGACTTTAATAACGAGAGAACTCGCCGAACGAGAAAATAAAATAGCATAATTAAGTAAATTCATCCTAGAAATGATCAAAAGGTCATGAATTACTACATCATGATCATGTCAAACTAGTTATCAACATCTCATAAAAAAAAATAACAGACAATTGTAATCACGTAAACTGACTTTAAAAAACGAATAATGGCACGCACATAAATTTATTAAACAAAAAGTACTTTTCTTATAAATCCATTTTGAGAGTAAGCTGGACAAATTAAGAAAACACGCTAAAGTACAACATTTTCATTAATTACATGTTATATAACGTGCCTTCAAAAACTTTCTTGAATAGAGACTGTCAGGCTTTTTGTTAATAGTTGGTGACAGTGCATGTGATCTGTCACAAACGTATAATTTTGAATGAGCGTGGCCGTCTCTAATGAGGAAAGTTTCTGAAGGCGTTATATTCACTAACAATACGACCTTACCTATAAAATTGATCTTTTTATAGTTTTTAATGATACTTGAAGATCAATGTATAGTTTTTTGCAATCTCTTCAAGTAGAGAATACTAATACAAGAGATATAAATGTAATAAAAAATTTAACTAGTTCTAGCATTAAATGTAATTTAATAATATATTTTATAACTAGTTCTAGCATTAAGTCTGTTTATACCGTATGTGTTAAATATCATTAGGCATAGAGAATCAACGTAAGAGTACATACAATGTATGAGTACATGAGAAAGCCAGTCCAATACCAGCGAAGACCGCAACGACTGACGATTGTCTCCGATACCGATTGACTGGAAATTTTGCATTCAGTCTAGCTGCGGCCGTTACAGTTTGAAAGCGTACAATAAAATTAATATATAATTGCTCTTTATACACCCACTGAAAAGCTTCAGTTAGTAAAATGGTTCTATACTGCCAAGTCTGCAATGGAGTGCATGAATTTGTTTGCGTTGACTTTTGCAGACCGTTCTGTACCTTGCAGACAAACAATTTATAATATTATAAATAAATTTGAAACTTGTTTCTGTCTCAATAACTGTACGAAATGCAAACCAAGAAAGGTATCACCACAAAAAATTGAGGAAGGAGAACGGCGGGATGTATTAATTTGTAGTATTGTGAAAATTGATAACACGAGATCTACTAGAAGTGCTGCCGAGGAATTAGGTACAAATAACACAACTATTTCACGTATTTGGAAACGTAATGGTTTAAAATGTTTCAAATATTCGAAAACTCAAGAAATATTTCCCGAGGACAATTTCCGGAGAATGGAGTTTTGTCAAGACGTTATGGAAAAGATACATCGAGATGAAAATTTCGTTAAAAATATTCTCTTCAACGATAAATCAACTTTTCCATTACATGGAAAGCACAATCCCTCTGTTCTTTGATATTGGGCTTCGGAAAATCAACACCGGCATTTTGCAAATCGCACTCAGTATCCTCAAAAACTAAATGTTTGGGCAGGTATTTTAGGTGAGCATTCTATAGGCCCCTATTTCATTGATGTTATATTAAATGCCGACAAGTATCTCGAATTACTGAAAAATCAAATACTTCCCGCCATTCAAAACATTGGAATAAATCAGGAAATCGTTTGGTTTCAACATGATGGCTGTCCAGCACATAATGCAGTGAGGGTAAAGGAATTTCTAGGAAATACTTTTCCTGACCGTCTTATTACTGGAACAGGAAACATTAAATGGCCCCCGCGATCTCCTGATCTATCTCCAAATGATTTCGTTTTGTGGGGATATCTAAAAAATATTGTTTATACTCATGAAGCTGGTAGAGCAGAAAATCTAGTTGCCTTGATAGAAAAAATAACTGAGGCTGCGAACTCATTAACTGCCGACATGTTAGCAAATGTAAGAGCTAATTTCTACGACCGCCTAGGACAATGTCTTGCTGTGCAAGGAGGAATTTTTGAAACTCTTGTCTAATTTATTATAATTTTTATAGTCCTATGTACCTATGCCGATGGTCAAATGATTACTGCTAACTTGTATTTGCGAAACAATCGGAGACAATCGTTGCCGGCCGTCGCGGTCTTCGCCGGCATTGGATCGGCTTTTCCATATACATATACATCGTATGTACTCATACGTATTCCCTATGCCTAATGATATTTGACACATGCGAAATATGTTATATATGTTATAGGAATCTTTTAATTTTTTCACAAATAGATGGAAATTGCAATTTTCAATAATTCAATTTTGTTTTCTTTTCTAAACATTTTTTTTTCTTTATGTAATACATGCGAGCGTATTTACTATAACACATAATATAACTTTATGTTAAATTGTTCATTACATGCCGTTATAAATAGAATTGTTCCATCCGAAAATTCACTTAAACGCTAATAAAACCTGCATAACAAATATACTTCAAATAGTTATTCCATAAATTTTAATTATAAATATAATTAAGGTTAAATTATTTAAAATAAAATATGGAAAATGTTGCAATTGAAACACATGAAAAAAACATTTTTTTCCTCAAAACTAACTCTATAAAAACAATTTATTGCAAACTACTGGAAGCATTATTTTTCCTTCACATTAATCATTCATTACACAATAATTGAATACGATGCGATGACGCCTTATCTCCAATCAGAATATCTACTGTTTCAATTTTTAGCCACCGCGACAATATCCAACGGTCGTTATATTGTGAACCATTATCTGCAAGCTCGGCACAGAAATAAGTTATCAGATGACGTTTTACAAATCTCTTTCCAGGACAGTAACTGTTCCGGTTACGTCTCGATGATATCTATCATCCAGTTTCATTGAAGATATCATCGATGAACACCATTACACGTTCATCTAGATTGGATTACAACTGCACAAGTCCTCTGCATTTATACGATATTTAGTTATTTCGGTAAAGTCTTAAAATACTGACGATATAATTCACTGTATCAAGAACCTTAACTGTTCCATTAAAACACTTTCAAAGGATTTCACCATTATAGTTCGACTTTGTAAGGAAATTCTCCAATAATAACGACACTTAAATAGGTACGATAACGTTATTTATAATTTTTTTGTATCGTTTCTTTAATTGCAAGATAAATTTCAATCGACTTGAATAATTTAAAAATATAATGAACTGACTATGGTAATTTTAACGATGGAGTACTATTGGATCAAATAAAAGTGCAATAAACATTTGTTGTCGCCCGCTAATAAAAACATATTACATTTTTATTGTGCACAATTAAATATACTTTATGAGACTCGTAAATTACGGTAAACGCATTCTTTTAAACGCCGTGATCTTATCTAACCTCTATACAATGTATAACTTGACTTGTGCTTTGTACAGAAAATCAAGTTAGAAGAATGCAAAATCTTACCCGCTTACCCCTATTGTACAAAAAATAAGTACGAGTTACGGATAATCAGAATGTGTTTTGCTACATAATTTACTGTATGTATGCAATATGTATTTATGAATGTTGACGCTCGATCTAGTCTAAAAAAGTATACACACACTTAAAAATTAACTTCAGAAATACGTGAAATATGTCGTACTCAACCGCGCCAATACCCTGAAATTGTCTATTGTTGATTCTTCATTTATTTATTTTCTTTGAATATTTTCGTCGTTAAACTATTTTTTTTTAAATAATTTATAAAAAAAACTTAGGCGTCACAGGACGCCTGGCAGTTGTGAAACATCAGAATCGATTGTTATTTAAAGAAGGGAATATAAAGTGAAGTAAAGAAATATTTAGATTGTCACTATCACTCATATTTAAAATCAATAAATATATGCGACGTATTCGGTTGGAAATATTTTGTTCGAAAAGACGCTCCGATTGAAATGAAAACAGGATTATTAAATGTGACATGTCTTATTTGACTTAAGTTTTACAGGTATTAGCAATGTATGAATAACCTATGAAGTCTATAAGTGACAGTATGAATATATTTGTTCCGTTTACGCAAATAAAAAACTCTGATTTCATGCTCATAAGAGTTGTTCGGATTCAGTGTACACAAGTAAAACGACTATAGCGTGTACCGATGAACTTACACGTAAAAGCGGCGACAGTAGGCTGCAGAGAGAGCGGAGCGCCAGCGGTGTGGCGAACAGAGGGGAGCGCTGACTGAGCGGTCGTCGCGTGATGGCAGTCAAGAGCTGAGTTTATCCTCGTGATGCGCTTTTAGATATTTCACACAAAAAAAAAACAAAAACTGTTTCACACAACGTTTTATAGTTTATTTGGTACATTTCCCAGCGCTCAAATTTTTTTAAGCTTTTACAATAACTACAACTATATAACATATAATACATAATATAGGTTAGTCTACTTTAAAGAGATGATATGTGTAGCACAAGTAATTAGTAATGCTATAATTTATGGCAGACCTTTTCGAAGTAGGTAACAAAAGGTAAAAGTAAAAATACGTGTAACAAGACAGTCACTTATTGGCACACTATAAGTTTGGCAAAAACAGTCAAGCATCCACCGCGATTATATTGTCCAGCTGTATTTCAGAACTTTGTCCCGGGCTTGTCCAGCTGTATTTCAGAACATGGTCCCGGGTTTCTCAACTTTGTAAGACGGACGTTCTCTTATCATATATCGATAATGTAAGCTACGATAATGCATCATATATACGCGTACGGTTGATGGTGATTCAATCATTACAGCGAAATCTGTAAAATAAAAATAATTTTTGCTGGTGCCATGAGCAGAAATTATTTTGTGGAAATTCGCCAGACATGAAACCTATTGAAAATTGTTGGCCTTTCTTAAAAACTAAAGCGAAAGAGTATCCCAACGGCAACATATTGAAACAGAGAATTAGGAAAATATGGGAAAATGTCAGGATATTCAAAATATGTATTATTAATTACATAATCGCTATTAATTGCATCAATAACACGCAAATCTACACATTCAAGAAGTAATAAAAACGAAAGACGGAAATACCAAACATTAACTGATATTTGTATTTTAAAAATTAGTGTTTGTTGAATAAGTGTCATACATCAAATACTCTTCATACTTATTTCTTCAAAATCGTGAGTTTCGAATTATTTGAACAACTACTGTATGTCTAATATTGTAGATATAAGAAACTCTCTTAATAATTTTTTCTCTGTATTACTGATTTACTAATTTTAATGAAAATTAATAAAAAAAATACACATTATAGATTCGAGTAATTTTCTTTGTTTATTATTATTATGGGAGGCAATGAACTTGAAACATTTTTTGCCAGTTTTTTTCCTACATCTTTCACGTTTTGGAATAAAATTAATGTCTACAGTTTGGTTGTAAAAATAATCGGACTCCAAAAATTTATTTTATTATCGAAATAAAGACTTTTTTGTGTATTTCCTTCATCTGTTCGGTAGGTTAATTGTTGTAATTAATTGTCGAATTTACTATTTCAAATAATGCTTCTTTCATGTCTTATGAGGTGTAATATCAACCATACTAATTAATATTAGAGAATGTAAAAAAATTTAATGAATTTGAATATTTTAATATCTAAAAGTTACAATTAATACAAATTCCGAAATTTAATTTTTGTAGGAATTGATTAAATAGAGTCCAGAGAAATTTTGAAGGCACTTTTTAAAAAGTAAATAGCCGATTAGCTGGAACTTGAAATTATATCAAATTAAATCATAATGTGTAAATGGGATTTAAGTAAAACACTTATACTAATTTCCAGTATATATTACACTTTATTATATATTAATAAATAGATGACATGTTTCGCTATGATGTAGCTTCTTCGGATCTTATATTACTACTGAACACGCTCTTCACAAATGTATGGCTTTTTTCTAAACTATTTCAATGGGTTGGTTGGCACTTGTCTACATTAGAATCGTCTCTTACCGATATATCGTCTAAAATTATTGTTATTTTAATTTTTTAAAAATTTGATACTACATATTTTTTATCTGTGTTATGCAATGTATTTTTTAAAAAATACATTGCATAACACAGATAAAAAATAGTATCAAATTCTAAAAAATCTAAACTAGATCTACATATTGAAATACGGCGAATGTAATTAATGTGGTTTATTGTTTTCGTTTTCATTATGCTCATTCCTTTTTAATGATAGATTCGTCTAATTACCTGCGATTCATACAATATCATTTATCTGCATTTAGTCGCTTGTTATTTATGTTTTTTGCGATATTTTCTGAATCTATTGCAACTAGTTTTGGTGGAAAGATATCAAATATATGTTCAGTTTAGTATTTATATGTGCTGTTAGTAGTATTGTAACATATTGCTTATTATTTATTTCACAAATCTTAAACATTTCTGGCTGAATTGTTTCGGAATATTACACGACCTATAATGTTTTCTCGGAAAGCGTCTAAATATTTTATTGACTGTACCGCCTAAATATGTTAAATACTAGAGAATAAAGAGAATAAATAGAATAATATAATAAAGAGAAGTTGAAAAAAAAGTGTAAATTACTGTCTTACTTAGATGCCAAAATATCATTAATCTCTGAAAACCAAAAAGTGCCATGAAAATAGGTTTGCCATGGTCTACGTCTTTATACAGAATAGCTTCTCCTAGTTCACTTAATTATTTTTTAGTTATTTAGATTAATTTTAGATTAATAGTTGCTATATACTAATTACTTTTTAATATAGTTTGTTTTTACAATATGAAACAGACATGTAAATAATTTACATATCTGTAACTGTACACATGGACAATACACCTCGTATTTTCAGCATTTACTTCTGCTTAATACATATGTTTCTGCCATCTAGGTGTCATCAGTCCAGCTAGTGAAGCAATGTATACAAATTGATACAAATCTGTTAAACAACTGATTTGTATCTGTATTTATATTTTACTGAAATCGCCCACAAAGATAAAGCAAGTTTCGTCATATAAAGTGACACTATTTAATAAGTGACATCTTACGGACGAAAGAGACTATGTCGGAAGAGACTATGTCAATTTGTATACATTGCTTCACTAGCTTGACTGATGACGCCTAGATGGCAGAAACATATGTATTAAGCAGAAGTAAATGCTGAAAATACGAGGTGTATTGTCCATGTGTACAGTTACAGATATGTAAATTATTTACATGTCTGTTTCATATTGTAACAAATGCTTTATACGTGCATAACGTATTGTCATACATAAACACAACCTTTTTGTAGTTTTATTTTGTAAAAAAAAATCGGTTAGTTTAATCTCATAACTTTTTGATTATTAGTCAAGTGTGATAAAGTATATTAAGTTTTTATCTCATAAGTAGAGCAGCAGACCAATTTCCGTGCGCGCCATGAGCGCCGGTATGAGAGTGTAATTCGTAATATATTAGAATATACGATAGAATAGGGACGCAACATGAGCTTGTTACCGATATAAGTATAGAAGTAGAGACATTTATTCTATCAGAAATAATTAAATATACATTTGGTTTTCTGCTATTAAAGTAATATGCATAAACACACGAAAAATAAGAATAGTACATATTATAGCAGCGTTGTACGTACCGTGCTCGGTAATGTTTGATTCGCGTATTTATTCCAAAATGAAATAAATGAATCATTACTTAACAAGGTAAACGGCAGTGTACACACAATCATAGTTACACATAGTTCATGTATAAACTGTTGTCGATTAATTTTGTTATTATTGTGCTTCGAACTGCTTACGTGTTCTTTACAATGTGCTTTTGCTGTTGCTTTTGCAATGTGCTTATCTCAAGATGTTATCTAGTGATTTATTAATGAAGAAATCAAGGCATTTTAAATATAACTGTAAGAGACAATATGATCATCAACATAGCGAAACCATTGGTTTATTAGTTCGTGTTTGACAAATAAAAACTTACATGCTGTGCAATAATCATACACATATATCTGACTATTTACTATTCTCTTATACACATCTATCACTTACTTTGCTTTAACAAAAAAAAATCAAACTGTTACGGACAGTAATATATGAAGAAAACAATCTAAATTGGATCAACAATGTCCAATAGATTATTTATTGCCTGTTTAATATGCAAACGAGAGTTAATATTCTAATTTTTTAGAGTACATGCAGTAAGCTTAAGGTAGCACGAATAGCCGAGCGGAGATTTATGTAGTCTGGCTGATTTGCTATTAGCCAGTTTCGTATTCACCGTTTGTCGTACAGATGTCACAAAGAATCTTTAAATTTATTTATCAAAACCCCGAAAAGTAACTGATTTTCATGTACGTTTTTTCGCTTGCAACTTACTCAATATTTGTTCAATTATAAAATAAAATGCATCGTTGATTCTACGATGTAAATCGTCCGCTTATTAGTTTCTCAATATATAAAACGTAGAAATTTCATAACCACGAGACCACATCAAAGTTCCAATATAACACAAGGGAATTCTTTTCGTGTCAATATCTGACATGAGAAATATTATATTGAAAATGATGTCTACCCTCAGTACTATTTTAAAAGTAAAGAAAGTCTAAATCCTAAACTCGTTGGTTATATGACAAAATACATCTGGGCCAAATGCGCACAAGTATAGATGTTTGATTATATTAAATTGGTAACGTTTTCTTTATTTTTTTAGGAACTAATTTGTAAATGATTGATTTTTGTAATAGAACTTACGCTGAGAAATTCCGATTAGCAATATTTTTCCAAATCAAAGTGATTGAAATATTAACATGTAAAATGTATGTATAAGTAACTTTTTCAAAAACCCCTTTTTGTTATATCCATCTCAGGGTGCACATCATATTTTTAAAATAAAACAAATGTAAACTTATCTTTCAGACAGTCGCTTAATATCCTCTTAAAAAAATAGCTCGTTTGAGGCCTCTTTTACATCAACTTGGGTACGAAAAGATTTCTCATTTAAAAAATTTCGAAATCGGAGGTACTAGGTACCTATATCTGGAGAATTTTTTTAATTTTTTTTATGTGAAATAATTTATTTTACATTTTAACGAGCTCTTTAAGCTTATTTTGTTCTTCCATAGCAAAAAATAGATTGCTTGTCGATGCGATAATTCACATCAAGCTTTGATACAAAATAATACAAATCTGTATAAAAACAAATTTGTATCTGTATATGCATGGACACACAGTACGTATTTACCAGCTTTTGCTTCAACTACCAGACGCATGCGTTTCTGTGTAATCACTTTGTCAATGATAGATTTACGAAGCTTTAGAGATAGATTTACGAGGCTTCGTAAATCTATCATTGACAAAGTGGTTACACAGAAACGCATGCGTCTGGTAGTTGAAGCAAAAGCTGGTAAATACGTACTGTGTGTCCATGCATATACAGATACAAATTTGTTTTTATACAGATTTGTATTATTTTGTATTGTTTTTCCATATTTATTTTTACCTAATAGTATATTTTTAAAATTTTCTAACCTCCAAATACAACTAAAATTGTTATAGCGGTTTTGTAAACATGTTTGAGAACAAATATACATCTTCTTTATAGATATCGTATACCATATAAAGAATTATTTAAACATTAAAATGTCTTTTCGAAGTTTATCAATATTATTGACCCATGCTCGATGGCTTATTATACCTGCTTTCTGGTTTTATAAACGTTAGATGCAATACTTGATATTGTGTATCAGAATACATCTTAAACAATATTTGCAAAAGTTTTAAGCGTTTATTTTCTTTCAGGTTACATTATTTATGCCACCAAACATCGAACCGGTGTTATATGGCTAAATTCGAATTGAAATTGACCTTTATTACCAGAATTAATTTTAATATCCTTTTATTTAATTTTGGTATGTAAGCATATATTTTTCTAAATTTAAACTATAGATACTGTTAAATCGTAACATAACCAATAACCTATCAATATTACATTTGATATAACATTCGGTACGTAACATATAGATGCATTTTAGATACAATCTATTTAATTACGTTCTATGCTTATTTATCAACGTTTCGTTTATCATAAGAGTAAAATTAAAAATTTGTTTACATAATGACATCAAATTTATACTACTGATAATTATTATACTGGGTGTATTTATAATGAAATCCGTTTCAAACACGTTTCATTGCTATTCATATTCTATTTTATTTATTTAATTCTTTCAAAGTGAAGTACACAGTAATATATATATATATATATATATATATATATATATATATATATATATCTATATGTATATATATATATATGAAACGATAAATATTTCTTGACCTTTGTTTATTATAGTAGATTTAGATATTTGGCGATTTAAAGTCTGTTTTACTGTCATTTATATTTCTTTGATAAAGGTAAAATTTACTGAAACATGTAAGAGATTATTTTAAATATATACATACTAAAGTAAAACAGACCTTAAATCGCTGAATATCTCAATCTACTAATAAAAACTACAGCTTAATATGTAATGTATTCGTTTTCGGTTATCATTTCTAAATAAATCTAAAATACGTGTGCCTTGCCGATTTAGACCTTTTTCTATCGGGCATATATTTATTATCGTTTTGATGTGTGAAAATATTTGTAGTATCGCCCACCATACCGGGGGCCTTGGTTTAAACTTTTCTCGGACATGGGTTTTTTTCAATTTTATTTTGTAATGTTTATATTGTTATTATATGGGAGGGGGGGAGGTTGTTATAAATAGGTAGGTATATTGTAGACAAGTTATTTGTGTCTGTTATGTCATTTATAGAATCTGTTTTTTCGAATGCGTATGCTTTCTCATATGTTCCTTGCCTTGTTTTTTTTTTCAGGTGTAATTGTTAAAGTTTTATCAAAATTTAAAATGTGATTTATCTGCTTGATGTGTTTTTTACAGCTGCACTGACGAAACGTCAAAATATATTAAATATTGTTTTAATTAACTGGCCGCTACTCCCAAGAAACAATTACTATTTCTTTTAAATATATATATATATATATATATATATATATATATATATTAAAAATAATAGACTTTTTATTGGTTTAGCGACCTTTTATTGAATTATGCGTATGTATGTATTAGAATTAGACATTACACCAAAATAAAGTTTTCTGGTGCAACTATCGATGAAAACGAATAAAAGTAAAATTTGACCACACATTATTTCAATTCGCCCCATCGAACATTAGCATGAAATTGTTGTAACGGTTGAGGTAAGGAAAAAGGAACTGTTGCATACTACGTTAGCTTAACAGTTATTGCTATTATTATATTTTTCGAAAATTTATAAACGAACACAATATTAATAGCACATTGACGCATTTGAAATGAGAATACCTTAACGATACTTTTGTAGAAGCAAATAGGAAGAATGAGGTAGCGTTCTATTGTGAACGATTTGACGGTGATTAATTACTTTTTGAATACTGCAATAAAGGACTGCATATATATGTTTTATTGCATTCGTTTATTCTCATTTAGTGACGGACCCTACTGAAGTCAATTAATTTTGTATGAAACCATTGTCGCTGTTCATCTCTTTTGTTCCCTCTATCATAATAACGTTGCTATATACGTTAATAGACATTCATTAAATAATAACCATTCAGAATAAATTTCTTATAACGACGTAATCGCTTGAATTAATGAATGAACTATTATACAATTATTAAGGAATAAATTTTTTTAGTAAAATATGGCAATAACTTAACAATCATCAATATTTACATTACTGTTGGATTCGATTATCAGAGAAATAAGTTTTTACACATTCCACTGTTACGCTTCGCATATAAAAATATTTTAATTTATTTTTAAATTATATTTCTTCTTTAAATATCTCGATTTAAAATATTTAACTTAATACATTTTTCCTGTACATATTCGTGTGCAAAGAGAAAGCATTTCTTTTGTAGGAAACCCTTGGTTTTCTACCTGAACCGTCAACAACCCTAATGTGGAATTTCTAGATACATTTCATTAAATTCTTTTAATTCAATTACACATCTCCTATGGTGTTTCATATCATTAGAAAGCTTGTTTCACAGGGGATATTTTAATAATATTTACGCCATCGATAGAACACCTCTTCGGGTCGCGCTTCTTATTAATTATTACTCAAGATATCGACCCTCTCTTCGACTTAGGTCATAAAACAGACCTTTTCTAAACCAGTGTTCTATCGTCACAAACTATCAGTCCTTCTCGTTAGAATCTTCGTAAGTGAAGCATCTTACCCGCCGTACTGGTCAAATACTGGCATGATCCACGTGCCCCTGCATCTCGGCAAATAGAAGCATCGCTCTACATATACTTGTCCAAGTATATCGCCACTCAAAGGTAACTCTGTATTGTTCGATACAGAGATTATTTTATATTAATCGTAATTAATTAACATTTACTTTACTACTCAATGTAACGTTCGTTTTCAGTGTATTTTGTGTTAATATTCAATTACTTATTTACCGCTCCTCGTGTATATATTACTTTTGTTCAATTACTTTTAAATATACCAATATACCGTTTGTAATACCACTGATAATCTTATTTGCTTCTTCTATCTACATTATTTTCTTTTCTATTAGCTGAATACAATAAATCATCGCTTTTTCAAGTTTATTTTATTTCGGCACGAAATATCTCAACAATTTTATCGTCGAATCCTTGTGGGCTAGGCGTTTAGGCAATATTTTTTTAATTTATTTTACTTATTCGTCCGAAAATATAGTTCAGAAAATAAATATGAAGAAAGTATTAGAGTACCATAATGTAAAATAGTAGAAAAAAGATATAGCAGAACTACACGAACAAAATACATCATTATTAATTCTGCTATTTTACATTTTATCTGTAATGAATAAATAATAATATTAACATGATTATTGAGCGGTGCGAATTCAATTATTTCCACATTAATTAATACGCATTCGCAATGAACCAAATATTTTATTCACAATCGAATAATTAAAATTGAATAATTAATTACGAAAATGGCAGTTGTGATGTTAAAAAACATCAACACCAACATACTTCAATATTATTAATTTTAAAGCATTCATAATTATCTCTAAGTTATTAATATTGAACATATATGTACGCCAAGCGTTAAATATACACGGAAAAGCTAAGTTTAATGTATGCATTAGAAATTTAGATTAAGTGTTACGAAAATTATGGTTTATTATCAAGTGGTTATTAGAACCATAGCGTACAGGTTTATGGCTTTGATATATTTATGCCACAAATTATTATTCATAAGAATAAAATGGTAAATATCAGCATTAAACAAATGGATTAGTATGTATGTACATATATTCCAATTCTATTTGGTACAAAATGAACGTGACAGTCCGACATAAATTTAATAAATTTTTCATTTTCCATGAAATACATCGCATGTTAACTGAATTGAATACAGTAAAACCTGTGTATTTAAAGCGGGCACCTGAGGCAACGGACAGTTTCAAAGCTCCCCGAACCGACTATAAGAAAATTCCCCAAACCAAAATTGTTACGGCCTATCTTCATTAAAATTTACCTGCCGATATCGCCCGGACTATTTATGATGAATATTGATGGAAATACCCAATGTTATTTCGTATTTGTGCGAAATTGTCTATAATTATGGATTCCTAGTATATATACATAATCAAATTATACTTGTAGAAATGAATGCGATCTCAGTCCCGAACACGCCCCGAAATCAAGCTGCTGCGCAATACGTGCATGTTTATATTTCATCAAACAGAGATCGCCTTCATTTCTACAAGTTTACGCATAATGTGATCTATCAGTTTCTTGATTACTTTAAATTCGAAAAATTCTTAATTAAGTATGTCGCTAAAAAGAAAACATTTGTCACTAAAAGACGAAATAAATATAATCGCGAAAAGTGAAAAGTATGTGTTAAGTTCGCGAAAGTTGGCCAAAAAATATGAGGTTAGAAATCACAAACTAACGATATTATGAAAAATAAAGGTGAATAAAAAAATTGATTGAGGAAGTTGTTAACTTGGAGCAAAAACGAAAATTTCCAAAGTCGGAAGGATTGGCAGTGGATCAAGTCGTCTACGATTGGTTTTGCAAAGCCAGAAATAAAGCAATTCCAATATCTGGACCGCTACTTAAACAAAAAACACTGGAGGAAGCAAGCAGTTTAAAGATGGTAAATTTCGCAACATCAAATGAATGCTTGGAAAGTTTCTGCCGGCGACACAGTATAACTTTTAAATAAATTTGTAGTGAGTCCGCAGAGGTTAATATAGACGATATAGAAGACTGGATAACCAAATTACCGTTAATTTTAAGAAATTATTTTCCTCGAGATGTTTATAATGCTGTCGAAACAGGTCTTTATTACCGCGCCATGCCAAATAAGACAAAATAAGAAAATTATGCAGAGAAGAAGATAGCAAAGCGACGTTTGACTATTTTACTGTGAGTAAATATGGAAGATGAGAAAGAAGATACATTAATAATTGGAAAAAGTAAAAATCTTTGCTGTTTTAAGGGTAATCATGTTGACAACTTACCCTTAGAATGGGTTTCCAACAAAAAGGTTTGGATGATAACAGAAATTTGGCAATAAAATGAAAAAACGAAATAGAAAAGTGCTTCTTTCTTGGATAATGCCACGTCGTCACATCCTGGAGTTGCATTAGAAAATGTTATACTAGTTTTCCGGCCGCCAAACACCACTTCGCATTGTCAACCCTTAGATCAAGGAATAATTCAGAATTTCGAATTGATTTACCCAATTTTTTTTATTAGAAGGCATCTAAGTTTATTGACAGTGAATGTGATTACGAATATTCTGACAAAAACATAAATTGAGCCAATACACTTATATGGATTACAGCTACTTGGAAAAAGCTATCTCCTGCTACAGTTAAGAAATGTTTTCCAAGGCCGGATTCTCTGATATTATCCAAGAAGGTACAATTTTTGATGAAGAAGACGAAATACATCTTGTCCAACTCTTTCCTACAGTTCGTAACGAAATTGTGGATTTAGATGAATCTGCTTCGGTTGATAGTAATGCCTACAGAGAACCCTAACTTCGGTATTACGGAAATTGTTGAGGAATTGTGCAATAATAATGAAGAACATAACTCTGATAATAGTGACGTGAACGAAGGTGAAACTCCAAAATATACTTTATCTAGTATGAGCGAAGTGTGTGTGCAAAATTAAGAGACATACAGAATTATTTATTGTGCAATGGTGAAATTTATATGGCCTTTTATCAAATTTTACTTATATGTGATGCTGTAGTTTTTAAATCGAAGCCAAAAAATTTATTAAAGCACACGAAAATTGGACCATACTTTAAAATGCTTTAAAAAAGCTAAAACTAATAAATTATGTTTCTTCCTATGAATATGTTGTAATAACGTGTATAAATAATGAAGTATCCACCTGATGAAGCCATTGTATGGCGAAACAATATTGTAGTGGTATGTATTTACAATAAAAGAATTTTTGAAACTAGAAGTTTAATTACTTATTTCTTAGCGTTATAAATAATGAACATACATGTATTATACTTATTTATGTCTATGTTTTGTTGCACATATTACATACATTCAAATAGTTTTAGTGTTTCGTATACATATATGTATCTATATAATATTTACTTTAATTAATCAAATAAAGAAAAAAATCTTAAAAATCAATTATGTATTTTATTTGTAAGACAAAAAACCTAACAAATACAGACACCTTTATATAACGTCCAATATTGTTTCTTTTTTTGGCGGCCGTTATTGACAGGTTTTACTGTATATTTATTTTGATTGTTGATTGTTTATCGTCGGTGTCTGAGACCGACTTTTTGGCGGCAATGATATTAAAGATTAGTTAGTCGGAATTGTATTCATTTCCAAATATTTTTTAGGTAAGAAATCCTAAAAAGAACTGATTTTAACTTAAAAAACAACATAAATATTTCCAAATCGCAAACTTAACACCAACAATATGAACATGTCAAATTCTATAATTACAAATTTAGGATACAATCTCGTTTTTAAACAGTGCCTTGTATGCGTACATATATTTTCATATATGCATACCTTTCATCCTTGTTTGTAACAATACCAAATTGCAATACACACTCTTTAACGAAAGCATGTTAAGAAACCTGCCCAAAAATTCATTTTCGACAATGTATGTGTATGTATATTCACCGACCGTAAATTTCTTATAACAAAATTCATAGATGCATAGAAAATGTGTGCTAACAACTCAACCGGCGATTGAAAAGGTACAAATTTCAAATCTAATTTACGTTAATGTTATGCACACTTGAACAGTTATTTTTAATAATTGTAGGAAGAGGATTGTACCGTTTTATTCTGCAAAATAACACCACATCGTTTAATACAAGAAGTGTTAAGAAGTTATTATCTGTATTCCATGGAATAGGTACTTGCTTGCTTACATATATATATATATATATATATATATATATATATATATATAAATATAAGTTACTTACGAGAATCAATAGTAATACCATAATACCACAGTAATTCCTAATAGAAGAGACAGCTGTTCCATAATGAATCTGATAAATTTTAGAAGCCTCTAATAACATGGAAAACTTACGTGGATATCTCTTTATGCAATTTGCATTGATGATGGTGTATTTATATAAAATAAAAGTTACGCATATGTTAAGCTTTTTATTCAAATACAAAGAAATATTCTTCTTGTTAGAGTTGAGTTTGTTTTCCGTTACCTAACGTTAGCTATCATTAGTATCGCTGGAAACAATGATATACACTATTTATGATACCAATCACGTAGGTTGCGTAGCCATAATGTCCGGATTCGATCTGAGATTTTTCTTTCGATTATCTCTCGACAAGTACATGTGCTCTCTATGATACCTTGATATTAACATTGCTTATTTGCTTATTTATTTTATAACTTATTTGTCGTAACATAAATATTTTTTTTGTCAATCTCTTTAATACATTCTATATTTTTGTCATAGAAGCACTAAAATAAATTGAATGGTGCTTAAATTAAAGAATATATTTAACAATATATATCGTTGCTTATATAAGAGTATTACTATTAATAATAATAAAATTCTTCAACTTTTATAGACTTACTTGTCAGTATTAGGAGGTCCTAATGTCGTTTCAATCTTATCGTGAGTGTAATGGCGCTTAAAATGGAACACGTAAAAATGTAAAGATTTCGGTCGCAAAATTCCTCGTAAAATACAGCGATTACGATGCCGTGGGTGTTCCGTCCATTTGTATTCAATAATTGTCGGACAATTCGAGCTTCACTTCAACTTGCGTAACTGTTTCCCATCCTACACAATACTAGAGGTGTATAATAATGTATTTACATGTAATAGTGTAGATCGGACGTAGTGAATACACCATACAACTCAAACAGGCACAAGAATGCATGGAAGAATCGTGAAAATACACGTAATAGACTTGATAGCTTGGTTTTATATAACTTATGCGAATATAATGTAATATACCTTATGTAAAATACAAATGTGTTCGAATTCATCTAAAGTGGTATTATCACGATATTACAATATTTACATGCTACTTGGAAGTTTATATGCGCAACAAATGACATCAGAATATTTAATTTTACGTCAATATTGAATGTTAAGTAATGTTTTCCCAATAACATATAAGGTATTTAAAAAAAATTCCTTCCAGTTAGAAAGTGAAAATACACTTCGTACAAATATTTATTTACAAATTTGTAGTTATAAATATTAGCACATTCACATTATTACCAAGAGATAACAAATCAAATAAACGAATTGATCTTTCTGAGAAACCTAATTAAACAGGACACCTTTTAAAATATTTAGAACTTGTAATACAGAAATACAGTATTCGACAAGGTGGGTTAAGACAATGATATAAATATTCTAGATTAAAAATGCTTAAAACTAATTTAAATCATTACACTTTACATTATATTAACATTATAATATTAGTGACTATTAAAGCTACCGTTTATGCATTATAATAAAAAAATATTACCGTAATTAATACAATGTATTGTACCTAATATGAATTAGAATTTTTATCACAATTACTTATTGTTTTGGTGAATGTGGCTGGGTTTTACACTTCTGCGTAATCACGGGTCGTAAATCCGCAATAGCTAAACTTCGTTGAATATTGTCGTTAATTCAACTTTGAATATAAGTTCTTCTTTCGCTCAGTAGTTCGCAGAATAAAAAAGACACTTGTTGAAGTCACAACACTCTTTAATTATTAAATTATAAACAAAAACTAAATTTACATAAGCGGCAGCAAAATATATAATTACAAAAAAACACTCGGTTACATATTTAATTTCAGTAACGCTTTGAAGTTGCTGGGAATAGCGCGTGTATTCCCTTTGATGGATCTTAGCAAACTTAAACTATATTATTAAAAATATTAGGCGAGTAAGGGTAAATGCAAATCATAGACACTTACGATTGGTCGAAAAAAACTAGTTACATGGGTTTATCCAGACGGGACTTGAGAGAAATCGTGTCTCCGAAATGGTATTGTGTAATACCAGAGTCCTTTGATAATGTGACCGTAATAAAACTTTGTAAAGGTTCGTCTGTTTGAACGGACAACGGCGTGTTTATTACAATATGCGGTAAACTTTTGATTTTAACATTAAAAGGCTTAACTGGGGTGCCTATACATACGGTGACCTTAGCGGCTATACCTTAAGTCGGAACAATACAAGATAGTAAAAGGCCTGGATGAATGATCATAAACTAAGTTGATAAATTCCTGTTAAATACATTTTGTAAAAGGGATGTTATAATATTGAGGTCAACGCTGTCATAAACGTTAATAACGGGGAATGCCTGTTCCTTCTAAATGAAATGATAAAATTCAAAATTAAAAAGAAATCTTAGAATACCTAGAATTACATGCCTATAATTAAATTGATTAATTAACAAACTTATTGATTAAAAACGTTGTCCAGGTTTCTGGACACTTATTATTATTGACTAGAAATTAATCAGAATCATGAAATTATACAATGCTGATCGGTTTGGCAAATATTTAAATGTTCCTCCAATTATAGTTTGGCTTTATTTAGGAGTTCCATTATTAACCGATCACATTGTATAATATGTTACACCAATGTTTTCATATTTCAATCTAATTAACAAGTTGTCGTCTAATAGAAATTGTTATTTGCGCCTTGTTCCATTTTAACGTTGCAATAACGATTGTTTAAGTTCTTATTATATGCCACATTGAATAGTGTTATCTGAATGTATACAATTATTGTCGTGCTAACAGCGTTAAAATATAGTCATTGAAGTTTTCCTTATGTGCTTTGTACCTTAAATTATTTCAATCAATTCTTATGATGTAACTTCGTGGTTTTTCACTGCGTTAGAAATGAATTAGGAATTGTATCGCACTTCGAGTGAGTATGATTTACGTACCTACTGCTGTCCGTTAATTACTTTTTAATATTTAATTATAAGACTAGGTGTAACGGTGCTGAATGGTATTATTATTTTAAAACTCTTTCTTATCTTTTAAAGTAGTTTTAATTAAAGTATTCATTTATAATTAGAGTAAAACCCATAATCCTGCCGATTAATATCGTGTTTTTTATAGATACTAAACTGATTTTACTAATTGAATAATTATATAATACATTACACATACTTTACTTTTGGTAAAATTTTTAGTTCCCATATCAAATTTAATATGTAATTCTCTTGGAAGTGTTATTTTTATGTTAAAAGTTTACAATAATCTAAAGTCATACTTTTGAAGATAAGAACAAAAAGAATATCATCTCATAAATATCGTCACTACTAACGTACATTTTCGTAAATGTAATATCTAACAATGTTCATACATGAAATGTTAAGCAATCATGATAAGTGAAAATATTTTATTTTAGTGCCGTCAACGAATAGGTGAAAAATATTTACATCCTGTAAAATATAGAAAAATCGAACCACCATAAAACATAAGTAAAACATACTAATTATACTTTCGTAAACGAATATATACGTACGTCCAACTACATAACTATTTGTATTATATATTTTAGAAACACTCATAAATATAACTTAGGAGTTTGCAATCGTAAAAAGAACAATTACATTTGATGTTAAATACACTATCGCCTCCGACATAAACCACCACCTGTACAAACACAAACGTTTTCGAATGTCATAAATACGGACACGCTGTGTAGATACATTACACTATCATGTCTCGGATAATTGAGTCTAATTTACAATATTTACATTCCATTATATTATTACACGGCGGCCACTGTAATTATGTCATTATCACGATGGATTTTTCTACAATTACGACCGGAAAAATCACTGCGAAGTGAGCAAGTGCATTACATGTTTCCGCGTTTGACATACCTCTAGTTAGGTGTTGATAAATGCGGCCTTAAATGAAATATTTATACATCCAATGTATGTGTGTTAAAGTTAGATTGTTGAAAAAAGAACTACGTACGGCCTAGCATTCCAAGATTCGCTTGCAATCGATCGCGTGTACTGAAGACATTAATGGGATTTTTATCGTCACATGAATTAATGTTAATTACTCAATTTGTAATTTTATGAAAATGCATGGCGTTTTCGCGGTACCTTTCATCAATCTATGAAAAGATAAATGCTACTGTCGAGCCGATTAAAATTTTCACAAAAGGGGCCGTAGAAAGTAAGTTGAATGATTGTGAAAGAGAAACCCTCCTAGAGTATATTATGTAATCCTTAAATACAAAAAATAACTTCAATTTACTTTGTCTTGATAACGAAAAAATTATAAATTAAAATACGTGAAATTAGGAGAGGTACTCTGTGCGGTTATGGTATAATTTGAAATGTTTGATGGATTTTTGCCTTGGCGTATATATAAGCTATAAAAACACAGCTAGAAAAAACCTATTTTAAAAATATTAAAATACAAGAACTGTTCAATAGAAATTCAATAATCAAGGTGAGGGAAGGATGTGAATGTGTGATAAGAAAAAGTTCTTGGACATTTTCAAAACACTAATATAACTAGAAGTTTAATGTGAAGATTTGTTATTAATGTTATTGAATAATCTATTATATCGTCCTTCGACTTATCAAATGAATTGAGAAAAATTCATTAAATAATGGATTTTTTTTCCAGTAAAAAATTCGAATAATTAAGCAATTACTTCATGCATTAAATAAATTTTGTGATTTTTAATATTATCTCTTGAAAGTGTAACTGAGTCGCTGTAAAAAACGAATGTGATATCTTTTGATTTTCTTAATTTTTCCGAGACGAGCCATTTGATCATAATTTTAGAAGGGGTAGCTTATCATATTAGTAACGTCACAACTAACACACCTAAGAGTATACATATTGTGATTTGTATTTTATTTCGATTTTAATAACCTATCATATACTTTTACATTAAATTTGTCTTTTTTAAGACAATTGTCAAAAGTAGTGAGTTGAAAATTAACCACGTTTACCCAAGTCCCCAATTTCTTGAAAATTCGATCTTTTTATCAGCTCGAATGCTCTTGCCTATTAAATCGCTTACGCTATAGTCGCTTTTTATTTAGGCTCATTTAAAAACTTCTCAAAGTTTGTTTCTTATATTACTCAGTTCAAATCAACACGTTCGGCTTATTTGATCAATAATTGCACATCACATTAAAGAGGCAAAGCATCCTTTACGTTTATATATGTATTTATGTATCTACGTATTAACTTATAACCGCAAACAGAATAATTATCATGTGATTATTATTTGCATTAGATATTTTAACAATTAGCACAACAAAAGCAATTTGCGCACGAAAATAGAGATACATTCTGAAATTAATTTATTCCTTGTGCATGGGATTTTTGTCAACATACCTATTGCTTGCTCTAATCGAAGAAAAATTTTCTTTTATTTACTAAATGTACATATTTGCACAACTCATGTTGACTTCTATATTCTATTATTAGGTGTTTGCTATTACGCGTTTAGCTTTTCTTAAAAGAACATTTACCAACTGTCGTCAGAAACACCTTGTACTATGCTAAACAAACACTGCAATTACCAAGACAGAGCGGATCCTATTATGGTATTTCCTACATATCTTTTCTTATTTAATATGCGTTATAAGTCCATATTTTCATATCAGAATATCAAGTACATTTTACCAAAAAAACCTAAACCGATTTTATACATACTTAAATTATACCTGCAAATCAGTGCAAAAATAATTCATAAATAAATAAAATAAATAGTTGATAAAATTAATTATTATCGGGATAAAATAAAACAAATTTTAACGAATTTCACTTTTTACTTTACACCGTAACGATCGTTTCGCTCCAACCTGAGCTTCATCAGATATATAACTAACTTATGGACAAATTTTTACACAAATGTACCGTAACAAACACATGTTTTGTTTTGAATAGTTGAAGGAATGGGTACTTTTTATTACTAAAATGTCTATGTACAAAACTTTCAGTACGGTTTATACAATACTGTTCTTAAGTGATAAAACTGAGGGTCTACATTATGTTAAAGGGAGGTAAAGAAGTTTTTTGTGAATATCAAATAAATAAATTGAGTAAGGGTTAATTATTAGTTAGTAATTGATCATTGAGGATCTTGTCGGTTTTCTATAATTTATTAATTTCAAGTGACTCTAATAAATTAAGTTTTTTGCCTTTATTTTCTACGTGTAATATTTTAAATTCTTTGTTAAAATTGTGGTTTGTTAAATTAATATGAGACGCATATGAAGAGTCACTGTTATTATTTTTAAATAAAGAAAAATGTCCTTTGATGCGAATTTCAAACGATCTACCTGTCTGTCCGATATACATCATGGGGCAACTACCGCAAGTTAACACATGGACTCTTAACTTTTTGTTGTTATTTGTTAAATCTTTATTGTTTTTTATAAATTTGGATAAATTGTTGTTAGTTCTATACGCTGTATTAATGTCTAACTTCCTTAAATATTTACAAATTTTTGATTTTTTAATTTTCGATTTAATATTATATAATATAAAATAATATAAAAAACAATAAAGATTTACCAAATAACAATAAAAAGTCAGGAGTCTATGAATTAACTTAAAGTAGTTGCCCCATGACGTATATCGGACAGACAGGCAGATCGTTTGAAATGCGCATCAAAGAACATTTTTCTTCATTTAGAAATAATAAAAGTGACTCTTCATATGCGTCTCATATTAATTTAACAAATACTTTAAAATATCACAGGTAGAAAATAAGGGCAAAAAATCTTAATTTATTAGAGTAACTTGAAATTAATAAATTAAAGAAAACTGACAAGATGCTCAATGATCAATTAGAAACTAATAATTCACCCTTACTCAATTTATTTATTTAATATTCAGACAGTCATATATTGTATTTTTCCATAGAATTTCTTTACCTCCTTTTAACATAATGTAGACCCTCAGTTTTATCACTTAAGAACAGTATTGTATAAACCGTAGTGAAAGTTTTGTGCCTAGACATTTTAGTGATAAAAAGTACCCATTCCTTCAACTATTCAAAACAAAACATGTGTTTGTTACGGTACATTTGTGTAAAAATTTGTCCATAAGTTAATTATGTCTGATGAAGCTCAGGTTGGAGCGAAACGATCGTTACGGTGTAAAGTAAAAAGTGAAATTCATTAAAATTTGTTTTATTTTATCCTGATAATAGTTATAATGGAATTTCATCAAGTAAAGGCTGAAACAATCCTATACGATAAAATGAATGTAATATTTCATTATGCAGGAAAACAAATATGTAATTGGATTATTTGCATATTACATAAACAAAATAGTATATTTTATTTGATATATTACTTAGAGTTCAATCATGTTAATAATGTAGTGTTGTATTCATTGTTTTACCAATATTTAGCATTGTTTATTATATTACTTGGCATGTAAAGGTACCTGTTAGTTTTATTTTGAGCGAATAATTTATTGAGTTATATTTTTGGTGTTTACAGAATAAAATTTTTAATTTCAAAGATAAATTACTGTTCTTTTTTCGTATATAGAAATATTTCTAGCACACGACCATTTCAAATTTTCACTTTATTGGATATACTCGTAAATAGCCTGTAGATTATTATGTAGAAAATTGAAATGAAATATTAATATTACCTTACTAAATATTGTTCAGTTTATGTAACAATTGTAATTTATTTTAATTAATGCAAAACAAAAAAAAACATGTTTACAATAAGGCACTAGATAACTGCGATTATTAATACATTATCTGATATTTTTTTTTTCTCATTAGTATCAGTTTAATAAAGGCTTTTCTATACAAACAAAACAATAAATTCTCATAAAATATTACCCTTTTTTTCTGCAAAGAATGCATATGCAGGTATAATAATACTTATAATACTGATTTATTTTCACGACCTAATATTATAATGAATGGTTCTGCTAGGCGCTATTGCGAATACATGTGTATAATAAAAATATAAAGTACATACTCTTAATAATTCCTAATGGAAGGCCTTAGATATGAAATCATGATATTTTATTGAAGGCTCGTAAATTGTTCTATCTAAATCATTTGTGTTTATGTAAACGTACTGACATGCACCGTTCTACGAGAATATCATTTTCGATGCATAATGAACATTGTCGTATAGGAATTACAATATAAAATATATTTAAGTTATTAAAATTTAATAAGCGCCAAGTTTATTGTAAAGAACAAACATTTCTATTAGCGGCAAATTAATGTGGTAAATTACATTAATTTAAATTAAATGGATTGTTAAAATATTCTAGGAAATAAAGTATGAATTTTTCTATTTTCAATTTTGAATTAGTAAATTCTAATTATGAAATAATTATTTTTATTTTGTTAAATTTGTTGAATACATGTGTTAATAATAATAAGTCATTCTCATTCTTTTATACTTATTGCATCATTGCCATGTACAACCTTCATATTTTTGCTTTAATAATTAATTGAATGATTAGCAAATCCTATAAACCGATTTGAAAATATCCAATTAATTACTCAATCAGCATAATTTCAATGCTTTACAATATTTCGTTAGTAGGATATATTCATAATTAGTTAATTAACTGAAATTCAACAAACACATAAATCAAGGAGAACGCTTAATTTATTGCGGATATGCTAGAGTTATTCTAGGAGCACAATACGTAGATATTATAATTGTGAAGTAGAAGTGGATTCTAGGGTAATTATTTTGTATTTATGCTATTTCTACGGAAGATAAAGAATATCCATACATATTTGACCTTCGCTTATCGAAATTGCAGTCATTGCAACACGGTAGTTGTGATTAGGTATGTTGCACATACTGATAAAACAACACATACTTCCTATAACAAGTGTTCATTTGAAAAGTCAATCTAGGTTACTTTGAAATTTTTATAGAATAAGACGCAAATATATTAATATGTGCTTGTTGTTCCGCAAACGTAAATCCAAATGACATTTGATAATGTCAATCACAAATATCAGTTAGTGCATAAAATAATCGTGCGTCGATTCTGGTTTAAATAAATTGCTCCTCAGTTTTAAAATGGCTTTCACTTTAGAACATAAATTTTTTTTAGTCCAGGCTTATTTTCGAAGTGGTAATAAAATTGATGGTTTATGGGTTTATTCAGTTCAAGATTGCATGGTAGAATTTCAAGTTGTGTTTCCACATTTTGTAATAGATTATATACAATTTAAGAATACTTTGGATGGAACTTTAAAACTTTTTTCTGAAACTGGTAGTCTCTTAAGAAAATCAGGCAGCGGAGCAGTTAAGAAACGTACACCTCAAGTTGTCAATCGTGTTGAAGAAATAATGGAAAATGAACCACAAACATCTGTTGGACTTTTGAGTCAACAAATAAACCTTTTTGTTGGTACAACTCACAAGTTATTAAAAAAAGATATGCAACTTTATCCATACCGTGTCACAGCAGTACAAGAATTGTTAGAAATTGATTACCCACGTAGACTACAGTTTGGTAATTGGTTTGTAAATATGAACAATAATGGAGAACCTTCGCAAAGAGTCATCTTTACTGATGAAACATGGTTTTATAAAACGGGATACCTAAATTCACAAAATACAAGAATTTGGAGAAGTGAAAATCCACATGTAATTAATGAAGAATCGCTACATCCAGAGAAAATTGGTGTTTGGGCAGCGATAAGCCAAAGGCGAATCATTGGACCAATATTTTTCAGGGAACGTTAACTGTTCAAAGGTACCGTACGAAAATTTTACAACCATTTGTCAATCAGTTGCATGATGATGAACTTCAAAATGCATATTTCCAACAAGACGGAGCACCTTGTCACTGTACTGCAGAATCTTTGGATTATTTAAGAGAATTTTTTGATGAGCGGATAATTAGTCGAAATACTGAAATTGCCTGGTCTGCACGTTCATGCGATTTAACACCTTGCGACTTCTTTTTGTGGCCTTATCTAAAAAATAACATATTTCGAACACCTATATTGAATTTGAATGATATGCTACAGAGAATCGAACAGAAATGAATGGAAATTAATAACAATCCATCCAGTAATGTTGCAGAATATCATCATAAATTTTGAACGGAGGATTTTAAAGTGCATTGATCTTGAAGGACAACATTTTCAACATTTGTTATAGTTTTCAATAAATACCTATTATTTGTTATTTATTTGTATGTATGAAACTGTCAAAATATACGACTTCGTAGGTTAAGTAGTAAATTTTAATTTACGACACTTCAAAATGTTCTCAGTAAATCACATGCTACTAGATTGAAATTTCAAATGAACACTTGTTATATTGCGAATAGGTAAATATGAATTTAAAACGTCTCGTAATATAACCGTCAATGTAAGTAACAACAAATTGATAGTGATATTTGGAAGATTATATTATTGAAGCTTATTTTCAAAAGTAATTGGCTAAAATAGTTTTTTAAGCATATATCAAAAGTTAATAACAGTATGGTTAACAAATCCTCTAAAACATGGGCAGATACAGTTTCGTCCGATAATCTTTGTTAAATCGTTATCTGATAATGCTAACCGCTTCAATGTATTACAGTTTTGTCCGGGTCGAATTTTTGGGTATTTACGAGTAGGTACAGTTTCGTCCGATAATCTTTAAGTAGGTACTTAATCCTTTTATGTTAATTTAGAGGTGTATCTCTAATATTAGTTTTTGTTATAATACTTTCGTTATATTTAATGCAAACAAGCAGAGTAGGTAATGTGTTGAATAGAAAAAAACACAATAAGTTAAAATTTAAGAATTTATTCTATTAAAAAAGAAAAATATATAAAATAACAAATGAGAAAAGAAAAGAAATACTTAAATGGTAGAACAATTACAAACTAATATTGGTAAAATTACGTATAGCTTCCACTAGGTAAATGCTTGTAGTTTATCATTTTCTGGTACTATGGGCCGAAACAGTTGCCAACGTTCTCAGGTTCTAAGAAAAGCAGACCGAAACAGTATCAAATTCATTTGCCAATGTTTGTTTTTTCTTTATAGTATTTTGTGAGTCCTAGCTATTGTATTTTTCGCTACCAAGCTTGAGAGATATGAAATCGGCAACCAATTATTTTAATATTCTGCCACATGGAACACAGCTTTGTGTATCGACATTTCAAAATCGATAACAACCTCCGCAGGACAAATTGCAACGAAAATTCTTCACATTTTTAACTTTTTTTTGAAATTTGAAACAGTGTTTATAGGATTCTAAACTTTTATCTTTGAATAAATAAAACACTAGGGGTATATAGTGCCCGTTATATTGTCGATGGATGGTAAATAACTGTACAAAATATTTTGAGGAATATTTAAATGTTCCGTCCATAAATATTTTTTTGCACTTAAACAAATGTTCCAGGTTTGACTTACAAGAGAAATGGTTGCTGTCGTTCACAATCAAAAATTCTTCTTCTCTGTTCGTATTAATTTCGGATTTCATATTTTCCAAAGTTTCAAACACTCCTTTTACATTTTTGGGCAAACTCGGAAATGTCTTCCTTTTTTCACCATAAATACTTCGTTTCACAGATTTCACGTCGCCAATTCTTAATTCACTATTGTCGCATTTTGTTAACACCGACTGCACAATTCGTTTGGGTTGCACATTAGGTTCTTCTGTAGCTTTACGTTTTGCCGCCGCTACAAGAAATTGCTTTTGTACTTCTGAAGAGCTTAATTTACGATGGGCATGGTTCAAATTACAACGGGATATCAAATTGTCTTCATCTATGGTGCAAACACTAGCAGTATATTTTGGTGTCCGACATCTCCACTTTTTTCGCCACTTGACAGTTGTTCCGCAAAACAGTATCGGAAGTTGTTCACGAACAATACTTCTTTACCACGCTTACTAACACTTTTTCTCACATTTAACTTTTTCATGTTGCACTTTTAACATGTAATAGTTAACTGAAATGTAATGTTTCTAAGTAAGTACATAATTCATAAGAATTTCCATTGGTGAGTGGGGGTAGCAATAGTAGAATACGATATTGGTAGGATTTCACAAGTAATAAGTATCAACTCGGCAAAAATTACAGGGAAAGTATTGATTAGAATATAATACCATTAGGATAATTTTAATCCTCTACTTTACCTGCACCTACCGGCCGGACGAAACTGTATATCCCTAATTTAGACCTGTCTTACTGGCCGGACGAAAGTGTAAATTATAATTTATGCAAATCTGGTATTCGGACGAAACTGTAATCGCCGTAAAACACAATAGCTTATTTTGTTGAGCGCTTAGTCATAAACTCTTTGAATGCTTTGGTAGTATTAATTTCTGCAGCACGTCTCCCTACACTTAAATTTACAACAGTAACATTTCACTACATCATAAAGAACGACAGACTTTTTTTGTAACTATTGCAAATAAATCAATGACAAAAATATAAGTTAACCCTTGTAGATGTAAGTAGTAGTTGGTGCTGTCAAGTATTTTATTGGAATCTAAAATAAATTAGTTAAAATAGTTTAAGTAAATAAATGTAGATGAAGTAAGTATATTATTATTGTTTCGTCAAATGATTTTACTTCTAGAGATTGTATTTTTAATTATATTTTTTATCTAGTAAGAATGCATGGAATTATGAAAAATAATCTCTTATCGTATTATTGGAATTTAAAAATTCTTCTTGGAAAATTACTGTAATAATAGATTTATTCCAAAGAAATTGATTACTCTTATAAACGGACAAGTTCATTTATATCAAAATTAATTGACCACTTAAGAAATAAACCAATATAATTGAACTGGCGTTTAAGGTGTCCGATTACTTAGCAGCGGACATCCTGTTAGACTTGTACTTAGTAAAAGAAAATTAATCAACAGTGTTAACAGTTTTTTTCTTTTGAAAATTTAATACTTTGTATCAATTTTTTTTTGCTATGTAAAAATATTAAGGAAGTGAAAGTAATTAGTAGAGCCAAGCTGGATGAAGATAAATTTACTTACTTTTTCTTTTAGTCGCTACTTTCTGTGTGCGTGTAATATCTGGAAGTTGATTATTTTGATTTCGCAGCTAGTACAGAGGCGGATCAGGGAGTTGGTTTTGAAATTAGTATGTTTGATAAATACTCGATTAAAAAGAACTTAATAATATTATTAATTTTCGAAACAAGAACAGTTAATTAATAATATTAAAACACTTTTGGTTAATCAAATTTGAATATAACAATAATAGCATGTAGAGGAAACATATTTTTTGTTAAATAATGTAACAAAAATATTTAACTAAACTGACGACTTAATATATGTTAATACATATATAAATATTGACTGAAATGAATCGATTAACTAGTGGAATTGCATAAGCCTGCGATAGACATACTACACTGGATATACATAGAGCTATACTAAGAGCTAAATATCTAGACCTAATGCTAGACTTAGATATTTTACATCAAAGAGATTAAGTATATGAACTTTACTCACTGTTATTTCGTAGAAATAATTTGACTTTAGACACGTATAAATTGATTCTAAAACCTCAATTAAACCCTAATATCTGTCAAATGTGGAAATTGTTAGCAACACGCCAACACGAAATCAGATTTAGTTGAACAAAGTTACTACAACTATCTGAGCAAGTTCGTCAGGGCGTCTAATGGCGGTAGAGAAAACACATCACACATCCGCCCTTTATTTAATTCTGAACGGGACTAATGTAGCTTTACCTTTGATAATGTTCAGTATAATTTCATCATTTTTCAGACTGATTAAGTCAAAAGCAGGAATTATTCCGATCTACGATCGTTTCTATTTGATACACAATTTTTCGAGCCGGTCCTGCACAGAGCGGTACCTACGTTTTCTTGGACACGCGCATACACAAAGAAAGAATACGGGAGACAAGTTTTCTGGTATGAGTCATTTAAATTCTTTCATGTATTCTCATTGTTTAGAAACATAATCATCGTCATCGAATCGGCTGAGTCGACGACGCGACTTCACAACCAGAATTACAAATGATCTTTTTTCGATAGATGGACAGACAATATAATTATTGAAAGAAACGAGGGTCGCGCTTCAAGAACTTGTAGTACGTATAACTATGAGTACAAAGTTTCATTCAACATAATCGAGCGGCAACTTTGAATGAATCTCATGATTAATAAATACGTTTATTAACTTAATGACAACTTAATGTGCAACGTTGATAAATGAAAAATAATCAGAACAAAACCTTACAAATTAAGCGTTTATATTTTCTTGTTTGGCTCTTACTTAGACAGAATATCTTAGATTTTGATGTAATTAGCTTTTCTTTAATTTTAGGTGTAATTCATTATTTTTTTGTATATTTAATGCATCCTATATACTGTACAAAAGTGTTAAAAATCGAATTGTAATCCATCGCGACACTGTTTCGCATTGTAATCTATTTCAATGGTAACTGTAGTTCCATAAGAAAATTATTGGTTCGATTATTTTTTAAAATTTATCTTCATAGCTTATTAGGTTTTTGAGTCTTGGTCAATACTCAGGACTCGGGTCCTTACTGAAAAATTAATCTGAACATTGTCGTAAATGTTTTCTTTTTCATTTTTGGGGTATCTTCATGTTTCGATAAGATTCCTTCGTTTTTTTCTAGAGCATTGTTGAGTATACACGATTCAGTATACCGTATGTGTTAAATATCATTAGGCATAGAGAATCAACGTATGAGTACATACAATGTATACGTACATGAGAAAGCCAGTCCAATGCCAGCGAAGACCGCGACGACTGACGATTGTCTCCGATACCGATTGACTGGAAATTTTGAATTCAGTCTAGCTGCGGCCGTTACAGTTTGAAAGCGTACAATAAAATTAATGTACAATGGCTCTTTATACACCCACTGAAAAGCTTCAGTTAGTAAAATGGTTTTATGCTGGCAAGTCTGCAATGGAGTGCATGAATTTCTTTGCGCTGACTTTTGCAGACCGTTCTGTACCTTGCAGACAAACAATTTATAATATTATAAATAAATTTGAAACTTGTTTCTGTCTTAATAACTGTACGAAATGCAAACCAAGAGAGGTATCACCACAAAAAATTGAGGAAAGAGAACGGCGGGATGTATTAATTCGTAGTATTGTGGAAATTTATAACACGAGATCTACTAGAAGTGCTGCCGAGGAATTGGGTACAAGTAACACAACTATTTCACGTATTTGGAAACGTAATGAAGAAATATTTCCCGAGGACAATTTCCGGAGAATGGAGTTTTGTCAAGACGTTATGGAAAAGATACATCGAGATGAAAATTTCACAATCCCTCTGTTCTTCGATATTGGGCTTCGGAAAATCAACACCGGCATTTTGCAAATCGCACTCAATTTCCTCAAAAACTAAACGTTTGGGCAGGAATTTTAGGTGAGCATTCTATAGGCCCCTATTTTATTGATGGTATATTAAATGCCGACAAGTATCTCGAATTACTGAAAAATCAAATACTTCCCGCCATTGAAAACATTGGAATAAATCAGGAAATCGTTTGGTTTCAAATTGATGGCTGTCCAGCACATAATGCAGTGAGGGTGAAGGTATTTCTAGAAAATTCTTTTTCTGACCGTCTTATTACTGGAAGAGGAAGCATTAAATGGCCCCCGCGATCTCCTGATCTATCTCCAAATGATTTCGTTTTGTAGGGATATCTAAAAAATATTGTTTATACTCATGAAGTTGGTAGAGCAGAAAATCTAGTTGCCTTGAGAGAAAAAATAACTGAGGCTGCGAATTCATTAACTGCCGACATGTTAGCAAATGTAAGAGCTAATTTCTACGACCGCCTAGGACAATGTCTTGCTGTGCAAGGAGGAATTTTTGAACCTCTTGTATAATTTATTATAATTTTTAGAATCCTTTTTTATTAATTTTATTAGGATTATTCTTTAATTTTATTAGAATTACGCTTTTGTTTATGTGACCCACCGCAACATAAAAATTTCTTGCATCTACTGAAAGAAATAAGAAAAGCAAATCCCTTGCAATTCGTAAATGTTATTTTAGAACGCATGACAAGTACCTATGTCGATGGTCAAATGATTACTGCTAACTTGTATTTGCGAAACAATCGGAGACAATCGTTGCCGGCCGTCGCGGTCTTCGCCGGCATTGGATCGGCTTTTCCATATACATATACATCGTATGTACTCATACGTATTCCCTATGCCTAATGACATTTGACACATGCGGTACTTGGTACATGTGGCAATCGTCGCTGTAGTGTTTCGGGTTTCGTCTTGAATTTTTGTCAATGTAAATTGTGACTGCTTGTTTTGAAGTATAATTTCTTCGCTTTTTAACAAGAACGCCGAGAGGCAGGAGTTCATTTCGTTTTATTGTCTTTATGACCGAAAAGATTTTTGAATGCATATATTTCAGTTAAAAAATTAATTCATCTTCGTTGAATTATTGCATTCTTAGTTCGGTTTCTTAAAGCAACAATCAATTTTTTTGTATTACAAATTGTTTATAAATGGTAGGGATTGATTAAACAGGAATCAAGCGAGGCGGTTGAAATAAAAGAAACAGTGAAAAACGAAAAGTAAGAAAACTTTAAACAGAAATGAAATGCTGTAACAGAATAACAGAATAACTTTTAAGTATGAGCATACTATAGTTTCTAAAAATCATATAAACATGTATGTACATATATGCACAATTGCAATAAGCGGCATAAAATATATTGATTTCGATAATATTCGATTTGTCTATTTGTATTTTTTTAACTTTTAAGAATTGTGTAAATTGTAGCACATCTATAGCAACATACATAACACATAACATATATTTATTATATATAACAAACTCTTATTCTATTGATAACCAATTGAATAAAAATTAATGTTTGACCAGTCACATTACGTACGATGTTATACATCATCCATTCTAATTAACTTATTTTTACACACCGTTTCCTCGTTAGAATCAAACGGTCAGTTTCAAGAAAGAAAAAAAAGAGAATAACTTCGCCAGCACTAAATTGAAACTACAAACTTTTAGTCATTTTTTTTAGAGAAATAGATAAAAATTCTACCATGCAACGGAGGCGATCTACATGTTGTAATTTGAGTGCCATGCAGTTGAAGTATATTATTTGAATTTCTGATCCGTTATGTGCGATTGAATTTTCAGTCAATCTAAACAGATACGAATGTTGAACAATGTTTCGATACTCTATAAACATTCTGCTAACGTATATTATTGTAAGTTACCGTTCTAGAAAATTTGTTGTTTCTATGAAATGTAACTGTGAAAATGACATACCTGCTTATTGAATTCTAGAAAATGACCATTACTTGTATTAAGAAAAATATCGATGCGTTTTATTACTTTATGATACAGGATATACAGGGCCGGCAAAAACTATAGACACATGAATCGTTACATTTCATTAATATTTAATTTAGAGAAATGTAATTGCTCTTGTGACTTGGGTATTCTTTTTGGATTTGCGACCGTTTCGGGCGTTCCCTTTTCATGCGTTTCGCAAAATTTTCTCCTTTCGGGCGTTCAGTTTATAGATGGGAAGTAAATGTGCTTTTGAATTCCCGTTTCGTGCGTCAATTCTATATTTTACAGGAAATAGGGAAAAATAAAAACAAAATTAACGATTTTTGCTGATTCAGCTGTTTAATTCACTACAAATTGATTCTTTATCCGTAGGTGATTACTAGGTAAACAACTTTAATCCCTTAACAATAAATAAATATAAATTCAAACCACTGTACCTTAATTCCTGTTCAAGTTTAATATACAGATAATTATAAATTTAAAAAACTTAGGCAGGACAAAGACGAAATTAAAAGAGAAATAAAAGGATTAACAGAAAGCCAGACTAAAATGGAGGAGAGAATTATAAATTTATTCTTAATCTCTTGACGAATTCAATAATTATCTCTTAATAGAGGCTTAATGCTTTTATTGGTTTACTCTTATTTTCAAATTTTACGCACAAAATGGAATTTAAGAAGAAGAAATATAGTTTGGACGCCGAAACGGAAATATTACAGGTAACATTTTTCAAAGCCCGAAAGGGGAATGCACGAAACGATATCTTCTTTTTGAATGAAAATAATCTAAAATTCAGGTATTATATTGTAATTCGGGCAAGAAAATTTGCCCCGAACTACATTACTGTTACATATATTTAAGACTAATTACAAATATGTGTCGCAGAGTTTACTCGCTCACTTGTCAACGTACAAATACTTTATTGCAGATGTTTCAAATTTAAATAAAATTTTATACAGAATCTCTAACACGTAGCTGTTTATGCGAATGTTTATTGTTTCTAATTTATAGGCAATATATTTTCAGAATTGTCAATATTACGTATGTACACTATAGCTTTTTAAAGATTATTATAATATTCTGAAAAGAAAAGGAATCTAAATTTGGAATAGACATACTTACATATAAATATATTCGTTATTTATGTCTGAATGCAACATTACTATTTCCTTTTCTATAATGAAGCACGCGCTTATTTGCAAATAACGTTCAATTAAATATGATTTATGTATCTTGAATGTCGTAAGGAAATATTAATTTCAAAAGTGACCTTCAGTCATCGATACGAATACAATAATTACATCCTCATTAAATCGTATTAATATACCGGGACTGTTTCTTTTTCTCTCAAAACGAACAAGTTTTCTCTTTTATTCTTCATCAGCGTAAAATGTGAGTGAATCAGAGCGATTCCTTGTGTGTAGATTGTACTGTTTCGCAAAAATCATGTCTTCTTTCGTAACTGAATTATTCAAATGAAGAATTTCATTGTTCTTTAAAAACAATCGACAAGAACAAGATATTATTTTGTTCCGGGATGGTGCGGTGAAATTTATTTGCATTTTCTGTATTCGGATATCCGGTTCTTTCTTGTACGTCTGCATTTATAATCTCTTGGCCGACTAATGTAAAATGACTATCATTAACGACTACGGCGATATAAGTGCAGTTTAAGATATGAAAAGGGTAAATGTGCAATAGCATCATAAATTAAGGATTTGTTTCCGGCTATAAACAAAAAACTAGGGTACAATAATATGGTCATGCTTTGCGATTTTTATGCGGATTAATTTGAAATAAATTTGCTAGGGCATATTTGCATCAAATCCACGAACAGAAAATACAGTTTCTGGCAAGAAAAATACACGAATAATGTTACGCTTTATCACCATAAAGAAATTTTGATGATTCTTAAACTGACGTTTACGTACAGACATGCTTATTAATTATGAAAACTTTATATGAAAAATCTGCGATTTTTAGATCTTTTATTACAAATATATTTTATACATCTACTTACTTAATAGTGAACCTGTATTTGTGTTCTTCACACCAGATTTTTAATAATATTTTATATTATTAAAAATACCTTTGTATTATACAAAACTGGTGGGGTTTACCTACTCATGTATGTTTCAATTATTCTGATATCTACTTACTTCTTGAAATTAACGTCACATCAATTGCATAAGCTTTTACTTGCGTGGAAATGATATTTATTGTCCCCCAATAAATATATTAATTGCCTAAGTACGATCTATTCTTCTCGTGGTACCTATATTCTCGCATTTCCGTTTTTAACCCCATAGTTTATGAGAAGAACCACACACGATCATCATAAAAATTAATTTTACTTACGGTTAGTTATAAAAACACAAAGATATCATTATCAAAAACAACATTCTTTTATTTGTTTTCTTCACGAAAAGGAAAAAAAGACAATTTAATATAATTACAAATCATTATTATTTTGCACATCATAGGTATTCTTAGCGGTCTATTATTTCCCATTGGAAGTAATATACTAAACTAATAAATGAAAATGGTCAGATATGGAGTTAAATATAGATTTTCTAAACATTATGCCTATAACTTTACTCTCTAATAACTATCATCTCAAATCTGTTGATAAATAATTAATTAATTAATTGGAATACATTGCGTTAATAGTTGAAATAAAATACGCTTAATTGTTTCGATTTAATTAAATGATTAAATCCGTGTTACAGTATTTACCAATCATTGTTCGTTTCTAGTTTGTAAACGGCCCTGTTTCACAACTGCGTATTGCTTTAGTTTTACTTTTGTTTAATTGCAATCTGTCACAAATTTTTACGCATTTTTAGTAGCATTGCTTTGTAATATTGATGTGACATTTTCTTTTTACAAAATGCTTTTATCATATATACATTTTTTTAGGGTCGATGAGAGTGTATAGTCACTATAGTCTATAAGTTTCATATTCTGAAAATACTTTATAGTTTTACCACCCATTTCTGAATAGTTGGTTGCAATAGAATGCAGTTGAGTTTTTAATTGTGAAAAAGTTGATGTACTCGTATATATAAGAAGTGTTCATTTGAAAAGTCAATCTAGTAGCATGTGATTTACTGAGAACATTTTGAAGTATGTCGTAAATTAAAATTTACTACTTAACCTACGAAGTCGTATATTTTGACAGTTTCATACATACAAATAAATAACAAATAATAGGTATTTATTGAAAACTATAACAAATGTTGAAAATGTTGTCCTTCAAGATCAATGCACTTTAAAATCCTCCGTTCAAAATTTCCGATGATATTCTGCAACATTACTGGATTGTTATTCATTTCCATGCATTTCTGTTCGATTCTCTGTAGCATATCATTCAAATTCAATATAGGTGTTCGAAATATGTTATTTTTTAGATAAGGCCACAAAAAGAAGTCGCAAGGTGTTAAATCGCATGAACGTGCAGGCCAGGCAATTTCAGTATTTCGACTAATTATACGCTCATCAAAAAATTCTCTTAAATAATCCAAAGATTCTGCAGTACAGTGACAAGGTGCTCCATCTTGTTGGAAATATGCATTTTGAAGTTCATCATCATGCAACTGATTGACAAATGGTTGTAAAATTTCCGTACGGTACCTTTGAACAGTTAACATTACCTGAAAAAATATTGGTTCAATGATTCGCCTTTGGCTTATCGCTGCCCAAACACCAATTTTCTCTGGATGTAGCGATTCTTCATTAATTACATGTGGATTTTCACTACTCCAAATTCTTGTATTTTGTGAATTTAGGTATCCCGCTTTATAAAACCATGCTTCATCAGTAAAGATGACTCTTTGCGAAAGTTCTCCATTATTGTTCATATTTAAAAACCAATTACAAAACTGTAGTCTATGTGGGTAATCAATTTCTAACAATTCTTGTACTGCTGTGACACGGTATGGATAAAGTTGCATATCTTTTTTTAATAACTTGTGAGTTGTACCAACAGAAAGGTTTATTTGTTGACTCAAATGTCGAACAGATGTTTGTGGTTCATTTTCCATTATTTCTTCAACACGATTGACAACTTGAGGTGTACGTTTCTTAACTGTTCCGCTGCCTGATTTTCTTAAAAGACTACCAGTTTCAGAAAAAAGTTTTAAAGTTCTATCCAAAGTATTCTTAAATTGTATATAATCTATTACAAAATGTGGAAACTCAATTTGAAATTCTACCATGCAATCTTGAACTGAATAAACCCATAAACCATCAATTTTATTACCACTTCGAAAATAAGCCTGGACTAAAAAAATTTTATGTTCTAAAGTGAAAGCCATTTTAAAACTGAGAAGCAATTTATTTAAACCAGAATCGACGCACGATTATTTTATGCACTAACTGATATTTGTGATTGACATTATCAAATGTCATTTGGATTTACGTTTACGGAACAACAAACAAATACTAATATATTTGCGTCTTATTCTACCAAAATTTCAAAGTAACCTAGATTGACTTTTCAAATGAACACTTGTTATGTTCACATTTTATAATGGTTTTTTATAGTACTTTTTATGCGTTCAAAATTTGTGACTAATAGAGACGGCGTTATAGGCAAATCAGGACGTCCTTGTATAAAGAGTGTTCTGTAAAGTCCCAATTGTGTGTGTTAGTGTGCGTTTCTATTAAGCTAAAAGACTTTACTACTCGCAGACCAGTGTTGCCAGCCCTGCCGATTTTTCGGTAGATCTACCGATTTCAGATGATTTCTACCGATCTACCGATTTTCAACACAATTCTACCGAAAAAATCAGAACTACCAAGCTATTCATCTAAATTGTATAAATATTAAATAAAATAATATTTAAATGTGTGCAATATAATACTCGCTGCAACTAAAAACGATATTTTACAAAAATTTAAATTTTTGTATCGGCACATAGTTAAAAGTAGTAGTATTCACACTATTACTGATGTAGCCGCTTAATTTCCAAATTTACTTAAAGATCTTAATGATATATAAAATTTGGATACAGAATGGCGAATATGTGGATTATTGCATACTAAGCAATTTATTGATAAGTAAAAATAAAAAGTTGTTACGATTTTTCAATTGAGGAAAAGTTGCTTTTAAAAATTAATAATCATAATGTATGTCCCATTGACTAGGATATAAATTATGTTTATTTATAGTTTAGAAAACTTTCTATTTAGTTAGTGTAATAGTTTTAGTTGTATTTGTTTATTTTGAATAAAATTAATTTTAATTTTATTCTTTGTAACTTTGTATTCTTGTTCTGCTAGACTTATATGTATCAAAGTAAGGAAATGAAACTGAAAATAAAATCTGAATTTTTGTCGCAGATTGGTTGTTTAGAAAGGAATTATAAGAATTAACAAATACATATACAGTAGAACTCGGTTATATCGAACGCGCAATAGGAAAAAAAATGTTCGTTCAAAGCAAGTGTTCGTTATAAACGATTTTTCGTATTTTTCATACTTTGTATTTAAAATAATATTCACTAGAGTTTAATTCATATACACATATTTAATTTTCACATAGAACTAAATAAACATAGTAAATACATACTTACATTAAGAAAGTATAACTGTAGTATTAAAAAACATCATTCAGACAAAAAATAATTCGTGATTTTTAATTGAGTAGATTTTTTTGTTAACATATCTTTTTCAATCTTACTTTGTAACAGATTAAACATGTCTTTTATACTATGATCTACATCTGTAAAGGTAATATAAGTTGATAAAACATTCAAGGCATTATACACTTCTCCAATGGTAGGTAGTCTCGCTGCGTTTTCTTCCATATCTGAATCTTCCATGACCTCTTGTAAATCATCTTCAAAAGAATTTGTTATAAGTTCTGCATCAGATAGAGCTTCGGTAGTTATTAATTCGCTTTCAACATTTGTATACCTGGTCAAATCTTCATTGTTAAATGGATTATTAATGTTATTTCTATCTATCCACGTTGAAAGAGGAAGGTTATCATCATCTTCATCACCAGCATATTTTAAAATCCATTGTAATAACGAAAGATCATCATCCTCATCAAATAACGCATTACGCAGAAAACCAGCATGGCGGAAACAGTTTTCAATAGTTTTTGAAGTTACACGTGTCCAAGCAGTATTGATCATTACTATAGCGTCTAGTAATGAAATGTTTAAATTCTCTTTATTTTCAAGGCAGTTAAATAACCGAGTCAAAAGAATTCTTTTGTAATGTGATTTCAGGCAGTAAATTACTCCTTGATCCATCGGTTGTAGTATTGCTGTAGTACAAGGAGGTAGGAAGACCAGCTTAATGAATTTTAAATTTTCTATATGGGGAGGCGCTGGGCAATTATCCACCATTAATAAAATTTTTCTATTTTTGTTTTTTAATTCCTTGTCCCATTGTCTTAGCTCATTTTCAAACAATACAGACGTCATCCACGCACTTTTGTTTGATGCATAAGAAACGGGTAATTGATTACAATTTTTAAAACATCTAGGAGTCCTCGACTTTCCCACAACTAATAGCTTTCGCTTTTCCGATCCGGTCATGTTTGCACACACTAATACGGTTATGCGTTCTTTACTATGCTTACCGCCAACACATTTTTCCCCTTGATATTTTAAAGTTTTATCAGGTGTTACTCTGTAAAATAGTCCTGTTTCGTCTGCGTTAAAGATATCAACATCTTCATATCCTCTTCTTAAATTCAGCCAAATGTCTTTAATCCAGGAGCTAACAGTTTGCTTTGACACACTTGCGGCTTCGCCATGTATTTTTCCTGCAACGATATTATATCTTTTTTTAAATCTGTCTATCCAGCCTCTGCTACATGTAAAATTAGTATTCTGGAGTTTTCCATTTTAACATTTCTCCAGTAATCGATGCACGTTGATTTCTTTGGTAGCTAAACCATCTTATTAAACCATTATCCACGTCTTTTCTTATAGGTTTTCTAATTCTTCTTAATTTACTAACATTTAAATTGATTGCTCCTTTTACCTTTTCTTTATTTTTTTTAAATTGTGGACACTGTTGATTTTGGTAAATTAAATTGCCGGCTTATATCTGAATTTGAACGCCCTGCTTCTAATTCCGAAATAATAGATAATTTTTCTTTTATCGTTAACACTTTTCGTTTCACCATTATTAATTATGTATGTATAAACGTTAGCATCTATGTATGTATATCAGATCACAGTTAGACTACAACTAAAGCAAGAATAACATCTCGATCCTACGTTGTACCTATACATATACAACGGAGAATTACCGAAGAATAACCGTCGCGATAAGGGTATGGTTCGTTATATCCGAGCGTCATTGCAGATATTTCTCTTAACAACTTGAACTTTAAAAGCGAGAGTTCGCTACAAACGAGTTCGTTATAAGCAAGCGCAAAATATATTGCGAGCATAGGATATTTGATCGGGGAAATTGTTTTTGTTCGTTATGTTATCACCGAGCGTTCGCTATATCTAGGGTACGTTATATCCGAGTTTGACTGTATATCTGTATGTAGAAACCTATAAGTAATTATTTATTAGTATTTAATAAAGCTTATATAAATACAGCTGCCTCTATATTACTCATTGGCAATAGTCAGCAGGGTGCATAGGTAATAAACTAATAATATTAGAAAAATTTTAAATCTACCGATTTTTTACGGAATCTACCGAAATTTGTCGACAAATCAACCGATTTAACGTTAACACTGGCAACACTGTCGCAGACACAAATTGCAAACTTTTGAAGAGACCCCGCCCGCATATACATATTTTGTATTTATCGTAATGTATGAGCCCGTGGGTTGTGTACGTTACATCATGTTACATGTTCCAATAGCTTGACCCCCACCGTCCACGAAACTAGCGCTCACGCTGTCCCATACCGAAATTTTCTTTTTGTTGAGATCCAAGATATATAAAAGGTCGTTATTTTCATCCAGCACGGTAAACTTGATCGGAAGCTTTAATTAGGAGTTATCTGGTCGTTTACTCGAAGGTTGAGTCTGAAGAGTTATGATTAGCTTGCAGTCTGGCTTGCTCTTATGCTTGAGTCGGAAAAGCGTTGATTAGCTCGAAATCTGGCTCGCTTTTTAAGTTCATCGAGCTTGAGGTAGAAGAGCTTTAATTAACTTGCAACGTCAGTGTCGACCGAACTCATTGCATACGACACGATGTCCCGATGGCCGTAAGATAACTTTATTTCTAATTTGTATTTTTTTAATTACCCATATGTTTGTCTTCTTGTTGTTTATTTAAACCCGACGTCGATGTGGCCATCCGTTCTCCTTCCCGTTTATGGCCCAATGTTACGTCTAAAGAAAGGCAAACCACCAACAAAATCGAAATTAATCTGTAGATAAAAAAATCCGAATACGTTTGTAAATTGCCCCGTACTAATCATTTATAAAATTCCGTAATTTTATTATTTCTAATCTACTTCAGTCCCTGATGAAATTAAAGAATCTCTTCCCCGTCCCCAAGTAGTCTCCGACAAAAGCATAAAAATGGGAAAAATTCAAAGAGAGCACGTAACGTACACGATCTCCTCTCTCCAGTAAGAGAGCATATTCATTCATGAAATGTGTAAATTTTAGTTGGTGAAATAGTCATATTTGCACGTATAAAATTAAGAAAACCAAATCAACTAATACTGCACTCGGCCAGCCAGCCTAAAGAATCAAAATTCATGAGATTACCGTTATTAGTGACAAAATTAGAAGTTATATTTCTAGAAAAATAGAAAATCATCCAAAAATAGCAAGTGTATATTATTAATTAAGTCCGACATAGGAACGATATGTGGAATAAATTGGCAATACAAAATGGCGGCAGGATTAAAATGTTAACCTTGAATGAATATAATATTCCCAAAGATACATTTTATGCCACGTGCGACCGCACGTGGCATAAAATGTATCTTTTAACATTAATATCTATTGTTGCCGCAGCATAGTTAAACAATTAATATATAAGAATACCCTATCATAAATTATGTTCAGGTTGTTAGGTACATATATTGATTTTATTTAAAAATGTTTTTAAAATTCGTTCTATTTTAAAAGTTCAAATTTCGACAGATAACAAAAGAAAACTCATGTTTTCTGTAAACACGTGACACGTCTGTATTTTTGTATCATAAAAACGTTTGCAAATATCACGAAGACACTAACCAAAGACGTTAAAAATTAGAAATAAAATCAAGGCACTCATCTCGTATGCACGTAACCACGATAATTAACACAATAGCAATTTACGTTAATATTCATTATAATTTTTGTTTGTTTTATTCTGGTAAATCATCCCTTTATAAAATAAACTATTGCAGAATTGGCTATATCGTAAGATCAATTTAAAACAGCAAATTAGGTTATGAATTCTTCGACGCCACAGATAATTTTATGTTGTTTAGTTTGCGTCCGCACAAATTTCATTAGTTTGAAGCCGAATCTCTCTTATTACGATAAATTATTTTGCTTTCATATAATTCTAGTACAGTTATTGGAAATGTATCATGTTTTATTTTAAAATTAAGATATGAATTTTCTTTTCTTTAAATATTAAAACATGTCTGTAAAATATATTTTGTTGGGAATAAAAATGTCAAATAAAAATACTTACTTTTTTTTATTTGTATACTCGACATGCCACCAGTTACACTTTGTTTAAAAGAAAACAAAAACAGTCACAAATATTCACATAAGATTTGCAATAGCACTGTTTGAAAATAAGCCGGGTTCAACCAACCACCGACTAGAGTTACTTCTGAGGTTAATTTATTGAAACTATAATGAAATTTTAAAAAGTAAATTAGTACATTTATCAATTGTTATTAGGGTTGAGATGTGTACGCTTAAACGTAATACCAACTTAACTTTGAAACACGAGATGAGCTATAGTACTGCCGCCTGTGTACAACTCAACGAATTACAGGTAATAGATAGATTAGAAGGAATTAATGAATTTTCTTATTATTTGGTCTACGTTTCCCCGTCTTCAAATCCGATCGCATCTTGACCCATTTTTAATGTAGTCAGATCCGGAATAGGACATAAACGAGCCCGTTAAAAAGACATAAACTCTTCTTCTTGTACCTATATTTTGCCGGTCTGGAACGTTGTGACGTCCCTCGTTAATATTTGAATTATCCGTTTGCTCTGCTCAGACACCCCAAGTGCAATACAAGAGAAACCAGTCGAGGTATCTCTAAGTTTGTTATTCTTAATTTAATTAAATGTTCTCTTTATAAATTCTTCGCGAATATATTCACAATATTCTTATTAAAGAAAAAAAAAATTCTGAGGAAATAAAATACGAGAAACAAATGTAGCAACAATCTACAAACTTGAAATAAGTAAGTGGTTAAAATAACGAAAACTAAACTAAAACAGGCTACCAAAGTTATAAAATAATTGCTGAAATTCTTGTATAAAACTTAGGGATTAGAACGAAATACAAGAAATAGAATAAGAAACGAGAAAAAGACAATTGTAAATAATTTTTAAAACATAAATATTACTCTCAGTAATATAATACAATTCCATATAAAAATTAGGAATTAATGAGGGAACAAAATAAAGTAAAGATTCTTAACCTATAAAAAAGACCGTTGTCTTATGATATATTAATGTATTTTATTAATAACCAAAAAATACTGTACATTGGTATATGATTAAACTATATGTAATTGTGTGCGACTAAGCCGCTGTTATACATATACATATAACGGGTGTTCAGAAACATTCGAAGTCAAAGTAGTCCTTGAAAATATGAAGTCATGTCTGAGATAGATTGATCTTTGACAGACAACAGTTGACATTTAATAATTATTACAAATCAGATACTTAAGTAAAGATATACAGAGCCCACTTGACTTCGAATGTTTCTGAACACCCGTTATATTTCCTAGAAATCCCAGTTTTAGTTTATAACCTCATAACTCATAAGTTATAAGTTATCATTTCAGTTTCATGCTGTCTTAATGCAGCACTTATTCTAACTAAAAATAAATCTTAAACTTAAAAACGTTCCTAAAAAAAATTGTACGATAAAAACCTTTATAACATATGTGAGCTAACGTCAAATGAAAAAACGTACAAGTGACAAAAACAGGAGAATTTTATATTTCGTAATTATCCAAAATATGTAAATTCTTTACACTTTGTTTTTCTGTGCTTTCCCACGAAAAATGATTCCTTCAAAAGATGATTTGTTTAATTACAATCACATAGAAATAGATCCGTATAAATGATGAACGTAAATTAAACCACCCGAGAAAAACGGAAAAAAGAAAATGACGATGTCGTCTTACAATTAGAAAGTACTTACAATTATTTGACGTGTAAATCAGAAATGAATGTCATTACGACTTGGTTACGAAAAAACTTAAATATTCACGACAGTATTTAGTACGAAATCGTTTAATTTCATATTTTGTAATACCAGTCGTGCCCTGTATGGAATAACTGGGTCGTAGATTCTGATTTTGTTTCTCAATTTTTCGGAAAAATGCGTTCATACATATGTATGCCTCTAATACGTACATACACATGTGCATTCTTATTGCTTAAGCTTCGTCTTAATACCGCGTCAATCATTAGTGTACGGTACGAAGTTCGAATTAAATTGTAATTACAGAAAAAATTAAATTAATCCGACTAATGATGGATATTATTTAGCAACTAATTCCGCGATTATTGCATTCGCGACAGTTATGTCGATGTGTAATAAAATTAAAAAATAAAATATAGCCACATGTATTAGTTAAGTGGGTATCCAATTAGTTTACACATGAGTATGTTTATGTAGGGCACCTTATACGTGGAGAATTTTTCAAACGTGTGTACAATATCTTTAAGCAGTTCTCAAGATTTTTTTCGTATATCTTGGTAAAGGATGTATAAGCAATATATTTTTGTAAACATTTCATTTGCGTACATTAATCAATGAAATAGCCTCATGTAAATTAATATTTATGCGTTCGATAACCCGGAAATGTTTGTACATAAATTGAGTTTTCACGTAGACTGCTTCACACAAATATTGACACTGTAATAATCCTTGACTTAAACATACATACACTACAGGCCATAAAGGCCATATCATTCTAAAGTTGACAAATTCAAATCCGTTAAAAAGAATATATTTGTAAACTCTAAGCATATTCAAAAATTTTTCCTATTTTAATTTATTCTCAACGAAATACATCTTTACTCTTAATAATTTGCTTACAAATTTTCGGTAGTCTTGTTACAAGTTTTTCAAGTGCATCAGATGGAGTGTTCTTCCAGGCATCTTCGACGTAGATGTTCTCAGAGTTATTGCTGTGCCTATGGTCAATGATCATAATTTAGTAACTAGATGGTATTGATATCGGGCGATTGTGGTGGCCAAATCATGTTAACAAACATACCTTCTTCTTTTGACTGCGGATGGTTTTTATAGAGTTAAAAATTCTTTAGATTATTATCTCACTGCAGGGAAATGCGTTTTACAATTAATCTTAATCCCAACAGAATTGCGTGTTGCTTCCATTTGATTTTAAAGCTTTTCTTATTTAATATACCATTGATTCGATATAAATCCCCCACACCGTTGAAGAAAATGGTTCCCAAATACGTCCGGAACCACCTCCAGATTTAACAGTCAGCACAATACGAATATCTATTATCCTTTACTTTTATACAATCGTTGTCAAATGGAAATGTTTCTATTACTACCAAATATTTAAAATTCGACTCATCGGTCCACATAACACGTTTTCATATATGTATATCCATGTCCAAATGCTGGTATTCTTGATTCCAGTGCAACCGCCTTTTACAGTTTTGTAGTCTCAAGTAACATGAGGCTATTAAACGTATAATTTTTAGATATTACTTCTATTCGCAAATCTTCAGTCACATTTCGTGGTTGCGTATTCTAAATTGTGTTGATTTTGTTGTCTTTGATCGCTTCGTAATGCCTCGAACAGTTCAGTAGGTTAATTATAATTTTTTTGCAAGTCGACGAAGCGTGAAAAATTTTCTTTATGTAAAATTATAATAGCAGTTCATGTTCTCGGATAACTCCCTTCATTTTCCTATTTTTAACACCTCATCTTTATTTTGATTCTTAAGTGTGCTTATCGCAGCATATTCGGTGGATATTGGAGCACAGTCTAATGTTTCTTGAATGATGAAAGATCATTTAGTATCACCAATTCCTAAATACTGAGTAAGACAAATACAACACTATAAACAAGCAAGGAGATCGTAAAAGGATTAAATAAATCAATTACGGTCCCATTAAGATATTCAATGTTTCAATTATGGTCAGTGAAGCAGGCAACTAACGCATCGGCCCCCGTCCGTTAGTATACAAGTAATTTCTCAATTATTGCCAATAGTGTATATACCAACAAGATATTACATTTGTATTAATTGTGTTTCAAAATATTTACTTTAGTAATAGCGATGCTTGAAACCCTGTGCTGTATTGAAAATGTGCTTCCGCTGTTTATATTAATTCGTACATTATAGCATTAGTATATTCATTGTATATTCTGGAAATGCAGCATAATGTTAATAAAATATATTGCGCGCACGTTATTTTTTCTATTTGGATTTGGTTCGTTTACAATTATCTTCAAATAATAGATGATGTGAATTAGGATTTATAAGTATGATAAATCGGAAAGTGAGTTTTGTTTGTGGATACATAATTTAACATACCGAAGGAATATCCACATTTAATTTCACATAAATGTCTAGACTTTAGGCATGTATGTACCTATTAAAACAAATTATACATCTGTAGGAATATTTACTTACTTATACGTTATTTATGCATACACTGTGAAGTTATATATTCTCCAACGTAGGCCAGTTAATGCCACATTAAATTATAAAGTGTGACAGTTACATTAAGCACAGAGAAAAAACCAGAGAATTATAATTCACATTAATGGTAGGTAGTCTTTTGGTTAGTTGTTTTATCATTGTAATATGTGCCGGGATTAAACATAAATTCTGTTGGTGTGCGTGTGTTTATTAAAATAACTTTGTAAGAAATGGTATTAAGAAACACAAATATTACAAAAAATGATGTTCATAAATAGAAAAAAGACGAAGCTAATAAAAAATTAAATCTTAAAAACACTTGAAAAAATTAATTTGTAAAATTAAAAATTTTGGCCAGTAAGATACACGCAATTCCAATTCCAAAACGTAAAAAAATATGTCTCTGATTATGTAAAAATTTAGATAAGACAAAACATTTAAAAAACTTTTGCATTTATTATTGATACCATCGATTCTTTATCAAAAACAATTTAAAACATAAATAAATATGACAAGAGCTACCGCAAATAAGAGCATTTGCTACCATCTTCAAAAGAGTATTGATAATAAAATAAAGACATTTCCTAAAGTATCAATGCCACTAAATCACGTATCTAAAATGTTGAGGTTTATTTAACTATTTGTTCAATAATGAATGAATAAAATAAGTACCACTGATGACCCACTAATATCTTTGAAATTCCAATGTGAAAAATTTCCAAAATATTAGCTTTGACATCCATTATTACAAGCAACTTTGAAAATTATGTGCATATCGAGACACTGCAAAGCAAATCCTCTCAAGTAAGGAGAGACAGTCTATTCTATAATGCATTACGCCATACAAGAAGTTAGCACGTGACATATAACAAAACTAAAATATAATCACGCAGTAGACTATTGTGATCAGCATTTCTAAGTTGATGCAATGTGATCCATTAAAGGATTAGGCGACTTAGCTATACATTTGTTAAATTGTGCTATCAGATTGTATTAGATCCGCCAGAAAATTCTATTGCACGACAATCTTCCATTTTTTTTAGTAAATTTTAGGTGTGGACTCCTCCAAAACTCCTTACATGTCTTTCCGTTTTTGGACAACTTTTTTAAGTCATTCCATCATTTCTGCAGTTTCTATTACTTCGTCTTTCGACATTCTACTCGATCTTACCGTTTACCTCCTTCCTTCTTGTGTTGCTTTATTAAGCCTCTTGGCTAATACATAATCATTCATTCTACTAATGCGCTCATATCATCTTAACTGAGACTCTCCTAGACTGTTGCCATTATCGGTGAGACACTTAAAACTTCTCTACATTTCACTTCTTCTTTCTTATTGTTCAACTTATTTTTTATCTTTCCTCGATTTATTCCTATAATTAAGCTACACAAAAGCGGTTTATATCCATTCTGTAGGAATGCCAATGAAAAAATTTCAACCCGATCTTTAAAGTTGCACTCCATTAGTTTGTATAGTACCCACCTGCCATATTTTAAAATGAATTCTAAACGGAGCGCATTATTATCCAATACGCCATACACTGAGTATTTCTTCAAGCATAATTTTTTATGTTGGATTATTAAAATTAAACTCATCGTCCTTAAACTTCGCGAACTAACTTTGAACGTTACACAGACAAATTTTCTACTGCAATCAACGCATCGTTACCCTTTTCAAATTCTTACAATAAACGATGTCTATGGAATGATTTTTATCGAGTGGCGTTTTTCTGACTTGCGAGCATAGAACGGGGTTGACGACTGCGTTTTGAAATTTTGCGTACATTGTGAATATAGAAGTAGATAATTTTAACCTCATCATGATAATTTTTAACGATTCAGGTTCCAATAGTCTTATTTTCTGGTAAATATAAGCTTGAAAGCAATTAAGCAATCAACAAATTAATTTTAAAAATTGTAGTAATTATTTACTGCAATAAAATTCATTTATAATCAGATATGATTAATAACACAAGGATTAAGAGAGTAATTAACAATTTTAATTATTAATAATTGCGTACAGTGAAATAAATACGGATTTGCAAATTTACGATGACACTTTTAATCTAACTTTAATTACAGTAAAACACTAGCGACAAAATTCTAGCACACGATTTCATAATCGAAAATTTCGTTGACCTTACCTCTAAGAAGAATTACACTTAACCTTTCTTCGATAACATCGAAACACCGGTTTCTCAGGCAATCTGTGTCAGTAAACAACACTACATACAATTAGCAATAGCAACATGGGAAGTCATTGATATACGATTTTTTTTAAACAGCATAAGAAAACAATAGCTCCTTAAGTAACACACCATTAGATACTCTTAAAGTCATTTACCGTTTGCCATATTACGCATATAAACACTGAACAGAAGCTCTTAGCACTGGAGTAAGTTCGTTAAAAATAAGAAACGAACTTTAACAGTTGTATTATAGCCATGTGCCGGGAAAGACAGGTGTATTTTCGTGTTGATTTGTCGGCATTTGCCGCGTAAACTGCTTCCTATTTCTACATCTAAAGTTGTATTTTATTGAACGGTGCCGTATAATGAAGTATGTACATTGATCGATAGCATGTGTTGTAAATATTACTAAATATGGAAACTATGTATTTTGCGTAAATGTAATTGCTTGGAAAAAAAAAAGGAAAATACTATAAAATACTAAAAAAAATAAATAAAAAAAGTATTATTTTTATTTAGTTAGAGTATATATAGTATGAAAGTATGTATTACAATATTAAATCATTTTATTTGATTTACATTTTGGAATCCAACTTTTTATAAGAGTTTGAATATTATTCTAAGCGTGTGAGCTGACTGCTTTGGTAATACAAGTTAATTGCACGCTGCATAAAGGTACTAATGCTTCAGAGACGAGCATATTATAAACATTAAATTTCATCAATAACCTGTATATAGGTATAGTATATAGAAAGTGAATTTAAACTTTTATTAGCGTGACATGTGTTCACTTAAATCATATTTTTTTCGTAGAGAAATTAAATGCGTGAACTTAGAACGTATTCGCACAGTTATAAAACTTATTACATAGGCCCATTATGGGTGATTTTTAGTTGTACTTCCTATTTACACTCCATTATCGCAGAATTATAACAGAAAGTTGTCCGTGCGTTGCATATATTAATTCTTAATCTATGTATTTAACAGTGTTGATGGAAAAACTCGATTAGATTTACTTATGTCGGTGATATAGTGATGTGCTTTGCTCGGATGTAATACTTTTTCTACTGCAGATGATGACGATTGTCTAAATTCCAAGTGTTTGTAAAAGCTACATTAGGTAAGGATTTATTAAATTAAATTTCGCGGAAGTCTCCGATTTGTTCTAAGTCATTTTAAACTAAATTTAACAATTTTGAACAATAGATTAGTCTTTATATCTCCGTCTTCATTTCGCAAACATCACGTGCTAAGAATGAGTAAATTATTATCTTATGTGGATCGGTGCTTTTGAAATATAAACCCCAAATACTACAAATATATGTTACCAGAACAAATGATATTAAATTATGCAGATATGTTCCTCCGAAGAACTCAGTCAAAACGTTATCTATACAGGCAAATGAGTCACTAATTTCAATAATACATCGAAAACCTTTTAAATTATTTAATATTAACCTTTCTATATGCATAAACCGCCCGCGCGCGATATTATTTGACACTATCTTTATTGAAACATTCCAATATACGTATGTGTATTAAATAATCAACCAAAGAGGATATATAAGCAGATTGACATCATTTATTAATCTGCTTGCAACTGAGTTGTGTTTTTGATTAATGCGGTCAAATAAAATAATACACGATTAAGAGGAATTAGTTTGGTTGATTTTAAGTTTACACATTAACATGTGTTCATTTGAAAAGTCAATCTAGGTTACTTTAAAATTTTGATAGAATAAGACGCATATATATTAGTATGTGTTTGTTGTTCCGTAAACGTAAATCCAAATGACATTTGATAATGTCAATCACATTTGTTATTTATTTGTATGTATGAAACTGTCAAAATAGGTAGGTTAAGTAGTAAATTTTAATTTACGACATACTTCAAAATGTTCTCAGTAAATCACATGCTACTAGATTGACTCTTCAAATGAACACCCGTTACAATACAGAACACTGAAGACGCATATTAAATTAAAATTCTCAACCAATCTTAAAAATTGCAATCAATTTCTTCCCAGTAAAAAAGATAGGTTAAAGCAAATTTATAACATACAGAAGAAATATTTCAAAATCTCTATCCTAAGGAAACCTAAGGAAAGAAATTTGTTTAACCTACACTTTTACAATTCAATGAAACACGAAAACAAGTCGATCAAGTTTTTACAGCTGCAACAACAAATTTCCTAGCAAATAATATAAATAAAATACTACAGTAACTGCAATTATACGGATCTCGATTAAATGAATATCTAATTTTCCGGATCAATTAAAGAAAATCTTTAGAATTGTTGATAATAAAGAAACTATGCAATTTTATTTAATAGAATTACATTTGGAATACTAAAAAATATTATTAGTGAACAATACATTGTACAATTCATCCAAATAAACTACCGACGTAGTTGATTAGGAGTCACATGAGAAAACCTGAATGTGCCAACAGATTATCGAAAGAAACTCCTTAACTTGTTAAATGTTGGAACCTTTAGCTCTCGTTGTGAATTGTAATGTAATTTTAAAATTCTTTAGCCATTAGTGTGATTGTGCCAAGAAAAATATGTTGTTCTACCGATAATAGAGAAAAAAAGCATCTCTGATCATCTAGCCTAAGGTGAATGTGTAGCGAAACATTAGATGAGGATCCTAAATTCAGGGCTGGCCAAGGTTGAATTTATAAATTTTAAGGAAAAGTATGGAATTCACCATTTTGAAATTCATGGCAAAAAACTGATTCAGAATTTCGAAAAAAAATTGTTAGTCAATCCTATGCGAATGAAATTTGCTTTTGCTAGAAAACCCTGCCTAAAAAATCATGACCTAAAATAAAAATTTGAAGCACCTGCCCATAAAAAGAGCAAAAGAGAGGGTAACTCTTTTAACTTGCGTCTAGGCGCTCATAAGCTTCCACAACTCATGTAAATAGGCTTGTAAATATAGATGCATTGAAAGAGAAAAGTGAAATATAGGAACAGATAGAAAAGCGAAACGTAGCTTCTTTGGAATGAGAATGACATGCTTTTTCAACTGTTTCATGTTGAAAGAAGTTCGGACTTGGCTCATGACTCATTGAAATTGAAATTGAAATTAATTACAGACTTGTTCTAAATGTAATATGCATACGGATTGCAATATGAATGAAATACAATGAAAAATTGAGCTATCCTGATTTTTTATTGTCTGGATCAACGCCCAGGTCCGTATTATATAATCCTGATAATCGAAATAGCATGTAGATCTCGGTTTCTGGGTTGGAACCGCGTCGAGTTAGGCGTAATTGCCAACGTTTCGTGCTGCGAAACGACGAACATCTACGTACAGCCCTGAAGATGTCCCTTGAAACAGTGGACGAAACGTTGGAAATTACGCCTAACTCGACGCGGTTCCAACCTGGAAACCGAGATCTACATCTAGAGAACGACCGCGGAAACCTACACCTACATTGAAATAGCACTTCACTTGTAAACTTAAACTCTCTTTATTGTCAGATCGTACAGTATGAAATCTCGGATTTTGTTAAGTAGAAATTGTTTTATTTTAACGATTAAAATAGACACCAGCTAAATTTATTTCTTTTAATATTAAATAAATACGCCCTATTATGTAGGATAATATTAATATTGTATATGTTTCACAATTTAAAATGTTATCCCGTTACTTCATAAATCACATGACATATTAACCATGGCCTCTTGATCATATTATATTTTGCAAAGTACACGATAATTCATCCGCAAGGCATTCCATCGAAATTGCGGCTCTTTTAATTCTTTAATTATTTTCTTACTTCTGCAATTTTAAGACCAGAATAAATCCCAGAAAATCACGGTAGTTGTATAAACAACAAGTACAATTACAAACCGCAAAACAAATCTCATTTTAGCGGTCGTGCTTTTTCTTCGTTTTCTTCAATTTGCTACCGAGCGCGAACGTTTATGCAAGAATGAATCGGTTAAATTGAATGAAAAGGACAGAATCTCTTCTTTTCACTATTGGCGTCTTCTTTTTATTTACTGCTCGCTTCTCTTTTCCGTTTGTAAATAGCGTTGTGCGCTACCGTTCATAGAAGTTCGGATTTTTAACAAAATTAATGAAAGCCCACTTGCAAAATAAACACGCCAATGCTCTTTAAAATCCCATCTACACATTTCGATAACAAAATTGTAATCTTCAGCAAGAAGTGAGAATATCAATTGCTTCGGAGACTTAAAATCTAACTCTATATATATGTGTGTGTATATACACATATTTATACACACAGCCATACATAAATTCGATAATATTTGGGCCATCGATTTCCTTACATTAAAACTTAAACTTCATTTTCAATATTTAATTATTTATTAATGACTTCATCAGAAGATGAGCTAGAGTTAAGCGTTGGTAGTCTTATTAATTAATTTGCGCATAATTGTAACTAGCAACTCATTACTAAACACTTGAAAATTACATTTTAAAACAAGACTAACTCTGTGATATTTGAATTTTGAACATTTTTCAATTGCATGTCTGTACAATATGTATGTGATTTATTTTCACATACACATAAAAAGAATAGCTTTGTTATTGTCGATCTAGCTTTAAGTATCCTCTCCGATTCAGTTGGTTGTCGATCGTTACTTACGTTCGATATGGTTTACATTTACGCCTTAGATTAAAGATAGATTGTTACCAAATAGGACGTTAAATGCCCGTAGAGCGCACATCTTACATGTTCTTTTTTTAATACATCGTCCTTAAAAATCCACTCAAGTATAAATTTTTAATAGTTTACCAGGTAATTGAACATAGTAATATTTTATATTTGTTACTTCTCGTAACAAAAAAAAACATCGACGTATATACATTTTTTTAATTTTTAATAATACACTTGAATGTATGTATAAACGCCTGATTTCGATTGAGGTTATTGACCTTAGCATATAACAATATATTTTATAACATCGACAGCTGTTACGTATGCAGCCATACACTATAGCGTATGTGAGTGTAACTTCAATAGAGGTATTTATTGTAGGTGTAGGTTTATGCGGTCGTTCTCTAGATGTAGATCTCGGTTTCCGGGTTGGAACCGCGTCGAGTTAGGCGTAATTGCCAACGTTTCGTCCACTGTTTCAAGGGACATCTTCAGGGCTGAAGCCCTGAAGATGTCCTTTGAAACAGGGCTTCAGCCCTGAAGATGTCCCTTGAAACAGGGCTTCAGCCCTGAAGATGTCCCTTGAAACAGTGGACGAAACGTTGGCAATTACGCCTAACTCGACGCGGTTCCAACCCGGAAACCGAGATCTACATCTAGAGGTATTTATTATTTATACACATTCTGAATATTTTAAACTCTTAGGCGCTACGTAATACAATTTTCAGGTGGTTTTCAACTTTGGGGTTCGCGTCGCAAGTGATACAATATTTTGTGCAGTGTTTAAAATGTCACAGATATCATAGGCATCTGTAACAAATAAACGTGTTGCATATAAGTAGTTTTATTGTTTGTGTCTTGTCCTTATTAGTAGCAAATTTAACTATGCTCTTTCTCCAAAACGTTACATATTTCACAAAAATGACATATAATTTTTTTGTTTGTATTTTATAAATAAATCGATCTGTAAATTTTGGCTAAAGCATTCCCTAACACCCTGTATATATATATATATATATATATATATATATATACACGTTAGGTGAAGGATTTAATAAATTAATTGAAACTATGTACTTATTTATGAAAAATAATTACAAAACTCGAAATCGATAGGGAAATCCACAGGATATAATATTATTGTTTAAAAAGGATCTACGAAAACACTTGTGATCAAGTGTTTAACAACCTGCAAACAAGCGTGTACAGGTCCTTGAATCACCACGTAAAGAGTAACACATGGATGATTATGTATTTCCCCTATTATGTGAATGACAAGGTGGTCGCCGGAAACCGGACGCAATCATATTGAAAGTACGTTAAAGGGTTGCCGATAAGTATGTTAATGATAGTCGTTGCAGTTTCACATGACAACTGACCGTTATTTACTGACTTATTTACTTAGTTTCTGTTTCGTTTCTTTTCTTTGTTGATTTAGATTAATGTGATATGAAGGAATACTAGAACACTACATTTTTACGTTTATAATGTACCTAATCTCATATCTTTTCTTTGAACATAGGGGTTAAAAAGTTAAACTATTATTAAATGCTCTAATTAGACGATTGGCATATAGCAAAATAAATTAATATCGGCAAATACGTTATTTATCGTTAGGTCTTTTTCGTCGAACATTAACTTGTTTAGCACAACATTTAATCTTCAGTGGAGTTAATTCTGTCGCCTCTGCTTTACAATTCTTGTTAGGATTATTTTTAGATGTTAAGACTAGAATACTTGTTAATTTCTGTATTTTTTTCTGGCCCTTGTACTTTATATATTTCTCTCTTTTTTTATTTCTGATTTCAAAAATAATTTTTAATAAATTAAATATGAATACATTATGCGTCAAATAAATAATTTCTAATATAATTTATTAAATAGTTTCGTATCTTTTTACTTAAATATTTTGACATCCAAACTGTAAAGCAATAAATAAAATAAACAAATTATGCAATAATACTATTTTTAACAATTCAAAATGTGTTATTCGTGTTTATAGTGACCCAATAACGGTTTTCTAAAAATCGTATTAAGTAAACTGTACCAAATCGACGATTTAGCGCTATAGAAAAAAAAAATGATAATTTCTAGCATTAACACGTCCGAAAAACACGATGATCTTTCACCGTTCTTAGAAAATTATTGGAAATTAATTCCGAACAGCTGAGTTCAAATATTTATTTTGAATTTAACGCGAATTAATCACCGTCCGAGAAGAATTACGAGGTGATTTATCAATTACCGACAAAAAAATGCTGCTATAACTCGCGGTAGAAGGAGGACAATTTTTTGCGATCACCGATTTATCAGGAAATACTGTCTGGAATAAATAATGGATAAAAGATATATGGGTGATGTCAGTGCTCTACTGCGAGAAAAAAAACGGAACTAGTTTTTTATCTGTCTTTAGATTAATCCTTCAACGCGTTAATGCAAATAAATTATTTTATATATGGTATATGTGTGTCACTTACTTAGTTTCAAATATTTCTGGTGAACAGGACAGGCTTCAGGATTTTAAAGTGCTTCTGAACATTTTTTAAGAAGTATTTAGTTGCTTCCAAGCTTCAACTCCATAGCTATTGACTAAATTAAATTTATTGTTTACAAAAGAGATAAATAGTTTTAACAATAATTACACTGGTTACCGCGATTTTCGGTACTAGAAAGGATCCGGGTATTTTGTTAGTAATTTTCATGTTGCACCAAAATACTCTATTCCGTCATGTTTTCAAATACGGTGACAAAAATATTTGGAATTCAAAAGAGTGACTTTATAGCTTTTCGAAATATTCCCATATGCATTTTCCTGGATAAACCAAGTTCCATTACAATAATCACATTCCGAAGGTGACTTCAAAATTGTCAAAATTTAATTTTTAAACGTTTCAACTGCATTTTCAGGTGTTAAAAATCTTTAACACTCAAGTGATTTTTGGAATTATAAAGAAGCCATCAGAACTTAAATCAGAATTATAAGGAGAGTAGAGACATTAATTCTACATTTTGACTGGTGAAGTAATTTATTATTTCTTGTTCTCTAGGCGATCTAACATTATTTTGATGAAAAATGATTTGACGTCTTCTATTTATTTTTCGCATTTCAGATATTATTTCTGATATGTACAACTTAGGGTTCAAAACACTAAATTATTTAGCTATTGTATTTATAAAACTGGGACTAATAATGGATTTTGTCCATGCATTAGATAAAGATAATCAACGATTAAGTGAAGGTATATTGAAGGCGGATATTCGTTCAGCCTCGAATCAGAAAAATAAATAATGTGTGACTATATTTGCTAGCAAATTGAAACTTAAGCAACTACATAGGAATGATGAAAAGTCGTTGTTCGAAGTTATTGAAAATAGTGATCTGTTATAAAAATGCTTAGAGAACTATAAAAAAATTAAGCTGCAGCATGTCACTGAGAAATCGTGCTCGCGTTCTCGTCTTATACTAAAAAATGACATTATCACAACAACTACATAATCATCACCTATATCAATTGGTATAACTGATTGATTATTTCTTTATTTATTGTATTATATAACATACCTAACCATAGCGATATACTACGTATATAGCATTTTCAATAACACGATACATTTAAAATATCTCACAGATGGAAGCTCAGATATTTATAAAACATATGTGCAGAACAATAGAAAGTGACATGTTTATAGTAGTGTTTTAATAAGCCCAACCTAGATAAAGCTCATTAATATAATCTATGGTCTTCTGGAATAATTGTGCCATTGTTAATTTATTCTTATATAGATATCCTGACACAAATACACGCTGTGCGAAGATATAGAAACACGCATAGTCTGCGCGGATGCCTTATGCACTTCCGCGTTTTATTGTTTATGATGACACAGTCAAGTAAGAAAAGACATAACCAAAGTGATGCATGTACATCTGTAATTCGAGCGCTACGGAAGTATTTAGTGTTCGTTGAAATATCTTTTTGAGAAAGTGCTTTTCTAATACTTCTCGAAGCGATTATAATTGGCTGTACATGAAACAGACACGGCAATAACATTCTTTTTTCAGCAGTAATAGCCAGAGAACGGACTCGAGGGATTAATGATTCATAGCCCATAGGCGTCTGCCTTGTATTCGCAAAAGGTTTGTTTCTGTAAACGATTCGTAAGTTTCGAACAATTTGATACGTGTGGCGAGCTAGATAAGTGGCACATATCTACATATTGTCATGAATTTTTCCCCGAAGAGAAAAATTAAAGGAACAGTAAAAGACTATATATTTATGTACATTTTATTCCAGGAAAATATTTAGAAATATTTAATATTTATTTAAATTTTGATTATAATGTGTATTTTGGTCCACGTCTGTAGGTTTTTCGAGCGTGGTCTTGATGTACGCAGCCTCGGTACAGCGGAAGTATATCGTCGTACTCGGTCTTTTGATTTTGTTTTAGGCACGGTGATATTTTCATTTCCGAGAGGAAGGAGTCAGAGATTTTCCATCCATTAGACAGATAGGTTCAGTTAATTTTTGCTGAATAAAGACTTCCTTTTTATTCAGGATATTATAGTAATTTCGGTTTATGTTTTTAGTTGAGTTATTGCTGATGTGTTTAAAGTAATTCCCGATTAATTATGAGTTTCTGATACTTGTAATTTTTGATTTATGCGACCTATCTGAAATCTCTCTTTTAGTATTTTTTTGTGAAGTGTGACGACTATTTATTTATATATGTATATATATATATATATATATATATATATATTAATTTAGTTCTATGATTTTGTATATTGATTGAGCTCATAAATTCAGTAAATTATCAGTGTTTATAAAATATATTTATAGTCAAATAAATATCAAGGAAAATTTTCATACTTTTTATGTAGTATTTTTTTATCAGTAATATATTTTAGAAAGTAGGAATTGGTGGGAAAATTACATTTTTCTATTTTGCGTTCGAAATGAACTCATTATGAAACCAAAAACAGTATCGAAATGAGCTCTATTTCGATACACTTTTTTTCATTTTTCAATGTTGGCGTTGTTCGAATACAGAAATAAATATCATTGCTGTCATATGATTTTAAGAATTTATGTACATTTGACAGATATGATATATGTTCGTATTTTACACAAACAACGTATGTTGTATACAATTGACAACAACATATATATGCTTCTATGTCACTCATGTTTATATTTTTAAATGAAATATCAAGTAATGTTATCGAAAATTAATAAATAATATGTAATATAATATACTTCGCGGATAGCAAGATTTAAATTTGAAAATGTCAAGTATCAATGTGACCAACTGCATGCTTTATATAAAAATTAAACTCTGAACTTTCAAATTAAATAATTCCAATTTAAGCAATTTATTAATGTAAAAAACGCAAAATAGAAAAAATAGTATAAAAAACTCGTTTCATAAGGCCTTTTGCCGCACTCGCTCTTTAGAAAACTCGCCGCAAGCGGCTCGTTTTCTAAACTGATCTCGTGCGGCAAAATGGTGCCTTATGAAACTCGTTTTTTAATATACTATTTTACCATGTTGAATGTGCGCATGGGTTAGTTTTTATGCGCGCGCTTACAGCTATTTTTCTGTTTTGACGTTTGAAGTTGGGAATAACGTAATTATTGAAGTCTGATAGTTTTCCTAAATATTTAATTAGTTTAATTTTGTTCGCGGTCATAGTGAGGTTTTTTATCTTTTATTAGTCAATTTGTATAAAAGTTTTCCTCACGCTGTGGCACTTTTATTGCCTCAGCACTTCTTTATACTCTATAAAGTTGAAATTTTCTTTTTTTTTTTGGTAGTACATAAATGTTTGTGTTGTTAATGCTAGTTTTATTTCTTTGCTAATACCTTTTGTTTTATTTAACACATACCCTTTGAGGGTAACCCTGAAGATACAAGAGCTCCTGGAAAGCTGTACCGATTTGAGTGAAACTGGGCAAGCTACTGTGTATTGTGGGCCAAATTTAAATAAGTTAATCAACACCACAATACATAGCAATATGCAGTTAATATGTATCTGTCAATGCACAACAGAGCGAATGTAATAAACCGTTTAGTAATCGGCAGCAACTACTGCTGAAGCAAAAATAATGTTGACAAGCGATTTGCGTATCGAATTTTGATTAAAAATAATTTACAAAGAACAAAACTCAAAACTATGTATTTTCGGTGAAACACTGAAAGTGGAAAAAATTACTATGAACAACTAAAATTTGTTCAAGGTGTTCCTGTGTTTTAATTAGTTCTTTTAGATGTTAAAACGTCTTTAAAAATAGAAAATCCGTTCCACATCACAACTGGTGATGCGTGCATGATTAAAATGTTGCAAAATTGCAGGATACTTCCAATATATAGGTTTTTCAATCGGCTCTGTGCAGAATTGATATAATATATTCAAATCTGGATTTCTGCTAAATATGGCATCAATTTTTTGTCTCAGCTTTGAGAAATATCTTTTTAAATTATGAAACTAACTTATCAACATTTGGAAAATGACCCCTGATGTATTCAGATACTCTGTGTAGTGTATCTGCTGCACAGGTAACGTGTGGCATATTGGGATAAAATTGCTTTAATAACTTCCCTGTTTTTAACATATAGGCCGCCGCATCAGTCAAAATTAATAGCATCTTGCCTTTATAATTGTTATCCGATGACATTATATTATGAACACATTGATCAATTACTTCAGCAACTGTTTCACCATTTACGACTGGTAATATTTTAGTTGCAATTAATGTGGTTATTACTAATACCAACAACTACATTTAACATATATCGTCCCATTACATCCGTTGTTTCGTCTGCACTTACCCAAAGATAAAAACCAGATAAGTTGGATCTTATTTTTTCAATGGTTCTCAAATAACATTTTGGTAAGTGGTATTTTACGTAAAGTAGATTCACCTGGTATATGATGATCAGTATATTTTGTAAGAAAGCTCTTCAGGACTAGATTGTTAAGCTTTTTAAATGGGATATTGGCCTTCATGAAAGCTTCGCAGTGTCTTCGTTAAAAGTGTCAGGTGTAGATGGTCATATGTTATCTTGATGAGTTTTCGAAGAAACATGTCTCTGCACATTACACTTTAGTGGACGCCTTAAACTTAATGTACAGGCACTGCAATATATCTCGGTATCATTACGAATATGCAGCCAATCTGTATGGCCTCTAATCCATCCTACCATGGTTGCCTTACGAGAATTCTACATAGTAAAAATGAAAATTAAAAAAAATTCTAAGAACAGAAAGAAATGGACTAAAAACAAGAAACGAAAACTACTCCAAAAATAGGGTATTAAAAATTAAACTTAATATTTATAAAAAAAATTATAGGATAAATATACAATATAACAATATAAAACGTTTTTTTTTTAATACTAAACGTTGTAACGAAATAACACTGAAAGAAACGAAACCTGAAACAATCCCTTATAGAAGAGAATAGAAAATATACTATCTCAAGAACAATAAATACATATATGTATATGCATGTATAACAGCATTAAACACGAGAATACACTTTGGAAATTAGCGGATATAATTTTTTAAGCGATTATTTCAACGAAGTCTAACGAAATAATATATAAATGTATATTCCCTCTTACACGCCACTGTAAAATAGAATTTATGAAGGAATACACACAAATGTACTATTCATAACGACGGAAATAACAACATCTGCTCGACGAATGCAATCGAGCAAGCAAAGAGTGGGGCTGTTATAACATGCATACTATACCTGATACCGCCACAACGTTTTATCGGGGCAATTGGTCATTCAATCGATTTAGTCCGCTCTCTAGTAATAACAAATAAAAGTAGATAAATATGAGTGAATATAATGCATTGAAGAAAAGACAAAGAAGAGGCCAATTCATTTTATTACACATTGCCCATAATTCGTTTACTTTTAAATGTCAATCGTTAAAAACCAGTTCCTCAATACCAGGTGTAATTGTTTCTGATCGTAAACTTCTAGAATATTTTTACAATTGAATACGTAAAAGAATCATTCGAATATACTCAATCTAAACGTTCCTTAGATCAAAGCTTCATTGTCATGCGAATAAATGCATTATTATAGTACTCATTCGAGTAATTTATTTATTAAAAGCAAACATATTTTTTGTACCGAGCTGTACACGCAGTTTTAAATTTGAATGTTGTGATCTTCCTTAATACTAAACTGCCGTCTATATTAAAGAAAGTAGATATGAAATGGCTTTTGATTCATCTATGCAACGATCCGATTTCTCGATGTTTACCATTGGACCACACTAATAATTTAATTGGTGTTTCATAAATATTTTGTACACTTTAACCTACACAAACACTTTTACAGTTTTAAATTTTAAAAATTAGAATGCAATTTTGTTATCGTTTTTCTTTTTTGCGTTAACTCGTTGGTGTAGGTTTACAATTAAATGTCCTTTCATAATATTTCCAATTTATTTTCGTAATAATATAAATTTTGAGGATTAGTGGTATTATTAATTGGTTAGAATATTTAGAAAACGGAACTAATTATTTAGTATTTTAATATGCAGCAATATATAGTTGATATTATGTGGAATAAATGATATAAGTTGAACTATACGTAATTCACCAATAGTATTTACTAAATGTTTGGCAACATTTGCCGGTATCGCCTGTTCTGTACATCATATTTATTGTAACTTATCTTATAACTTTATAACAGTAGATGGATTGATGTTTGGAGCTTACTAACGTATACTTGGAACATGCAAATCATATTGAACAGCAACCAGTACTCTATTTTATTCATTATTAAGTTACAGAGGAACTAAATGCTATAAACTTGACATTTTGTAACAATAAGAAAATAAAATACCTAGAGAAATTTTTCATTTCCCGAGATCGATTTAGTAAAAATTGCTAAAAAACTAATTGCGTCATGTAAACGAGGATGGAATAATTGGAACAAACGTTTAGCTTACAATAAATAAATAAGCTTCACTTTATTTCAGACTATCTCTGTTATATTCTAGTATTCTAACTAGTACTTACACACTAACAGTTGTTTCTTTTTCTAACGAAAGTTATCTGTACTGTGTATCAGTACGGATACAGAAAATGGTATCTTATTTATACAAATTTCAATAATAATTAGTAAAATTTAAAATATTAGAACAAAATTAATAATTTCATGACCGCACATCGCCATTACTTTTTCTAATATAGGCTTAGGCTACCTTATACTTCTTGGTGTCATATAGAAAGGTATATTTATTCTCGAAATAAAATTATCTATTTCGTGATAAATTTTCAATTTGTCATTTGTACAGGAATCAAATTTTCATATGATTGAAGCTATGTTACTATTGAAGTGAAATTTTTAATTTGAATTTATTTTCTATTTTTATTTATGTTCTTAAATAAGGTTGATTTCTAAAACAAAATAGTTTCACCGAACGAAATTGTATAAAACTAACAAAGATTAATTCTTGTTGTTTCAAATCTTACTAGAATTTAAATCTATGTTAGCGTTTTATTAAGGTTGGAAGTTAAAAATTTAAAATTGTTCTTTATTTTTTCTGTCGAAAGAATATAGGTTATAACGCCTATAGACATTCTTTCTGCTATTTCTTACACATTTTATCTAACTAAATTTGGCGCCCTAAACAAATTCGCCACAAATAGTAGTAGGTCAGTGATTCTACCCAACAAAAATTACAATAAAAAATTATTATTATTATATCCCCATCTTAAATTCTCTTTTTTTTTATTTGTAGAGATTAATCGAGTAATTAAACTATTTAAGTTTTTAATGATATTCTCTCTTCAAGATTAATTAATAATTACTTAAAATTTAATTACTTATCGTACGTACAACGCCGTTTATTATTTTCGGCTGTTAAAACAGTTTTACAAATGAACTTACCAACTGCAAGGCGAAATTTATTAATTTAAAAGGTGACAGCACTGTATTTATGAATTGCGAGTCGGGGTGGTAATGCACATGTCAAAAACAGGTGTAACAACGACCGTGCATAGAAATCACTATTAGAGCGCACTTCACAATGCTTGGTCAACGACTGCTCGACGTTCGGTTCTTCACGGTTAGAGGAGAATTCAATGAAATTTTCCCCTCTCTCTTTTTCTTTTCACTCACTTTGTAACACGGCAGAATTGCAAATAAGTATTTTAACACTAATTAAAATCCAGACAATCCAGGCGCATTTTAAATCTACATTCATGCAATTGATGTACGTATCCCATTGTTTATGTAAGCGGATATTGGAAGAACATCGTAATTGTGTATTGCGATGTTTTTAAATATATTTGTCATTATTTTAACTTACTTCAAACTCTTCTGCTATTGAGTGAAAAATTGTTCAATTAGACTTTTTATTTCAGCAGATATTTAATTTTCGTTTTTCAATTCTTTACAGCTCACAGTCTTTAAATTTCATTAATCCATCGTAAGAGAACATCTTGACTTCGATCTAAATTGGAATATGCTTTTTAGTTTGAATCCTCCTTATATTTTCTTAAAAAAAGAATTTCTTTCATTTTGAATGTACAATACCTTTAAATAGAGCGGATTTAAAAGAGATTTCTCATCTATTCTTCAAGATTTGCGGAACGTATCCTGCTCACACACGCTTAGCTACACCAGTTTTCCTCTTTGAATAGAGGAAGAGATATTATGAATAGTGCAAAATTTTTTAATAAACCTAATTAATAATGATTTTGAATCGCCGGTCCTTCCCTCATACTATAACTTTTTCACCGGATACGTTATTAAGTAATGCTAATTATAAGTATTCCCAAATCCATTTATGTAACGACATCGAGTTACTTTACGATTTTAGTAATAAGTCCGAGTTTAATAACTGGAATTACTATCTTCAACGCAAGTTTTTAATAGCTTTTCAGTTTTTCTTCTCTTTAAAGTTATGGCGTGATCGAAAAGGGAAGACATGCAAAGCATGGTTGCAATCTAAAAATAGGTACAATTTATTGGTCAACTAGTATTGGCATAATACTTAAAATCTCCCTCTGGAAATATATAACCAAGAAAATTCCTGGAGTTAGTGTGTCTTTGCATTTAGCACTATGAAATGAAGTACGAACGCATACGCATATATCGTAAAAAAAGGTTTTGTTGCGAAAATAGTAATAAGGCGTTTGAAATAAAACTATTCAATTACGTTTCCATTAACTCATTCTATATATTCAAAATAATTACTAATACAAATACATATATGTATATGCACTTATGAATATTTAGGTATATACATACATATATGTGTATGTGTGTGTGTAATATATACAGGCTGTTCCCTGAGGTAACCGACAAACTTACACAATGTGTTCTAGAGGTGAGTGTGAACAAAAAAGTTCATATAAACTTTAGCATATTTTTTTTTGTTCTTTAGATTACAACAAAAGAAGAAAACTGTTTCAGTAATGTATTTAATCATGAAATTACATAGCAAACTAATAAACTAATATTATAGCAATTGCTCGAAATGTTCGCCTCTTCTTTCTAAACATGTTACCAGTCATTACTTAAGCTGAAAGCTCGTTTTACAGCAAAAAAATTTCAATTTTTTTTGACATATATGAAATTTGAGGTTATACTACATTTATCTGGCCATGACTGTACGTTACATGTATCAAAGTATCCATGATTACAAGAGCTTTTATAAATATTTTATATAACATTTTTATAACTAAATCTTGAATTTTAAAGCAATATTTTAACCGAAAAAGCACATGTTAAAATTTTCCTGGACGGTGGATAGGCAGAGGAGGCCTTGTATTATGGCCTGCGCGTTCTCCTGACCTTTCGCTTTTGGACTTTTTCTTTTGTCTAAAAAATCGTGTTTAGTATAACGGTAAGCGAAACACTCGAGAGGAATTGATCGAAAGTATAGTTGCAGGTGTAGATGCCTTACGAAAAGAACTTACAGATACTAAATGGAAACAGAATATGGCCCAAAAACTAGCAACATGTTTAAAAAGAAGAGGCGAACATTTCGAGCAACTGTTATAATATTTGTTTATTAGTTTGTTATGTATTTCATGATTAAATACATTACTGAAACAGTTTTCTCCTTTTGTTGAAATCTAAAGAACAAAAAAAAAATAAGCTAAAGTGCATATGAACTTTTTTGTTCAGAATCACCTCTAGAACGCATTGTGTAAGTTTGTCGGTTATCTCAGGGAACACCCTGTATATATTTATATATACATATATACACAGGTGTCCTTGAAATAAAGTCACAACGTATGAAAAATGGAAAGATGTAATTATATAGAACATAAATCTAAAATGTTGTGTCAATTACGACGCGACCCCTGAAATTAAAACACACTGAAAATTGTATTACGTGACGCCTATGAATTCAAAATATTTAGAATGCGTATAGATAATAAATACCTCACACGCACACGTTCTTTATTTATTAATTAATAATATATTATAATAATATTAATAATATTTATTTACATTTACTTACGTAACAGCTGGACGAGATGGACAATAACAAAACTATTCTTTCTATTATTATCGGTCAACTTTAAGATATCGTCTTTTATAATATAGTCGATCACACAGTGATGACTAAAAAATTTTTTTTTTAATTTTTGTCAATCTTTGTTGAGTGTGAATTTATATTCTATATAATTACATCTTTCCATTCTTCATATGTTGTCTTTTTATCTCAAGGACACCCAGTATATATATATATATATATATATATATATATATATAAAACATTGGCTAGAAAGAAAACATAAAAAGAAATGGAAGTTAACAGAAGGTCAACACTGCTAAGGGAGTTGGACGGAAGGATTTCAGCCAACCTAATACGAAGTAACAAAAAAGAAATTAAAATAATTACCGACTTAATAACCGGAAATTGTTCTTTAAGGAAGTATCTGCACAGCATGGGCTTGGCTAGCGAGCCCTAGTGGGAGATGTGAAGAACAGGAGGAAACTAGCCTTCATTAAATATGTGAGGAACTGAAGGGACTCCGACAGAAACATTTCGGAAGAGATCTATTGGATCCTACGAGGGTACTCAAATTTCCCCTGAGGAGGATAGTGGCTTTTATCGATGACGCAAGACTAACAGAGTTGAACTGAGGGATATATTGGGGATACTACAAAGAGCAGTGTGCTCAAATGCCTGGACGTGCTGGCGTCCAACCCAAAACAGAAGAAGAAGAGATATATATGTATAACGTGCCTTCAAAAACGTTCCTCATTGGAGACGGCCAATAAGTTTGTGACAGATTACGTACACTGTCACCAACCATTACAAATAGCACGGCGGTCTTTAATGAGGAAAGTTTTCAAAGGCACGTTATATATATTTCTTATCCGTAATTATAATACGAGATAAAAGAAATATTTTTGTAGCATTGTAGCCGTCGAATAGAGCGATTAAACTAACAAACCCAGACTTGAGAGCAGAAATTTTATTACAAACAAAATATTCTCTACAAAAAAAATAATTATCCCCTCCCATTTATTAACAAAATCATAAAACAAAAATGATATCAACACTACAACACAAAGAAAATAAATACCACAAAACCAAGGAAAACAACCCTCAAACTACTTATAAATATGCCCCAATACCATATATAAACAACCTGTCAGAAAAAATTAAAAAAATCTTAACACCATATAACATAAAAGTAGCTCACCAAAAATCTAACAATATAATATACAGGGTTGGGCAAAAGTAACGCATCAGTCGAATAATTCCGTAAATATAAACTTTAGAATAAAATGTTGTTAACAAAAGTTTTTTGACAAGTTATTTTGTATTGGCTTCAATCATTTGTTTTTTTTTTCATGATGAGTACATATGACAGCCAAAATTTTTTTTTTTTTAAAGGAAATAATATTATTTTTTAGACAATTCGGAATCTTTATTAAGTTCTGAATATGATTGCGTACTATTTTCATGGGATTAGATAATACAAATATTGAGAAAAAAATAAAATTAATAAAAGTAAGCAAACTACAAAATTAAATTAAATGCTCAAAGTAACGTCCTTCTACGACCTGACAGTGTCCTAAACGTTCCCAAAAATGACGAATTGTATTTCGTAAACTATTAGGTGGTATGGCTTGTATCTCACGAGTAATTTTTGCTCTCATACCCTCTAGGTTTATAGGTTTCTCCTTGTACACTTGCGACTTCAAGTGTCCCCAAAGAAAAAAATCCAATGGATTTAAATCGGGAGACCTAGCGGGGCAATCAATAAAACCCCGACGTCCAATCCAACGACCGGGGCCGCGAACATTAATAGCATAATGTGGTGGTGCTCCATCTTGTTGAAACCATAGATTACGGTTTGGCATGCTTGGTTGATTGTCGTTAGGAAATAAAATCAACAGATCTGGTACAATATGGTTACGCAATAAATGTAAGTAACCATCACCATTTAGGTTGTGTTCCAAGAAGTACGGACCTATGATTCGTTGCCCAACAATGCCAGCCCACACATTAAGTTTGTGGCGATGCTGTGTATGATTTTCTCGCATCCAATGTGGATTCTCAGTCACCCAATAACGGCAGTTATGCCTATTTACAAATCCATTTAGACAAAATGTAGTTTCGTCAGAAAATACGATGTTGTTTAAAAAAATTGGATCGTTATTGGACAATTCCATTATTGTTTCACAAAACTGTAATCTTCTGTCCGGGCCATCTTCGTTAAGTTCGTGCAGTAAGTGTATCTTATAGGGCTTGTATTTGTTCGCTTTTAATATTCGTCTAATAGATCTGCTACTCATATCATTTTCTAATCTTAGTTGAGTGGTTGACGTGGTGGGATTTTCCGTTACAGCAAGTAAAACATGAAGAGATCGGTCTTCATTAGTGATTTCTTTTGGTCGGCCAGCTTCAGGTATATCTCTAACATCGCCCGTTTCTCTAAATTTAGTAACCAATCGCGAAACTGTTGATTGAGCTATAGGATCTCGATCCAAATAAACATTATTGAATATAGTGCAAACTTCGTGATGTGAACGTTGCCTGTTACCATATCCGACCATCATAAGAATTTCTATTCTTTCTTTAGTAGTTAATTTGACCATTTTCACACAAAACACGTATTAAAAAATGGAAACTATTTTATTGGTGAAACGTCAATAATTCAATGACAGTCAAAAAATCTACAATTTCCAAAGCAATCTACAAAACACTGCACTAGTCCAAATGTACGTTTATTAAATTTTATTTTTTTCTCAATATTTTTATTATCTAACCCCATGAAAAAAGTACATATTCATATTCAGAAATTAATAAAGATTCCGAATTTTCTAAAAGAAAATATTATTTTCATTAAAAAAAAAAAATTTTTTTTGCTGTCATATGTAATCATCATGAAAAAAAACGCAAATGATTGAAGCCAATACAAAATAACTTGTCAAACTTTTGTTGACAACATTTTGTTCTAAAGTTTATATTTACGGAATTATTAGACTGATGCGTTACTTCTGCCCAACCCCGTATAATAATATTCGAAATAACAACCCACTCTCAAAATTTTACACTTAAAAAGTTTAATTTAATTTCATTTATGGATTGGGTTCTATATATTCAAATATTGAGTCAATATGGATTGGTTTTACACATATTGGATTGTCTGGTAGGAGATTTGTTTCAAACGACTAGGTAATGCCTAAAACGGATGCCTATTTTGAGCACCGTTGAATTAAGTGTGTAGGGTTGTTACTTTAAAAATATTACTGTATTGCCTTGGTCAGCCCGAGAACATTTCACTTCACACTCATGTGCATCGTTACGTATTGTATTCATTCTTAAACTACTTTGATTTGTATCATTTATTTCCAGTTTTCCATTTTATTTCCAGTACACAAAATAAATTACGCGCGTAGTCGATAGGAAGGTTTAATAATTAAAATGCCAATCTGAGCATGTTATTGTAAAACAAAATTAAACACGCCAATGAAGAAGATAAATTTACATTTCGTAGCTGTTCATAGAGACATTGATTGGCTCTTAATGGAAGTACAGAGATATTAAATTACAAACATTACATTTAGGACGTGAAGCGCAGGTCAAATTTAAATTCATTTAAAATCTCGAAACTGTAATGTACGTTTTGGTATTTTTCAATAAAAATCAGGTAATCCGTATTATTTAAATTAAGTAATTCGACTGGTTCAAATTTTAATTTTACTAAAGTCCTGTAATTTTGCCATATGTAGGAGTGAGTCACTTTCTACTTGAACTGTGAGCAAATTTAAGATTCATATTTATTAGACAAGTATGTAAAAATCATTTATAAAATGTTATAATTGAACACGACGCCTACGTCTTTGGCCTTTGCCAATATTCACCAAATAACGGTAACGAAAAAATTTAAAAAACCAGAAATTAAAAGAAAATATTCGACGACAAAAATGAGGTAAAAATAATAAAAGATTCTCGAAAAGATTATAATAATTTCAGCCAAAAATTCAATGCTGTCTTTATGCATATGTATATATACATATAGGTATGTCTTACGCAGAAAGCACTGTAAAAAATATTTTGTCCGCCATGTGATCCATTGATTATACTGATTATAGCTTTCGTTTAGCGAAATATTTTCCCGTTGTGCTTTTGTCGGTTCATTTCCTACTGACCTCCAGTCAATTCTCATCTTTCTTATTTTGGTTCCGTGAGTTCCTCTTTCGTTCGTATGGCTGGTCCGTCGTTTAAATTGCGGCCGAAAAATTGGCACGTTAAAGTGTATAATTTACGCACAAGAGGCTGACGAACGACAGATGTTCACGTGAGATGTATTCGTATACATACATGTGTGTGTGTTTGTGTGTAAGTACGAAAGTACTTACAAGCATATATGTGTGTATGGGTGAGGAAAAAAAAGCGTGATTTTACCTTTAAATTGCAAGTTGTGGGAGTGTATGTGTTGTGAAACAACGGAACATGATCGCAAGTTTCACAATCACAGATTTATGTTGTACAGGCAGATAGCCGATGGTGGATTATAAAATAAGATTTATGATACGGACTTAAGTAGACCATTAGTGGTTTTTTTTTCACGAAGCTTATTCACTTACATTTATGTGATATAAACGATAAAGAACCGTAATGTTCGCAAGGGTATAGGGACCTAAAATCTGTATAAAATATATCCGAAATAAATACGGAACAGTTTCTTTTTATTATTGTAAGACTGCACCACACAATTTGAAAGCAAAACAGTAACATTGATATAAATAAAGAGTATAATTTATCTTTAAGAGCCATATAAATTAAGTCGGGGACCAATTTTTTTCTTAGCATCCTTGTACGGAATTTTCGTTATTATCACATTCACGTTTATCATATTTGTCATCGACAAATGGTGACTTTCAATGTAGTATTGCTGCCCGAACTTTGTTGCATATCAGCCCAAAGCCAAAATGTCAGATGTGTTTAACTTTAAAAATAGATACTGGATTGAATCACGAATTACGAGTTTTAGGGAATTTTCATTTATACCAGCGATGCACATATCGCGGCCCACTGTCGATGTTTATGCGGCCCGCCAACGAATTTTAAAAATTGTTCGAAAAACTACAAAAGTCATTCAAATCAATATTTCTTAACTCTTTATTTTATTCGAACTTTTGTAATTGTTAGTAAGATATGTAAGATATGTTAAGTACCTACTATTTTCTTGTTCAGGTTTACTACGTAGGACAGGTATGCTCCTCGTCGTTCCAAGCATATTGTTACGAGACTAGAAATCTGTCGAACCAACTAGATTACTCGAAGATTCGCGAAACACGTCGGTATTATCTCCAAACAATGTGGTAGGTTCTCCTCGTATAAATACAGCGCATCGCCCGCTATCGGGGCAGCGAACGTTATATTGTTTGAATTGTAATCTGTGAAGAATAAATATTTCGTCGTTCGAACTTGGCATCTACCTACGAAACAATATAATATCAATTTTGATATGGATAAACCAGACTCCAGTAAAAAACGTAGTCGTAAGGTTGAAGATGAAAATCGACAGTTTCAAGATATTTGGACCGAAAAATACTTTTTTATTTCATCGCATAACAAAAGTGTCTTTTTAATATGCAAGAGTAGTTTTTCTATTCCGAAGGAATATAATGTAAAAAGGCATTATGAAACACAGCATCATACTTTTACCAAATTAACCGGCGAAAATCGAACGCAAAAAATTTCCACTTTACAAAGGCAACTAATAGGCCAGCAAGCTATGTTTACAAAATCAATTTAAGATGCTGAAACAGCTACTGAAGTTGGCTTTGAAATATCTCAAATAATAGCGAAAACTTGTCGGCCTTTTAAAGATGGTGAGTTTGTTAAGCAATGTTTAGATTATCGCCGCAAAAAAAATGTGTCCGAAAGATGCAAAGAGGTTTGAGAAAATTCAACTAAATCGGATTACTGTTCAAAGAAGACTTACCACATTAGCAGCTAATATAGAAGAGCAACTAGCTACGAAATCGAAAAGTTTTGAGTATTTTTCTATCGCACTCGACAAATCTACAGATATAAGTTCCACTGCTCAACTCTTAATATTTTTACGAGGTGTAACGCAAAATTTATTCCAATAACTACTGCAATTATTAATTCCACATCTCGGACAGAAATGCTGCGGCAAAAATCATCTAAAATTAAGTGACCTCTACAAAAGAATAATCATGAAGAGAAAATAATAATAATATAGTATTTGATGAAGATAAAAGTTGGGGCGTTAAATTTTTAATTTAAATTTAAATAGAAAAAATCGTAAGAATAAAGTTCCAAGTCTATTAATTGATGGTCTTATATCTTATTGCTGAAACAAATACAGGGACTTGCACCAGAATGAGAATTTCAACGATCCTGGACTGGATATCAGCGCCCAAGCCCCCGCACGGTTTAGCGATTACAGCAGAAATAGTTAGATGTCAAACGTCGTATACTGTTTGCGTCAAAAAAAAATTGGGACATGTCTCATAACGATTTTGACATTAATTTGGATTTGAAGAGTTTCTTATTTTCCCTTACTACATTACAGGCCTAATTTATTGTTGTTAATGTAAGTAAACGTTTGTATAAGGTCGATAAAGAAACATTTTTATTTTGTAGTACATTTTGTGTATTTTGCAGTGAAATTACTTGAAATATTTTGTCTCGCGGCCTGCCGGACGTATATAGGTAAACTGGGCGCAAGACTAATCCAAAAGGGTTTACCTGTCCAAAAGGGTCTGTTAGGTCTGTAGGTAAATTAGGCGCGAGACTTTCTTTAATGATTTCAATATTAATCAAATTTTAAATGATCCGATCATTAACATTAAACGATTGTAAAGGTCGGAATATACAAAACCAAAATTAGTTTGGTTCCGTGTTTTCCTAGTTTAGTTTATTTCTTTTCTTGACAGTGAAAAGATCAAAATACATGACTGTGTTTTCTTAATTTAGTTCTCTTTTTGAGAAATGGGTCAACTCTACATGGACGGCACATTTTCCTTTTGCCCTAAGTATTTCTTTCAATTTTTCACAATACATTGACTGCAAAATGGCTACTATATTCACTTAGTTTTTTGTTTGTTACCGAGTAAGGCTACTGAATGTTACAAAACTTGTTTTTCTTTATTAAAGTTCAATATATATGAAAAATATCGTCGCATGTTAAATCTAAATAAAGTTTTTGTAGATTTTGAAAAGGCCACACATGTAGCATTACTCCATGTTTGGTCTAATGTTGAAATTAATGGTTGCCAGTTTCACTTACACCAAGCATGGTACAGAAAGATAAAGTCGATTGGATTAGGCTCAGAATATGAATCAAAAAGTGAAATAAACAGGTAACAGGTAGCATCGCTTGGTAATCTTGTGAATATTGTGATATAAGTTAGAAGAAATAAGCAGACTACATTTTGTAAAATGTACTTCATATTTATAATATATATAATATGTCACTGTAATAGTATGTTTATGCATATTTCGGCGCCACGTTTTCTGCCCTATGGTTATGCTTTTACAAGTCCTGTACTTCTTAGGAAAGTTTATATACCTTCTTAATGGAATTTGTTTAGAGGGAATATAAGTTTCACCAGTTTCTAGCAGTAACTAAGCATACAAATAAAATAACAAAGTAGATAATTTTCTTGTAAAATACATATTGCAATGAATTTTTCCCCGAAGAGAAAATTAAAAGAAACTATAAAAGACTATATATTTATGTGTATTTTATTCCAGAAAAATATTTGAAAATATTTAATATTTATCGAAAAATTTATTATAATGTGTATTTTGGTCCACGACTGTAGTATGTTCGAGCATGATTGATGTTTGCAGTTCCCGCCACTTCGGATGTGATTGCTGTTATTGCTCTTTTGATTTTTATGTTAGATATGGGGATATTTTCCGTTTCCGAGATGTTGGCAAAGATTAACCAGCTATTGAACAGATAGGTCTAATTAATTGTTTGCTGGATAAAGACTTCTTTTTTATTCAGTTCTTTATAATAATTTCGGTTTATGTTTTAGTTTAGTGTTATTGATGTGTTAAAATTAATTCTCGATTTATTACGAGTCTTTTAGACTTGTAATTTTTGATTTATGCGGCCTATCTGAAATCTCTTATGTTAATTTTTTTTGTGAAGTGTGATGACTACATTAATTAATGTACGTATATTTCTGTAATTATATTTATTTATTTAGAAATAATTTAGTTATATTATTTGTATAATATTGGAGTTCGTAGATTCAGTAAAAATTGTAGTTTATAAAAACATTTAGAGTCAGATGAATATTAAGGAATATTTTCATATTTTTTGTAGTATTTTTTTTAGTAATACATTCTAGAAGGTTAGAATTTGGTGGGAAAATTATATTTGTACCATGTTGAATGTGCGCATGGGTCAGAATTAATGCGTGCGCATACAGAGATGTTCTGTTGACGTTTAGTTGGGAATAACGTAATTAATTAAGATTGACAGTTTTCCTGAATATTTAATTAGGTTAATTTTGTTCGCGGTCATTTAGTGAGGTTTTTTCTCTTTTACTGTCATTTGTATAAAAGATAAAGATAAAAGATAAAGTATAAATAGATGTTTCAGTACGGCTTTATACTCAATAAAGTCTTTTTTTTTTTATTTTTTATTTTTTTTTGTAATTAAAACTTCGTGCGGTGAATCTTTGTTTTCTTTTCTAATACCTTTTGTTTTATTATTGTACCACGTACCCTGTGAGGGTAACCCTGAAGATACTAGAGCTCCTGGAAGGCGAACCCGACTTGAGATAGACCGGCCAAGCTACTGTGTATTGTGGACCAAGTTAAATAAGCAATTAACACCACAATTCACTGCAATATGTATCTTATATGACAGTAGACACATCGCGAAAATATTACTCACTTCCAATTATAACAATATGAACCGGCTGGAAATAACCCACGCCCTTAATTTTATAGTCGTTGGGTACCGACCCTCACAACTACTTTGCATTTACGATGCACACATTATTTATGGGTCATAGTGTTGGAGTCCACGACCTCCAGATTAGACTTAAAGAGAAAACAGTTAAGATAATGTAGGTTCAGTAACAATTCGATCTTGAACTTGTATAACTACTTACCGAAGTGTAGGCACAGAAATAAACGAAAAAAGCATCCTCCGATTTTAAGTTATCTTCACTACTTACTGTCTTTTTTAGCCTCAAGCACAAACGGACATAAACCCTTTTATTGAGATTCCTTTTACATTAACAAACGCGCTCGTAAAGATTCAATAATTTCTCATACTAGTTTCGCCTTTGATATCTGCTAGGTTTATGTATGCTTTGCTTCTCTGTACCATATATGTTACTCATGTATGTATGTACATATTTTACAATTTAAGATGTTAAGAGTAAAAGGATTTTATTGAGATGTTTATCATCGAGAAAACGCGACATTACCGTATATAACTGGCTCGCATACTTCTTTGTTTTTTCTTCTACTTTCGTTAACGATCTTATTGTCCGAATTCTCGGTGATGACCTGGACTTATACGGAATGTACCGTACATTAACAATATTAAAAAGGCAAACTGTTTAAATACGAAAATTTAAAAAAATAAATTATGTAAAGTAGCCTATACATATAGAAGTATTGAGAAATCAAATGTCCTAAATCCAAATATTTCCGCTATCGCGGTGAACAAATCACTTTTCCACCTGTACTTGGTAGTTAATTAGGTTCTACCGTTCTACATTTAAAGGTCTGGTTTATTACTTTAAAGTATATATATTTAAAAAAACCCTACATGTTTCGGCACTTATGCCTTTGTCAAGGATATAAAATATAGACGACAGAATATAAATACTCAAAAACGGTCAAAAAAGATCATATTCAAATAATACTGAAAATACTTATTAATTCGTCAGTAATTTAGTGCTTAAAAATACTATTGTGTTAAGTCTTTATAAACTTATAAAGCAATCTGTTGAAAATTAAACAATAAGAATACAAAATTTCGAGCGTCTAACCGCGATCAGCTGTTTGTACAATATTATGGACGTTGGTTGCACTTGCAAATAGCCACAAATTAAGACCACAAAAAGATATATAATTTTTTTTAGACTTCAACAATTACAGAATAACCCATATATTAAATTCTAAAATATAGCCTTAAATAAAAGAACACTAGAAGAGTTGTTGTTTATCTATCGACTTTCTATTAATTATATATTCTATATTTTATTATGTATCATAAACTGTAACAATGTAATAATAGTATTTGAGAAGTCGTTTGTATTTTAACGTAGCAATTAGATATTGTTTGTACCAAAAAATATACACGTAAAATGTTCTCGTATTATTTCTTTTTCTTGCCACTAATATTTTTTTAATTCATTTAATAGACCTTTCTCCATATCTCATTTTTTCACCGATAAAGTTCACATTCTCATAATTATACTCGCGCTTGTCGTGTTTGCATAACCATTTGTGTGTGCTTGTGCTTTAATAACACTAGTATTTTCCTTAAATGTCAATTAGGAAGTTTTCACACTATTATTCATATACGGTACGATAGTTTGTTGAACACCATTAAAAACTCATTCAAATCTAACCTATAATTAGCAATGAATTTATGTCAAAATTTTCTTTTATTTAATATTAGTAAAATAAATATTTCTATTAACTTGGAAATTAAACTCTGTGTAATTAATTATATTGAAAATATTCTTGGAAAATAAAGGATTCCTTACTTTTACGAAAATATTTGTAAAGTATACATTTGATGGAAATATTAATCTCGGTTAAAAATCCTCACATTAATGTCACTATAGTCACAGAATACGCAGAATGGACAACAGGTGACTTTTCTATTGTTATCGATGTAGCGTCGTTTGGGGACCTTGATTCATTGTATTCGAATCGCCATGTTGAAAATAGCGTTTGTTTGTTTTCAAATTTGACGTTTAACTTAGTACAACTGATAGGTTCGGCAAATACAATAAACTAGTTTTAAATTTCTAAATGCCCAAGTGGACTATATCTTGCTGCTTTTAATGTAAAAATTAAGAAGAAACGAAGAAAATATTAAAAATACGAATTACTGAATTGTAAAATTTACATTACAATTACTTGTCTTCAATATACAACATGTAACTAGTTCCCTAGTTATCAGAAGAAGAGACAGCATAACAAACAAAGCATACACCATTACGATCCACATAAACGTCCGTTAAACCTCTTTTATATGATATTGATACGATTGATATTGTCTCAGCATATTTAATAATCCTCGCACAGTGACAATGAACAATAATTAATATATGTGTTTATGGAGCCAGTGTGATAGTCAGAAAACCATGCTCAGATAAAATGTAATACTATATATGCACATTGGTTTTGATGTTTGGAAACATCTGGGTCTATGAACAACCCTGTCATGTTTTTGTTAAATTAGTCTTTAGAATAATTTCATATAGTATATACACTTTATTACTGCATTAATATAATAATTTAAGGACTTGCTTAAGAACTGGTACACTTTTAAAATAATGTATACTTGGGAAATCTTAATTATAATAAAACAGGCAATATTTATGTAATATATTTATTATTTTATTAAGAAATGCTTTTCCTATTATAATTTTAAGTGTAACAAAACTATAATGGTGATAACTAAGTGACAATCTGATTTTCTTCAGTTATTTGTAGTGGTGATGTATCCTTTAACGTTCCAATATTTTATTGATAAACTATTAAAAGATAAAATAAAATCTTGTGGGTTTAATTAAACATGAATATTATTCAAAGTAATTTGTTATACAATTAGTACTTATGCTACAATTTATTGATATTTTTAAGCAAATACAATTGACATCTGATTCTATTGTTGTTTAATGTATCTTCATCTCCTCCAACAATATTTTAGAATAAATGAAGTTGATTACATCATTTTACTAGAAAAAGATCTTCATAATTTTAATTAATAGTTTCATATCAATATTATTCAAATACGTAACTGGTTATACAATTAAATGCTATAATATATTAAAGATAATAATATGGAAAGATTTACAATTGATATTCAATTCTGTTGACATTGAAGGAACTTTTATCGCTTGCTTCATTACCTTGGGCATATCCTCCATAATATATAACTCTGTAGATGGTGAATCTAGTGCAATATTTTAAAATAAATTCAGTCAATTTCAACTTGCCAATCTTTTTGTATAAATATTTATAATTCATACCTAATTTTGTGGATGTTGATGGTTTTGCTGAATCACAAAGGTATACAACGCATACTATAAGAACTAAGTGATTCTTAACTAAAACTATATAAAGTATACTATACAAATAGAAACGATGGTTCTAAAAAAATAATTCAAATTTTCAAAATCAGTATAACTTATAACACGACACTAATTAATAATATCTAAAACGTAAACATAAACAAACGCTATTTACAACATGGCGATTTTTGATTCTGCGCATAAATTCCATGATCCGCTCTTGTCCATTCTGGTTATTCTGAGCTGTATCTTAAAAATTATCAAAAAATGATTTTAACTTTTTTTGAGCTGTTTGTTCTAAAAGTTTGGAACAGACATCCTTGAAACTAAAAAAAATATGACGTAGTGTTCTGTTGATTGTGAAAAACATGTAAAATGTAATTAGGATTTAATTTTCATATAGATTTTTGTTTATATACGCTATCTATATAGTTTTTCTTCGTATATCCGAATTCTGTTTTCCATAGTTGAACCATTGACAAATTTTACATATTGTTTACTAATTTTTATCAATAGAGACTATCCTCTTTATGTTATGTTTTAGCGGTTCTTAAATTCCACTATCTTCTCAAAGCGTATTTCAAACTGGCCAACAAAATATATATTGTGTTTATATTGCAACAAGAAATTTTTGATATCAAATCATTATTATATAATGTATTTATAAGTATATTCTTTTATACTTCGTTAACGTAATAAATTAATTTCAAACTATTTACATATGTGGTAATTAAACGTTACTCTATATAAAAGCCTAATTAGTGTTAATTTGATCATTTAAGAGAATAGTGTTTATCAGCATAGATGAGAAAAGTATATAAAATATATTAGATTTTGTTTTTTAAGTTGCAAGTTACAGTTTGGATTGTTTCAATTCTTTATACTTCATCATAGATATCACTAAATGTTTAAATTGTAATGATCTGATGTAGGATTATTTAGGCAACTATATATGCATTATAATATATATATATATATATATATATATATATATATATATATATATATTGTTTATTTTCATAACGGTATTTATCTAAAATTTTGAACCATGATAAACATTGATTTGATTTAAATACTCAATAATTCATTTAAATCTCACTTGTAGTTTGTTTCACAAAAACGAACTGAGTGTTTGCTTAACAGCAACTCAATTTATCTGCCTATCTATCGATAATGTCTACCTTTAGATTATAGCGTTGAGTGAAAGAGTAGGGGAAGGACGGGTAAGATGACGATGGTAAGCTTATTAATTTCTTTTTTCTGCGTGATTTCAATATAGCGTCTTGTTTTTTATCTAAGAGTCATCATTCTATATTCAGATTCAAAACATATTTTCCTTACTTTAGTATTTCTAAATTTACCTATTTTTTTGTACCTTTCTAATTTAGATATCAAAATCGTCATCTTACCCTCATGTGCGGGTAAGATGACGAAAGAACAATAGAACTCTTAAAAATATACTTTATTATCTACTTGTCTTGACAAAAGTCACAAACATATGCTTTGCGTTTAGATTCAATTGAGGTCAGACCAGTACAGGCTGCATGCGCCCACTTCTTACACAAGAAACAGGCATACCAGACCTCATCTTTACCGAAATCATTGCAAATTATGCAAACGTCTTCCATATCCACCACATAATCGTTATCATCATCTTCTTCCATATAACTGATTGATAGGGAAGAATCAGAGGATTCCTTGTCATCATCAAACGTTATTTTTCTGACATGCTTCTGTTTTCGTCTCTTTAGGGTCTCGTTATTTTCTTGCTTTTCAGTTTTCTTCTTTTGGTTTTCTTCTCTTCTCTTTCGATTTTTCTCTTTCTTCTCTTCTATGGTTTGTTTCTCAGCTTCTTTATTTTCTAAGGCATTCTTCACAGGAGTGCTAGTTATATGCAATGACGGTAGCTTCTTTCTTTGTATTTTTTTCCCTTTAGAAGCAGTAAGAGGCAAAGGAGGTAGACCAAATGATTTAACATTAGACGGTCCAGCTACCGCACTATCCACGGTAGCCGAGAAAGTATTTTGAGATGTTTCAGCCACCTCGGTGTTCAGATTCGCTGAATGAACATCATGATGTGACTCTGATTCTTCAGTGGCTATAGTCGGCAATAATGTGATGTCATAAGACGATTCGGTTGTTTCTCTGTCTACGTTTGCCGTAGCTTCGAATGACTTCTCTGTAGTCATTGACGGCTCAAAGTCAGAATCATCAAATATTTGAGAATTCAGTGGAACTAGGCCACTTGCTTTAAAACCTTGTACAGCATTGTTTATTGTGGCAACCTTGCCATAAGCCACGTTAAATATTTTGGCTACATCTTTAATGGTAATGACTTGTCCTGGATGTTGCGACAAATAGTCATTGCATGCCCGGCTATAAGCGGTTTTAAAAGGTCCGTAAAAAGAAACATCCAGCGGTTGCATGCGATGGCTTGTCTGGGGAGGAAAACCCAACACAGTAATATAGTTTTCTCGACATAAATTCACTGCTCGTAGAGTAACGTGCGAAGAATGGTTGTCCATAAACAGCAAAATTGGACTTTCCTTAGAAGGTCTTACATTTTTTATAAAATGTTGTAACCATTGGAGAAAAGACCCAGCGTCCATCCACCCTGACCCATTGCACACGCCCGAAGATCCCGGTGGTGCATCGTTTAAGAAATGCTGATGCCATCTGACTCTTGGAAAGAGGAAGAACGGAGTAACATAATGGCCAACAGCACTAAAACAGCACGCCACACTCACATTTGTACCCTTTTCAGCAGAAGATACTTTTATGACTCTACGGGTTCCTGTTGGACTTAGCACGTTCGGTGTCTTAGTTGGCACCGTAGGACAGCCAGTCTCATCTACATTGAAGATTTGATGAGGAGCGTAATTTATTTTGGCTAAAATTTCTTCATATGTAACAAAAAATGATTCTATATTTGTTCTGTTAAAGGCTGCCAACCTCGCCGCCGAAGTAGCTTCTGGCTTTCTCAATGAAAACTTACATCTTGTCATAAAACTTTGAATAAAATCTTTCCCCGCCTTTTTACTTTCATTATTAAAGCGGTGAGGAATCTTCAAAGTTTCGGCGTAATCATAAACAATCTTCGAAAACTGTTCTCGGGTTACACCAAACGCCCTTTTATTTAGATCCTCTACATATTGCTTTAAGTTGTTCACTTGCTCATCGGTAAATGTGCACCTGAATCTTCCGCTATTAATTGGCATAGTCTCCTCAGTATATTTCTTGACATAGCGCCGCAAGGTAGCTTCCGGAAGATTGTATTGTTTGGCTGTACTATTCACCGACGCCCCACTCTTCACCTTCTCCACAGCCGCGGTCATTTTTTCCTTTGACCAACTTTGCCGGTTCGTCTTTCGTTGGTAAATTTTAACCATAATTATTCACTGCAAATTAAACATGACACTTTACGCTAAAATATAAAATAATATATACGTAATAAAATTATATACTTGTCGGGTAAGATGACGAGCTCGCCATCTTGTCCGCTTGTCGGGTTCGTCAACTTACCCTACACGACTACTTTTAAATAAATTTTACAACAGACAAAAATGTATACGTATTTTGAGAAGCGTCTATAAGCTATGGTCATACAATAATAATATCTTACATAAAATACTTACTGCGGAAAGAAAGCACTAATAACAAACAATCTACAGCTTGTTTTATAACGAACAGGGTCAAAACATTAATGGCGTCATCGCGCCACAAAACTATGACAAACTTTACTATCCTCGCACTGCAAAGTAAGAAACAATGTTGACACACGAGATACTTCTAAGACGTGGCGCTATCTATTTACCTTTTCCGAAATGAAACAATTCGTCATCTTAGCCGATTCGTCATCTTACCCGCCCTTCCCCTATACTTCTTTACTCAACGACTATAGTCATCCAAACAATATCCTTACCTTTGGTAAAACGATTAAATACTAGAGTTTCGTTACGATCAGGTTGTTCTTACATATAGCAACAGCACAATAACTGTCCACTATTTTCGCTATTGATCACTCATTTTTTACTTATAACCAACACTTGTAGAACTACTAATATAAAGAACGATGAAAGACTAAATATAATAAATAACGGCATTCGAAGTAAAAATTTCAATTAAGTGGTAAACAAAAAACCGCAAATCACACCGTCATAGGGCAAACATATTTGGTAATAGATTGACGTAGCCAACATGACTTGAAACACATTTCGAACATTGAGCAATCCTATTAGACGTTTACTATCCTGATTTTGTTTAACCTTCTTGGCATTTGTCATTGCTAACTGATAATGATGACCTTAACTTATCAATATTTTTTGAAATTCTTAATTTTCAAAAATACTGTAACCGGGCAGAAATGTTTCCTATGATAAACTGATGCTTCGTTTTAGATTCCAAACACTTACCAAACGGAGGATTAATAAAACTGCCCATTACCTATTGATCACCAATAGGATTTTGATTGCGCTGGTATAGGTATTATCTGCTGTTCGATTTAATGTATGTACCTTCAGTTAATACTCGCCATACAAATACATTAAATCTGAATATCCCGAGGACCAACCTACTTGTGAACCACCTTTACACCATATAATGCGAAATGCTGATACCATCTACCGCGACATATTTACTGAAGAAATCATTTAATAACTTTACTTATGTGTTTCTATAAATAACAAGCGATCAACATAATTTGTAATCGAGTCATTCATGAATTTGAGCCCGTGTGTATTTTCCGATTGTAATTGTTGCATAGTTATTTATACAACGTGTTTCAAAAAGACTTACATCTAGTTGTAGGTACATTAATTTCTCCTATAAATTATGATGTTCTGCATTCTTCAAATGCGGTTAGAGATTAAATGGTATAAAGGTTATCTATCTATCACTGTCAAAATTCATCATCGAGAGATATGGTGACGAAATTAATAAGTACAATTAGATTATTAATTTATTTAATAAGAAAACTGTAAAGATGGGATATTAATCAAACAACCAAGGTAAATAGCTAATTTGTAGAAATGTTAATTATTATAATTAATAACAAGTGTTCAAAATGGTCACCATTCTGTTGAATGCATAATGCAATACGACGTTTCATGTTGTCAAAAATATTCTGCAATACACTTTGTATTATTTCATTACATTTAATTGTAATTGTATTCATCAAGACATTTAAGTTATTCATTCTTGTCTTCTATATACTTAATTTTTTAACAATCCAAAAATAGAAAAATCTAACGGAGTAAGATCTGATGACCGCGTTGGCCAAATACCTCTACTTATAACTCGATAATATTCTAAAAGCGCTAATTGAGTATGCTGGAAGTAACCCCAATGAAATCGTCTCGTTGCACTTTAGTTAAAAATGGTGTTAATATGAATAAAATTGGTCCTATTGTTCTACGACGAGATACAGCTGACCATATTCCAACCTTAACAGGATGTAAAACAACTTCGTTGTGATTGTTTGGATTGTTTATAGATCATGTTCTGTAATTGTGTTTATTTACAAACCCGCTTAAATGAAACCATTTTTCATCAGTAAAAAAAAAAAACAGACCAAGAATTACGTCATTATTTAAATTTTCTTGAAAGAAGTTGCAATAATTAAGCCTACTAGCGTGATCTTTAGATAAGATCTGTTGAACAATCGATGCTTTGTATGGATACATATCTAAACGACTCTTTAAAATTCTATGAACGGTACTACAAGATACGTTCGTTTCAGCTGTATGTGGGTTTTCGCCAATAAAGTTTTCTATTATACGTATTCAACAATATTTTGTTCTCCACGATTAGATGAATGTGATGATGTAAAGCGGTATTATCCACAACTCTATTAGGAAACTGCAAGTGAAACTTACAGTTTCCTAATAGAGTTGTGGATAATGTTAAGAAATTGTGCACTTCAGAAATATGCTTCAACAATAAAAATATTTTCTTGCAATGTGTATAGCAAACGCCAATTAAGTTGGCGCGAGGAGGGGTAAGTTCGCGCATGATTAAAAGTAGTAGGGGAGATTTGTATTTGATTTTACATCAAATGTCAGATAATTCTAACCTCTGAGCATGATCCCCTAGCAAAGACATTATGTTCCGTCAAACGTCAATAACTAACAAATGTATTCTGACAATTACTTGAGTAGTGGGTGTGGACGTTTTTAGAAACGGCTTCTGCGCACCCCCTCCTCGCGCCAACTTAATTGGCGCTTGCTATACATTATTCAGTAGTATTGTTTATTAAATAAAAAAAATACTGGTATGAAAAAATTATATTGCTGGTCATAAAATGACAAATGTCAAAATGACATTAGATAAATAGTTATACTTATATTATAAATAAAAGGCAAGTAGCTTATAATAATTTATAATTTGCAAGTACTAGTTACTCAGTGCCCACTGAGATGAAGTTCGTTTTGAAACACGTTGAATATTCGACTGACATTTTACTTGACGTTTGTGGTATAATGTAAAAGTGCAGTTCAAGAAACGACATTAGATTTCGGATTCATGAATGACCCGATTACAAATTATCTTGATCGCTCGTTATTTCGACTGCCACATTAAGATGTGGCTGATATAACTAACTGATATAAGTATCAGTATACTACTATCTAGTTTTTGTTAATTTATGTTTATCTGTAAAATTGTTTTCTCTTCTCATTTGTCATATGTATAGCAAACGCCAATTAAGTTGGCACGAGGAGGGGTAAGTTCGTTCGCGCAGGAGTAGAAGTAGCGGGGCGATTTGTAGTTGGTTTTACATCAAATGTCAGGTAATTCTAACCTCTGAGCGTGTATCACTTTAAAGACATTATGTTCCGTCATACGTCAATGACAAATGTATTCTGACAATTACTTGAGTAGTGGAGGTGGACATTTTTAAAAACGGCTTTTGCGCCAACTTAATTGGGGCTTGCTATACCTACAGCTGCAAGCAATAAATTTTGGTCGTCATTGTCGGTGTTGTTCCGTCTACCGATTTTTCTACACTTCTACCGATCTACCGATGAAGCCATCATATCTACCGATTTTTAAACGAATGAGAAAAAAAAAATTGTGCTAAAACTGTTTATGTTCATGTAAATAATAGATACGTGTTAATGTAAATATTTATAGGGGTATTTTTTTTTAATGTATAATAAAGAATAAAAATACAATATAATAAATTACTACTATAATGGCATCCATCTTTAATCTATGACTATAATAAATAGAAAATTAAAACAGGCAAGCAATTTTATGAGTAGGGACAGTAATAAAAGCTACTATGGATTTTAGTCGATATAATGCTTGAATTCAAAGGCAACAATTATATTATGTATGTCGGTAGGTATTTATTTGCACGCTTCTCAAGTGCTCTTTATTCTAAATAAAGGGACTTATCTGGTTAAAAATTATCTTAAAGAAACATTGTTTTTCAAATAAAAATACTTATTCCCCCGAAAATAATTATTTCAAAATACTACAACAATGAAATAATCCTTTTCATTCGAACAAATGAATGAATGAAATAAATACAACATATCATTCAATAATGAATAAAAGCGATATCTATTTGGTTATTTGCTTATTTCTATGAGTTTAAAATAGTGGGGCATCTTGAATGAAGGGTTTGTTTCTGTTTTTGCATTTAAAATTTGAAATCAGTATCCTATATCGGTTCTAGAAGAACACATACATAGGTGTCACTTGATTTTTTTTTAAATTAATATACCTAGTGTTAAAATATGGGTAGTGACAGTGACTGTGAACAAGCTGGCCCAAGTAATATAGCAAAAAAAATAAAATATTCCCAAAATTATAAGGAAGATTGGGAAAAGCTGGAAGACTTTGAGAGATGGCTTTCCAGAAGTAAAAAGGGAAAAAATTTTGCAAGATGTAAGATCTGCAGTAAAGACATTAATATTTCTAGCGGAAAAGATTCTCTAATGAAACACAGTCTTTCGATAATCGAAGGTAGGATTATTTAAATTATTTTATGTTTACAATAATTTTAATTATCTTGGTTTTAGCCGAGATCCGCTTGTCTGCATTTATTGCAGAACATAATTTGCCATTTTTGGTAATGGATCATTTGCCAAAATTAATAGCTAACATTTGTCCCGATTCAAAGATTGCTCAAGGCATATCGTGCGCCAGAAAGAAAACCACAGCTATTGTTCGAAACGTCATAGGTGCTGAATGTTTCGAAAATATATGTGAGGATATTAAATATAATAAATTTTCCCTTATTATAGACGACTCTACAGATCGCTCAACGATAAAACATCTTTGTCTCGTCGTCAGGTATGAAAAAGACAATTTAATCAGAGACTGTTTTTTCGCTCTTGTGAAATTAGATAGTGCGAATGCGGAAACTTTATATAATCATGTTATAAATACATTTGTCTCAAATTCTGTTCTTTATAAAGATAATATGATTGGCTTTGCTTCTGATGGAGCAAATGTAATGATGGGAAGACATCATTCCGTTACAACATTACTAAAAAAAGATATACCGAATTTATTTGTCATGAAGTGCATCTGCCACTCATTTCACTTAGTTGCTTCATACGCATGCGAAAAATTGCCAAATTTCCTTGAAAACTTAACAAGAAATATTTTTAATTACTTCAACTCTAATCCAAAAAGAATCAGCGAATTCCAAGAGTATCAATTATTTTGCAATGTTAAAATCCACAAAATTTTACACCCGTCCCAAACCAGATGGTTATCGGTTGATTCAGCTATTAAACGAATTCTAGAACAATACAATCCGCTCAGATTATATTTTACAACTGCTGTTGCAGATGGCGATGTCTCAACAGCTGAAAACATACTCGATCATTTAAATAATTATAATTCGCTAACCAAAGTCTTTCTATTATTTCTAGATTATGTTTTGCCACTCTTTAATAGTCTAAATCGTGAAATGCAATCAGAATCGCGAAAACTTTACACTTTGTATAATAGTGTATCCACTATTTTTCGAACAATTTGTGACTGTTTCCTAAAACGTAACTATTTATTATCTACAGCATTAGAAAACATTGAATTTAAAAATCCACATAATTATCAAGCATTAGAAGATCTGTATTTAGGAGCAAATGTTAGAATTTATCTAGAAGAAGGTAAATTGAGTTCAGAACAAATAAAATATTTGCGACTACGTAGTTTGGATTTTTACGTTGAAAGTTGTTCACAAATCACGACTAGATTTCCACTAAAAAACAACCCCCTTAAAAGATTTAATTTCATTGACCCCGAGCTAGTAAAATGCGGAACTATAAGTTCAATAGCAGACATAGCTTTACTTTTTCCGAATTTAATACCACAAAACGAACTTGAAAATTTAGATAGCGAATGGAGGCAATTACGAAATTACACAGAACGCCAAAATTGCAGCACAGACATGTTGGAATTCTGGGCTAGTGTCAGGGCAATAAAACGTGGTGATGAATCGAATGTCTTTCCATTATTATGTAATTTTATTCAAAATTTGTTGTGTTTACCACATTCTTCCGCAAATGTGGAACGAATTTTTTCCTCCATCAATTTAATGAAAACTAAACAACGTACTAAATTAAGCACGTAAACAGTCACAGGACTTCTTCATAGTAAGACAATATATAAATAAAAATAGCTGTTTCGATTTTAAAATAGACAAAAATTGATATTGAAAATAAATGAAGAAACATTAAAAAATATACCTGATGACGAGTAGAGTTTATTAACTATTATTATTATTTCACGAACCATTCTACCGATTATCTCAACAGGTCACGGAACAACACTGGTCATTGTCATTATTTGACTTTGAATTTATGTTTGCTGTATTGTGAAGCGGTCGGATTGGTAATAAAAATAACCCATAATTTATCTGTCACATGTTAATAAAATTTAGGGAACTTTTTGCAAGTCCTAGACGAGATGTTATAGTAGCTTCAGAGAGCAGAGAGTCCAGTTCCTATTAAGAAAATAATCCTTACTTTGTTAAAATAAGATATTGAGACCATATTAAAAATAATACTAAAAACAAGACTTTGACACACTGCAAATTTATATTGACATTTCATTGACAAAGGATATAATTAATCACGGCAAAAATTTACATTGTGACAATTTCCTCAATTTTTACAATATCAACAACCAAAATTTATAGCTCGCAGCTGTATGTGTGTATTTATATAGTTTTTGCCATATTATTGGATATAAACCTGTTGAGCAAGTAAATTATTATTATTATAATGCAATTTGTTCAATTAACAATTCAAAATGACAATACACTTTATATTAAATATTTTTATTAAGGTGCAACAAATAATCCATAAAATTTTAAAAAATTTATAAAACAGTAGTTCTGAATTAAGAAAAGAAGCAGCATGTTCATAACGATTACACTTTACCTGACACAAATATTTTAAAAGCCAGCATATTGCACATGTAAAGTACTGTGCGCTATAAAAGATGTTCAAAATTACTTCCATTTACTTCAACACAGAGATTTGTACAACTCATACTATTAAAAATATTCTTCAACATCTCTACAGGTGTACTATTAACTTCACAAGTTGCAATTCATCTAAATCAAGAAGTCAGTTTTGAAATTAAATCTACAACAGGAAAAAAATCAAAAGGTGTCAACAAGTCAGGTGCATCTTTTAATGTATGTATTGTAAAAACCAGTGACAATAATTTAATTGTTGCCCAAAATCCTGTTCATGTAATATAAAACAGATATTTTGTATGGTCGCATGTGCAATTGCTTCTTTAATGTAGTCCGAAACACTTCTATAATAAACACCAAAAAAAAAAATAGAAGATATTGCAAAACCCTTATTTATTTTCTATATCTTGTACATATTCAAGCAGATAAATTTCAAAAAGACTTATTTGGACTAATTTCTGTTCCACAATATTATTTGTCAAGCCTGTTGGCGGCTTTCGGATTGTCGTTTCAAAACTACTGATTTCCAAAAACCTTTTAATTAGCCTATTGTGATGATGTTTAACATAGATAAATCAAATAATGATTAAATATCTCCTTTAAAATATTTGGTTAATGTTAAGTATATGGGATATAAAGTAGTGGAACTTGTAAATGATCTAAAGAGGACCAACTATGAATATAAACTTTAAAGGGATAAACGTAATTTGAAAAGGAATTTAAACAAAAAATCAACTTTTATGAGGTTACTTTAACAAATTAAGGGTTAATATAGCAAAAATATGTGGAAATGATGTTTAATTAATACATTAGGCTATTCAAAGAACACGATTATCCGAACTTTGGCTTGTTTTGCTTGTGTTGAATATAGATGAAGTAGTTCTTTTCTTCAAATTAGGCATTCCTCATTAAATTCAAACTTGTTCTTGTTTAGGTCCTTTACATATTCCACTACTTTTTATTCAATTACTTTCATTACTCGTATACTTAACAACTCAAAATATTTTGTCGAATACTGCTGAAACATGATCACAGAAATAAGTCCATGTCCCATCATCTATTTGTAGTCCGCTCTTGAACGAGGGCCATAATATGTCTTGTTGCACCGCAAACAATATTATTGTTTTTATAAACACAGATTTTTTAATTATAAGGCAAGAATATACAAAGAACAGAACAGTAAAAATAGTAAGGCTCAGCAGAATTCACAGAACATACCATATGCAGAATTAACAACAACAATACTTACAATCTCTGACAGGTAATAACGGGTGTTCAGAAACATTCGAAGTCAAAGTAGTCCTTGAAAATATGAAGTCATGTCTGATATATTGATACATTTACTTAATACAATTTTATAGGTTATCAATGATAACCTACGATATGTGTGTGTGTATGATAACTTATCATACACGCAAATGTACTTAAGTATAGATATACGATTTTTTGATCAGAGCCCACTTGACTTCGAATGTTTCTGAACACTCGTTATAACGGGTGTTCAACGGGTGTTCAGAAACATTCGAAGTCAAGTGGGCTCTGAACAAAAAATCGTATATCTTTACTTAAGTATCTAATTTGTAATAATTATTAAATGTCAACTGTTGTCTGTCAAAAATCAATCTATCTCAGACATGACTTCATATTTTCAAGGACTACTGTGACTTCGAATGTTTCTGAACACACGTTATAAAGTTACAAACACGAAGAATATCACCATTACCGGCAGTTTAATGTTCTAGCGTTCTAGCCATAGATGTTAGATGCCCCATATAGAGATTGATAATGTAGCCAACTAACGGGTGTTCCGAAACATTCGAAGTCAAGTGGGCTCTGAACAAAAAATCGTATATCTTTACTTAAGTATCTGATTTGTAATAATTATTAAATGTCAACTGTAGTCTGTCAAAAATCAATCTATCTCAGACATGACTTCACATTTTCAAGGACTACTTTGACTTCGAATGTTTTTGAACACCCGTTACATAGTGTCAGTTGACATGCTAAATTATAAAATTTATAGATTTCTATTTTTTACTAAATGGCATAAATTTGCTATTCAATTTGTATTCTACATTTATAATATAATCATTCATCAAAATAAATATAAATTCATTTTCGCACCGATTTTCCTTTGTTGAATGAAAATTTAATTTTATTTAAATCTGGTAATGGTTATACAAAATAGTTTCAGTTGTAATAAAAATACATTAAAATTTTTTCACTAATTTTTGTTTCCAAATCTATCGAATTAAACTAATTATAATTGATCATTAAATTTTTCTCTATAAGCATTACATTTTGAATTTTACTATTGTGCTATTCCAAGGCAGCAGTTTATGGTCATTGTTATTTAACAAATCTTATATGTAGGTCTCTAAATGATCGTTATACAGTGATTAAGGCTCAATTGACATTACTTATTAGAGTTATTAGTATTATTACATTACATAACAAGTGTTCATTTGAAAAGTCAATCTAGGTTACTTTGAAATTTTGATAGAATAAGACGCATATATATTAGTATGTGTTTGTTGTTCCGTAAACGTAAATCCAAATGACATTTGATAATGTCAATCACATTTGTTATTTGTTTGTATGTATGAAACTGTCAAAATATACGACTTCGTAGGTTAAGTAGTAAATTTTAATTTACGACATACTTCAAAATGTTCTCAGTAAATCACATGCTACTAGATTGACTTTTCAAATGAACACTTGTTATATGATTGAATTAGTTTGTTTCTATAATCTAATTTTTAATTCCCAGCAACTTTTTAATCAAATTCTACATGAAATACTGACACATGACGAATTTTTTTGAATTATTCATAAAAAAAAACTTAGAAAAAGGTTATTTGAATACATTTTCAAGTGACATTAAAGTAAAATGTTTTGCTTAATTATTTAGCCACCAGAGACGTTTATTTAGAGAAAGTCTTTCATATAAGATGTGCAAAGAGAAGAATCGTGGTCCTACCACATACATAAACCATCATAACATTTAAGAACATAATTTTAAGAAAATTAAGTAAATTATTTGATAAATATTTATGTTATTATATATGTATATAAATAGTAGCTCTTTTGATCACTAATATTATTAATAAAACCTACCTTATTTGCTTTTGTTTATATTTTTAGGCTTAAATAAATAAATATTAAGTTAAAAATAAAACGACGTTTAATAAATAACAATGATATATTTCAACATTAAAATGCATTAAATCAATATATTCAAATGCAAAGCATATTCGTCATCAGCATATTTATGTATATACCTACTATATATATTAATAATAATTTTTCGTATTTATTTTAATATATAATAACCACTATTTCTTTTTTAATTTTTCATATAAACATATAAATTCCTACACAAGTTGTAAAAATCATGCGTTGTTGTTTTGATATTTCATACAAAAATTACTTATTCTGTTCTTAATGGTATTATCATTATTATTGATGAAGACATCGAAATCGATATCCACATCTTTGGCAGTCGTTAGTAACTAATGCGCTTTCAACATTTCTCTTCCGAATTGTTTTGGTCCAAATTTAAAACTTTTATTTCTTTTTAACATAAATATCAGGAAAGTTTCTATAAAAATGTACATAATAATATTATATACCAATTCAAACTGCAAAAAAAATGGATGGTATGTAATAATAATAATAATAATAATAATACTAATCATAATATTACAATTTATGACACAGTCTAACAATATAAGAGTTTCTGTTATTTCTTTTTATTCGATTACTGTCTTCGTCCGTTACTGATCACGCGTTCTCTACTATCCTCTCTATTTACAGAATTCCGCCTTGGAGGTGAACTACCACTTGTTATTCTATTTTTTCTAGATCTTTTGAATTTGGCCATGTCTTCACCGAACACGTCTCCGGTCCTCAAGGCCGAAATCAGATCATCAAATTCGCCTTTCGTGTCGCTACCGCTATTTTTCATATTTTTGTTGATCGTTGATAGTATGCCCTCCCGACTGTGCTTCCGTTCCAATGTGAGTTTTTTTAATTCCGCTTCTTGTTTCGCCCGCTTTTCTTCCTCTTCTTGTCGTTTTCGCATGTTTTCGTTGTCCTGTTTGGCTTCGGTGAAGGCGCTCAGGAATGCATCGAAGATACCGAAGAATTCATCTGGTTGAGTTTGGGCCGGATCTTCTCCAAATAATCTGACTGCTCTTTCGAAACGCGTCTAACAGAAAAAGGAAGAATAACTAGTAAGACATTTAATTAAAAGCATTGATTTGGTGTCGATATGTGGGCCTGTCTTATTCTTTTAATTTACTTTAATTCATGCGCGGCTCGTGATGACGTATTTGGGAGTGCAAGTACAATGATACGAGTGCCTCGTGTGCTTTCGGAGTTTACTAAGAAAACGTTTCAGTTAGTACACGAGAATACACGAAGCACTCGCATCATTGTACTTGCACCCCCAAATACGTCATCACGAGCCGCGCCTGCTTTAATTAATAATAAACAATCAAATAAATGCTTGTAGTGTTTAATTTGATAATTTAAGCGTTACTAACGCAATGTTCGAATTGTATTATTTAGTGTTTTTGGGAGATTTCTTAAATGAAATGATTGAAATAATGTCTTAGCTTAATTGAGTTTTTGTTTGGTTCTTGGTACAATTAATCAAATTTCACGTTTCTTTTTTATTCCACAAATTTTATTTAAATTAATTAATTTTATAAAATAATAATGATTATTATTATAACTTAAATTAATTAAAATAAATTAGGAAATTGCTTGGCACCTTTTGGTTCGTTATCAATCGTTATCACGTTATTGAGCTTTTTATTATCTCAAAATAGAAATAAAACTAAAGTTCAAAAATATTTGTTTCCTTCCTCAATATTGTTTTGATTATGCTGATATCAATATCATTAGCAAAGTATGTATACATTCGATACTAAGTAAATTGATAGAAAATTTTATTGAATCCCAAATATTTATTATCAAACATCTAAAATACATATATCGGTAGATGAAGGATCAGAAAGCAGAGCAAACAATAAAAATATTAAAAATAACTTTTGTAATAATATACTCCTCTTATTACAAAACTAGTTACAAATACATATTTAAAAAAGTAAATTTAAAAAAAAGTATGTTAAGTTGTGCATAATTTATGGTTAGGTAGTGAGGAAGGCAACCCAATATGCTGGAAAGACATGCGGGCAATAGTAATAAAGAAATATTAGGAAATACTATCTGTCGCAGTCGTCAGTCAGCTAAAGTTAATATGGATAGAAAATTTTGCTGTTTTCTTGTGTTTGTTTAATAACATTTAACAATAAATTGTGAGTTAGCTATGCAATTTCTTCTCAAGTTTATATTGTGTTCATTCTACTTGCTGACGCTTTAGGAATTCTTTTTACAGAATAGTTGCATTATCTACAAAAATATTCCCGAAAAAAACATAACCGTCAAAGTTTTCGAAATTTTATGCTCACGACTTACGATAAACTACAATAAAAATTTAAAGATTATTTAGTCTAATTTAAAGATCATATTTGCATCTTTGAAGTCTATTATCCGTTAATCTACTAAACTTTCGACCAAAAAATATTTTTAAAGTAAATTTTATATTTTGAGAACGAAAAATACAATGTTTTTGTTGTTATGGATTTTTTTAAAGTCTAATTGTGTTCCGAAGTGGTTATTAAAAATATATCCTACCTTCATATCTTGATATTGATCTTCGATTTCAGCTAAACGACACGTGGCCGTGGCCTGAAATTCTCTCATTACTGGTACGAATTTGTCATTAGCTATGGGACTTTGAGATCTGTGAAATTCAATTTCCCTCGTCACATCTTTAAGACCGACTCGTAGCTGAGCCATATCCTTACTTAACTCCCCCAAAGATACCTTGGCGGCGTCACGAACATGCGGTATATCTTCATCCAATCGTAAAATATCCTTAAACTGAGCGAACGGTTAAGGTTAGTAACAACGATCGATTACTAAAGACGCGCATACCTTCTTTTCAAGTATTTGTACTAAATAATGCAGGAGGGTCGTGCCTTTAGCGGCACTGGATTTGGTATCTGCCAATCTATTCAGGGATGCTAAACGGAAACCGTGCGCGTTACCCCTAGCGCCACGATTCATGTAATTTCCTAACGCTAAAACTAGTTCGAGTAATCTTCTCAGCCGCCTGGAACGCGATACCTCTCTGGATGCCTCCATGACATTTGAAATTCTCGGACTTATTTCGTTGAGCGTTAGTTGGAATCGCTTTTTGTAGTGGAGACTTCTTAACCGTTGCTCGTAATGAGGTACTCTGATGAAATGAGAAAGCAAGTAATTTCGAATTCTTAAAAATACTTTCAAAATGTCTTAGTTTTGCTTTATTAAACTTTATTAATTTAATAGTAGAATTTAATAAACCAATTATAACTATACCGGTCTGACTGAACACTATACCTAATGTTCAGCAAATTCTGATAGTCATGCTCTATCCTTTGGGTGTCCTTAATGATTTATTAAATATACATTTCGGCAACTAAATTGTCATCATCAGTAGATAAGACACAGGCAATCTATTAGCGATTGCACAGCGCTCTATACAGTAGGCCCTGTACAATTTAACATTTTGTTTTACAAATATGTTTTACGCTAAGAAACGTTTATTGGCACTTAGAACACTTGTGAGTTTCCTGCTGATAATGGCATTTGCCTAATATAAAATAACGGTCAAGTTATGTGAAATTTTAAAGAATTGATGTTGGACGTAGTAGTCACAACTCAACCCCAGTATATTAAACATTCAGTAGGGACAGCTGCCGTCGGTACCTTTGATATTCGTAGTACAAACTTTATAACCAATATGGCGATAATTGTCGGTCCTTTCTATTTATAATATTAGATGTCGCTATCTAAAAACCGCTGGAAATTATCATATTTTTTTAATTATGAAAGAAAACACATGCAAACATATAATTGGAAATATTGAGTGGTAAACCTACTTATATGTTATATATTTAGACCAAGATATATAGCATTCAGTTTAATCGAAATTGAATAAGAAGGAGACAATTTAGCTCAATTTATCTTAGGATTTTTTATATAATTACGCGCAAGAAACGTTAAGAAGAATACTAATATAATGAACAATTATGTTTATAATGTGTTTTACACTTTTATACTGGTATAATTTTATATAGCATCTCTAAATTAAGAAAATACCAAACCAATGTCTACAAAATAATAACGCGTTAAGCGTTTTTTTTTTTAATAATAAAGGCCTTTCTTGTCCAACATTTAAACATTTAAAATATGCTTCAATTATAGAGTAAATATAATCACAATAAGATTGAAATAATGATCTATTATCTATCTATATCTATTGTTATGTATTCACTAATTTTATGGAAACATATGTTACACATGCATAATATACAGATATACGATAATATACATATTTACCACTTCCAATAAAATTCAAGTTTTTCCGTGGAAAATAAACGTAAGAATTAAAATAGTCCTCTTTTCAACAAAATATAGAAGTATGTCATGTTTATATACACAACAATATCAAAAACAATATTTTACATTAATAAATTTAAATTATTTAGTATGAAAGTTCAGTTTTATTTATTTATATAAAGTAAGCAGTTGGTCACATTGACACTGGACATTTTCAAATTTAAATGTTGCCATCCCCGAAATATTATTTTGCAATTTTCGTTAACATTACTTGATATCTTATTTAAAAATATAAACATAAGTGACATAGAAACTAATATATCTTGTTGTCAATTGTATACAATATAAATACGTTGTTTGTGTAGTATTTTTTTTTTCTACGTAATATCATTTCTGTCAAATAGATATTTATTTCTGTGTTCGAACAATCCCAACAAAATTTAAAAAAAGCGTTTTGAAATGAAGCTTATTTCGATACTGTTTTGGGTTTCGTAATTAGTTTATTACAATCACAAAATAGAAAAACAATATAGCATAACCATATATCACATCCACATATTAATATTAGTAAACATTCGACTCAAACGCGACTGTCGACACCTGTCGGTCAACTGTTGAAGGACCGCCAATTTCACACTAGCTGCCCCTATTGAATGTTTAATATACTGTGGCTCAACTATTAATACATACTTGAACGAAAGGAAGCATAAACTTTCACTTTCTTATTGTATTATTTTTGAAAAGCGAAAATATAAAAACATTTGTGCATGCTTTAATTTTCAAAAGTGATTGGGGTTAAATAATGGGTGTTCAGAAACATTCGAAGTCAAGTGGGCTCTGAACAAAAAATCGTATATCTTTACTTAAGTATCTGATTTGTAATACATAATTATTAAATGTCAACTGTTGTCTGTCAAAAATCATCTATCTCAGACATGACTTCATATTTTCAAGGACTACTTTGACTTCGAATGTTTCTGAACACCCGTTAGATACATTTGAGCTTACTTTGAAATTTCATATAGAAATCTGTCGGCTCTCGCTAACGAATCTATTTCGTCGCTGTGCTCTTCCAACAAGGCTGCTTCTTCTGGACTAGGAGTAAATTTTAGTAATTGTTCTACCATATCTATAGGTAATTGTTCTTTACTATCCATACTAAGGATAGCTCTGGTGATATCTTCGTCAGACATTTTCAGTTTGGATAGCAGAATAGTGCAGTTTTGCGCTCGTCTGCCGTCTATTACTGAAAGAACTTTGGTTCTGCCCTTACCCAACTGTCTTAGGTCCTCTATTGAGCCCTCATTCTGGTATAAAAAAAAACATCATAAATTTATAATTTTAACAATAGACACACAAATAAAGAACTAGCAAGTTCTACTTCATTTGGGATAAACTTTAGCGAGAAATAAATAAAATTTGATGGACGTTTCCAAGAAGTATATTTTCTTAAAAAAAACAACTAAAATTGCAGAAGTTTAGTAAATACTTACATAAATAAAAGCGGTTTAAATTAAAAGTCTTTCTTTGGAGACTGTGGTTAAGTAAAAACTTAAGAAAAGGTATATAACCCCTAACGACAATTATTAATCGTATCCTAAATACGTATTTCGACAACTAAGTTGTCATCATCAGTAGGTAAAAACCACTAATCAAGGTGTCGCACATGGGGCACAGTAAAGCTAGCACAACTGATCACGCAACAACTTTACACAGCGTCCACGTATACACTCAGCAGCGTCCACGTATACACTCAGCAGCGTCCACGTATACACTCAGCAGTGCATACGTGGACGCTGTGTAAAGTTGTTGCGTGGTCAGTTGTGCTATAGCTTTACTGTGCCCCATGTGCGACACCTTGATTAGTGGTTTTACCTACTGATGATGACAACTTAGTTGTCGAAATACGTATTTAGGATACGATTAGTAATTGTGGTAAGGGGTTATATACCTTTTTAAGCGGTTTATTGATAAATTAAAAATTTGAAATAAAAACAAAATATTTACTATTGCTCCATCGTCAAAGTTTGTTTTTAATCATTGAGTTACAAATCTGCTTTTAACTTCTAGTGGTTCAAAAAGATTTTGCGTAAGAGGCAAAGTAAAACTGTCTATATAAAATAGAATTGAAATGAGTAAGCAAATTACTAATACCATGAAAATCAGAGAAGATCGTTCAGAAGTTTAATTTTCTAACACTTACCGCCACGCCATTCTTTTGATAAGCACAAAACAGCTTATCAATGCAATCTAATTCCATCGCGTTATACAATTTGGTATCGTCCAACTCACTCCAAATAGTTCCGTTGACTTTAGTATCAGGTAACTTGGACCAATTGAACGATTTTAAGGGATTAGATGGTTGCGGCACATTTTTTTTTGGCACTTCTACTTTGAGCGGTTCGGTAGGAGGTGCCATCGGGGCACATGGGGGCGGAGGCAGTCCTGGAGCAGGAGGGGGAGGCGGTGCCAATGGAGGGGGCGGAGGTGGCATTGGTTTAAAGTCTTTGTACTCCAATTTGACATCTACACCTGATTTTAATCCGATGACTTTGGCATCGTCGGGAATACTGCCGGAATTAACCAGTTGCTCCAGACGATGCCTTTCGCCGCGTTCACACGATACTTGTCTGTCCAAATCCGCTGCTCGGTATTCCAGTTCGCCTACTCTTTGTTTGGTTTCTATATGGGCTGCGGTTTCTTTTTCCAATCGCTCTTTGATCCTGGCAAAACTAGATTCGATATCTTCCTTTTCTTGGGTTCTTTGATCCAGTTCCTGTTCTTTTTTCGCTAGGCGATTGGACATGTCGACGTTCTCTTTTTCAAGCTCGTCCGCTTTCTTTCGGGCAGCTACCAATTCTTCTTCTTTGGCTAGTAAATGGACGATTTGTTTCACGTTAATGTTAATTGGTGACACGTCCGGATTCCTAACGGTCACCTTCGACTTATCAGATGTTTCGTTTTGTTGGAGTACAATCTGTTGAACTATCCTATCGAATAACAGCCAATGTTGCGGGTGAGAACCATAGTCTAAAGGTATTAAAATACAATGCTTCAATAAAGATAGCAAATGAGGATAAGCCGCCGTATGGCTTAATTTTCTCCTCAACAATTCAAACATTGAGGTAGCACTTTTGGTATCAATATGTTCCTGTTCAAATTTTCTCGCTAGTTCCTTCTCGTCTTCGTTTCGGACCATCTCGAAAAAGTCCAAATGTCGATCCAACGTTTCGTTTTCGTGTCCTCTTAGTTTATCGATGATCGGCTGAATACCTAACATTAAGAATTCATACCTCAGATGTAACCTGAATTCTAAATTTTCCTGACCCAATCCGTAATTGAGAACGGCATTTATGAAAGACATTATCGCCGTCTTTAGATTGACTTCGTCTCGGTAAATTCCCGTCGATCGATCTAAGTCGTTTATGATACTCTGAAACCTCGTCCTCTCGAATGCGTACTTCTGGTAGTGTAACATGGCATCTAGGATTTTCTTATGACCGCCGGATACTAGACAAACAGCGCCGAGTATTTCTAATACCGCGATTTTCGTTTTAATATTCTCGCTGCTTAATGATTGAGCAATTGTGTTGATACTTGTTGGATGGGCCAATACGTGAGCTCTGCCAGTCTGAAAAAATGTTAAATGTAATTCCAACGTAATATTTGGTTTTCTTGAACATGTTTGGGAAATTTCATTATTTATGTTATCCACCGTATCTAATGATTGTCTCAATAAGGCATTATGTCGAAATGTCGATATTATTTTGTTGTTGTTGATTGAGTTTTGAACAATAGATTTGTTGTCAAATTAGATAAAATGGATGAAAATTTACTTTTGTACTCTTGCTCTAAATTTTAATTTGGCAAGAAAACAGAGAATTATCATCATGTATACACACACATATTGAAATTAGTTAATTGCCTACCGCATATTACTAGATATTAGTGGAAATAATAGCGGATGTATCATTTGCGAATAAAACAGGGTACCCATATGTGAAGTAGTACAATTAGTAAAAATAATAATAGTCTGGGCAGGTAGTCTTGTAGCCTAAATGAACATCATATTTGTTAGATTACTCATTTCCTAATTTCACCACCAATTTCTTTTGCGTCAGAAACGACATTATACATATCTTTTTCTTAATTTAAACTATGTATAGAAGTTAACCCCTAGTTTTTCAAAAATAAGTTTTGTAAGAAAATCTAAAGTCTATTTATTACAATGTTTTCTTCCTTCTGTATACCACTTGAATTTTTGTACGCGTTCCTTTTTATTTTATAGATTTATTCAATTTATGATTTCGAGACTACCTCGAAGAGTTTGTTTATATTATTATCACAGATTACAATCTTTCGAATGGCCGTATGTGTGTGTGAATGTAATTTCGAGAAGTATCATCATTTCTCGTTAGTCTTTCCTAGCCTACGGTCAAGTTTACGCTTCAGTAGGAAATTAAGCGCTGTTTGTGTAACATGCCGATCCATACGACCAGATAAATTGTCCGGGCTATCTCTCTTATTCGACCTATTCCGTATCCGAAAGAGGTAAAAAAGTGTTGGCACACGTAAATAAATCTTAATGTTTTATGAACCGCTTGAGTAGAGCACGTTTTGTTGTCGATATCGTCGCTATTTTATTTTACGTATTATTTCGATTGAATCACGCCACATATCAAGTTCAGTCAAGAATTGTTCGTTAATAACTTCTACAACAGCGAACACACCCTTTGATGTTCTCGATAGTGTTAAGCTCTACGCAAAAAAAAACCACTTTGAACGGGAAATTGTTGCTCTGGCAAAGTCAATGCCAGACAATCTATTAAATAATGTATGCTATTGTCGGTTTTTCACGATGTATACCTATGAACGAGTAGTAGCGAGTCATGGGTCATTAGTTAAGGATAAGTTGAATTTAATCTAACTACGAGTAAAGAAAATTTTTAAAAAGGAGGATGAAAAGATACATTTTCCCCAAGATGTGGATGATTAAAAAAGAAACGTGTGTTAAGACCGACGCAGAAGACATTCTGGATGATTCTTTCGAATATGCTTCTTCTCTTCGAACAGTTAAAAAGTAATTTGGCAGTTTTGAACATGGATATTTTAGATTGGATGATAAACTATGCTCTGAATTACCTTCCAGTGTTGACGATGACGTTTTGAGAGGCTTAATGGAAAATAACTCGAGGATTAGAATTAAATAGATTGCTGACAGACTAAATATAGATAAATGATCTGAGTTTCGCCGTCTAAAGAAACTTGGATTCATTGGTAAAAAAAAAAATTGCTAAAATAAGCAGAATTTCTATCTCTGCCACATTAAGAATATATAAATTATCTAATTAATAAAAGTAGAAGCACGAGCAATCGATGTACATTTGGAAAAAAATTTCCGAAGGTGTGCTGACATTCTATAATCAATAAAAATCGTTAAAATGCCAATGATCTTTAAGTAATGAAAATGAAGGTGGTAACTATAGCCTTATCTGCCCAATTGAGAGAATCATTAACTCAGCAATATTTCTCTTTGAATTACGTTGGCAAAGTTAAATCGCCTTTAAGACAGCGATTGTATTTTAAAAGTTAGATATTATTTAATTTTAAACTTAATTTTCCAAATGAGTTTTAATATTTTTTTAAATTGAAAAATTTATTTAAACATATTTTTCTTTCAATTTAGCTCAAATTTTAACTTAGATTTCCAAATTTCAGAACAATAATTGCATTTAATACCATAATATATTTTTTACACACAAAATAGCTTTTTTCAAACTCTTCTACTTACAGAATTATTCATTAACGCCTTAACGCATCCAATAATACTAGTATGTATTGAGCTCTGTGCGGTAAAGTAGTCCATGCGTTCCAAAAACGTTAAGAGAGTAGGTAATCCTTCTAATTCAATAAATCGCAACACGAAACTATTCGTGGACGTTCTCAGAGCTGTCTTCAGGCCGTCAATTTGTTTGGTTCGTGACCTCACCTCTTCATCGATGTTAATATCAGGATATTCCATCTGAAATATAGAGCATATCAGTAAGTGATTTTCAAAGAAGTAAAGAAAAATGTGTGAGGAATTAGATTAAAGGGAGTGGGCTCAAGAATACTTACAGCAGTTAATGTTCGTAAACGTTCTATATAATGTTCGGGTGCGTGTGACTGGTCAACTGTATCTTCGCCTCCTTTTCTTGAACAATAAATTTGCCATTTTTTTTGCAAGGGTAAATTTAGCATAGCAGTCTTATTAGGTGCGGTCAAATCTAATTCTTCCTGTAAATTAACATGTGCACGAATATGAGTAGTGGGTGTTAATTTTAGTGTTTTGAATTTTTTCAATAAATTTATTTTGACTTAACTTGTTTCTGTTTTCTCATTTTTTTATTTCATTTAAAAGAATTCAACATAATGACAAATGAAAAAGATGAGATCTAGGCTAAGGATTATCGTAGAAAAGAAGAGAATGTATTTTTTCCATATTTAATTTACACAAATCAGATGGCATTCAGATATATTCGTCAAAGAAGGGGGGAACACTCAAAACAGAATGCGTGATGATAATTGAAATAAAGTTTCCGTTCAGTGTCACAGTTTGGGGAGTAAAACTATTTTATTTTACGAAGGCCACTTTAAAGGCTAATGGATACACATGAACATTTTAAATGAGCATTTATTTATTATTTATTACCGTTTATTAAAGAGCGATTTGTTCTACGGCAAAATTACTTCTTTCGATATGATTTCACCTACAATTATTACCTACAACTTCTGAAATACGTTACTATTATTAATTTTATTTCTTATTAACGAAGGCTTCTTTCATTGCTACATTTCTGTTCGTATTTCAATTTAGAAAATAGCGACAGAAACTCTTATGTACCCCAATTGTGTGCACCGTAAAATCCAAAACAAATCGCATTTATTGTGACTTGTGCTCATCAATAGGAATTGCATCGCAGTTAACGAGTGTCGAAAATTCCATGAAACCCATTATTTACGCGCATGCTATACATCTTTCGCGCGGATTTTATGCTCGTTTAACATGGAAATGTAACAGCACACGATACGATTAGGAAAAAAAAATAGAAAATAGCACAGATGTTCGAATGTGTGCGCAAACCGACGCGGATCAGGATTGTGTAAACAATGCTGTTTGAAGAAAATGGGCTTTCAAAATAATTTCTGCATTAGAGAGAAGACGTGCGTGTGATGTTTACAGTGGCTAACTATGTAAACAACCTGTGTTGAAACTCGAAATGCGCTGCCGATGTGACGTAATTATAAACAAATTAATAAAATGTATTGATACGAGGTGCTACCCAAAAATTACCAGAATTTGAATGTGGCGCGCGAAGGGATGGTTGTACAGCTTTATAGCGCTAGTTGGTGTGAGCTACGTCTCCTAAGTAAGTCTATCAAATGGTACTTTGACAAACAGCTTTTGTGTTTATGTGTTTGAGTTATTCTGCGACACTACAATGTCCGATGTGAAAGAGCAAAGAACGTGAATAAAATTCTGAATCAAACTTGGTAAAACGGTAGCGTGATCTCTGAAAATGCTTAAACAAGTGTTTGGTGAGGATGTTTTAGATCAGACGCAAACTTATGAGTGATACTTACAACCGTTTTAAAAATAGACGTTTGTCAGTTGATGATGGTGAGCGTTGCAACCGTCCATCGACGGAAAACACGACACAAAATGTGGCAAAAGTGCGTGGTGGTGGTGCTATCCTGTGAAAGCGAAGGAAAATAATCGATGACATTTGTAACATTGTCAGCTTGTTCTACAGCGTTTGTTGGCGTATTCTGTCTGGCGAACTCAATATGCATCGTATTGCTGCGAAGTTTGTGCCAAGGTTACCCAGCATCGAACAAAAACGGCACCGTGTTTATTTGTGCATAGAACTAAAAGAAACGGTCGAAAGGAATGCGAACTTCAGTACCAGAATCATTACTGGCGACGAATCGTGAGTGTACGGGTTATCTCATCGGAAACAAAGCAGCAGTCATCGCAGTGGAAGACACCATCGTCACTACAACCGAAGAAAGCACGGCAAGTTCGAAGTAACGTCATCTCGATGTTGATTTACTTCTTTGGCGCTGATGGCATCGTGCGAAAAGAATTTTCCAGAGTGCCCAGTAGCGCAACAATTTGTGGATCTTACACCACAACAATACACCAACCAACACGTCACTTGTGCGTCAGTTTCTAGTCTCAACGAAGATGGCAGTATTACCCCACCCTTCCTATTCTCCAGATCTTGCCCCTTGCCACTTCTTGCTGTTTACGAAGTTGAGACGATTGAGAAGATTCAGACAGAATCACAGGCAGTGTTGAACACATTAGCATGCGAAGACTTCCAGCACTGCTCCAGTCATGGAGAAGTCACTGGGATCGGCGTATTCATGCGAGGCTCAAAGAGAGTACTTTGAAGGGGATGGTAGTAAATAAGTTGCAAGAACAATTTATCGTGTTTTTTTTTCACATTTACGGGAAATTCTGGGTAGCACCTCGTATCCATGATATGTCACTATATCTGTTATAGCGACTAACTAAATAGGAAATTGAAAGGATCGAAATGTTTAGAATAAAATACATGCTGTAATCGCTGAAAAAATGTAAATATTTTGCTTCTAAAAACGATATTTGTTGAGTATGAATTGAATACGGAATGTTGGTTCCTGAAATAAATCAAAAGATCGAATAGTTTCTCGATAATTGAATGGCTTTCTAAAAACCTAGTCAGTAAACCTGCACATGGCACGATAACGGAAAAGTAAACCCATTCTTCGTGCATCCGTTTCTCGAAGTACCTTACTGTTAAATTTCTGTACAACGAAAATATTAAGTGAAGTGAGACTTGCAGAAGGTTTTGCCATCAATTCTAAGAAGAATTTCTGTCGTAGAGTCAATTTCTCCAATTGTGGAACAAGTTTAAGCAAGGTGGGTTAAAAACATAGAAAACTTTTACGAAAGCGAAAACGAGTGTAGAAAAGTAGAAAATTGTTTATGATTTTCAGCTTTACTTCTTACACCAGAAAGACTCAAAGAATAATATAAATAAATAAAATATTGATGAGCTGAACAATGTTAAAACTTGTTAAAAATATACCGTTGCTATCTATAATTTTTGGGTTCTTATTAGTAATAATTATAATAAAAGTATAAGTTGTGAAAGTACTACTGTGTCAAAGTTACTATTATTTGATTGCGGAAAAGTGAAATTTCAAAAAAGAAGAAGTATTGTTCTCTTAATGCGAATATAAGTTACATCATGTTATTATTAACCTCTTTTCTTTTGTTCTCGATATGTATAATCGTTGTGTAAAGTCATAGAGTAACTGTTCAGTGTTATGTAATATATTTTTCATATTTATATTTGTATGAACATATTATATTTAAAAACCTCGTGCGCAATTTGTTCGAATAGATTATGGGTTCAAATGGTATTCTTTATTCTCGATTTAATCGTAATCGACGGAATTAAATTTTATAATTTAGACTGCTTGATTCCACAAATCAACACCGAAATAAGATGTAGCTTCAGTTACACGAAAGAAATTGTCAAACACACATTTGCTTACATTTATCTAAAAGCTTGCTTACCACTAATTCGGCAAATTTTGCATCCAGTTCATCTTGGGGTGGCATCGGTTGGGTCGGTGTTAGAGCCTGAAGAGTTAAAGTGCCAGTATTTTCAACTACACAATACGTTATTTCGGGAGGTTCATCATCCTGAAAGAAAGAAAATAAGTATTTTTAATTGCTCCAAACAGCGAGAATTCCGACTTTTAATTTCGTTGTGTTTCCGGAAAATAAACCTTGAATGACCAGTATTTAATTTATTCGGCTTATTATTGATACTATTATGAATTGCAATGCGAGTTTTGTAAATGAGGAAGAAAGAACTGGAGCATGACATAAAGATACAAAACGTCCTTGAATTAATTAGAAAATAACGGAAAAGTAAGATTTACATTTACGAAATTGTTTGTTCGTTTCATGGAAATAGGGATGTTTCAAAATAAATTTAAAAATATATGCACGTATTTAGATTTGAGATTTCGTTCGTAGGGAGGTATTTATATACACGCTTAGTTAAAAGTATGGAGACGGCGATTTATTGTCGTTAATATTCATTTTAGTGAATTATGTTCAATATAAAAGTTTGTTAGGATATTTTGATCTACATTTGAGAATATTTGAATTTTTTATTTCTTCATTTGTCCGCGCAGTTTTTTTTAAATGGGAACTAGTAAATTTTACTCGCAGAAGTTTACAAGACGGTTGTAATTTATTTAATGATACGCATCCAATTTCTAAATCCGTTGTTGGTAAAACTTTAAGACGCTTTGAACAAATGGGTAGCGTTAAAGATTTGCCAAGGAGTGGTAGACCTAGAACAGCAAAAGCGATGATAACAAACTGGATATTTTATTGGCTGTATCTGAATATCCCCATTTATCAACCAATCAATTAGCGGCCAATTTCAATATTTCACAGTCATCGATCGTGTCATTTTTAAAAAGTGAAAAGTATAAACCTTATAAGGTACACCTTGTACACGAGTTAACGGAAGATGATTTTGATAGGAGATTACAATTTTCTGAAGAAATGTTAAATATTTGAAATAATAATGAAAATTTTGTCAACAATATTCTTTTCACTGACGAAGCTACTTTTTGCCTTACCGGTGAAGTAAACAGACATAACTGCAGATACTGGTCATCGGAAAATCCCTCTTGGTTTTTGGAGCACCATACGCAGTACCTCCAAAAGGTAAATGTTTGGATTGGCATTCTAGGCGGTCATATTATCGGTCCCTTTTTCATCAATGGCAATTTAACTTCGGCTCTGTATTTGCAGTTATTGCAAAATGAAATAATACCTGCTTGTGCTACGCTCTATCCTCATGAAAACAATGAACACCTGCCCAATGACAGTATCTGGTACCAGCAAGATGGCGCCCCACCACATTATGGTGTAAATGTTCGTCAATATCTGGACAACGTTTTTCCCCACAGATGGATTGGAAGACGAGGAACCATTGAATGGCCAGCCCGTTCGCCAGATTTAAGTCCTTTAGATTTTTTTCTTTGGGGATACGTAAAAAACAAAGTTTACAAAGATAAGCCCGATAATGTCGAAGATTTACAAATCCGAATTACCAGAACGATACAAGAAATTCCCCGAGATTTTTTACAGAACTCTGTTCGGGGTTTTGTAAATCAATTGGGTCATTGTCAAATTACTAATGGACGACAATTTGAACACTTACTTTAATTTACATACTTTGTTATTAATTTGTTTAATTTTTCTTGTAAAAAAGTTATTAAAATGAATTTAAAAAATACAAAAATATTATTGTAAAGAGAAAAAAATCTTCTATCGAATGGTAGAGCAAAATTTACCAGTTCCCATTTTAAAAAAACAATTGAAGAAAAAAAAATCAAATAATCTCAAATGTAGATCAAAATATCTTAACAAACTTTTATATTGAACATAATTCCCTAAAATGAATATTAACGACAATAAATCGCCGTCTCCATACTTTTAACTAATCCTGTATATCGCACGAGCTTCTCGGGTTCGAGTTTAAGTATACCAATCTAAGTAGGAAGATACATGTATTTAGTAAATTACTAGCGCTAACGTGGAAGATGAGATAATTATACCTTTGGATAGTATTCGTACAACTAGATACGTAGAATAAAATATATAAATTTTAACAAGTGTTTTTTCATGCAGTGATTCATATAACGTCTCAAAATATTTTAAATGAGACAGGAAATTTTAAACAAAACATTGTTCTTATCAAACCTCTTCTTACAATATTTTCTCAATATTATTATTATTATTATCACAGTTAAATATTGGTATGTTACATTAGAAAATTTTTGAGTAATCATTTTTCAACTTTCTGTCATTCCCAAAGTGACAAGGTAATTTTTTTGACAGATTGTAAATAATCCGAATCACAACATTTTTACTTAATTCTAATTGTTGGTGTAAAGTGTTTTAATTATTCATTCTCTGAGATGCATTTATCTGAACGGGAACGCATTGAGGTGCTCATGATGATTGGGTCTGGAGATAGATGTCGAAATGTCAGGGAAGTAGCGGAGTTGTTTAATGAAACGCATCCTGAACTGGACCCTATCGGTTTTTCAACTGTAAGCAAAATCCACAGAAAACTTTTGGAAGAAGGGTTCGTTCGAGATAAACCAAAAAGTGAACGTTCATCAACGGCCCTAGACACTCAAGTTGACATTTTGTTAACAGTTCAAGAACGTCCTCACACAAGCGCACGGCAACTTAGTCGAGAATTTGACGTAGCAAGGGGTAGAGTCGGGAAACTTTTGCATAACTCAAAGTATTATCCCTATAAAATGAATTTAGTTCAAGAGTTGTCTGAGGATGATTTAGATCGGCGTTTGGAATATTGTGATGGAATGATGTGTGTGTTGATGCAAATTTGTGATAATGACCCTCTATTTCTCTTCAACATTTTGCTTTCTGACGAAGCTACTTTCACATTGAATGGCACTGTGAATAGACAAAATTGCCGATTTTGGTCGACTGATAATCCTCATTGGATCCAAGAGACACATACCCAATACCCGCAAAAACTAAATTTATGGGCAGGGATTCGGCGATCGCATTGTGGTACCGTTTTTCTTTTATGTAAACTTGACTGGGGAAATATACTTGAATTTCTGGAGGAATGAATTGATACCCGTTTTAGCGATTCTTTTTCCAAATAATGAGGATCCACATTTGTCATATCGTAGAATTTGGTATCAACAGGATGATGCTTCTCCGCACTATACGCTACCAGTAAGGCAATACCTCAATAATACATTTCCTAACAGATGGATTGGAAAAAGAGGGGCAATTGAATGGCCGGCTAGATCGCCAGATTTAACCCCGCTGGACTTCTTCTTGTGGAGTTACTTAAAAAAAAGTCTATGCGACACAACCGGAAAATTTGGACGTTTTACGACAACGCGTCATCTACGAAACCAGACTAATCACTCCCGAAATATTACAGAATGTGCGAAATGGAATTTATCATCGCTTAAGATTTTGTCAACAAAATGAAAGAAAACATTTTGAGCATTTGTTATAAATTTGATACTGAAAATGTCAAAAATAATACTTAGAATTAGATTAACATACCAAAATTTTAACATCATCGAATAAGAATTGTAAAAGCTTTCAAAATCCATAAAAAAATGGGGTTGACAAAAATTATCAATGACGTCATAACTTATTCAAGGTCGACGGAAAAAAAAACAAAATGGTAGCATCTAAATATAGCTAATAAAAAACATTAATCGACAAATCTTTGCATTTTGTCAAATAATGCACAATAACGTTACTACGTGTCCATACTTTATGGACGTACTGTATAAATGTTCATGCAAAATATTGCATATTCGTTCGGTTGAAATATTTACTTGATTAGCTTAATATATATATATATATATATATATATATATGAAAAATTTGTGAAAAACTTATCTGCGCGGAATGTGCAAATATCGACATTTCACTGTTTTTACAGATCATCAGTGCACTTTATCCGAAGACAGACATGATATTCACTTCTATACTACGTGTATATATACGAACTGTAATGAACTTCATGTATATGAGAATTAATAATTATTAAATCTCATTTTACATGCGATTGTCGTTATAATTTGTTGCATTAAATTCTACAATTCGGCAAATCACTTTTGCCCTAGATTGTAGACGCAACAAGTCGCGACGTCAACTGTACAAGTTGTCAGTACAAATGAATTTTTCACAAATTTTTCATTTGTACTGACAACTTGTACAGTTGGATGGTCAACATGGTAGATTTGAAGTGGTACTTCTCCCTTTTCAATAGGATTTAGTAAACTTTCTTGTTTGCCTGATTTTCGTTCAGCTAATATGCAAGGTATACAGTTCAATATAACGTTTTTTATTTTTTCATCCAAACTTGGAATATAGTAATCTCTTATGATTAGTTCTTTGGTTTTCTTAACAGAAAAGTGGCCATTCTCATGCGCATTTTTGATTATTTGACGTTGCATACTCGCCGGCACAACAAATAATTTTTCTCCATTTCCTTGTTTATATAAAATATTCTTGTCGACTTCGTAGTCTTCATAGGATTGACATTCTAGTATTTTCAGGATAGCTTTAAGATGCTCATCTTCTCGTTGTGCTTTCATTATTTTTTCAAGAAATTCATTCTGCACAATCATCGTTATAGGATTTCTACTCAAAGCATCACAATGTTTCATGCGGTCTCCAGGTCTGTGTTCGATCGTGTAGTCAAATTCCTCTAATAATAATGCCCATCTGGCAACTCTTGTGCACAATTCTTTTTTGTTCATCGTAGCGGCAAAAGCAGCGCAATCGGTCAAAATTTTGAATTTTGTTCCTAAAAGGTATACTTTGAACTTCTTAATTGCTTCGATCACAGCCAACACTTCAAGTTCATAACTGTGATATTTCTTTTGGGCGTCGTTTGTTTTTCTACTCCAAAAATAAACAGGATGTAAGTTACCGTCTTCAGGATTCTTTTGTAAAAGAATGCCTCCAAAACCTTCCTGAGATGCGTCGACATGTAACTCCGTTTCGTATTCATGATTAAATATTTTAAGTACAGGTTCGGTGGCTAACCTCTCTTTTAGTAGTTTGAACGAGGCTCTTTTTTCATTTTCCATTTGAAAATTTCTTTTACCTTTCAGTAGATCTGTCAAAGGTTTAGCTATCACAGCATAATCTTTTACATATTTTCTGAAATAGCCCGTCAGTCCCAGAAAACTTTGGACTTTCTTGATGGAAGTTGGTTCTGGAAAATTTATAACGGCTGCAATCTTTTTAAAGGATGGTTTTACCATTCCGTTTTCAATCTCGTGTCCAAGATATTCTACGTTTGTCTTCATAAATTGACACTTCTCCCAATTTATTTCTAGACCATTTTCTTGGGCAGTATCTAATGTAAGTTTTAATTTTTGAAAAGCCTCATCTATATTTCCCGCTGGAATTATAATATCATCCATGTAAGATAATACAATTCCTTTTAGCATAAGTTGTCTGAACACATCGTTTATGTATCTTTGGAATACGCTTGGCGAATTACAGTACCCAAATGGTGTTTTCAAAAATTCAAACTGTCCATTCGGCGTTACAAAAGATGTGTATTTTATGCTCTCTTCCGTCACAGGCACATGAAAAAAACCATTTTTCAAATCTAACGTTGTGAATATTTTTGCTTTCGACAATTTATCTATTTGGTCTTCGATGATGGGTAAAGGGTATCTATCCCTGACCACCTTTCTATTCAATCGCCTATAATCAACACATATGCGTGTGCTTCCATTCTTCTTTTTGACCAAAACAATTGGGCTTGCATAATCGGAAACGCTTGGACGTATAATACCTTTTTGAAGCCATTCTGTAATCTGCTTGTCAACTTCTGCCTTTTCTGAATGAGAAAGTCTTCTCGGCTGTTGGTAAACAGGTATTTCATCAGTCAAAATGATTTTGGTAGTTACTTTCGTTTCTTTTGGTTCTTTTGGATGGTATTTACTGATCATGTTTTCTATTTCCCTCAAATATTCTGATTTTCCAACATCCAGATTGTTCCCTACATCAATCAGAAACAAGTCAGGTAGTTCGTTAGTTTCATTTGTATTTTTTGTAACCACTTCTTCACTCTTTTGCACCACTTTGATGCTTTCTGAATCTATGATTAACGTCACCTTCTCAAGTATCGGTTTTCCTATAATCAGCTTCATGGGCATTTCATCATCTGAAACAATGTAGAAGTCGGTAGCAAAATTACATTCATCGATTGTGATTTTGGTCGTGAATCTCCCTAATGTCTTAATGCAACTATTGCCAATGCCCTTTATTGATAAATGTGATTCATGGAATTTCGGTGCTCCTATTTGCAGAAATGTACTAGCATTTAGTATATTTAAATCACTTCCGGTATCGACCAAACCATTCAAGTGAAACTGATCATTTAAAACTATTTTCGTATAACCTGGTACTTCTTCCTTTCGCTTTTCAATAACGTACGATCGTCTAACTTCCTCGTGTTCTTCATCTGTTCTTTGTTGGCTTCTGTTTTGTCTTTGACAATTTTTGGATATGTGACCATATTCGTTACACGCAAAACATTTTATACCCTTATCTCTATTGTAACAATTTTTGGATTGATGACCTATTTTTCCGCAATTGAAACATCTGATAACTTTATCTTCTCCATGTTTGCTTGTGGCTTGCCTTGGTTTATTTTCTTTCACTGGTCTCTTTTCTTTGAATTCTTTGGACTGCTTTTCTTTTAGCTTTTCGTAATGCTTCAACTTTTCCTTGAGTTCTTTGATGGATTTTGCACCGTATAAAACAGTTTTGTTAATTTCTTCATCAATAATGCCATCTACTACATAGTTAATCAGTGCGTCTTCTTCAATATTTCCTTGTGCTGCTATTTCTCTTATGTTCAGTAGGTATTGTTGTAAGGTTTCATCTCTTCGTTTCTTCTTAGTTAATAACATCTTGTGCAGTGTAGCGCTGTTTACAGATCTGCTAAATTCATTTCTTAATTTAGTTTTTAATATTTCCCACGATGATATTCCTCTTTCAGAACGCACAAAAAGTAACGCTTCGCCTTTCAATAGCCTTTTTCCGCAAATCAATTTCTCAACGTCGTTCCAATCCATCAATGTGGCGATTTCCTCGAACTCAGAAATCCATCTATTAATTGGATAGGTACTTCCTCCGTCATAAGTGGCTACTGTCTCCTCAACATCTTTAAAAGTCATCATAAATTTTGGCGTCATATTGTGAGAGCGCGAATGAGATTCTACTATGCTAATCCCACTAGCATCGTTTACTTCATTTAAATTTGCATTTTCGTCTTCGTCGTCACCCTCATTTTGGATTAATCCATTTACGTCATTCTGTTTTTCACCGTCATCATTACTAGAAACATCTTTTTGTGTTAAAACAGACAAGTCATTTAATTTTTTGCATAAAAAATCAATTAATTCTTCCTTATTCTTCGCATTATTTTCAATACCCAACACATTACAAATCAAACTTAATTCTCCTAACGTTAAATTATTCATAGCATATTCAGTTTTTTTCTTAATTACGTTATCTTTTTCTCCTTCTACAACTTTAAAATCGAACCCTGTAAATTCACGTAGTCTTTTTCTATTATTTCTGTCGCCTTCACATTCAAATACTAATTTATGGAGTGCTTTTATCTCTTTTGTATGTGCTTGTGTAATATTTAAACCTATTTTTTGTCCTAAATTTTCCATATTTATTTAAATAGCAATTCTTAGATGCAAGATAATCAAAGAGATATTTTATTCTAGATGCAAAACTATTATTTGAATAAAAGTAATATAAACATGCAGTTACTTGTATTTAAAAACCTGTTGCAATAATTTTCTTTCTTCTTTTATTTGAGTGCGACAATTTTTTCTGTACTGTGTCCGATCTTTGTACACTAACACGTGTTCCCACAGTCAATTCAATTTTACGTTAACGCTTGGCTTCTCGCTTGCACACGTATATCGCGTACCGAACGAAGGCAGAGAGTACGCCTTCTGAAACCGTTGCACTATCTCGGGCGAGTCCCCAAATATGTAGGAATATTAGGTTCGTTAAGTGCAGGCAAAACACATTCACTGGGTTTTTCACTGTTTTATTATTATTTTAATGTAGTTTAACAATATAAAAATGAATATATTAATTAATGTTCGTCTCGGCTCTTGTCTAGGGCGATCGTTTCTAAAACAAATAACACGTCTTAATATTTATTGTTTTAAATACGTCGTACGTCTTTTAGCGTCTTACTTACTTCGACTCTCGCGTGAGACTCTGTGCTCGGGCGACGATACCTCGCCGAGTATTGCCGATCCTACATATATATATAGTAAACCTAATCAGTAGGCGATTAAAGGTCTGTATATTACTTCAAAATATATGTATTTAAAAAACTTTACATGTTTCGGCGGTACGCCTTTATCAAGAGTATACAAAATATAAAATGTATATTATATATATTATTTTGTATACTCTTGATAAAGGCGTACCGCCGAAACATGTAGAGTTTTTTAAATACATATATTTTGAAGTAATATACAGACCTTTAATCGCCTACTGATTAGGTTTACCATATCATACCAAGGTCACGAAGTTATTATATATATATATATATATATATATATATATATATATATATATACATATATATATAGTAAACCTAATCAGTAGGCGATTAAAGGTCTGTATATTACTTCAAAATATATGTATTTAAAAAAACTCTACCTGTTTCGGCGGTACGCCTTTATCAAGAGTATACAAAATATAAATGCTGATAAAGGCGTACTGCCGAAACTTGTAGAGTTTTTTTAAATACATATATTTTGAAGTAATATACAGACCTTTAATCGCCTACTGATTAGGTTTACCATATCATACCAAGGTCACGAAGTTATTATATTTATATATATATATATATATATATATATATATATATACATATATATATACATATATATATATATATATATATATATATATATATATATATATATATATATATATATACATGATAGATTCAATTAGTTGGCGATTTAAGGTCTGGTTTTACTTCAATATGTATATATTTAAAACAATCTTAGATGTTGTTACATGATACATGCATATGATGCCTTTTTCAAAGAAATTTAAAATATAAATATATCTATATTTTAAAGTTGGTTTTAGGATCTGATAATTATTAATTTTCTTTGAGACAAAATTGGTAATTATTCATAATCCAAATCAAAACTCTAGAAACTCGTTTATGTTAGTCTAATTTTCGGCATTCTATCCTGTCACCTTTTCACTGTTTCTAACTCTCATTTAGCAATTTGAAAAGATAATTGCATGATTCGCTCGTGTATCATTTAAAAGAAAGTCAATAAATTATACAATTTATCAAATACACACATCAACCAGCATTGGGTATCAACGAGGTAGTGTGACAGCAACAACGACGCAGGCAAGCGAAATGTGGGTATATGTACATGTAGATATGTGTGTATATACACAAAATCATCATTAATCCCAATCGTATATCGGATGACAACAAACAACAGCACACTCGTATACACACTATGAAGTAAAAGCAGAGAAAGTGGTCCCCAAATAAACAACACGGTCACAAATACACCTCCGAAATTCTTAAAGTATGATCGGAACCAGATCATCACCTTTATAAATTCTGAAGTCCGCAAATACATAATGGGCAAACCTGTTTCTAAATGGAAATAGAATACATAATCATATATTAGCAGCGAAGACAATGTCAACATATCAAAATACTAACAAACAAATAAATTACATTTCCTATTCGTCTTGGATTTTTTATTTTACCTTGAATTAACATTATTGGGTCGTCATGTGTATCGCTTTCTGTTTTTGTTTATACGAAGTTGTAGTATAAAAAAATAAAATATGTATACTCACATAACCTATAGAAATAGATTATATATGTACATATGCATATGTATATGGAGCTAAGAATTTGGGAGCGGAGTTTTCAATTAACGTTTTTTTAGTGAATACTGTAGATTTATTTAAAATTCTTTTCTGATGATTTAAAATGACCTTGGCTCACTAAAATTCTTCATTTTCATGTGGAGGAGTAGAAATAAAATGGAACTTTAAATTTTTTGTTCATTAATTTATATCTAATTGAAACTAGGTTTCAATGAATATAAATGATGAAGAACAGATTTAAGATATGTAATATGATTCTTAGCACAACGTGTTAATCTTAGCATTTATATATACAGGGTGTTACAAAAATTTAGGGCTGGCTATACATAGACGGTTTCTACAACTAAAAATAAGCAAAAAAGTTTATATAAATTTATGTCCTAAAATGGTTCGTTACTGAGTTACGGCCAATTGAAGTTTTTTTATTTTTATTTTAGAAATGTTTACAGAAAACCGGAGTTTCTTATGTTTCTTATAGTAAATGTTCAAAATGACCTCCACGGGAAGCAACACAAGTTTTTCGAGAAAAATGACTGATAGGAAAAATTTTGAGTTGAAAAGAAAATTAATCGGTGAAAGAAAAGCTCGAGTGTTTTTTGGCAAGATAAATTAACGATTTAAATAAATAATAAATAATTATTTTTATTTGAAAGCAGGAGAACAGTTATTAAATGTACAATTATTATAAATTGTTTGGTTTGGTGTACTAATTTTAATATTATTTTCTTTGTTGCTTTCTACACATGCTGAATAATTGTTTTGTGTTATTTTATTGGATTCGCGTAAATAACAAGTTCTTTAGATATCATATTTGTTCCTATTGGAACATTTTTATACCAATTATTAGAATTTGTCTTGTTCCAAAAGGGATTTGGAATTTAAAAAAAAGTCGTTCAGATGTTACAAAAATTTAGGGCTGGCTATACATAGACGGTTTCTACAACTAAAAATAAGCAAAAAAGTTTAAATAAATTTGTGTCCTATAATGTTTCGTTACTAAGTTACGGCCACTTGAAGTTTTTCGTATTGCATGTCCGACACGTGTGTATCTCGTCACAAATTATCGCGCTGACGCGAAGCGTTCGTATTGCATGTTTGAACAAGTCGCCGACAAGTGAGTAACTTATGTTAATCATATTCAGTAGGCAGTCCGTGTTTTTTGCTGTCAGTCGTGAAAGTTGATTAAGTCATTTGTGATTAGTACTGTTTTCTAATTAATAGTATAAAATGGCAGATTATTCTTTCGAAGAGATGTCCGACATGCATTTAATGTATGGTTTGGCACATTGCAAGAGAGCAGAAGCAAGAAGACTTTACGCAGAATATTTCCCAAACCGACGTTTACCAAATGAAAAAACTTTCGAAAGGCTTCATATTAGATTAAGAGAAACAGGATCATTCAAACCAGTAGTCCGAGATCGCGGCAGACCACGAACCACAAGAAATTTGGAATTGGAAGAACGTTTGTTGGATCATGTTGAAGAAAATGCAGGTGCTAGTACTCGAAGAATGGCATTGGCGGAAGATGTCGATCATGTGAGTGTATGGCGTATTTTAAGAACTAATCAGCTTTTTCCTTACCACCTGCAAAGAGTACAGGGACTTAGTGAGAATGATTTCCCACCACGAGAAGCTTACTGTGTATGGTTGTTACGGACATGCGCCGCCGATCATCTCTTTCTGACGTGTGTGCTCTTTAGTGATGAAGCTGGCTTTACAAGAGATGGTATCGTCAATTTTCATAATTTACACCAGTGGCAACAAGAAAACCCTCATGCTATTATTCAGTCCAGACATCAAGCGCAGTTTTCATTTAGTGTGTGGGCCGGAATTATTAACGAATTTGTGATTGGTCCTTTTGTACTTCCACCACGACTTACTGGGCAGAATTATCGTTATTTTTTAGAAAACGACTTACCAGGTTTGCTGGACGATGTTCCACTAAATGTTAGAGGACGCATGTGGTTCATGCACGACGGTGCACCGGCTCACTTCAGTCACACAGCACGCGAATTTTTAAATGCCGTATATCCTGGAAGATGGATTGGTCGCGGTGGACCTGTAGCATGGCCTGCACGGTCTCCAGATTTAAATCCAATAGATTTTTACGTATGGGGACATTTAAAGTCTATGGTATATTCTACTCCAATTCAAAATATTGAAGATCTTCAACGTAGAGTGGAAGATGGATGCCACCAAATTCGAAATACACCAGGAATTTTTCAGCGCGTGAGGCAGTCCATGATACGACGAGCTGAAGCTTGTGTTGCTTCCCGTGGAGGTCATTTTGAACATTTACTATAAGAAACATAAGAAACTCCCGTTTTCTGTAACCTTTTCTAAAATAAAAAGAAAAAAGCTCAAGTGGCCGTAACTCAGTAACGAACCATTTTAGGACATAAATTTATTTAAACTTTTTTGCTTATTTTTAGTTGTAGAAACCGTCTATGTATAGCCAGCCCTACATTTTTGTAACACCCTGTATATATATATATATATATATATATATATATATATAAGGTAAACTTAATAAGTCGGCGATTAAAGGTCTGGTTTACTTTAGAGTATATATATTTAAAACAACTCTACATGTTTCGGCAATACGCCGAAACATGTAAACATTTTTTATATTTTGTATTCTCTTGACAAAGGCGTATTGCCGAAACATGTAGAGTTGTTTTAAATATATATACTCTAAAGTAAAACAGACCTTTAATCGCCGACTTATTAAGTTTACCTTATCATACCAAGGTCACGAAGATATTATATTTATATATATACATATATATATATATATATATATATATATATCTATACAGAATGTCCTTGAAAGAAAAGACAACGTATGACAAATGCAAAGATGCAATTAAATAGAATATGTATCCAAAAAATTGTGGATCAATTACGATACATACCCCAGAATTAAAAACCTTCCGAAAATTGTATTATGCGCCGCCTATGAATTCAGAATGTTTATAAATAATAAATACCTCTATTGAACTTTACACATAGATAGATACGCTACAGCGTATGTGTGTGTGACGTATGTAACAAGTGTCGATGTTATAAAAACTATAATATTTTATGCTAAGGTTTTCAATAACCTCAATATATTTAAGTACGAAATCAACTATTTATACTTTTGTTTTGTATTCAAGTGATTTATTAAAAATTAAGATGTGTGCTCTACGGGTGATTTCATGTTTTTCAACTGTGCGATTACTTTCGTGAGATTATTTTATTATTTTATTTAGTTTCACTGTTTTTTTGTTCTGTATAAATACTATATTACACAAACTGAGCATTAATTTACAACTCCATTTTAAAAATCATACCAAAAATAATTTGTGGTCAGTTCTAAAAGTTAGCCGAACCAAATCGGCTTCATTTCATGTGTATTAGGTGAATGTGTGTTTTTTTTTCGTTACGAGAACTAACAAATATAAAATATTGAGATCACGTTGATCCGCGACCTTCGTAATTTGGAAACAATTTACCATTTTCCAAAATAATTTGAAACATACTTGAGTAAGTAAAACCTAACCACATTTTGTATAACACAAAAACATTTTTAATAATACAAAAATATTATTAAAAATCGGGTGTGGAGAACACAATATAAATTCATAAAAGATACTTTCACACAAATATGAACTTATATTGAGTTCTCCACATCCGATTTTTAATAATATTTTAATATTATTAAAAATGTTTATGTTTTTTACCTATTTTCCTTAATCGCAACACGTTAATAGGAATACGTAAATCCACTGTATATTACATACTAAAATTAAGATATTAGTTTTAAAATAGGAAAATATAATTTCGACAAATTTGCAATCTCGTTACGGTGATTTCTTCTAGAACAAGTGGTAAACGCCGTTAACGACCGTAACGAGATTGCAAATTTGTCAAAATTATATTTTCCAATAATATATGATATTATTAATAAAGTAAAGTTTAATTCAATGTCAGCACTTAATTATTTGAAATCACCCGCACAAAAATAAAGTATCAAAATACTGGCAGTGATAAGCACAAAAATTTTTAAAATAGAACAGATGCTGTATGTCGATTAAATTTCAGTTTATTTCTATATGCAGAATAGTCAATATGTGACAGTATATTTAAGTAAAATAGTTCAAAATACATAAAATGTAAAATTGTTGAAAACAATGTGTAAGTAACATTTAACATATTATATTAATGTATTATTGGTAGAGAACGGACACGCTTACCACATGACGCAAAGCCCAGTGCAGTACTGGCGAAAGGCTGTATTTCTAAAATATTTAATTTTATTTATATAATTGGAAAACGAACGGGTGGTGATCTATAAAATTACGAAATACATATTTATTTGTTGAAAAGTTGTATTTATAAAGTTTTTAATTTTATTTATATAATAGGAAAACATACGAAAACATATGAAAAGAAAAGGAATGTACGTGCTATTTCTCTTACGAAATACGATAAACTTATTTATTTTATCTACGTACACCACTGAAAACACTATATTCTCCGAATACAATAGCCGGGTTGTCCATTGTTATCGCTGCGAGACCAGGTGGCCGAGTAAGTCAAACAAATACTTCATTGAATTACGCCGGGATGTACTGATCGACGTTATACACAATTCATTGCCGATTGCGTTTTATGGAAATTGCATCCGTTCTCTAATTATTAGTTTAAATTATTTACAGAAAACACCTTGTATTATCAACAATTTGTTCTGACGAAGACAATAAAAAGTTGAAACGTTAATATGAATACTTTTAATTTACGTATAGTAATCAAACCGAATTCCAAGAAGCAATTATATATATATCGGTATATATGTATATCAGAGACATGGGTTTTTGCGAAAAGTATGGAAACGAAACCAGAAATACGGGAAAGAAAATCTAAGGGAAATATACCAGACAATAAAAGAAAACAGAACAGAACAAATATAAAGATAACGAGACTATACAAAAGTAAAGAATATCTATCCCTAGCAAAAATCTAAAGACTTGAGTGGTTGAGCCATAGATTATCCACAAGGCATACCTCAAAATTAATATTAGCAAACAAGAATAGAATTAAGAAATGGAAGAGCAGACTTTGAGAGTTTCTGTATTGCAGAAAAAGTTACTAAGTCGTATTCATCATCATACAATATCGTAGACTAATATGAAAGCAGTAATATAACAAAATCCACATTATTTATTCTGGAGATATGACCATCAATCTAAAAGTTGAAATTGAGGTCTCGATTATGTCTCTTTGCGATACTTATATCCTATTTGCCTGTCAAGGTTTTAAAACCGTTTCTAAAGTTCTTCTAGTATCCGGTTTTTGTGTTTTAGCTCATTTTCCGAGGTGTTCAGGCCTCATTCTATCTACATGGTTGCATTCCATTTTTATTCTTTTTTATAGTTGTTGTTGAGTTCCTAGATCATTTGCGTCAATGTCATTCTATTTCAAGATATAAGTTGCATTCAGTACGGAATGTTTTTTCGAAATCGTTAGTCATTTCTACACAGAATTTTTATTGTGTTATACTCTTAGCGAATATATTGAGTGCGTAACTGAGTAACGTTACGCTTTTATAGTTATTTGGGTTCATTTTTGTGCCCATTTATCTGTCGGTACCATTAACTGATATTAATTCATTCTAAGATATTTTGGAATAGGCATGTGATTTCCTTCTTCGAGTGTTGGGCCATTTTGGGTGATTTTCGTTTTTTTCGCCAATGCTGGTTAAGTTACGGTAATTAGTTGCCACTAATTGGCAAGATAATAAACTTTGAAAATGTGTGCCTCTTTGTGTAGCTAGTATCTATGTGCATGCATGTGAAATTTTACAAAACACACCTTGTATATGTATGCTCCATTTAAGCCAGTCAATAATAATAATAAATAGCGGACTGACCAGTTTTCTACTATAACGATGAAAGAAGGTCAAGTTCAAGGAATTAATAATTAAATGTATTAAAAGTAGTTTGTGTAATAGTATGAGCTAAAAATATTTTATTAGTAAAAGTTGCGTAGGATTTGCTAGTAATTTATCTATATTTTCTAAAACTAAAAAGGAACGAATTAAATCGTTTAAAATTATATCATAAGAAAACAATTTATAGTTCCCTTGCAGCATGTCAAAGCGAATAGATTCTTGTATTAATGAGAAGCAGCCTTGATTCTTGATGAAGGTGCGTTCACGCAAAATTGATAGAATACGGTACCAGCTATCCAACATTAATAGTTTAGTTTCACTTTTTACGGAAGAGATCAAGGTTGTCCGTCCACAGGAATAAATACCTTTGTCAGCTATCATGTCAGTTAACATCAAACAGCCGTCGCGGTTTAAGGAAACATTTCGTATCATTATCTTTCGCAAATAATGGGGATTAATTACATAGATTGGCGCAAAAGCCATTTATAATGCTCGGAGTTTCAGATTGAATTATATGTAGGTACATAAATATACCTATGTAAGTGCAATACATACGTGAAATAAGTTAAGTACGTATGTATAAATGATTCAATCTGAAAGTGTTTCGCTTTTGGTCGTAAAGTTAGTTACAGCTGCGCTGTTGGTATTTTCCTCGTACAAAAAAAAAAAAACGAAAAGAAAGAGAGAACATCTATTGCTTGAGGCGCATTCTTATGATCTGCAAGAAAATATGACGCTTTCGAAGAAAAATTAAATTTCACTGGCTATTATTTTTACTTACTGACTTGTTTAGGACAATATCATCAATAATAATATAATAATAATAATAATAATAATAATATTTATTCATTTTAGACACAAACTTAGTGTATATGAGTCGTCACAATAAAAGAAAATAATACGGATACAATATAACGTAATCTATACATATAACAGGAATAATTATATTAAATATAATGGAAAACTTCATTGCTATTGGCTAACCCATACTTAAAAAACGATGATCTATTGTAAATTAGTAACTTACAATTTACGTAGATGTATTGTGTGAAGTTATAAACTATTTTGAATCTACCCATTTTGACTTTATAGGTACGTCATAAAAATAAACAAAATGCTGTATTATATTTTAAATTATTTTAATTATAAAAACTATTTATATTAATTATATAATAAATTCAATCGTTTCCCATGCAAAATTTTATTATTTTGGCAGAATAGTTTTTTAATAATAATCTTATGAATTTAATTGAATGTGGTTTTGTTTACTTCTGCTTGACTTCAGTATAATTCGAAAAACAATTACATAATTATTTCTTGTGGTTTTTCTAAATATTAAACAATGTGTGTTTTGCTCCGATGCAAATAAAAAATATTTCCTGTTTATTTACATAACACTGTGATGTTATTAAAAGAACAAAATTAAAGACTAGATTTGTCACACATGAAACAATGAAAATTCCACGGAAAATAATATCGTCGACCTTGTTACAAAGAATTGTGTATCCATTTACGTACGAAAGACGCCGAAACCACACTCAACTAGAAGAGCTTAGATGTTAGTAAATCCTCACAAATGAAATCGTGAGATATCAGAGAGTAAACGGGGAAAAAATATACCTAGTATCCCTGACCTCTGTCACCTATGGTTAGGTCGTGATTGGCAAAATGTCAAATCGAAAGTACTAGACGATAGATAGTACCTAATCAATATTGCATATGTATTTGTATTTAATTGATCAGCAGCCGTGTTTAAAGTATTGTAATCTCGAGTTATCTACTTGTCGTGAAAAAGTAGATTAAGTGATTAATGGATAATGACCGCATTAACTCACGAGATAAGATTATCGGAATTGCATTTCAAGAAATTATAAATAAACATTATTTTTTTAAATTATCACTTATATTCCAACTTATATTTTTATTTGCGTCAAGGTCAATAGAGTTATTAGATTAGACTTTAACGACAGACTATTACAAACTAATTAGAAATGGTGAAGTCGTGGTAGCATATTCGACACAATTTGGAGCAACGTTGACATGGGAAACTTAAGAACTAAGTATGGAGATTATTTCTAATATTTACTTATATTTAGATGGGCAGGAATTTTAAATTTGGATCTATTGAGTGATTTTTGCCTATTTCTATCTTCATTGGTTTTACATTTTACTTTTTCTATTTTGCGTTCGAAATGAACTCATTATGAAACCCAAAACAGTATCGAAATGAGCTTCATTTCGATACACTTTTTTTCATTTTTCAATGTTGGCGTTGTTCGAATACAGAAATAAATATCATTGCTGTCATTTGATTTTAAGAATTTATGTACATTTGACAGATATGATATATGTCCGTATTTTACACAAACAACGTATGTTGTATACAATTGACAACAACATATAAATGTTTCTATGTCACTCATGTTTATATTTTTAAATGAAATATCAAGTAATGTTATCGAAAATTAATAAATAATATGTAATATAATATACTTCGCGGATAGCATGATTTAAATTTGACAATGTTAAGTATCAATGTGACCAACTGCATGCTTTATATAAAAATTAAACTCTGAACTTTCAAATTAAATAATTCCAATTTAAGCAATTTATTAATGTAAAAAACGCAAAATAGAAAAAATAGTATAACAAACTCGTTTCATAAGGCCTTTTGCCGCACTCGCTCTTTAGAAAACTCGCCGCTATCGCGGCTCGTTTTCTAAACTGATCTCGTGCGGCAAAATGGTGCCTTATGAAACTTGTTTTTTAATATACTATTCTAAGAACTTTAGTAAAAAAATAGGTAAACAAATGGAGCAGTAAATATAAGCATTGATTTTTTACTACAACCGAAATGGACACATATATGTATATCGCACAAAAATGGTATGTACCTATGTTTCAACCAATAATTTACGTTTATTACTTATACATACAGAATAAAATCTCACATTCAAAGAACGAGTTACGATTTTTGTTAATTACTTCCCATTTGTGGAATAAATATTTTTAGCATGACCATATCAAATTTCTACTACAGTGCGTCCATAAAGTATGGACACAAGCCCGTAATAAGGTTATTGTGCATTATTTGACAGAATGCTAAGATATGTCGATTAATGTTTTTTATTAGCTATATTTAGATGCTACCATCTTGTTTTTTCCGTTGCCCTTGAATAAGTTATGACGTCATTGATAATTTTTTTAAATGTCAACCCCATTTTTTTGGGTGGATTTAGAAAGCTTTTACAATTCTTTATTCGATGATGTAAAAATTTTGGTATGTTACATTAGAAAATTTTTGAGTTATAATTTTTCATCTTTCTGTCATTCCCAAAGTGACAACGTAATTTTTGTGATAGATTATAAATTTTCCGAATCACAACATTTTTATTTAATCCTAATTGTTGGTGTCAAGTGTTTTAATTATTCATTCTCTGAGATGTATTTATCTGAACGGGAACGCATTGAGGTGTTCATGATGATTTGGTTTGAAGATAGACGTCGAAATGTTAGGGAAGTAGCGGAGTTCGTTAATGAAAAGCATCCCGAACTGGACACTATCGGTTTTTCAACTATAAGTAAAATCCACAGAAAATTTTTGGAAGAAGGGTTCGTTCGAGATAAACCAAAAAGTGGACGTCCATCAACGGCTCTAGACACTCAAGTTGACATTTTGTTAACAGTTCAAGAACGTCCTCACACAAGCACACGGCAACTTAGTCGAGAATTTGACGTAGCAAGGGGTAGAGTCGGGAAACTTTTCCATAAATCAAAGTTTCAGCCCTATAAAATGAATTTAGTTCTAGAGTTGTCTGAGAATGATTTTGATCGGCGTTTGGAATATTGTGAACGGTTGATGCAAATTTGTGATAATGACTTTCTATTTCTCTTCAACATTTTGTTTTCTGACGAAGCTACTTTCACATTGAATGGCACTGTGAATAGACAAAATTGCCGATTTTGGTCGACTGATAATCCTCATTGAATGCAAGAGACACATACCCAATACCCGCAAAAACTAAATGTATGGGCAGGGATTATCGGCGATCGCATTGTGGGACCGTTTTTCTTTGATGGAAACTTGACTGGAGAAATATACTTGAATTTTTTGAGGAATGAATTGATACCCGTTTTAGCGGTTCTTTTTCCAAATAATGAGGATCCACATTTGTCAGATCGTAGAATTTGGTATCAACAGGATGGTGCTTCTCCGCACTATGCGCTACAAGTAAGGCAATACCTTAATAATACATTTCCTAACAGTTGGATTGGAAGAAGAGGGGGCAATTGAATGGCCAGCTAGATCGCCAAATTTAACCCCGTTGGACTTCTTCTTGTGGGGTTACTTAAAATCAAAAGTCAATGCGACACAACCGGAAAATTTGGATGTTTTACGACAACGCATCATCTACGAAACCAGACTAATCATTCCCGAAATATTACAGAATGTGCGAAATGGAATTTATCATCGCTTAGGATTTTGACAACAAAATGAAGGAAAACATTTTGAGCATTTGTTATAAATTTGATACTGAAAATGTCAAAAATAAAACTTAGAATTAGAACACAATTTACTCAAAAATTTTCTAATGTAACATACCAAAATTTTTACATCATCGAATAAGAATTGTAAAGCTTTCAAAATCCATAAAAAAAATGGGGTTGACATTTAAAAAAAAATATCATATGATTTGTAATAATTATTAAATGTCAACTGTTGTCTGTCAAAAATCAATCTATCTCAGACATGACTTCATATTTTCAAGGACTACTTTGACTTCGAATGTTTCTGAACACCCGTTATATAAGTATATACTTATACAAATACATTTATACTTATAAAAAATATATATATTAAGTGTGTTTTTTCTATTTTTTTCATTAATACGTCTTCTTATTTTGCAATTTTAACTGTATAGAAAACGAAGTATTGAGAACTGTAGAATTTGTTGTATGAACGTAGTACGTAGTTATAAAAATTTAAGCTACTACTTCGTTATGGGGTTTTATTGTGTTCTCATTTAGTTAAAAACATTTAACAAATTATGTAATTTGATTAGGTCTGAATTAAAGAGTTTATTTTTAAAGTCAACTCTTTTGTACTATCTGATATAGTACCTATTACAAAGCAAATTAGTTATTACAGTCGTGCAAAATAAATCACATTAGGTATTTTAGAAAGTTATGCAAATATCTTTGTTTTGTATTCAAGTTTTGACTGCAAAATCTAAATATATGAAACCTAAAAAATATTTTAATTCTGATGCTTAATTTATTTTTAAAATTGCCGATGCAGACGTGAATACTTTTAGTTTTTTAGACAAGTTTATTTATAGGCGATCTTTGAGAAGTAGAATGAGGAAATAATTTTGTATTCTTGACAAAAAAAATCTCGCTGATACATCCTCATATGTAAATTAATCTATTAATAGAAAATTCTGCAAATACCAACACTATTTTTGTTTCTGCATCGCTTAATAGAATACTAAAAAAATCGCTTTTGCGTCGCACAATATATCTACACAAGCACGATATATTCGAATGGAAATATTTATGAGCTATATATAACATTATAGTTTGACTTAATTATTAGTATTTAAAAGCAAAAAAATGTTATTATTATTTAAGACAGGAACCGCGGTCGTAACAATTTTGCCAAAATAATTTCAATGCTGGGAAAGAATCCGGCGTGACATTTACCGCTGTCGAACACACCTTAAATTGTATTTATCTTCCCGAAGTATCGACTGCACAACAAAAGAAATTGCCATCAAGGATATACAGTCTTAGAAAACGGTATGGGTTGGGTTGTATTTCAAATATTAATCTGCGTTCGACTTTTATGGATGTATTTATTTGTAAATTTAAATTAATATGAATTCCGATTGTGTTCGATTTAATGTTTAATATATATGTATGTAACACTTGAATCGTATTTATAAATCGAATTTGTTGCTTCTCAAGTTGGAGATATACATATATGATGTAGGTGATACTATTTGAATGGTATGATTTATACAAGGTCGAAGAGGAAATTTATAACATATGTGAAACAGCTCTGTAAATGTGTATTTTCGTATTTATACGTAAGTACGTACTTTAGATATTCAACTATTTAAGCAGCCAAACTCGCTTACGAAAGCATGCGATGTAATTATTCGTTGAATGAATAATTTTTTAAATATATACAACTCTATTCGATTATAATTTAGAAAGAAATAATAAAGTATCGTTCCCGTGGTGCGTCCTCTCTGAGCAACAATCACTTCCTGGTAAAATAATGCAACGAGTTCACCCAGTGGGTTACCCTAAGGGTATGTAATTAGACCTGACAAATTATACTTAATATAGACTACTGGTACACCCATTTTACTTAGCTACAAGCAATCATATTTGCGGATAATACTGAAATATTAATCTGATCTCAACCGTTAAAATTCCTAATCTTTGAATTAATGCTTTTTACCAAATAAATATATTTATTAATTATACAGAGTATTAAGTATAATCAAAATTTTAGTAAATCCATAATTTAGCTCGTGGATGCCACCAGGGAAACTTCTTCTGTGGCAGTTGTTTACTATGTGGGCCATAGTTTGTTCCATATTTCCGCAATTGCAGAGGTTAGTATCTGCTAGTTTGCATTTGTACAGCATTGACTTGAACCTTCCGTGGCTTGTACGGAACCTATTTAATTGAGACCATTGCCTACGTGGGAGGGTTACGTCCGGCAGAGATTCCGAAGTATTAGGAATTAAATCTCCATTCCTCAATTCAGGATTTTGTTCGCGGAAGGCTATCCAGCAGTCATTCACATTGATGGGATGCTGAACTTCCGTATCCAGCCAAGTCGGTCTCCTAGTCGGGCCCTGGGAGACGCTCTCCAAATCATCGTGTATGGGAAGACCAATGTTGTTGATAATCTTAGTCCATTCATTCTGTGCTGCAGCTAGACGCCTGATATCCGGCGGAGAAATGTTTTCGCAAGATCTAATAATACCAGTGGCGATGCTCATTGCCTCGTTAAGTTGAATATCTATAAGCTTGGTGTGAGAGTTTCGATACCAGATAGCAGTACAGTATTCAGCAAGGAGGTATGCGGAGCCCATTTGCTCCCCATGAATTGCTGAAAAGTTTATGTAATAACTTATTGCTGGTCTTCACCTTTGGACTAGTTAAGCAGCGGCGCTGCTTGAATATCAGGGACCGGTCTAACGTTACGCCCAGATATTTAGGGTTTTGGTTGATCCAACTACCACCAAATTCAACATGCGGCTCTCTTTTGGCTTCTTTCTTGTTTTTTTTTTTTGTATTTTGAAGGATTTGGCTGTAAGCGACATTTCTTATAATATTCGTCTAAAGCTTGCATATCTTCAGCAAGTTCTAATTCTCCATCTTTTAAATTCTTGGTTTGGGAGCATAAAAATTTGCATATAGAAATTTTCGTGATTCGGAAGATCATTGGTATAGATGTTTGACAGAATGTCAGAAGTGATCCTTGAGGAAGGCCATTTTTCGAGGTTTTATCATTACTAGTTTGATTGTTTAGTCAGACTACGATTCGGCGATTGCTCAGAATGTTCTGGATAAGTTTGCCTAATTTAGCACATGAGATGATGTTTTGAAATTTATAAACCATTCTATTCTTCCAAATTGTGTCATAGGCACTGGAAAGATCGACAAAAGCAGCTAGCGGATGTTTTCAGGTCCTTATGTAAACCTGCTTCAATGTGCGTTGTTAACGTCAAGACTTGGTCATAGTAGTTCCTTTCCGTTCTGATAGTCTCGTCGACGGTTTGCGCTATTTTATTGTAGATTCTAGAGTTCCTTTACAAGAATAGCTGATCCGTATTGTCAAGAAGTTGTATAAGTCACCAATTGATATCCCTCGATTCCGTACAGTCTTTATTGATCCTTTCTGGAAACGTGGGTTTGCTGCAAACAGAGAAGATCCAGTTCTTTGCCAACTGCCAAGCGATGTATATAGTCGCATTTGGGTGTGGAAAGTCTTTCCGCATTTAGTTGTAATACATTTAGTGACCGACTAAGTGGTCTTGTCAATTGGCCATTACGACGGCCTCTCATATTGTAGGTAGATATCGTAGGTATAAAATTATTAATATCGCTGAATATCGCTTCTCTATATGTGTGCATTTTTAGGCGTTGAGCTAGAACAATGTTGTTCAGGGTGTATCTCGAGGAGGCACCCACTAACAGAATTAGAAACAAAACAAAAAGGAGAAAAAATAACAAAATTGTCACAATGACATTTAATTATAAAAATTAAACATATTCACCAAGAAATCAGGTAAAAAAGAATCCATAACAAGCAAATTAATAAATTTTTAATTATTAAACTGGTATCCAACTCGAAACGATAAATCAAAAATATAATAATGGTTACAATAAAAATTGATGAAATCTAAGGATGTCACTTTGATATATTTATCTCTACTAAAAAAAGGATGTCTCACCAAATTCAGCGAAAACAAATAAATCCACACTTAATCGGGAACGCAACCAACTGCTAATCGAAGTACCATTAATAAAAACACCAATAAAAACACCACAAAACACACAAAATTATAATTTCGAATCTAAAACACAAAGCGCATTTGAATGTCTCATATGTACGATTACCTAATTTTAAAACGATTAACTGTTTTAGCGGGTATTACCTAATTTTAGTTTTTCAAGTTTGTTTCTTTTGTACAACACTGTATGAATCCAGTGTTAGAACTTTCATTTTTTATCAATTACGGCAAATTATTTAGATTTCCCAGATTTTATATATCTTGTAACGGATTGGACAAGAAACAATTATCCTTAAAAAGTCTAAAATTACCAAGGTTAGCTGCATATTTTAATAGATAGGTACGTCGTTACTAATTTGAACGACCATAAAAATACAAAACCTCCATCAGAGGAAACTAGCCTTAATAGAAAATTCTGTTAATCCAAGACATTCAATGTACACGACGAAAACTATCTCCTTATAAATCTGAATAAACAATATAATTAAAATAATTTAAATTAATTAACAAATTCCACAGATATACTATCTTTGTATACCCGTTAAAGCAATTAAATGATTACCTCTCTCTTCGTTTACGTAGAACATTCAAGTAAATTAATATAATTACCGATGTCACACAGAGGCGGTTTTTACTTTCGCCATTAGTTTCTGCTAGAATATACTTTTCACGCTTAAAGTCTTTGCTGGTTCTATAGTTACTTCACTTACTTCGGTGTTGGATAAATAATTTATTTAATTAATGTACTATCAATATATTTTATTATATATTTTCTTATTTATTAAAACTTTAATTTTTCATTCATAATTATTCATAATAAAATTAACCATAACAGCTAAATATAGTTAACGTGAAATATCCGACAAGTCTGTTTCGGGTTTCGTTGGTAAATGTGAATTCATGTAGATTTTTTCTGCAGAGAAATTTAAGTTTTCTTACGACAACAATAACTGATGTTCTAAAAGGTAGTTAAACGATGGAGACCTACATTTACATGGTAGGGCGGCACAGAACTCAATATTTACTCGGTGATTTAAAAGAAACTTATACTTATCTGTAAACCTACATTTTGACTACAATATTTGTGTAAATTCTCACATTTTTAAAACATTGTAAAATAATATTAACCTTTTTATATTTGTGTATGCCGATATTAGTTTGTAACGTGCTCTATATACTAGTTAAGTACCCGGTGTTGACGAAACAATTGTCGTCTTACGAACAAATATTATTAAAGTGAAGCTTTTAATTAAGTATTAGTTTTATTTCTATTTTGGATTTATATGAATTCATTTACGAGCAAGACCCGCAGCACAGATACCATATCTTTTGAGGATATTATGAACAAAAGTATATTTAGCTTTGGAGTGGCAGAGAACAAGACAAGGAATTCCATCTCAATGTCCTACCAATATTTTAAGAATCAAATTTCAACATTCTAATATATTATTTTATCGAAGTAAATATATATGTTTTTTTTAATGTTCAACGCAGCCACTCCTCCATATTTATTAAATATTTTGTTAATGGATTTTGAAGATGGAAGAAATAATTGCATAACGCGTCACTCAGTACAAAATAGAAAACATTTTTATGCATAAAATTAAGTGTGGATGCTATAAAACGCACACGTTTATGACGGAATACTTTTAACGAAATTAAATACAAGCCTGTCTCCATCTTCACGTGGTATAATAAATGCGGCGACCATTAACATGACATTGTTTTCTCGGTGATATCGTAAAAGTGAAGGTCATTTAGTCAATGCGTGTTTACGTTCCGGCATTTTTAAACTATTTCATGGAACTTACCGTTCATGTAATGTTTCGCAAAATGTAATTAAAATAACTGACATATGTAAGTAATGTGTTCGTCACGAAACCAGAGATTCTAAATATTTCGTTTGATATAACGTGTCCGTTCAGTGTTTCCAAGGAATATTAACTGCTGAATAGACATGTTTTCTTAGAATGTCGCGTTTGATAAGCATTTTAGTTTTTTATTGAGTAGTTTGACCTGCACAATATCTCTTGGTTTGAACATCTTGTCTAAACGGTTTCATAATAGTAACGTGTCTACGTTCTGTTTTGTATAGCTGTAATTTATTAATTCATGCCTTAGCATTCCCCAACAGCTTAACGTGCAAATTATGCTTTGGTTCATCTTTCTAAGAAAATGTACTTTGAAATACGTATTTATCATTTTGTTAACAATTATTTATTCAGGCTTTTTCTATTTGTATTGTTTTTACTTTAAGCTGTAGCCGCTACGGCCACTAAATGTTCAGACACATCAATTAAGCATTGTAATGTTTAAATCGAAGACTTGTCTCCTATTGTTATAAACACGTAATTTCCCGTTAAGCCAGATGAACTTTCTACAATTTTCATTACGGTCACATTTATCGAAGGCTTTTTGTATAATAGTATTTCGGACACGCAATTTAGCCAAGGTCGAGTCTGGGTAAAATCGTATGTACCTGACCCATTTATTTATCTATTGCATACAATGTAGCGATGTCAAGTTTATGTAAACTTATGTAATTATTCTGTTTATACGAATAAAAAGAAATAGGGTGGAGTGTTATGACTGCAATTTCTTTATTTGGCTAATATTTTAGAATTAAAAGTTTAAGTTTGCTAAGATCTGTCAACGAGATCACACGTGCCATTTCAAGCAACTTCAAGAGATACTGGATTTAGGAAATGTAAATAAGTTTTATAATAAATTGTTCTGGTTGCGGCTTATATAACATTGATTTCTTGTATTTAATAATTAAAGAGTGTTGTGCCTTCAACAAGTGTTGGTATTATTGCGAACCACTGAGCGAGATTCACAACTTAAATCTACGACGATTCAGCAGAAACTAGTAATCACGGATTTACTACCCGTGATTCCAAGAAGTGTCAAACCGAGCCACATACGCCCTAACAAGCTAGTAGTTTTAATATTAGAGGCACGTATAGAAAACATAGAAATTATTTTTTTTATTCGCTCTAATTCGGAATGATTTAAGGCTTATCCGGTAATTTCTTTTTGTTGTATAAAATACATATGTCTTTCTTTCTGTAATAAAATAGCGCAGTCGCCATGAGAATACGTTAAAATCAACAAACAGAACGATAAAAAACAGCAAAAAAAAAACATTTTGTCGCGTTCTCATTAGTGAAAATAACAAATTAACACGATTAACACGATATAACAAATTTAAAAGATCTTATGTATTATGTATTGTACGTCCTAACCCAGATAAAATGTAGGTTTAGATTGCATTAACATACTCTTTGATTGGAAACGTTTACCTTTTCCTACGCGAGACATTGTAACTAAGGTCATCTAAAAGTGAATTACTACATAAATCTTATTTGTTATAGGTTAAAGAGTTCTTCTTTTAAGTGAATGTCTACTGCATACCAAATATGCAACAATGTCCCATAAAGACTTATTTTAAAAACATCTATTGCTCGGTAATGTACCGGACTTAAATTATGGCAATTAAGTATTGAACAGTATTGAAGTGGTAGAAAGGGTACAATTAACAGTAACGTATGTAAACATTTGGACTTACTTGTAAACAGCCGCACCAGCCGCGCCGACTTCGGACGGCTGGCATGGCCGGGATGTGCAGTCGAGGCAGAGCGCTGGTTAAATTATCCCAGGCTGGCAATTTTATGTTACACTTGGGTAAACCCTGAAACAGACAAACATATACGCAATCAGATAAAATATTATTCATAAAGAAAGATAAACAAGTGAAAGAACTACATCAAAATGATCTGAAAGTGTTATTTTATTCGTATGCGCATACGCTACCGTTCACAGAAATATGAACACTTATTTTAATAGCAACGATAAAGAGAATATAAGGAAATTGCTAATTTACTTTAACATCTTTAATCTTATCGGTGCATAGTCGTGTGAGGAGGTAACTATTTTACTTATTCTAAATCATTCTCGAATTGGTAATTTTGGAAAAGATCACTCTTTTTTCCTGTTAGATGACTATCAGATTGCAGTTTTTAATAGAATATTTCCTTTTTCAAAAGTTAATGTAAAAATAGATGTTATGTACTTAGTGACAAATTACAATGTAGAAACAATTGAAAAAAATAAAATGAGTTAAAAACACCGAGATTGTTTAAGAAATTTAAGAATCACATTCAAATTTGTATCTCGTCAAGAGCTATTATGCAAATCACAAACTTGCAACGTTTCGAATACGCATTACAACGACAACTTTAAATTTATTACAATTTTTTTTTTATTGCCAATCACCGACAGAGTCCATGAGTCTATTCTTCATAAAATTATGCAAAATACAATAAATTTTATTCATCATAAAACATTTTAATTGCACGGTTTATGCATTCTTGTCAATGACACGAGTTTCACAATCCTACTGACACGTTTTCTTCGTAGGAATTAACGGAAAAGAGTGATTTTATATGTAACGTTATACGCATTTGTATAAATATCCGAGTGTGTACTTTTTGTCCATCCACGGCGAACGTTTTATTCAAATGACATATAACAATAATTATTACTACATAGGTGTATATACATAAACATTTTCTGTCGTACTTCTTTGGTTATTATTGCGTTATTAGCGAAAACGATGGGAATAATATTCGAAATAACCAAATAAACGTGACTTCAAGTATACACGTTATGTTCACATATTATCTACTGGATTTTGAAAAAATATAATTGTACCGCAAGGTGCAAGTGTGCAAGGACATTTTTATCTTTGCCGTATGCTAATTTTATACGGCCAAATCCATTGTTCTATAACGGTTTCACTTGTGGTGCCGTTTCAAGTAATTAATTAATATAAGAAAAACACAATAATACGCCTTGTTTCCATTAAAACTCTTGCGTAAAATTAGATATTGATTCATTGATGAAACTAACATTAAGCCATAAAAGTAGGCAGCAGAAGATACTGAAAACACGTTCAATTCTGCATTGTACAGTAATCAACTAAATTAACTAGTTAAACATAAACCTGTGCATCTATCCACTTGTTTTCAATTAAACTCTTATTAATCAATTAAACACCTACGAATAAGAAAGCAGAATATTAAACAACACAAATTAGATAGGATTATGTGAATGTTGTGCCCGTGCAAATTTACAGTTGAGATTTTTCGGAGAATAAAATTTAATTCTACAATTTTCTAGGGTGTTAATGGTGGATTTACTTCCTTAAGTAAGATATGTAAAAATTTGTCATTTATAGTAACGGCCCGGAATCGATAAATTTACCCAGTTTCTGACATCCCCGTTATAAAGAGTAATGTTAATAGATTGCAAATAGTAATCAACTCAGATGAAACAAATAAAATAATTCTTTTGGAAATGAAGTTCAATATTTACGTTGTGTAAAGAAAATTAATTTTTGAGAAAACTAGATTTGTTTTTCTTGGGTTTCAATGACGATAATCAATCAAAATTGAAGATTTTTTCGTTCCACAAAAGAAAACTGAAATAATACACATCCGGATCCTAATTATGTGATTTATTATCTATAATAAACAGTTAAACATAACATATAATAACGAAAGCCTTATTCAATGTACTGCATATCTATTAATTGCATGTTAAACTATTTCATCTAATCTTTCCTATCATTACGAAATGTAATTCTTTCTTATGGTAGTGGCCAGATGTTCTTGGCAAATATAATTATGTAAATAGAAAATAGAAGAAAAAGTTGCACTAGATATAAGCTGGTATGTGAGCCAGTATCAATGTAAACCTAGAATTAGTCTACGCGTTATTCATGCGAAGCAATAGAAAATATTTTAATGGCAAAAACAGATTACGTAATATATTTGATTGTGCAAAACTTGAAGCCGAGACGTCTCTTGGAGAAAAATCCATTTCCTAGTGTAATTCCCGCATTCCTTCGTTTGTTATAAAATGTTTTCATGTATTATGGCAGAAGTTTCTTGGAATTTAATTTACGCAATGACGATGAATTATATTTTATATAAATAATAAAAAACAAGAACGGCTTAGTATATTTAATTTCTACAAAATATGTATGTATTTTTAAAATAATATTTGTCATTTCACATGCTGTTATAAAACATTATTAATGTTAAAATCGATTATAATTTTCTTAAATTTAAGCAGTAAATTTTGAATTATGTAATACATTATTATAAAAAAATATATATTTTTTACTTTTTTCGACTAATAACAAATGCAAGTTCCATTGAATTTTATCATTTTTGTCTTTTCAAGTTTTTTTATATACAAAAAATAAGACGTTTGAAATTACATTTATGGAATATATTAACATTTTTTGTTTACAGAAAAGGTGGTCTCAAAAAATTAAAAAACCCATGTCAACGGTTTCTAAGAATTATGCATTTTTACGGACCTGCAAACGTCAGCAATGCATAATATTGACATAAAATAACAGTAGCATTTAGTACCATCCATAACTTGAAATAAACATGAGGATAATAAACAACAATTATAACGACAAACGTATTTATGTACTTGACTTAAACGCTTAATGTGTAACCACTGCACTGAAATAATCTTCGATTGGACGCAGTAAACAATTCGGCAACAATTCAGGATATATATGAGTTATTAGTTGCATATAATAAATAAATTAGTTGATTCTTCAGTTATTCTTTGTTAAAAGTAATAATCACGCTGTTCACATTTTATAACGTATGTGCTAATTATTTTTGTATGTGTTTTATAATATAACGAATGAGATTTGACACATTTTGTATTCGTTGCAATCTAGCTCGCTGTAGCTCATAAAATTAAACAATTACGTATTATATTGTGTATGTAATACGTACATATGTTTTGGTCATATAACAGTTTCAATGTAAAAAAAAGATGTTCTATTCAAGAGACTTTAACATTATATATATAAGCTAAATTTTGCTTAAATGAAAAGTAATGTTATTTATTAACTGAGATCTAGCGAAGATTGTTGAAAAGAAATCGTTTCGTATATTTAATTGAAAATATCGATCGATACTTCATTATGAACTATGTACAATAATCTTGGTTACATTTGGTGTAAAATCTGTAGATTTGGCGCTACCCCAAATACTGAACACCGCGCCAGAATGTGTGCGATATCAAAACTCCTATTTTTATAACAGGGTTTGCATATTGAAGGTAAAGTTAAAAAAGTTAAATGGTGTAACAATATTAATACAAAATCTGCATCAATTGATTAATCATTAGACGCTCTTGAAATTATGTTTTTGGATTGCTATTTTCCACGCATATCCTTCATAGATATAGGACATCGATTTTAAAAGTGTAACATCAGTTTCAATTATATCGCTGAATTAATATTTTTTACTCTTCGAACAAAATCCATCTTGTACGAGGACTATAAATTCAACGAAAACAATTGAACTGACCTAAGTGGAGACGACATATATAAGTCGTAGTGACCGAAGAGTATGGAGGCTTCGTAGATAACTTAACAACGTCACTGATAACACAATATTCTGCTGAGACTTAACAACTTAGAACTTGTACGATTGCAGAAAGAAATTTTGAAAAAGGAACATGAAATGGAGCAAGAAAAAAAAGTTTAGTAATTGAACTTTCAAAAATTAAATTAGAGTAAACAAAAAATTTTACTTGCAATAGGTTATAGATTTATTATAAGAGACATATAATATATACAAACAATAGTTATTTTATTTATTGTCTTCATCAAATTGTATGAATTTGTTTTGTGTATATTAAAAATTTTTAAGAAGAATAATTTATATAGCGTAGAGCCTTATAAGGCAGTCGAACCACATTTCACTAGTGTATCTTACAAAAACTTGCTTCAAAAAGATGAAAACACATTCAAATGTATTTAATTGGACATACATTTTTTATACGTATTGTATTTTTAACTCAAAATATAAAAATTACAAGTAAAAAGAATGTCAATGTAACGGGGAATTATAATTGTTTAATAAGTTAATATACATAGGTATGTAATCATTTAAGAAAATTGCCTTATTATTTGTTTAATAATAAAATTAGCATGAGTATATATACAAAAAAAGGAAATATAAAAACTATTTAGAAGATAGTATAATAGTCGATATCAGAATAAATTTGCAAAATGAACAATTTACAAATGCATTATTTTCATTTTGCATAGTTGCTTCTGGCTGCTCCTTGTGGAATTTTATGTCCTCATCAACGACCCATTCACAACATTGTGTAATACTGTTACTGCTACTATTATTGCTTTCGAGAGTTCCAGATTAACTCTCATACCATATATGTATAAGATTGGAAATCTTTTCAAGACACCAAAAAATCTTTCAAACCAGTTTCTGGTTCTAAAATGGGATTCATCATACAATTGTTCAGCTCGACTTTGAGGATTTGCTAAAGAGGTTAATAAATATTTTGTAATATTGTAACCACTATCACAAAGTATAACTGAGTTATTGAAATGTTCATTTTCTTAGCTTCTTTTTATTGCCGATCCATTCAAAATTGTTTGGTCATGTGTAGATCCTGGCCATCTAGCTACGATGTCACAAATTCTTGATTGAGAATCTCCTATTAGTACCTGAATATTCCATGAAAAATATCCTTTTCTGTTTCGGTACAGCTCAGCATTATTACCACCAGGAGATTGTTTTCTCATGTGAGTGCAATCAATTCTACTTAGTACATTAGGAAATCTAGCTACTTGTTAAAATCTGTTTAGTTTCTTGTAATTCTTCTACCTTTCTAGACATATTTAGATAAAAATTGTGGCCATAGTCTGGCAATTGCATGTGTAACATTTTGTATGATTATTTGTATTAATATCATTATTTGTTGCATAAAATCTCAGTTACTGAAGGTAGAAACTAACATTACATAAACAAGTAATCAGCTGTATACTAATACTTGATATTTTACTGCCAACACAAGAAAATTTGATATATTTGTCGTGAACTAAAAACGACGTGTAGAACGTACGTTAGGCATAAATCTTGGGTTATAATATAGAATAAGTTAAAACATGGGATAGCTGTAACAGTTTTTTATCTGCGGTCATATAGGAAGTATTGTTAATCGCTATCTTCACTGCTGCTTGAATCATCAATGTTAATTATAAAGCCATTGATTTCACAATGTAAATGTATTTCTCTATCATACTATTTTTTTATAATACTTTCTGTGTCTATAACACAATTTTTCCAAATTTCTTCCATACACTGCTCTAGTGATTCCTTCTACAAAGCTATAACTTTATCATCTCATGTCCATCCCTGAAAATATGTTTATTATAATATTGTTTTGCATGGTCCCAAATAATTTCGATAGCATTAAATTCGCAATGATAAGGAGACAATCTTCAATATTTCATGTCTATGACTTTGTAGCAATTTATCTACTTGATACCGTTTTTCTTTATGCAAATTTTTAGCCAAGGATAGTAGGTCACTTTTAAATAGAGTTCGCAAAGTATATGTATTATGTTTCGACAAGTATGTAATAATATCATTTTTACATCAAGCCGAAGATGGATGTTTCTTTACTACTAGTGAATGGTAGGGTGCATTGTCCATCACTATTTGAGCCGGTTCTTCCAAATTTGGTATTAAATATTCTTCAATCCATTTCTTAAACATTTCTCCATTCATTTCACCATGATAATCTTCTATTTGTGATTTGCTTGAAAACAATAAAGAAGCATTTGACACAAAACCTAATTTTGAACCACAAAGTAACACAACATATCGCTTGCCCTCGTAACCCTCAGGTTTACACACACTCTGCAGATTATTATCTTGCCAGGTCTCATCAAGCAATACCACTTCTCTCTGAACAGAACAACTCAAATTCTTTATGTAATTCCTAAGAAATGTCAATCTTATCTCTGCAATGTTGGATCGTTCCACTAATGCTCTATGATTATTATCCTTTTTATATTTAAATCCACTATTGTGAAGTACACGATTTAAACTGCTGCTACACAGCTTTTATGCGTTTTACTGTAACTAATCCCAAGCACAATGCATCTGCCACTCGCTAAACAAAAGGTTGATTAAAATCTAAGTATAATATGTGCACATGTAATTGGTATTAATACCACCATGGTTTTTCTCTCGTTCAAAATATTGCAACGAATTTAAAACAAGTTGCTGTGATTGCTGCCATTATAGTTTTGAAAAAATAAATTTCAAAAAATATGTATTTATAAAAAGAAAATAAATAACAATTCCATTAAATATCAACAAATGTATGTTGTCAAATGTCAACGAGTAACGACAGAACTACTAAGCGGAAATGTGTGTATTTATCACGGAGTAGGTAATAATCCCGTCTTTGTCTTACTCAAATAAATTGCTTGAGCCGTATGTCTGTGCTAGGCGAAGCGTCAAAACACATACTTTCGTTCAAGCTATCCTTGTCATACAAGTACTGTTTGTTATTTGGATGTGGAGATTATTCTTTGAATGTTGTTGATAGAATTATAGAACAATGACACAGGGATCATCTTTGGTGATTTGGAGTGTACATACAAACATCCATGCTCGGTTCCGAAAATTATGGTGACCAGTGTTAATCAGTGAACGTGTGAGTCATGATTCATGATTCTACATCCCAAAATAAAATGAACACGGCAAGCATAATTGACTCCTATAATTTTTGTAAGCTAATAGTATATTCATATGTACTTAGCGACGTATAATAAATAAACTATTTGCACGTGTGCAATACCTAATAACAGTGATGCAAGTGTATTTATTTAGCTAACCCTTTTTAAGAATAATTTAATTATCTTTTTCGATCTTTCGAAAATAAAACTCGTTTAAATAAGCTTATTATATATGTAAAGTAATACGTCACATTCTCGTATGTTAAAAAAAAAACATTTACAATTCAGTATATTTATAAAGACAGTTTATTGTAGAATTTATTAGGATACGCAGAATTGCAAAGAACAAATTTTCACTTGGTTACTAACTAATTTTAATGCCACATAAGTATGCATGGCGATATTCTCGTGTATTTACATGCACACCATAAAATCTATTCCAAGTTTGTACAATAAAGGAACGCTTTTTCTTCCGCCGTTAGCTGAGTGCTTTTCGTTGTCGCTTCATGGGAGTCTTAAAAGTTTTAAAGTCTTAAATAACACTTTCCCCAGTTGCAATTCATGTCGTCTTTTAACGTACATTAAGTACAAACATGATACGCGAAACGTCTTCATTCGCGGTCAACAACAATCGCTCGTTTGTGCATTTTACACAGTGGACTTGTTTCTTTTAGTAGGTTTCTATGCTTTTGGCCGAAGGCTGTTTACGGTAATGACTTAGGAGATGCATAAATGTTGTATGTATGTGTGTGTGTGTGTTGTGTGTGTGTGTGTGTGTGTGTGTGTGTGTGTGTGTGTGTGTGTGTGTGTGCGCGAAGATTCTTATTTATTTTTCTTCGCATAGATGGTGAAGACTAGATATAAATCGTGACTGGCAGAAGGAATAGGAGCTTTCTTTTCTTTTGTAAAAATTCTCTTAGTTTGTCCCACTAGCTACGGTTGACAATTGTCTGTGACTTTTTTTATAATGACAAAAACGTTAAAAGTTGACTTGTAATTAAATTACTGATTATATCAGAATCAGCTTATGCATCAAAACAATTTGCTATAACTTGTGTGTACATGCACTCTGAATATTTATATCTTTCGGGTTACTTATATTTTACATTCGTTGTGTACAAAACTTATATACTTTTGGCCGCCTGTATGCATGCATAAATTTGCCGCCCCTAATTTTTTACTGCTTAAACATAGAATTACATTTATTTGTTAAGAGAGCATGTAAAGACAAATTCGAGGTATTACGCGAGGATCCGGGTGCATATATTCAAAATTTCAAATAATTTCAAATCAGAATATAAAATTCTATTATTTATATTATACATATATATTTTTTATTTCCTTGACAAAGGCATCATTGCCGAAACATGTAGGGTTGCTTTAAATATATATACTTTGAAGTAATAAACCAGACGTAATATGTATTTAGTAATATTTAGTAATATTTAGTAATAGTAGTAATATAATAATAGTATAATAGTATAATATAATAATAGTAATAGTAATATTTAGTAATATGTATGAAGTAATATGTATTTAAGTTTGTCTATATATTATATTTTTATCCACATCTTATATATATATTATAAAGGCACAAAATAGGAATAAAACATTAACAGCCATAGCAACCATTCTATGATCTGTCACATTTTACTCGATGTGATCAAAATGTTGTTATTTGTTATGGATTATTATTGTTATGGGTTACCGAAAAATAAATAGTAACTGATGCGCTAATAAAACAGACCCTACTATAATATTTTCAACACTAACAAGTTTATAGGCTAACACACATGCTTGCTGATGCATCTTAAAATTCTTAACACTTGCAAAAATGTATTAGGGTAAACCAAACTGTGTTATATTTTTCTCACCGATAAATGATAAAAACTCCGTAATATAAATAACACTTTAAACACTAAAAAGTTTATACAAAAAAGGTTTTAAATATATCTATACGTTAATATGCACGTATAACGCTTTTGTTTCATTATGAAACAGACATGTAAATACTTTACATATCTGTAACTGTATACTTGGACAATACCTCGTATTTTCAGCATTTACTTCTGCTTAAGACATATGTTTCTGCCATCTATAGGCGTCGTCAGTTAAGCTAGTGAAGCAATGTATACAAATGATACAAATCTTTATAAATAGACCTGTATCTGTATATGACATTAAGCCGAAATCCCTTACTAGATAAAGCAAATTTCATCCTATAAGGTGGCACTTATTTAATAAGTGACATTTGACGGACGAAAGAGACTTTGCCGAAAAGAGGGAACTTTCGTTTGACCAGCTATGCTGATACGAAAAACGAAACAATACGGGTTGTCCATCAAAAACGAGCCAGATGGCGGTAAATATACAAAAGGTTTTAAATATATCTATACGTTAATATGCACGTATAACGCTTTTGTTTCATTATGAAACAGACATGTAAATAATTTACATTTTTCGGCAAAGTCTCTTTCGTCCGTCAGATGTCACTTATTAAATAAGTGCCACCTTATAGGATGAAATTTGCTTTATCTAGTAAGGGATTTCGGCTTAATGTCATATACAGATACAGATCTATTTATAAAGATTTGTATCATTTGTATACATTGCTTCACTAGCTTAACTGACGACGCCTATAGATTGCAGAAACATATGTCTTAAGCAGAACTAAATGCTGAAAATACGAGGTATTGTCCAAGTATACAGTTACAGATATGTAAATTATTTACATGTCTGTTTCATAATGAAACTAAAAAGTTTAATACTTGATGCCCTTTAAATTCTATGCAGACGCAAAAAATATAAGGATTAGAAGAAGTGTGTTATCGAGGGTATGGTTGTTTAAAGTAAACATAACCGGTCACCCACTTGAATTCTTTCTCTCGATAGGCTAGCGTGTTTTTTAAATTAATCGTTTATATTATATTAACCCATTGATTAATGACCAATATCTCTAGTAATGTCGAATAATTTTCTCCGCACTTTGATTTGGCCGCCTATGTGCCTTGCTCACCTGCACACAATTATGCCGCGGGACTGTGTAACATTCAACTCGATAGGATCGGTTATAGTGTGAAAGAATTTAAGATGTGTTTTGAATACAACCTGGGAAATTTTTCGTGCCTCATTATACATTTAAATTACGGAAAATTACTTAAAACGAACTTTTTCTACAAATTATTTAGTAAAATTATTGTTTCTTTTTGCTTATTTATTAATACGGTTCTTTCAGAATGTTTTTTATATTGTACCTATGGAACTGAAAATATGTATGTGAATTAATACTCCAATTTTTCTTTCTTTTATTGGCAAGACGTACCAAGTTTTCAAACATATTCCAATTTGGACACAAACATCATCAAAATTGCTTGGTACCAGCAGTGTCCATTTCCCATGTAACACAAACACGCACAACCAATATCTTAACCTTCTTTTTGCACTTCCTGGCACTTACACGTTATTCTGAATACAGAAAATAAGGATGTGAAACAAATGTCTAAATATATGTATTATCAGATATGTCACCACGTTTGTTGGTAAACAACCTTGCATTAAGTCCCAAATTCATTAAAATAAAACGATTTCATCATAACAACTCAACATCGTCTTTTAACTTGTCGGCGGCAACAATGAACAAAAAAATGAAATATTTATGTAGTCTATATAATGCTTGAGTGGTACATGTGTACATAACCGCAATCTCTGACTAGAACAACGAAGTTACGTATGCATGTATGTATAATGCATATTTAGATAAATCACCGCAGCTAACCTTGGTCTTTTTTACAACTGTAGATATGAATAACATTTTTTTGTTTTTATTGAATAGAATGGAATTTTCGGTGAACTGGAAATATAATATGATTCAAACACGGCTTGAATTAAATACATACATATATGTATTTCAATTATCTTATCGTTAAAAGACCAAAATTTTTGATTATCATATTTTTACGAAATAGTGAATCTATCAAATTATTAATCCATTTTGTTTTGTTAATAAGATTGAAGTAATTGATCCAGATGCTCCTTTTGTATCACTTTACTCTATTTTTCAATTCGGATGAGTAAAATGAAAAATAAATAATAAAAAAAAAATACATGAAGCACAGACTTATAGGCAACAGGGGCGACTCGGGAAAATTATAAGCCAAGGACGGGCCACTACAAAGAATACTTATTAACACAAATATTTTTATTTTTAAATAGTATAAAATACTACAAATGATAAAAATAAAAGAACATTCAAAAATGTTTGTTGTAATTATATAATCGTAATATAATCTAATCATTACAATGTACCTAATATTTCATGTTTTATTATTTTGATGCATGACATTGCATTGACCTAACAATTTTGTTTATGTTTGGCTCCACATTACTTGTCGCCACATGTAAAATTGCTTCTAGATTTTCATTTGCCAGACGGTTTCGATGTTTTGTTTTATAAGTCTCATCACTAGAGCTGAGGATGTTTGCGGTACGGCAGGACCGTATGTAGTGCATCCCCACCAGCGTATAAACACTATGCAGCGAAACACTTTAGTTAGTCGTGAACTGGCAACGTGATCGTGTGTTGTCTTGAGCTCTATTTAATAAGTATGACGGACGTGCCCAAGCCAAGAAAGCGCCCATTGTATAACGACGTGAAGAAATTTATCAGAGACTTTCCCGATTTGTATTATAATGGAGCAAAAGTGGTTTATAAATTATGCGATAAACAGTTACTTTGCTGGGACAAATACGACTGTAAAAGACATGTTGAAAGTGTACACCACAAAGACAAAAAAAATAATGTGCTGTCTAAAACGCAATTCATTTTCGATTTATTGACAATGCTACTCGTCTGCGATGTGCCAGTTCACCTGCTAGATAAAAAAGCCTTTCACGACTTTTGGAATAAATACAATTCCAACAAAAAGCTACCGTCACGGAGAACGTTACTCACCTATTTACCAATTGTGCGTGAGGACATTGAAAACAGAATGAAAGCAGTAGTAAATGATAAACAGTTATGGGTATGTGTCGACGAAACGACAGATCGAAAAAAACATTCTATTGTGAATATTATAGTGCGTGTACTAGATCCTGTCAAATCAACATTTCCCATTTTATTAGCCAGCAAAAGATTGGAAAAGTGCACTAGCGAAGTAATTACGAAGGTAGTGCTCGATACGCTACAAAAATTTCAAGTTTCAACTAATCAACTCCTGATGTTTATGAGCGATGGTGCTGCGACAATGCGTTCTGTAGGCCGTTCTCTTAAAGCAGATTGTGAGAGACTTTTGCATGTGACATGTCAAGTTCATGCTTTACACCTTGTGGCACAAACTATTCGGCAATGTTATCCAGAGGTGGATGCATTAATAGCAACCACAAAAAAGTGTTTCTAAAATCTCCCAAACGAATTCGAGAGTTTCACAGTCGGTGCCCTGGTATTCCCGAACCACCAGAGCCAATCCTTACACGTTGGGGAAGTTGGTTAAAGGCGGCATTTTATTATGCCAAGTATTTCCAACAAATAAAATCTGTGGTTCTGCAATTCAATCCTGCCGAAGCTGTAGCCATTAAGGAAAGCCAGAGACTCTTTCAAAACCCTTCCCTTGATGCAGATTTACAAACTATTTATAACAATCATATAGGATTGTTTAACGCAATCGAGAAATTTCAAAATACTGCATTATCGTTAGCGGAGTCACTGCAAATACTGGACGATGTACACGCCCAGCTATGCGCAGTAAATGACAACAAAAATGTTAATGTAATAGAAAAGTTCGAGAGTGTGATAAACAATGATTTTGATTTTACCAGATTAAAACAAATTAGTAATGGTGCAAGTGTAGATTCGGTTTCTATCTATAAAGATTATTTTAATTGTGCGTGTGTTACATCCGTAGATGTCGAGCGGTCTTTCTCAAAATATAAAAAAATTTATTCATCACGGCGTACATCGCTCACCGCTACAAATATGGAAACGTATCTAATGCTACAAACTTACTGCAAGTCTTATCCACTTGGCGCTATGCTATAATAATCGTAAATAAGGTAAATGTGTTATTTATATACAGTACACATAACTGACATACCTAAGTGATATAAGTAGCGAATGCATGTAAAGCAATAAAATCACGCATGCATCACCGATCGAAACAAGGTCATTATATTCGTGCGTTTAACTGAATACTACCGCAAACATCCCCAGCTCTACTCATCACTGAAAACGTTTGCTCACAAATATACGTCGATCCAAATAAGCTTGCGCATTTCAATGCATTTATTCGCAACTCTTTATAAGCGGTTTTGTCAACGCAACGGTAAAAGTTGAGTAAATTACCTTCATTAAACTTGTTTCGTAAATTATCATCATTTTGCATGTCTATAAATTTCAGCTATATTGATTCCGGTGCATTTTCGGGTGAAATGTTGAAAGGATTGCTGAAAATGTCTAATAGAGGTTTAGCTTTTTTGAAGTCTAGAAAACGATCATGAAAAGCTTGTATTAAAATATCAATTTTTTCAACATAAGCGAAATTGACATCAGTTTTATTGAATTTCTCCATAATTTTTTTGTAGTTCGAAAAATGGCTGTAATTGGCTGAATTGATTTGTGTCCTGAAAAGACTCAATTTGCATTGAAAGAACGAAACATGAGAGTATAACTGCGAAATCAATTGATCTTTGCCTTGGAGTCGCGTATTTAAGACATTCAAGTGATTTGTGATGTCTACAAGAAACGCTAAGTCACACAGCCAATCAGGGTTGTCGAGTTCGGAGACGTCCTTTTTCTTTTCCGCCAGAAATATTTTGATTTCTTCAATCAAGTTAAGAAACCGTCCTAGTGACCACCCACGACTTAGCCACCTTACTTCAGTGTAAAACAGGAGATTACCATATTCGCTCTCAATATTCTCGAGAAATTGTGTGAATTGTTGGTAATTGATACCTCTTGATTTTATAAAGTATACAGTAGGTACTACAAGTTTCATCACATTTTCAAATCCCAATAATTTTGAACAGAGGGCCTCTTGATGTATAATGCAATGAAACTGCATTACATAATTCCTTGGTATCTATGATTTTAGTTTGTAAATACTCTTTTAACATAGTTATTATCCCAGATTTACTTCCAACCATTGCAGGTGCTCCGTCAGTCGTAATTCCAGATAATTTCGTGAAATCCAAATCCATTATAGAACATTTTTCCAGAAGAGCTTTGAGCATGTCACTACCTTTGGCTTGACTTGTCAAAGAACTCATGCCAATCAGCTCTTCACTCACTTCAAAATTTTGCGTTACAGCTCGTAAAAATATTAAGAGTTGAGCAGTGGAACTTATATCTATAGATTCGTCGAGTGCTATAGAAAAATACTCAAAACTTTTCGATTTCGTAGCTAATTGCTCTTCTATATTAGCTGCTAATGTGGTAAGTCTTCTTTGAACAGTCACCTGATTTAGTTGAATTTTCTCAAACCTCTTTGCATCTTTCAGACACATTTTTTTTGCGGCGATATCTAAACACTGCTTAACAAACTCACCATCTTTAAAAGGCCGACAAGTTTTCATTATTATTCGAGATATTTCAAAGCTAAGTTCAGTAGCTGTTTCAGCATCTTGAGTTGGTTTTGTAAACATAGCTTGCTGGCCTATTAGTTCCCTTTGTAAAGTGGAAATTTTTTGCGTTCGATTTTCGCCGGTTAATTTGGTAAAAGTATGATGCTGGGCAGTGACGCGCCGTCCATATGGGCAAGGTCGTGCAGCGCACAACGGCGCCAAGGCCTTAAAGGCGCCTACGGCCACTTGTGATAAGTTAAATTTTAAAAATATTAAAAACATTTTTTGAAAGTTTACAACAAATCAACAAATTTACATAAAACAATTATTACAATTATTTTAGCATTGACAGCAATAAAACGTCATAAGTTTCAATGTTGAACTGTGGGAGAGTGGCTGGTAATTTTGGCTCAATACATATAGGGTAAAGGCGCCTATCAGTATTTCGCACGACGGCGCCGAAGATACTTGGCGCGTTACTGATGCTGGGTTTCATAAAGCCTTTTCACATTATATTCCTTCGGAATAGAAACACTACTCTTGCATATTAAACAGACACTTTTGTTATGCGATGAAATAAAACAGTATTTCTCGGTCCAAATACCTTGAAACTGTCGATTTTCATCTTCAACCTTACGACTACGATTTTTTACTAGGGCCTGGTTTATCCATATCAAAATTAATATTATATTGTTACGTAGGTAGATGCCAAGTTCGAACGACGAAATATTTATTTTTCACAGATTACAATTCAAACAATATAACGTTCGCTTGTCCGTAGTTAAAACTTAACTGCCCTGATAGCGGGCGATGCGTTGTATTTATACGAGTTACCTAACATCGAGAACCAACCACATTGTTCGGGGATAATACCGACGTGTTTCGCGAATCTTCGAGTAATCTAGTTGGTTCGACAGATTTCTAGTCTCGTAACAATATGCTTGGACCGACGAGGAGCATACCTGTCCTACGTAGTAAACCTGAACAAGAAAGTAGTAAGTACTTAAAGATACATATCTTACTAACAATTACAAAAGTTCGAATAAAATAAAAAGTTAAGAAATATTGATTTGAATGGAGTTTTACCTAGTTTTGCAGTTTGTCGAACAATTTTTAAAATTCGTTGGCGGGCCGCATAAATATCGACAGTGGGCCGCATGCGGCCCGCGGGCCGCGGTATGTGCATCGCTGATCTATACTGTTACAACAGCTAGTGTAATTTTTGTCGAAAACTGACCAATAGAAACCTTACATTTAGCGCTTCTAATTAAAAAAAACACTTCTCCGAATTAAACAATAGAGTGTATAGTGAATTTAACAAATATTTTTTTTAATGCCAAGCTGGAGCAAAATTATTGAAAAAATGTCGTCATATTTGCATAAAAATATTTAACTTTAGTAATTTTTGGTTATCGCCCCTAATCAAAATTCGATACACTAATTTACGTTATTTTCCATTTAGGAAGATACGATTTTAGTATTATAAAGGCAGATAAATTTTAAGATTACGGAATACAATTAAATATATACAATTTAAATATATTAATTTTTTTATATTAAAAAAATTAGGAAAAATAGTAGCATTGAAGAGACGTTAAGTGTCATGTAGAAAACGTTAATTTTATGGTTGTCCTTAATACTTTTGATGCCGTCTTTTTAGAAATAAATTTCCATTTCTATAACTTTGAGAGAAAGAGCAACAACTTTGGATTAGTTATGAGCCTTCTTTAGAAATATTATTAGGTATGTATAGTGTGGTTTAGGTCTGAGCAAGGATCTATAATTGGATTTCAAATTATAATTTTCTATAAAGACTAGTTTAAATACACTACAATCACGTATTGGATATATGTATATTGGAACATGAAATTAATCACAGAAATATTACGTAAAATTTTGGACGAACAAATGACAATTTAAAATGGCGTAACACTAAACTGGTAAAAAGGTGTTCTACATTTAAAAATTTAATATTTTCTTGTAGATATGTTTCATGTATCATCTCTGGAATAAAATGTATTACAATTTTCTTTTCTTTTTGCAAAAGAGGAATTGTTAGGGGTGTAGTAAACGAATCAATTCCTATGTACTTATGTATTAAGATGAAGTAAATTCGTATCGGAATTTTTAAATCTTTCTTAATAATTACTTCAAAGATGGTTTCATTCTTCATCAGTTCACTTGCTTGTTTTGATATTGTCCAAGCTTACGTCATTACTAGTAAATACATACGTACGTCTATTTATAACGGTATTGACATCTTACATCAATTTTACTTGTACGCATTACTTTCAATAATTTCAATCAGAGATGTCGATCAGCTATGTGTATCGGTAAAAGTAGGTAGGTAGATACTTCGTGTATTTTGTCGAGTTTAAGAACGTCAAAGAAAAACAAGCATGCAAAATAACTTCATGCTCAACTAGTCAGCATTAATAAATAGGCCTACAATTAAAGTCAACTGGATGTTTTACTCTTTTTGTTATTTGCTTTCTCGAAGCAGCGTATTCTTTGTAATTAGTTCTAAGACGGAAGTAGTACCGGCAAAGAATTTTATTTTTATGTCGCTATTGCATTTGTATTTTGCTGTTTAATTTCGTCGCCGTTTTGTAAAAGTAGAAATCAGATAATGGTAAATATACTTTAGCATATATTTAATACATTACTAATGTTAATAATAGGTAACGCTACAACGAAATGGTTTCAAACGTTTTCACATTTTTCTGTCTTTAATCTTCTTGTTTTTCCTATACTGTTAGAGATAACCTATTCGGTTAACCGCACATCTGTTTTTTGTCGTTGAATTGTGATGCAATTACTTCAATATTACACTTAAATTCCTTTCTTCATGGGCGTAGATACAAGCGTGAGCAGCTTTTATAATTGATTTTATTTATTAGTTTATATTTCGTAAGATAAATAAAGTACGGTGAGTTAGTTTTTTCATTGTTTTAACTGTTAATTGGAAAACAAACGGGTGGTGATCTATAAAATACGATATACATTTTTATTTGTTCATTTTGTAGTTCAAGTTGAGTAAATGAGTATTAATATTATCTAGCAATACTTTCTCAAGGTTCTTTCTGTAAAATCTGTTCTCTTTGAACGAAATACATCCTTTTAGATAGAAAATGTTCTTTCTAGATCACAGCTGGTTATAGGTGCATCCTAGAAATATTCTTTTATTTCAGCGTATTTAGCAGTTAGATTTTGAGGCATTGTCCCCATACACAATTGCCGCAGTGTTATCAAATCTGGATTTCTATTAATCCAGATTAATAATATTAAACATCTGAAGTCACTAGGAATATTTTTCAAATTATTAATAGCCACATCTAATGTGGTTAATCCACCATTCAATTTGAGATTTTGAACACCTTGTGTAATATGAAAATAATTTTAAAAAATAACCATATATATCCCAAAAGTGAAACATTTTGAAAGTCAAGTATTTTGGCCATAATATTCCGTGCCGTATAGCGTGATATAGCGTGTATAATTACATCTTTCCATTTTGCATACATTGTTGAAACTGTGATGAATTTCTACCTATTTAGAATATTTCATATGACGCAGTTTAATGCATGTGATATTATATGGTCTACTATGTGTGGTTTGTTTCTAAGCACGTTTCCTTTCAAAAAAACTCCCCAAATAAAACGCTGTATTACCGTTTGGAGAAATATTCAATACCGAAACGCTTATTGACAGGTACATGACAATTGATTTTACTTTAAATTAGTTTATTGTAGACAATTTGGAAGTTTGTTCTGTAATGTCTAAGTTAAAAGTCCAAAAAGTTCATTCATTCATGTCGCAAAATAGAAAAGCACAAATTACCAAAGATATACAATCATAATCATCATTTAATACAGAGAATGCGAAAAAATTTAAATTGCACATTTTTTACAAATACCAGTTCTATTGCGGCAATGCATTATAGTGAAAATCATTGTACGTTAAACACAACTCGACGCAAGGGATTATGTTGCATTTGCGTACCAAGAGTTCCAATTATTATTTACCTATAAAGAAAATCTAAAAATATATCTACATATATTGTTTATATAATACAGATTCATTTATTGAATGACATTAGAAATAACCGAAGGAAAGTAACAAAATAGCTCCTATTATGATTTACTATCTATTAAAACTGACAACACTGTATCTATATTTGATTATGAACTATTATTTTAGAAAGTTAGCAGATTTTTTCAAGTGAACTGTGAGGGTAGCCTAAACTTAAAATTCCCTATATCAACATGATTTTATTTCAAACGGATACACCTACAATTAAATGCAGATCTAGTTTCGTTACTGCATTAACACGCGAACGTAACTGATCGATTTTTGTTATTATGAAAGTCTTCATTATTTTTCTTTGCAACCGTTCTATTACAAAATGTATTATTTTCCGCGTACTTCGGAACAAGTTCTCTGCAGTAAGTGGACTTAATCAACACTCTTTCTGTAATATAGATCCAGTGTTTTTAAGAATTAGCAATAAATAATACAGAATTTTGTTAGAAACTGTTACAATAAAACACGCCCCTACCTATAATATAGCCTATTATCTTGCGGTGGTATTTGGAATTTTTTTACGAAACAAGCCATCGTAGACATTGACGTATTCTTGACGCTCGTTGCAAAAGACGAAGAGCGGCAACCAGTACGTAGAAACAATTTACGTGTAAATTGCGGCCGCGCTTAAGATTCATAAATATGCAAAGGGAATATTATTCCCGGTCGAAGCGAACATCTGGTAGTGCTCTTATAATGCCCACATAGATATGCAAGAATGCGCACGTATATCCAGAAAGATGAAGATGCACTTGCGGAATGGTATTAGAACAAAATAAAGAATGCTGGCAAGATGCAAGTGTAATGAACTGAAGATGAAGATTTTCTGGGTTCTTGAACGCGCGATCTCGCTGGATTTCCTTTATGTTTCTGTTTCGTACATGTGATTTTGTAATATTAAGTGGGTGATTAAAAAATTACTGTAAAGTTGTTGCAATATTATTTGTTTAAGTTTTAATAAGTCATTGATCAAATATAATACGAACATTTCTTTGTTGTAAGAGTGGATTCGTTCTTTCAGCAAATGCGAAGTTATTAATCAAGGATTTAAAAAAACTGTAACCGATGCAAAGAAATAAAATATAAAAAGTTTTATGGAAAAAAACAGGCAATTGCTAATCAAACACTCTTGAGACGTTATATATTTCAGTAATTTCTCAGAAAAAAAAAGAAGAAAATCTAAAAGCAACTAATTTAATCTTTATACATATATATTTCTTTGTAAAGTAACATGTACACGAGAGATAATACATATTTCATAAATAACCTAGTTTCAATTAAAAATATGTCCAAATTTATAGTGGAAAAATACCTATTATACATTGATAAGACTAACTATATCAAAGTTTAAATGGTATTCCTTATATTTATGGTAGTATTTGGAAATCTTTGAGAGCGTGTTGATCTAGTATGTAGTAAGATCCTTCGATCTAAGCTGCATTTTTCAGTCCCAGCTCAACTGATAAAATTGACTATGGATGTATCAGGCGGTAAAAGTATCAGCAGTCGTTTTAAAAACAACTTTTTTCTATTTTGCGTTCGAAATGAACTCATTATGAAACCCAAAACAGTATCGAAATGGGCTTCAATTCGATACGCTTTTTTTCATTTTTTAATGTTGATGTTGTTCGAACACAGAAATAAATATCATTGCTGTCATTTGATTTTAAGAATTTAAGTACATTTGACAGATATGATATATGTTCGTACTCTACACAAACAACGTATATTGTATGCAATTGACAACAAGATATATTAGTTTCTATGTCACTCATATTTATATTTTTAAATAAAATATCAAGTAATGTTAACGAAAATTAATAAATAATATGTAATATAATATACTTCGCGGATAGCAAGATTTAAATTTGACAATGTCAAGTATCAATGTGACCAACTGCATGATTTATATAAAAATTAAACTCTGAGCTTCCAAATTAAATAATTCCAATTTATTAATGTAAAAAATGCAAAATAGAAAAAATAGTATAAAAAACTCGTTTCATAAGGCCTTTTGCCGCACTCGCTCTTTAGAAAACTCGCCGCTATCGCGGCTCGTTTTCTAAACTGTTCTCGTGCGGCAAAATGGTGCCTTATGAAACTTGTTTTTTAATATACTATTTCCTTAAATACAAACTTGATATTAGTTTATTAAGTTATGATATACATTCAAGAAATGTATGTGAATGCAACAGCTTGTAATTTTTAATTTATTAACTTGTTTAAAAACTACTTAAAGAAAAAGAATGATTGATTTAATTGATTTTATGCATTATATTGGACTGGCGATGTACGTATTTGAAATTGAAAGAATTCTAATAACGCAACATTATCTTAAATCAATATAACCACTAATTAATATTCTACTGAAGTGTGTCGTTATAAATTTATTAAAAACATGTGTTAGAGCTGACCTATTCGGTCATAAATATCACAATTACAGTGTTAAGGACGTTTCTTTAATATATGAAAGTAATTTAGAAGCAAACATAATTCTGACGAGTACAGCTTGTTTACAAAGTATATACAAACGCGTAGGTAATTAAAGGTATCCTTCGAAATGCAAATTTTCCTGTATACTTAGAAGTCAACATACATTCATGAAATGAACTTTCTTCTAGACCAGTAGATATCATAAATAAAATTACTTAAACTATTTATTAGATTTATGTTGATATAAAACATTATATATTTATTCATTTTATAATGTTATTCGAAAAGTACTGTAAGGCGTTTGCAAAATTACACGTGACTGGCAAGTCGGGTGACTGATTACGAATGCAAAAATGTTGTTTATTTAAAATGTTAAACTCATGTATGTACGAATTACACGTATGCAATGCTGTTTGTGACGTATTGCAGATATATACATAGATAACTTATATTGCCGTTATAAAGCGTAATTTATTATTCTTTTTGCATTAATTTTATACGTTAATAATGTTACTATCGATAATTGTTAAACAGATATGACGATCTTTACATAAAAGAAATATTGGTGAGAAGGCGATGGTACATTTACACTGCGTCAAATTATTAAATAATTTAAATAAAACGGCTGATATTGCAATGACAAGAGTATCTATAGAGAACACACAAACTGCTTACAATTACTGCTGGTCTAGGAACATGGAAAGAACAGGAAAGGCGAAATTAGGTCCAAACGAATAGGACGAAGTCGGAGGCAATTTAAGAAGAACAGTTAACCATAATTGGTAAAAATTATGGAATGAAATAGGTCCAAAACTATGAAAAAAGATGGGAACCGCATTAAAAAAACTAGCAAGTCGCTAGGAGACGGGCAGCTCTCATTTACTTATAATACATATGACTTAACCCTTTGTGTTCCAACGGGACGTTTAAGTCCCACCAACTTTAATATGCTAAAAATAATTCAATACGAGCAATATCTCGTTTATTTCTTACGGGACGTTCAAGTACTCTCTAATATAGCATATAAGTAAGTCAGTTGTCTTCTAGATGGCGTTGAATGCTTGCAATAGTTAATATATCAGCCCACTGTTGAGCATGTAAAGTTATGTACAATTGTGCATTTTTCTAATTACTTTATTGTTTATTGAACAGATATTACGATATATATTTGCCCGATTTTAGACACATTGTGGTTCGAAAAGTCTGAATAGATGTAAATTATTCGGTTAGGGAATTTTATATTTCGGCTAAAACAGTTTTAATTTTAGGGACTTGAAAGTCCCGTTAGATCTGAAATCATGTAAGTAAATATGAATGTATCTTTATTGTATTCCATATTTATTTGAATTGCAGATTGTGTATGTGAAGTGTTATATATAACAAAATGTCGGTAAGGAAATTTTTAAATGATGAAGAACTGTTAGCCGCAGCTGAAGCTGCTGTTACCGAATTGGAACAGCAACAATTACGGATAGAAAATTTGCCGTTGGATAATAATATCGATACTGAAGAAGAAAGCAGCGATGATGAAGAATATGATATCTCTCCATCAATAGCTGAAAGTAACCAAGCACAACAGCAATGTATGGAAGAGTTAGAAAGGGAAGATAAGACGAATAAGTCAGGGACTGTTGGAAACAATACACAAACAAAACACGGAAAAGAAGAAATAGATAGAAAATGGAAAAAAGGGCAATGGACACAGTAGATTCTACTTATTCCTCTCCAGAAGGACCTGTAGAAGAATGTTTTATCCAATGTCATACAGATACGGACTATTTTTTGAAAATGTTAGGGGCATCAACTGTAACTGATATTGTTTATCGAAGCAATTTGTACAGCACACAGAAAAACAAAATCTTGAATTTGAAAGAGAACGAACTATTAAAGTTTATTGGCATAAACTTTTTTATGGGATACCATGCTCTTCCTAGCTATAAAAATTACTGGATGTCAGCTGAAGATTTAGGTGTTCCATTAGTACCTAAAACGATGTCAAGGAATAGATTTGAACAAATATTATCACTCCTGCGTCTGAATGATAATGCAGCTATTCCTGAAGGTAATAAAGATAAAATTATCAAAATAAGACCGTTTGTAAATGCGCTAAATGAGCAGTTTGACCTATTATTCAATGGTACTCGAGAACTTTCTGTGAATGAAAGCATTATTTTATTCAAAGGCAGATCTAACATCAAGCAATATAACCCTATGAAACCCATAAAACGGGCTTATAAATTATGGTGCATAGCCGATCAAAGTGGATATATCAAAAAGTTTGTCATATACCAAGGTAAATATGAGGCAGTTCAAGATAAATTTAGAACATATGGCCTTGGGGAACGGGTAGTCCTCTCTCTAAAAGAAAGCTATTGGAACCAAAACAGAAAAATTTACTTCGATAACTACTTTACAACTGTGAATTTACTTGAAAAGTTGAAGACAGAAGGTACTTTAGCATGCGACACAATTCGTAGTAATAGACGAGGATTGCAAAAAAATATGACAGTGGACAAACACATGAACAGAGGTGATGTTGACTATAGGGTTTCAGGGACGGATATCACCTTTTTCAAATGGTGTGACAATAGAGTAGTTCACATGCTATCTAATTTTCATGGAACCGGTATGACGAACATAAAACGGTTACAAAAAGATGGAAGACGCATTGAAGTAAATTGTCCAGATATTATGCCTGACTATAATCGTTATATGGGCGGTGTTGACCACGCCGATAGACTACGGCAAGCCTACTGTGTAGACAGACGTTCGAAGAAATGGCGGCACAGACTGTTTTTCGGACTTCTGGATATGGTATTTGTAAATAGCTATGTAGTATACAAAAGCATGAATCCAGAAGAACAGATGTCATTGTTGGATTTTCGACGTAGCGTAAGCATGGGCCTAATGAATTACGGTTTTATCACAGTAGGTAAGTCGAAAGCAGCCAGTAACCTAACGTCACACAATCAATCTGGAGGCTCTACAACTTCATTGGTCAAGCGTAGGAAATACAACTATAGTGTTTCTAAGGATGTCAGACTAGGGAACAGAGGATGTCACTGGACAGTATTCACAAAGGAGCGAAGAAGGTGTGAGGTATGCTCCTCAATGGCAATCGAATCGCGTCCTCACTCCAAATGCTTAGCATGTGGTGTATATCTGTGCGCTAATGAAAGAAAGAATTGTTTTTTGCAGTATCATGAAATGCAATAAAATGTTATTATAAATCTACCGACTTTTCTTATAGTTACTTCAATTCCATATTTTGGCCATTTTGAATACTGACGGGACTTGTAAGTCCCAGTGCCCCCCTATAGTTATTATAAAGCAAAAAAATTTTAAAAAGAAATGTAGGCATTTTGAAGTCCTCTGAAACCGAAAAAAACATAATTACACTATTTTTTAAATTTTTTAATACCATGGGACACAAAGGGTTAAGTCTAGAACAAAAAGCATACTTCGTAGCATAGGCAATATACATTCCACTACATTATAACTAGACGAACAAAAACAATTTTTGGAATACTCATTTGTATAAAAGATGTAAGAATGATTTCGGAATATCTTACTAAAAAGCACTGTATACATATACACGGAACAATCAATTCCCATATTTTATTGTATTTCGCTTCTATTCCCTGGAGCCGTTTTGTGAAAGTAAAAGTTACAATGTTTAATTTACAAAACTAGGCAAAACTATTATTATTTTGTTGAAACGAAGCTATTTGTAATTGTATATAATTTCATTTATGTAAATGTGCTTTTCACAACTTTCATTACGGTTATAAACATTATACTTTCGTTTATTTGAAAAATTTAGTATAGTACGAACATTTCTTGGAAGAAATAAAAATTGATTTATTACATTTCTTTATTAATAAACAGATTAACTTATAATGTAATTGCAGGAATTACATATAATAGAAAAATGTTTTTTCTTCTATAATTGAAACGTTTTCTCGACTTTTAATTATAGAACTTTTCATCGTGGTAGAATATGTAGTTTCTTTTAAAGTATAAATTGCCGGTATTAATATGTGTAGAACTAAATAATTTACCGAAACACGCCATAAAATTATGAGTGCATCTAATAAATTATATTTAATTTAAGGAGTGTGACGAATACAATTTTCTACAGAAAAGAGTCTTTAAAAACCATCAGTCGATGGTTTAGTTTGGCTTTGTTAATAGTCTGTTTTAATTAAAAAGAAAAACTTCCATATCGCTGAACAAGTAATTGACAAATTTTGGAAGACCGCTATTATTTTAAGTATTGTGCACGTAGCTACTCTTATTAAAGAAAAATATTTCTTTCTTGCAGCAGATGACTAATGGTCGAGGAGACCACCTGCCATGAAAGTAACATTTATCTAATGGTAAAGAAACAGCTGTGATTAACACCTGCATTTCTCTTTAACCACCCCATCGATACTAAGGTATTCTTCAAAAGTCTGAACATACACGAGAAGGCGTTTAAATCGTTTAATTATGAGCAAACTGATGAATTTTTTTAAAGTGAACTTGCAGATGTTCTCCTCTCTTTTTCAAAATCGAATTTTCGTGGTTTTATCAGCTATTCACTTAAAAAATTGAGTTACATAAAATACATAAAACACAAAATACAAGAATCGTTTGGTGATAATGACAGAAACGAATCTCATTACATACGTTCTGGCAAATCGAATAAAATAGATATATTTTTATAAAAGAAAAACGTGTAAAATTCTTGTCGCCGGTAGTAAATCTTCAGACGTTATACTAACTTATATGAATATAAAATAAGAGTAAACAATAATTTGTCATCCTTGCGCGATATGGTATTATGGAACTATGGAACTTGTTAAGTTTTGAAAGTTCATGAAGTTGTGATAGGGCAAGTGTATTATGCATATCTGACACCTACATTCGAAGTAAACCGTAAAAAGGAATTTCGAAAACTCTTTTATAATGTAATGATTTTATTTAATTTGCGAGTGTTGTGTTTTAATAAGCATATATTCAGGTAAAAAGTTTTAAGTCAGCTTTAATGGGAATTCTTCTAATACATATTAGGAAAAATGATGTGTGACCATTAAGTAATACACATTCCATCATTCATTAATATTTAAAATAAATTATTTGCTATGACAAGTGCTAGCGTATACAGACACTCCTCTTCTGCTTGACATACTCGTACATGCGTACAATCTATTTACGTATAAATGCATGCGAGGATTAAATGGGACACTGCTTGGGGCTTTGCTACAACTGCTATTCAGATGGGCTTAATGAAATTGATCGAATCTAACAATTTGAAAGTAAGCAAAAATGTTTGTTTCTGATTGCGACTTCAACTATAAACGATACTATTTGCTGTACCTTATCAAACTATGGGTTCCTCAATTAAATATATGTTTGCACACTTTTAAAGTTTGTTACAATTTATTCCATTATTGACTTTTGCAGTGACTGTGAGTATGTTTAATTCTGTCGTAAGTTTTGGACAGCGTATCTAAAGGTCGTCATTGTACTATAATTCATTGTCATTTTACTATTAGTTTCAGTGAAACAACGTCAACAACAGTAACACCCCTGAGCATGTTTCTTTTAAGAGTGGACAAAACGTCCGCAGAGATTGAAGTAGCGTTAAAAATTCGATTTCAGCCCGAAAACCGGGAAGAAACTAGGAGGCAATTTTGGGTTAAGAGAATGCTCACTATTTTTAAGAACGACGCTTAATTAAAGAAATAAGAATATTACGAAGTAGAAATAGTAAATTATGACCACAGAAATCTTTCTTATTAAACACATTTTTTATAATAAAACCAGTCGAGAATAAGTGTTGCTGAGATATCAAACTCAATTATGGTTTAGTATAACAATATTTTACTGTATTAAGAACAAATAACATATTTTGTTAAGCGCCATCTATTAATGTTTCTAACATCCACATTTTTGTTGAAGGATACACGTACATATTTTATTTGCAGAAAGGTAAATAGTTAATGGAAATGATTTATAATTTTTCGGTTTATCATTTGTTATTTTTTTCGTATGATGAAATCATATGTTTCAACAGCATTTTAATAACTAATGTTGTTTATTTTACAGTTATTAATATGTAATTTTTGATATGTACAATAAAGCTTTAAACAATGGAATGCCTATGTGCATGCAATTTCAAGAAGTCATGACACTCATGACGACAATTATTAATTAGGAGAAATTTATTGACAATGTTTGTAAGATATAAGTACATATAGGTACTAAAATACAATCGGGGATAAAATTTTGGCCACGATAGACCATTTTTGCAAATATGTATCTAAAAATAAATACAATTTTAAAATTTTAAAATCCGCGCTTATAAACTTACGAATGAAACATCGAAACTTTCTTCTAGTTCGCACGCAATTCCTTTATAGTTGTAATGTGACGCTTTAGTTTCTTTAATGTCTTCATGAAATACACTCTTCAATGAGTTTTTTTTAGAAATGCAAAAAGTGTTAAGTATATGTACTATTAGAGTTGTATAAAGAAGATTGTACTTATATGGAGTTAATAAAATGTACAAAATGTTCGAACTATAAATAAACGTCGACAAATGAGCCTGGAAAATCATAAATAAGTAAGTTTCTGAACGTCAATGTATGCAGCTATATCGTTGACACCTGAAGTTTCTCTTTCTACAAACTACGTTACCGTCCCGTCGATTTTTAAAGTGAATTCATTTCCTGACATCTCATTTTGAATGTAAATAGTAAAAGTAGCCGTAATGACATCATTAATTAGATTGCGAATATTTGATTAGTGATCTTCGTGGATTTGTTGCAAAAATTAGTTTTATTAATTTCTAGTCAATTACCGTCTAAGTATGTTGCTACAGTATACATGCACATATATGTATATACACACATACTTACATATGTATGTTATGTACAATACAAAATAAATCTTGTTTTGTAAGGCCTAGCATCATTGACTCCAATAAGGAACAAATATGCTTAGGTAAGCGATGAGTTAAACTAACACAAGCTTCAAAAAAAAGAGATGACAAATTCAAATTATTTAGGTAAGTTGCAAGTACGTATTTTACTGAAAGGAAAGTTATTTCTTATTACTACTGCAATCAATTACGTACAAGAGTTTAAATGCTTAAACCTTGTATTTCGACGGCGTCTTCGAAATTATAGTATAAGTATAATTACGTAAGCTTAACAACATCGCTTCCTCATTTAATGTTCTTTTTTAAATTTTGTGGTAGATAAGTTCAACACATTCGTTTCCTCTACAATAAAATTAAACCACAAGTTAAGCGTCAAGAGAAAATATTATTAATATAAATATATAAATAATTATTTAAATTAAAAAGGAAATTCGGTTTCTATTTGATTACTTCTGTACCATTTCAAAAATATTGAGTAATAATAGGAGTTTTAAAATTATAAACATAGAGTTACATATTAACAGGAGGACATAGATAAACGACGATAAACATTAATGAGGTTAGCTATTAAGCAAGTACCGGTAATCCCTTGGTGTCGGGCACGGGTTGGTGACTCGTTTGTGTTCGAAAGAACTCCTTAAACATCCTTTAAACATTCACGCACGATTAAAAAACTACAAGCAAGATATAGATGTTTAGCGCAAGTATACATAAAAAATATTCAAGAATTTTCAACCATTTTTATTATCTGATAGATAGATTTATAAGAACAAGCTTTTCGAAGTGGAAGTCATATACCTCACTAAGACTTATGCTTTCAGTCTAGTTGACAACATGCAGTAGGTAATGTATTTTGATCATTTGTTTACCAACGAAGCCAATATAAAATGCTAAATCTTTCTAATACGCACATTTGGGCGGCTAAGAAACAATGTCATAAAAGACACATTCGTTTTCAGTAAACAGTTGGACATACATTTGCATAAAGTTTTGAGGAACGTTCGATGAGTAAAATAAAGTAAATAAATAAAGTATTCAAAATCGTGTTTGAGCAATTCTCAGAGATCCAATTACTTTTTAGGTGAAATGAAATGAAATAGCAAAGTGACACTACAGACATAGAAAATGTTTCGTAAAACAATCTATGATTTTAATGCAACATATCTAGTTTAAAGAACAGAATAAATTTGATAAGAAAATAATGTACTTTTATGGACGTTGATAATAAAATAAATATCACTCCCTTAATGATTATTACCACGTATTTTTTCTTGCCATATTATATCGACTCCAAGATTTTTTAAAATATGAATCTGAGCGTATGCTTGACGCATACATAGTATTTAAAATTATAAACGTATAATTATTAAGAGAAATTGAAGGAAGGCCGTTATAGAATCGTAATCCATGAGCGTGTTGTTCCACAAACAGCAATTTGCAGCTTGTAAAATGCACAACTCATGACAATATCTCTAGATACTCGTAAAGCAAACGATAAAATGTTCTGTCGGTCTTCGACAAGCACCGCGTAGAGAACATTCGCGTGAAAAGGAAGGATATTATAGGACGTCTTCCTTGCTTGTTATTGCGTAATTGCACAGAGCTTCTATAAAATTGCAACTAGAAACGTGTGTATCTTGAAAATCAAAAAGCGCTGGCGGAGGGAGACCAGATTATAAATCCGAGGATAAGATACGGTGTAACGTGCACATCTCCGGATTTATTTCTTCCTGTATTCAAGCGATACCTATAACGGTAGGTAATAGTAGGTATTATTATTGGTAGCAATGTGCAAATGTCTCTGATTTATTTGATTGTTTAGGAGAAAAAGCGTCGCCTTCTCTACAAGCACGTTCATTAAATTGAAAATTAATGACATGAGATTATAGCGAAGATTGATGAAATAACTATGTTTTTCAAACATTTAATGGCCGTTAATACAAATTTATAAATACAGCAATTAAAAGTTATAATTTTTCGATAACGTCTTAAATATTGTACACCTATATAATTAAGATTATATGTAGAAGGATCGGCCTTTTAAAGTCAATTGAGACAAGTAAATTATGCTATCGAGCTATAAGACTTAGGACATTTGAAACAACTACTTTTAAATCCATTTATCCAGAAGTATGTATATAGTTTACAACGCTAGAGTAAAAGCTTTCGTAATTTTATGCAACTTGCTTTTTCAACTAGAAGTACTTAACAATTTTTATAGCAAAATCGAAAGTAGTAGTAAGTAGATTCAAATAACTATTTAACTGAAACGTCACTATACAGGCTGATTCATTTTCGGCCCTCACCATGGGGATCTCGCTTATTATTGGAGATAGAGTATAGGTTTAAATTTGGCAAAGTTGTTAAATTTTGTGTTTGTTATAAATCCGTAAAGAAAATAGACCTGTGACAAATGACCTTCGTTATTTAAAAAAAAACGCGAAAACCCCATTTTCTTGTTTTACCTGTAGCACCGACATTTGGCCTTGTAGAGAAAAAATAAAAACACATCCTTTTGGCCATTTCTACACCTCTATCCAGTGGTGTACTCTAAATTTTTATACGACGTTTCGTTTCTTTCTGGCCATCATCAACTATCTAATTTCTTATAGGCGCCATATTGGATTTAGATATCTTCAGAAAGAGTTTTTTTTCTGATTTCAACCATGTACCACATGCTGACTAAAGTTTTTGACATTAGGTTTTATTTGAAAGAATAAATTATAAGATTAAATAAGGTAGCCATGGAATTTCAATCTGTCAAACATTTCATGTATTGTTCATTAATAATACAAAAATGTCATACACTAACGAAGAGAAACGAGATATGATAAGTATTTTTTATTCTTCGAACCGAAATTCAACAGTAGCGAGTACAAGATATCTACAATTATATCCAGAACGACAACAGCCTCTTCGTACCATTTTTCTAGATCTCGACAGAAATTTGGTCGAGAATGGATCGTTTACTAAGCCGCGTAATGGTCAAGACAACAGGAATTTAAATGAAAATCGACAAGATAATTTACAAATGGTAAATTAAAAGCGTGTTTTCAAATTTCATGTTAATCTTGTATTTTTACAGATAAATAATAATCCATCAATTTCCACACGCAAAGTAGCGTCAGAATTAAATTTGTGCCAGTCCAGAGTTTGGAGAACTTTACATAAAAGTAGGTTTAAACAATACAGGATCCATGTTAGTCACTCTTTACTGCCTGGAGATAATTTGAGAAGGCTAGAATATTGTAATTGGTGAATGGGAAGGATAGAAAATGACGAAAATTTTTTAAGCAAAATCATCTGGTCAGATGAAACAAAATTTACAAATTCTGGAATGTTCAACACGGAGCACTATTGGGCAGTACAAAATCCCCGACAAAACAGGGCCAGAAGACCACAACATCGTATTGGAATAAACGTTTGGATGGGTATTTTGGCAAATCGTCTCTTAGGACCAGTTATGTATGAAGAACATTTAAATGGAGAAAGATATTTAAACATTTTACGTACATACGTATCTGACTATCTTGACTACAATATCCCATTAAATCAATTACAATATTTATGGTGGCAACAAGATGGCGCACCAGCACACAATGCAGCTGTTGTTAGAAATTTCTTAAATCAAGAGTTTGCAAACCGTTGGATTGGAAATAGGGGAGTTGTTGAATGGCCTGCGAGATCACCTGATTTAAGTCCGCTAGATGTTTTTTTATGGGGATATGTTAAAAACAATATTTATAAAGTAGATGCGCCACAAAACATTGAAGAATTACGAGACAGACTTCAGAACGCCTTCGATGCAGTTCCTAGAAGAACTATACAAAGGGCAGTACAAAATGCCAGAAGGCGTGCCCAATTGTGCATTACCGAAGATGGCCAGATAATTGAACATTTACTGTAATTGTTTATTGTTTACTTTTCTATGTATTTTTATTAATGTTTTTGTTATCTTGTACTCGCTACTGTTGAATTTCGTTTCGAAGAATAAAAAATACTTATCATATCTCGTTTCTCTTCGTTAGTGTATGACATTTTTGTATTATTAATGAACAATAAATGAAATGTTTGACAGATTGAAATTCCAAAGGCTACCTTATTTAATCTTATAATTTATTCTTTCAAATAAAACCTAATGTCAAAAACTTTAGTCAGCATGTGGTACATGGTTGAAATCAGAAAAAAAAACTCTTTCTGAAGATGTCTAAATCCAATATGGCGCCTATAAGAAATTAAATAGTTGATGATGGCCAGAAAGAAACGAAACGTCGTATAAAAATTTAGAGTACACCACTGGATAGAGGTTTAGAAATGGCCACAAGGATGTGTTTTTATTTTTTCTCTACAAGGCCAAATGTCGGTGCTACAGGTAAAAGAAGAAAATGGGGTTTTCGAGTTTTTTTTTAAATAACGATGGTCATTTGTCACAGGTCTATTTTCTTTACAGATTTATAACAAACACAAAATTTAACAACTTTGCCAAATTTAAACCTATACTCTATCTCCAATAATAAGAGAGATCCCCATGGTGAGGGCCGAAAATAAAACAGCCTGTATATTGTGTTTCTCTCCTGGCGAAAAACAACGTTGTAAATACTAATATGAAGAAGTGACAAAGTTTATCAACATTGACCTTAAACAGTTTTAGAGTCACTGCTAAAAATGATGACATCCTCGTCGAAATACAAATACAATTTAGTATGTACTTATGAGCAGCCAAAATTTCAAGTACTAGTCCGACTGTCAATATATGTGGAAAAGTAGTCCAAGCATGTTTCGAATTTATTGGTATTATTGTGAGTTTCGTTTGGACTTCAAACTAATAATAAATTCCTTGTTCTAAATATCTAAATTGCAAATATTTGATCTAAACAATATTGAGCGAATCTATAAAGCACTTATATTTTTAAAAATGTAGGTGCAATTTAATTAAATTAATCATTACTAGAATTAGAAAATATTTTAAATTTTGATAAATATAAAAATAGGTATATACATATTTGACTTATATATTTATCAAAATTTAGAAGATTTTTATTGAAGTCTCTTTAAGCAGTTTACAATTAATTAAACAACCTTAAACAAACTGTGTCCTATATTCCTCACTTAATTGCAATTTGTTTAATTATGTTTCATATACATATACAATTCATATACAATTTATATTTTCTAAAACATCTAATAGTATCCGAACATGGATTATACCACTTACACTTCGAGACTATATACTTTGGCAGAGTAAAATACAAATATGAGTGAACGTGAATCACGCAAATCGTTGTGATAGATGTGTAAAGTCTTTTTTTATTAATTACTTTACTGTTCAATTAGTTTTCAGTTCGTAGCTTCATTCCGAAAAAAATATACTAAAATTACTTACAAGCGCTCGGATTTAATTAATCTTTAAACATAAATAAAAACGTAATCCGCATTTCCTTAAATATTTTAATTTTGTCAATTTAGTAAATAATTACTTTTGAAAATTGTATTGAGCTGTAGTCGAAGTGATCGCATGTATGATAAATGAAATAAAGTAAACATTTATGCGGATACATGAACAAATATATATTTTTTAAAAATTATACCTTAAAAAATGAAATTCATATACATATTTAAATTTAATCATTTTTACAAATTTAGAAATTGCCTCGAAAGCATTTCTTAACGAAGCATAAAAATAATATGTGGTCACGTATAATTAATCCAACATTTACATATGATAAAATTACAGACAATTTAGTATCTATCGCCTCTGAACCGCTCTAATAAATTTATTAATTAGCATTTAAAAAATCAAAATACTTGACAATAACAAAATAAAAACCAATGACGTACCATGTGTATTTTATCCATGATTTCGTTCAGTTGCTCCTTGCTACACATCTTTAAGTATTTTGAACAACAAACACAGATGAATGTGTATGTTCTATCAAACATAACAGTCTGTACTACAAATACTCGACTACATCATCCTTGATCGTTTAAAAGCCTTTTTTTTACTTTTCGTCATAATTTTGGTTTTGTCAAAAGAGAGAAGCGCTTTAATAAAAAAATATTTTTATGTAGTTTTGTAGTCTTACTGCACTAAACAGCCCGTTTCCTCAATTGCACTACGCTTAACATTAATAAAATATTAACACATAGTAATAATGATCGATCTAATGATATCTGCTTGCCGACACCTTCCTCGAGTTTGTGTTCGCGGTAACTAAATACGTATACGCTAGCAGTACCACGTTCTTGATCTACCTGACTCCGACAGGTGTAATCTCGCCACTACCTACTCTGCTTTACTAGTTGGTGTCTTTGAAAACAGACTCGAAGAACGGGGCAAAAGCAAAAAGCGCGACCCAGTTGCGATCGAGGCGCCATCCTTTTGCCACTAACACGAGAAAGTGTGATTGAATACTATTATTGTAGTTATTTATTTCATGTATCGACGTAATAATAAACTTCTGAAGCCTTACATTGAAGTCGGTATGAAACGTAATTTGTTACGGATTTTAGAGGAAACTATATATAGGTACCTCATCCTCAAATGTGATGCAATAAAATATTAGCAACGTTTTTTTGTTACTTATAATATAATATAGATTTATTACACCTTGATCCGTAAGGTACACTAGGATGGTAACTTGATTAGCGCTACGTACCGACCGCCTATTATTACCACAGAGTTTAATAATTTAATACTCTTTATAACTATAGGTTCATATCTTCTGCATTAAAAAATTTTTTAATTTGATTGCAAAAAGTGCACAGTTTAGGGCAGGGATGCACAGACTTATAGGGAACAGGGGCCACTCGGGAAAATTATAAGCCAAGGACGGGCCACTACAAAGAATACTTATTAACACAAATATTTTTATTTTTAAATATGTAGTATGAATTACTACTAATGATAAAAATAAAAGAACATTCAAAAATGTTTGTTGTAATTATGTAATCGTAATGTAATCTAATCATTACAATGTAATATTTCATGTTTTATTATTTAGATGCATGACATTGCATTGACCTAACAATTTTGTTTATGTTTGGCTCCACATTACTTGTCGGCACACGTAAAATTGCTTCCGGATTTTCATTTGCCAGACGGTTTCGAATTTTTGGTTTGTTAAGTTTCATCACTGAAAACGTTTGCTCACAAATATACGTCGGTTCAAATAAGCTTGAGCATTTCGATGCATTTATTCGCAACTCTTTATAAGCGGTTTTGTCAACGCAACGGTGAAAGTTGAGTAAATTACCTTCATTAAACTTATTTCGTAAATTATCATCATTTTGCAAGTCTATCAATTCCAGCTGTATTGATTCCGGGCATTTTCGGGTGAAATGTTGAAAGGATTGCTGAAAATGTCTAATAGAGGTTTAACTTTTTTGAAGTCTAGAAATCATGAAAAGCTTATATTCAAATATCAATTTTTTCAACATAAGCGAAATTGACATCAGTTTTATTGAATTTCTCCATAATTTTTTTGTAGTTCGGAAAATGGCTGTAATTGGCTGAATTGATTTGTGTCCTGAAAAGACTCAATTCGCATTGAAAGGACGAAACATGAGAGTATAACTGCGAAATCAATTGAGTTTTGCCTTGGAGTCGCGTAGTTAAGACATTCAAATGATTTGTGATGTCTACAAGAAACGCTAAGTCACACAGCCAATCAGGGTTGTCGAGTTCGGAGACGTCCTTTTTCTTTTCCGCAAGAAATATTTTGATTTCTTCAATCAAGTTAAGTGACAACCCACGACTTAGCCACCTTTCTTCAGTGTAAAACAGGAGATCACCATATTCGCTTTCAATATCCTCGAGAAATTGTGTGAATTGTCGGTGATTGAGACCTCGTGATTTTATAAAGTTTGCAGTAGGTACTACAACTTTCATCACATTTTCAAATCCCAATAATTTTGAACAGAGGGCCTCTTGATGTATAATGCAATGAAACTGCATTAATTCCTTGGTACCTATGTTTTCAGTTTGTAAATACTCTTTCAACATAGTTATTATCCCAGATTTACTTTCAACCATTGAAGCGGGCCGCGGTATGTGCATCGCTGGTTTAGGGTAAGTAGTCTATATTATGCCGGTTTCGGACCACATTATCTGTAGTGGACATTTTAAGGTTTTTTTTATTGATTTTTATGAGAAATTAACTTTATTTATCAATTTTCTGTATAACAATCAAATTTGAATGGGTATATCCACTAAATTTTGAAAATAATTTTAAATATTTGAAAAAGGGTTCAATTTATTCTCAAATTTTAAAAATTATTTCATTATCATGTTTTATTTTCTAGTTTGAGGAGAGGATAAAACACCTTCCGCTAAAAAATATTGATAAACAAACATTATTTATTTATAAATCTGGTTTATATTCATTAATTTCATTTCATCTAAACTAGAATCTGCAAAATTATGTAATTTATTATTACATGGGGTTTATAGTAAATACCCCCTATAAAAAAATATATAATCAAACTATATTTGTTGCAAAGTAATGTTGAATTATGATCATTAATGTAATGTTGTTAGCAAAATTAATAATTATTATTTTTATCATATACTTACTGTATTTACTACAAAATTAAACATGACATAGAACGTAACATAAAACGTAATAATTCTAGTATATAACGTCCAGCGTCAAAATATAAGTGTGTGTGTTAATAATCAAATTCGAATAAACATTCATGACAAAAATTAAAAACTAAATAAAGATAAAATTAATGTATTGTTCAATTATATTATTGGGTATCAAATGACACAAAAAGAGAAATTCTTTCCAATAAAAGTAGTTGTTGGTAAAAATTATAATTTTATTCCATAGAAACACATATAATAAATGTACATTAGTTTACAATATCGATGTCCTCTTCTTAAGCAGCTTCAGGTAGTCCTTTAAATATTTACACCACTAATGTTAACTTTTCCTTGTTCTAAAAATTAAACAAAATAAATACAATGGATCATCACTAACTAATAAGTTATTAGTTTGCAAGCAAGAAATAGTAACAAAAATAAACCAATAAGAGCAAAATAAAAATAAAATGGAATAATAAAAAGTAATTAAAAATTTTGGAACTAACATTGATAGAATGGTAGTAAGAGCAGAATAAAAATAATTACAAACGAAGGAGCTAACAGAATTAAAAATGATCCCGTACAAGTATAATGTTTTGTAATTTTTTGGGCAGAATCGTTATGACAGAGATTCTAAAATATTGTCTAGTCTAGAATATAGTAATTCTGTATGTTTGCTCTATATGATGATCCTTTTTTAATTGTAATAGTTATTTATATTACTAAAATAAAAGGTAATATTCAAAGTTTTAACAAATTAATATGTCATTGAATTTCATTTTCATGCAATGTATATAAAATGATATTTAATATTTACATGGATCTTGTCTTTCTAAACAACACAGTTTTAGTTCCTAGTTCATATCTAGTGACTTTAGTCCATAAATGTGAATTTAACGCTTAATAGATGAGCGAAATCGTTATTTTGTTTCAACTTGTTGGCAGGTCTGCTAAGTTGGCATTATTAGTGGATACCTCACTTGCTCTTGCATGTATCTCACTTGAGCTCTCTATTTGCCTGCAGTCTATCTATGCATGCAGTTGTCCGTTGTTATTGTTACACTGTTTCGCTTTTTGCATTGTTTTGGGAGTATGGATGGTAAATTTTATTCTAACAATTTATAAATTCATTATATTTTAAAGGAAAATAACCTTTTACTATAGAATACATTAAACTATTAAAATACATTCAATATTTTTAATATATAGGATACTCTTTCATTACAGCATCGACATCTTCTTCGCCAAGCAGTATGGTACTCGCATGCGCTCTTTGCAAAATAAATATAGGAATAAAACAAATTGTTAAGCATTATGAAAATCATGCAAATGAATTTCGGGCAAAAATGGAAGGTGATAGTTTTGAAATAGCAAAAGTTAATAAAAAATTAGAATTTGAAAGAACGAGGGAAGAATTTGAAAGAACGAGGGAAGAATTTGAAAGAACGAGGGAAGAATTTGAAAGAAAGAGGGAAGAATTTGAAAGAAAGAGAAAAGAAATAGCTGATTTAGAAAATCTAGGAGCTGTAGCACATGTGAATTGGGAAGGAGTCTGTATTATTAGTTAGTGATTATCCATTGTATTTATTTCGTTTAATTTTTAGAACAAGGAAAAGTTGAGACTCGTGGAGTCAATGTTTAAAGGAGTACCTGAGGCTGCTTAGGAAGAGGACATTGATGTGGTCAACTAATTTACATTTATTATATGTATGTGTTTGCATGGAATAAAATTATAATTTTTTCTTTTTGTGTCATTTGATACCCAATAATATAACTGAACAATACATTAATTTTATCTGTATAGTTTTTAATTTGATATGAATGTTTATTCGAATTTGATTATTAACACACACTTATATTTTGACGCTGGACGTTATATTACTAGAATTATTACGTTTTATGTTACGTTCTATGTCATGTTTAATCTTGTAGTAAATACTGCAAGTATATGATAAAAATAATAATTATTAATTTTGCTAACAACATTACATTAATTAACATAATTCAACATTACTTTGCAACAAATATAGTTTGATTATATGTTTTTTATAGGGGCTATTTGCTATAAACCCCATGTAATAATAAATTACATAATTTTACAGATTATAGTTTAGATGATAATATTAATGAATATAAATCAGATTCATAAATAAATAATGTTTGTTTATCAATATTTATAGCGGAGGGTGTTTTATCCACTCCTCAAACTAGATAATAAAACATGATTATGAAATCATTTTTAGAATTTGAGAATAAATTGAATCCTTTTTCAAATATTTAAAATGATTTGATTGTTATACAGAAAATTGAGTTTTTTATGTTGAATTTTAATTTGTACGATGAAATATAAGAAAAACTTGTTTTCTGGGTTAATTAAATAAAAAATAAGGAAAAATGGATATAAATAAGGTTAATTTGAGATAAAAATCAATAAAAAGAAAAACTTACTTAAAATGTTCACTACAGAAAATGTGGTCCGAAATCGGCATAATATAGACTACTAGTGTAAAAAAGAATGAACGAGCATATACGGTTTATCGGAGATGCATTTCAAATACAAACAATATGTCAAGAAGGCCAGTTGAATGCAAGTCCTTTCCATTCAACTGGCCTTCTTGACAGAAATTTATGAAAATATGAGTGATACTAGTAAGGTAAGTAAAGTATACTGGCTAATCCTAACATATTATTATACGAAACCTATATTCCTTTTCATGATTTGTCGATAGATTAACAAGGTATGGATGTAGATATTTGAAAATAATCCAATGAAAGTACAAAATCAAAAGAGAAAATAATATACGCTGCTTTTTTCAGAAGTATAACATAACCCAATTAAGTTGGCGCGAGGAGGCGTAAGTTCGCGCAGGATTAAAAGTAGTGGGGAGTTTTGTATTTGGTTTTACATCAAATATTAGATAATTCTAACCTCTGAGCGTGTACTTTATGATCCCCTAGCAAAGACATTATGTTCTTAATTGGCGCTTGCTATACATGATTTGCGGGAGTTAGTCTTAAAGTTTCTGCGATAGATGAAATTGATTTATATTTCGTACAACAATTTTGAATATACTGAGTAATATAGAATTATAATAATTAGGAATCGATACCCCGCAAGACGCCATTTTGGTGGATGTGCATTAGACGCGTTTCATGAATGATGAATTTATCTTAAAAAGGCATCGATGCTGGAGGGGATTACTTTGAAAAGTCAAGAAGTTTTGTAGGTCTACGGTCTAGCTTATATTATTTCCCCACGTCTAGATAATTTAAAAGTGTCGGTTCTAAGAGGAAATGTATATTCTTACATGTCAAATTGAGAGTTATTGTAAATTTTTCCAAAATATAATTTGCCAAAGATATGGCTTCAAAAACATATTTCGAAGAAAAGAGAATTAGAACACCTGTACGTATCGGAACTTAAATACATACTATAATTCGACAGTGATACAACATTTCACCCTTGAAGTAATAAGCAACTTTTTCCTTTAACGATTTTCTTCTAAATAGATGCAGCGGAAAACTTAAAAATACTCCCTTCCACGTTCAACCCTGACATGACCCACCTATGGGTCACACTCTCTGCTTTAATCTAAGAATGACTGATGGGTTATGACTAGTTTTACCGTCAGGCTTGCGTGGCCCACATTTGAGTAACACCCTTCATATTTGTATAATGATAAGTTTATACTAGTAATAATGACATGTAACGCTTATAAAAGCTATCCTATTTCTATAGAAAAGTTTTAATTGCACAAAAAATAAGCATGTTTCTTGATGCGAATAGTTAAAATTAACAATAATTAATTGTTGAACTATCAAATATTTATGAAGTTTTGTGAAATATGAAACGAGAGAATTCTTTATATTTTAGTTACTATTTCTGGTATTTTCAAAAACATAGCAAGTTAAAATAGAACTGCCCCGTCATCAATTTCACCTAATTAATTCTTTGTATTATTTTTTTATTATTTTAATTAGTCTTTATATTTTTTCAGTTAATGAAATAATGAAAGCAAGGAGTGAAGCAAATAAGTGCCGCCGATCCCAACCCACATAATTATGCACCGGCCCAACGTGTTAATACTATCGTTTTACTGCCACGAAATCATTTAATTGCACAATATGAATAAGAGCACATATATTTTATAGGGCTATGAAAATTGCTTGATTAGAACCCACCTAAAATTTAAATGATTAATTTTTCAGCAATGGCAAAGGTTTGAAAAAGTATTGTCCAGTCTTCTGACGTAATTTGATCAGCTTAACATTAGGTACATAATAAGCATCCTAAAATAAAATGAAAATAAGCAACTTATACACCATTGTGTAATTGAAGTATTTGACTAGATATGCATAAATCGGGCCAAAATGAAACGCAAGTTCGGAAATTTATCACCTTTGTTTATTCCTTTTTGTCATTTTCACCCATTCTTTTTTTCTATGGAAATACATGTAAGATCAAAAATTTTTTGCTCTTATATAAGCAAGTAATCTCTAAATCATTAATTTAAATGAAATGAAGGCTTGAAATAATAGATTTGCTTTCATTTATTTATTAGAAACTAATCATAAGGCACGCTCTAGCAGTAAACCATTAATGATCCATTGAAAATACAAAAACGGCTTCCGTAGTTTTCACTTGCCTTTTACCCTCTTTGTTTATTGCTCATTAGCAGCTACCTGTTTTCACGGCACCTTGAAAGTGCATGAAAATCAATTAGCGGCTAAATATGACCTCAAGTCCCTTTTACGTTTAGTAAGAGGCTTTCCGCGTACGTAAGAATTGCTATTTGCAATATTCTTATGAGTAAACTTTAAATAGAAATTTCATTCAATAGGCCGCTCACAATTTTTATAATATAGGAAATACTTATAGGTATGGTGAGAGTACATACTTTTACATACATCTTTTACTTAAATAACGAGTCAAATAATAAGAAACATCGAAATTTAGAATAAAAGCGCTCCATCGAAACTTATTGTTAACCAAATATTCAATGTGTTAAATGCCTAACATGTTCAGCAAAAGTCGTTACACCAGTTACATCCATTTTATTTTTTTATTTTATAAAATAAAATATTATTTCTCATAAATTATATATTAACAAGGTTATATTGTCGCCGTATCGCTAATTCTACTGGGTTCAAATTTCGAGTCCCTTATATTTATTATGTTCGTCAATAATTCATTTATCATTTGGAAAGTGATCGATAATTTAAAAATCTGTCAATATAAAACAATGGAATAGATCATTGCTGTGTACTTAAGCATATGTCTGTTGTGTGTGTGCCATTATCACTTCTTTCACACACTGAGGTAATAAGGAAAGGCATTTGCAAGCATCGTTTTTATATCGAGCGATTTCAGCTACGTACATAGTTCAGTCAAATACTAATTGTAAGTGCAAATTATACGACCATTATACTAGAATTACAGCTACTTTAATAACTTGTTGTCATGATGGAGCGAAAAAGTAAACAAAATATGAAATGTTCTAACGGTTTTCGCCTTTTAATCGGGTGGACACGGTTTGCATCAGAACATATTTTCTTAGAGTTGCACTCAATATAAATGCAAATGTCTGTAATTTTCGTTATATTTACATACAGACATGCATACATACATACATAAACATTAGACATGCTGCATATTTGCATTGGAAGGAAAAAGTACGCACCTGAAAGGCATTTAAGGAGTGGATGCATTGTTATTAAATATACTAATTGTAAGTAGTTAGAACTAAGTAATGATATCTTGCATCGAAACTAAGGCTCTATTCTTTGTGAAGTGGTGATACAATTAGAAGCCCCACTGAAAAAAAAAATCTTCTGAGCTTGCGAAATCAACAATGAAACCCAAATGAAATCGTAGTGTTTACTTTGTAAACGTTTTAATTGCTGATCAACAAGTTTTATATTTCGAGAACAATTTTCCATAGATATTTATATGGAAGTTCTTTATTTATTTGGCCAAATACAATTATTTCCGAATTGTACTCTTTTAAACCAATATGTTTTAAATATATGTAATTGCCAAAGGAAATGTAATCGAAATATTAATACATAATGTACATTTCATAGATATTCTCGTACATTATATTCACAAATCTAAGCGCTTTGCCAGAGCATTGTGAATGTCATATATACAAAGAATCTCGTTCATATATGCATCTTTCATATTCGCAGAGAAAGAATAAAGTATTTCCTTGTCCAATTATACTTACAAAATAGGCGAAACGCCCACAAGTATTTATAGTACTAATAAGCAATACGTAAACACTACTACACTATATTGCATACAATGCAAATTAAGAAATCTTTCTGGAACAAGTGGGCTGTTGGGGATGATGGTTTTATGTCCGTTGAAATTCTTATTAAATAAAATTATTTCAAAAATTGAATAGATGAGGCTGTTATTTGGTGAAAATCCATATTACATAATATGATGTAGAATAAAACAAAACAATTAATTTATTTAATCTTCACTATATAAAAGGTATATCTACTAAACGTTTACCTTAACATGACGCGTTTCGCTAACACTGTGTGTAGCTTTATCAAACGACGATGGTATAATGATTATTCTACAAATGAAATGAGTATATGGCACATAAATTTGGTAATTACATGTATATAAAGAAAGAAACGATAAGCTGTTAACAAAGAAAGGTAGAGATTAGGCATTCAAACACTATAATCACATGGAAAACCCTAATTAAATAAGTTTATTAAAGGAGAACTATTTATATCTAGTTGGTCATTCAGTAAATTCCCAGACTTTTTATTTTTATTTATTTCCAGGGTTTCTAAGAGGTCTAATTTCTGCGATTTATTTTGTACATGTAAGATTTCAAACTCCGGATCGAATGAATGGTTTTCAGAAAATGTACAAGCAAACGTTAGAACAAGTATTTCCTACTGATAAGAGTATAAATAAAAATAATCAATTAAAAGTTTAACGTACATAGGAAAACCTTCAATTAAAATTAAAAAATATTTAGAAACTTCCGACCTAAATACATGCTTTAAAACAGACAACAATTTAGCCAGGTTCATTAAAAACAATAAATCCAAATCTTCAAAAGTTAATAAATCAGGGGTATATAAATTAAAATGTGGTAGTAATTGTGACAAAATTTATATTGGTAGAACTTTCAGAAATTTCAAAACTAGAATTTCAGAACATAAAGCGTGAGTTACATTACACTTTTTTTCGTACTAGAAACTTGAACAAGTTCTTGTACGAGTACAAGATTTCATACAAGTTTTAATTTATGCTATATTGAATAGAGGGCACCAAACTTTGAGTGCGTTACCAACATAAAATAAAAATTTCTGTTTGTTTATTACTATATATTTGACGTTTAGACGGGTTGTGGTTATTTATTACCTTTTAGAGATACAAAAATATTAAAAAAATTAATTCGAAAACCGTTCTATCGGTGCCCCATATTTTGTTACTGGACATTCTTACACAATTTCTATGAATTTTCAGAACAAAACAAACACTACGTAACCTGCAATTATTATATGATTTTTATTTAAAATAAACAGTTGGTACAAACGAAATGGTGTTTAATGCGCAAGTCTAGTATGAAACATGGATGAAAAGTGGGATCGGATCTAGTTTTGTAGTTTAGAAACTTTGATGTGTTTCTTCTGAATTACACTATCAAAGTTTCGACAAGTACATCTAGTTTGAAAACTTGTCCAAGTTTCTAGACGAAAAAAGTGTAATGTAACTCAGGCTTTAACGTTGTTATGATAACAAAAAACTAGATTCTAATTACTCAAATCACTTATTATCTGAAAACCATTCATTCGATCCGGAGCTGGAAATCTTACATGTACAAAATAAATCGCATAAATTAGACCTCTTAGAAGCCCTGGAAATAAATAAAAATAAAAAGTCTGGGAATTTATTGCATGACCAACTAGATATAAATAGTTCTCCTTTACTAAACTTATTTAATGAGGGGTTTCCCATGTGATTATTGTGTTTGAATGCCTAATCTCTTCCTTTCTTTGTTAACAGCTTATCGTTTCTTTCTTTATATACCTGTAATTACCAAATTTATGTGCATACAGTCATTTCATTTGTAGAATAATCATTATACCATCGTCGTTTGATAAAGCTACAGTGTTAGCGAAACGCGTCACATTTTTGTAAACGTTTAGTAAATATACGTTTTATGTAGTGAAGATTATTGTTTTGTTTTATTTTACATCGTATTCAAATTATTTAGTTTGATTCTCTAATATGAAACGCTTAGTACACTCTATTTTTCATCGATACTTTAATTTGAGCTACCGTTGTAGTAAAGTCGAGTAATTTTTTTAAGATCTGATTAATTTTTAAATTCATTTGAAGAATGCGACTGGGATGCCGTAAAATCAGAAATCTTAAAATATAACATAACTCTTTTCAATAGAGCATCTATATTTAATAAGGTTAACCATGTTAGAATCTTTGGGAAAATTCATCTTAAATCAGAAAAAAATACCTTCGAAAATCAAAATGAATTAATTTAAAGGCTAAAAAGGAGAGCAGTAGGTGTATCTTTAATATTTCAGTTATTTGAAAAGATAAAATCGGAAAATCTATTTAATTTCTTCTTAATTTTCGAGATATAATTGCGTTTCGATATCAATTGCATAACCATCAGAATTCTTTGTGCTGTTATTACATCTACAGCATCTCAAGTGAAAATAAAGTTATTATTATATTATTTAATAGTCGCAATATTACAATAGCATTTCAAGTTATTTTTCATGCAGTTCAATAGAGACCGCAAATCTTTAAAACAAAATATAAAATAAAGGAAATGTCTAACAAATAATAGAATGTGGTAGTTCAAAATATTGAATATACCATAAGTTAAAAATACGTAGATAGCTGACATATAAGAACATTTTATTTGCGTGCGTGCATTTCCTTTTTACTTATTACATGTCTATAATTTCCTGAAAATAATGTAACGTGATCATAGATTGACTACATTAGTTTTGTTTTGCCGAGCCGATGACATTTCGCTTTTAACACACGACGATATTTTATCATGAAGAATATTATCCAGCAGAAAGAACTGCACCTATTCGTTGTTAATACAAATAGCACGGATGCGATACAAGGACTAGCGAAATGCAGAATATTGTTATTAATTGTTCCCAATAATTTATATAATTCTTATAAGTAAGAGTCCATGTAAGTATTTTTTTAGTTTTAATATCAAAAACTGAAGAAATTACTTATTTGAAGGATAAACTTTCTTTTTAAATTATGAAATTTCTTTATTCGATAAATTTTTGCAATTTTTATATTTTCTTAAATTTTTCTATAGGAACATAAAATTATTAACATTACCTATTTTTTTAAGAACTTTTACATGTTGATTAGCAAAGAAATTACCTTATAATAAACACGATAACATTGAAATTAGTTCAATATAAATTTTAGCTGATCTTTTCTTAATATGACAAAATTAATTTCTATTTTCGTTGCTATCACAAATACATTACAAGTATTCTTCCCTTCTTAATATTAATTTAAATAGTTAATAAGCAATTAATATAACATCCCAATTACATTATTTTTCTATTTTGATATGACAAGGAGCTCACATCAAAGGCGATCATTGAAGACGGATCGTTAACGATTTAACAGACCGTCAAAACTTCTCTTCCGACCGTAGAACTCTCCTGATTATGCGCTTATGTTCGTACGATCTAATTAGCATGCATTTTCTCTCGCGGAGCAGTATCGTCGTTATTATATAGGCTTTTTGTTTTGTAGTACACAACAGGATAACGATACACAAATGTGGTCCCGTTAAGAATACTTAATTAAAAACCGTAATGCGTCTTCTAGCGGCACGTTTGAGTGTTTGCTAGCCTAGATCATGTCCGCACAAGCGGCCTTTGTAGGGCACACGTCTGAAGTTTACGTGATCACTGTACGAGATAAGCTTCACTATCTGAACGATGTTAATGCTCAAATATCGTATATATATTGCGTTTTTGTTGTTCTTCTGATTACTACGATAACGAAATCATATCAAAGACATTCTTGAATGGAACAATAGAGGTACAACAATAATTTAAAAAATAATTCTGCATCTGTCTTTATTTACATAAGGCAATACAACATTAAATAACTTTTATTTGTTGAAATGTTAAAATTAAGTGTTTTTATAGACGTTATTCTCATTATATATTCTGTTCTGTGCGTTAAACGAATATCCTTGTTTCTTCTTTGTTATTGCCTTGTAACTTTGTAACTGTCACGCTTCTATCAAAATTACAATGTTTCGATTGTTACGCAACGTGAATTTACTCCAAAAACTATTGTATACAAGCACGTTTATATTTGAATACGCACATATAAACAACGGTATTGTCTCGTTAATTTTAATCGTCGCTCCATTAACGAATACATTAAGTCCGCATGTGGACGTATCATTTTATCACATTGAAAGTTATGATGTGCATATAATCTGGATATGGTCTGTGAAAGTACGGAACCATATTTGTTGCTGCTGATTATCGAACTACATATTTACGTCAGGATGCACCGAACGAGTTTAATTAATGAATATGGTTTGGTCGTTGTTATTGTGCGTACGATTAGTACAAAAGAAGTTTGACTACTTCACCGCAATGGAAAGGTGAAAATATATTACGAAATAAGTTATGGCCAATGAGGCAATGACACTATTTCATTCCCTAATTTTAACGCATTCAGTAGGTCAACACGATTTTCGTTAGTTTCAATTATTGAACTGCGTAGAGTATTTTAGAAATAGGAGCCGACTCAAAGTAAGAAAGAAATTACGAAAGACTAAAATGATTTATATGTTAAGCGTCTACAGATTAAACCTGGACTTTCTTATGCATCTAGAACAGAAAAGACAAACATTCAATTGAATAGAACTTATTCTGAATAGTACAAATTAAATTATATGTCTTCATCTGATTTATCTTCCCTTTGCCTAACAAATCGGAACTAAGTGTTCAGTGACTGGACGGTGGATATTATGGCCAACAAAAATGATACTTCTATTAATACTTCTCATCTTTCGATGATCATAGGCTCTTTGACCTGTATTAAAAGGAATCGATTTTAATATTTATTACTTATGATCTTCTGTTTAATAAAAAAAAACAAAATTATTCCATAAATATGTTTTAATTATTATTTTATTTATTGCGAATATGGTTTCTAATTTTTTGGATGCCGGAGTATTACAATTGAATATATGTATTCTATTTACGATTCCAGACGAGGCGCGTGATAGTCAGTAAAATCAGGCCCAGTAACCTAAAGGTCACAGACCCTGTTATTAACGCATTCAGAATATGTTATGGCACCTACCCTTCACAACGTTGTTACACTGTTATATGTCAAAACTGTCATTATTGTAATTGCTTTTTTCATGTTGATTCCTGTCATTTAACTTTTCCAACCGTAACCTAAAAAGCTTTCAATGGAAAGATATATACAAAACGTAGCAACGCTGTGTGACGCTATTATGACATACGTTCATGACGTGCCTTGTCTGTAATAGTAAATAGACAGAATAATAGAAAGGACAAATAATTTTTTTTGTTAATTTAGATTTTTGTGCGCCGAATCCAATCAGCCATTTTGAAACTATGTCAAACAATGTTTGGAAAGTTCTTTATATGGTAAAGCTAAAGTAAAGTAACGCTAAAGTTTTTTAACAGAAACTTAACTTCTCAAAAGGGCAAAAGTGTTAAATTATAGCTATTAATATAACGAAAACATTAAGCGATTTATAATACTCGAGGACGTTGCCAGGTGACGAGGCGCTAGCCGAGTCACCTCGTAACGTCCGAGAGGGTTTAAATCGCTGATGTTCGAGTTTATATTCAAAGCTTTATCGTATCATCAACGATATCAAGATTAAAACAAAATCAACAATTTGTCTGTCATACAAAATACTTACGTCAAAGCTTGCACGTTTTTGAGATAAATTAATAAATCATGGAAGAATTTGATGTTCCCGCAAATATTGTAGGGGCTCCAAATAGTGCAAAATTAGATTTGTTGCCAGCAAAGTCAAAACTGCATTACGAAAACGAATATCGTCTGTTTTGTAAATGGCGAGATGAAGAACATGTTCAAGGTGCTGGGGAAACAGTCTTGCTCGCTAATTTCGTGAGACTGTCAAATTACTACGCTCCTTCATATTTGTGGCCAAAATATTCCATGTTGCGAGCTTGCTTGGAATTAAAAGAAAGAGTAGAAATTGATAAGTATGGTGCTTTGATAAGATTTATCAAGAAAAAGAATGTTGGATATCGAGTTAAAAAATCCAAAATACTCACTAGAGAGCAAGTTGATGAATTTATGCGTACAGCTCCAGACGAGGTATTTTTGATGATAAAAGTAGCTTTTTGATTGGTCTAGGAGGGGCTTGTAGAACCATTGAATTAGCGAGAATGTCTACGGACGATGTTGAGGTTTTAGAGACTAAGGTAGTTGTTACCATTGCTGACACAAAAACTCACAAAAAAAGATTTTTTGTCCTTGTACCTGACGGTGACATTAATTCCGTACTTTTATTTAAAAAATATGTAGCATTGCGACCGCGTCATGTTACGCATAAGAGACTGTTATATCGTACAGAAATGGAAGGTGTACAATTCAGCCTTGTGGTATTCATTTCTTTTCTAAAATACCTGAAAAAATCGCTACATAATACCTCAAACTAGAAAATCCAACTTTGTATACTGGTCATTGTATTAGAAGATCTTCAGCAACTTTTCTGGTTAACGCCAGCGGAGACATCTTAGATCTGCAAGAGCTGGGTGGGTGGGAGTCGAGCAAGGTTGCTAGGGGGTATTTAGAAGACAACGTAACGAAGAAAACTGCAATTGCGCAGATGATTCAGATGGAAAAGGTTTTAATAAACAGTGTGTCAAACTCTGAACAATCAATTGAGTTTTCACGTAAAAATGAAAATTTGGAGGACGTAAGCGGCTTGAACATCATCTGTGTTGAATCATCCGAAAAAAAAATTATTTGTGAAGCTGCAGAAGATCGCGGATTAAAGACAGATATGAAAGACATATCTTTCAAAATTGAGAACTGTCAAAATATTGAAATTCATGTTCACAAATAATGTACTATTTGACGTATTATGGTTTTGTATCTAACGTATTATGGTGCTGTATCTAACGTGTTATTAGTTCGTTACTAACGTATTATGAGTTATGAGAACTTATGTTATGAGACTTATGAGTAACTAAAGTATTATTAAGATATTGTAATATTATGTTCCTAATAATTATCAATAAATGTTTCACATAAAGATGGCATAATAGTTGATGATACGATAAAATATATTAAAACATATATAAATACTGAAATAATAAAATTTTTTTATAATCAAATGAGTTTTAATGCTTTTAGTTTCATATTTTTATTCCAGGCTCAACAAGTATGTATATGTATACTTCCAGTTGTGATGCCAATTTTTTTTTATAATATATATTTCGAAGACAAGTTTGTATTAAAAGCAATTTTGTTCATACATATTCTATTTTATTCATATTTTACATTTTGTAGATTAATATGCAGATCCTAGAATTTTCTACAAATATGTAAATAATAATTCAAATGTATTTTTAATAATATAAAATATTATTAAAAACCTGGTGTGAAGAACACAAATACAGGTTCACTATTAATATTAATAGTGAACCTGTATTTGTGTTCTTCACACCAGGTTTTTAATAATATTTTATATTATTAAAAATACCTTTGTATTATACAAAACTGGTGGGGTTTACCTACTCATGTATGTTTCGATTATTCTGATACATTATACATGCGGTTAGTCCGTAGTATGAGTGAAGACACAAACAAAATACAGTTTCTAGAGGGATGACTGTGCCACCTTTGGAAAGGCGTCGTTACTTCACATTGGTTATGTGGACGGGGCGAGGTACTTCGGTTGTCTGACAACAGGCAGCGCTGAATTTACTTCTACAACCGGTCTGGATAATTACGGTGATGTGGTTCTTTTTTGTGAATGTGTCTGGAAATATTCTTTCTCCAGTAGGGGCGTACCGATGAGCCTGTAGAAAGGTGAAATACGTATCTACGTCTCTGGGGCAAGATATTTTCGGACACGTTCACAAAAATATTAATAGTGAACCTGTATTTGTGTTCTTCACACCAGGTTTTTAATATTTTATATTATTAAAAAAACCTTTGTATTATACAAAACTGGTGGGGTTTACCTACTCATGTATGTTTCAATTATTCTGATAAATAATAATTGGCTCAATTGTTGTTATTTCATGTATAAATAAAGAAAACATAATACTGTAGTAGCTGGTATAGTTTAGTATTTATATTTACAATTATGTTATTTTGAAATAAACCGCTTAAATATCTTAACGTAGTTCCAAAATGGCGACAGCGTAAACAATAGCTTCAAAGTCATGAAAAATAAACCCTAAAACATCAAAGGCACGGCGGATTTTGTCCTTTGTGTTTATTTTGTGCTATAACACAGCTCAGCTTTTTAGAAAATTAGTTCTCGTGACATTTACTGTTAAAATTCTTCACACACGATAATCTCTAAATGTTATTCTAATCAGAATTTCGATAAATCCTTCTCAGAAAACCATCCATCTTTTTCTTCTTCAATAAGCTCTTTTTTTAGATCAAAAATTGCATTGTGATAAATATTGCAAACTTTCTTACCATTCGCGTATAAAGTTTTGATAAAAATAGTTCTTTGAACAGTTATACTAAGTAAATAACAAGAAAATGTATTTCATTAAATTATCTTCATCTAATTGTGAATATTTGGAGTCAATAAAATAATTATTTGCGTTAATTGTTGCTGCAAATTTCAAGCGATTCATTCAAGCGATAATACGATATTTAAACTGAAACCAAGGGTTTTTACTTGTGTATGTTAATTAACAATTACAATTCTCAGTTGACATAGTATTACTGTCAAAATTATTGGCACAAAAACTTTTCTGTATTAATTTCTTCTACCTAATTTTGTAAAAGTCATTAAAATTTATTTTTTGGGTAGATATTAGCTCCCAATCTTATTACCACTAACAGCACTAGATCCATAATCTCAAAAACTACCTTCAAAATTTGGCAAGTCAATTTCAATCAAGGTTTTAAATTTCACCGCTTATTGCGAACCAACACATGGTATTAAACATAAATTTAAATGCAATAAAATCACCAATTTATAATCAATACATTCTTTAAATATACTCTGCGCGCCATCCAATTTTTATAGGCGGTAATTTCAAAAACGAATCTTGCAACAACCTACAATCAACAACATACCAAATAATAAAAATCATATTGTTTAGAAAGAAATTGTGCTATTAATGTGAACCACCCAGTGAATGTTTGTAATTGGGTAAACCAAAATTACATTTTACGTTTATAACGACGCCAATAAAACTGGTGTTTGCTGTCAACTGCTCTAATAATAAATCTTACATTTTAGATTTTATGAGACATTAGCATTTGCATGTAGTGTAAGTATTTGTACTTATTTTAACATAACTTAACTAACCTTCATTGTCTTGACATTGCACGCTTATATATATATATATATATATATATATATATATATATATATATATATATATATATATATATATAAGTGATTAGATAACTAACTTGATATTTGTAAATATTTCATATAAAAGCCGAAAAACTCCAATAACAATTTATCAAATATTATATATATATATATATATATATATATATATATATATATATATATAAGGTGTCCCAACAGGAACTTGGCGATTTAAATTCCAAATAACATGCGTAGTATTTAGAAATTCAACGATTTATTAACGTAAACATAAAATAGAAACCCTAAAATTATATGTGGAACAAGATATCGGATAAATGTCCACCGTGACTTCTATTGCACACAGCGATTCTTTTTTTAAAATTTTCAATGACTTTATCACACATATGCAAGTTAATCTCGCCAATAGCCGCACGAATGTTATTTTTTAATTCATCAATTGTCTGTGGATTATTTGTGTAGACTTGATCCTTAAGGAAACCCCAAAGGAAAAAGTCCAGCGGTGTTATGTCGCAGGATCTTGCAGGCCAATCCACGTCACCATTACGAGAAATCACACGGCGAGGGAATTTCCCCTGCAGTAAATTTAGAGTTTCCCTGGCAGTGTGACAAGTGGCCCCATCTTGTTGAAAGTAAAGATTGTTGAGGTCCATATCTTCCAAACGAAGCCATAGAAAGTTATTCAACATCTGTCGATACCGCTCCCCATTTACAGTTTCTGCTTCTCCATTCTCATTTTCAAAAAAGTAAGTTCCAAGAACACCATTGGCCGAGAAACCGCACCATACAGTGACACGTAGTGGGTGCATGGGTTTTTCAATAATCTCTCGAGGATTTTCACGCCCCCAAATGCGGCAGTTTTGTTTATTTACGTAACCCTCTATGTGAAAATGGGCTTCGTCACTGAATATGATTCGCTTACAGAATTCGTCATCAAAATCAGTTTGCTCCAAAATCCAATTGACAAAGATACGGCGGTGGTGATGGTCCCTGGGCTTCAATTCTTGTGTTAACTGGATCTTGTATGCGTGTAGCCGAAGGTCTTTTGTTAAAATTCGTTGCAGAGATGATCTTGAGATGGTCAATTGCTGTGACCGATGACGAATTGAAGCTTTTTGACTTTCGGTAACACTTTCATTCACCATAGCGATATTTTCAACTAACCGAACGTTACGAGGACGTAGTGGTGTCTTTACATCGAGAACAGAACCAGTTCGCTCAAATTTTGCCATTAAATTTCTAATTGCCGTATTGCTGGGAATATGATTCTGATGAAAACAACGCGTAGTCGACGAATTGTGTTCGTAATGGAACGACCATTTTCATAATAAATTTGAACAATTTGGATACGTTATTCAGTCGTGAAACGTTGGATGATGACTTTTACAAGTTTATAGATGACATATTCCAAATATTAGGTTGCTAAGTTACCTTATTTGAAAATAATGTGAAATTTAAATCACCAAGTTCCTGTTGGGACACCTTTTATATATATTATATATAAATATAATATTTTCGTCACCTTGGTATGATAAGGTAAACTTAATAAGTCGGCGATTAAAGGTCTGGTTCATTACTTCAAAGTATATATATTTAAAACAACCCTACATGTTTCGGCAATGATGCCTTTGTCAAGGGAATACAAAATATAAATGATAGAATATAAATGTCATTTATATTACATTTATTATTATTATTTATATGACATTTATATTCTGTCATTTATATTTTTTATTCCCTTGACAAAGGCATCATTGCCGAAACATGTAGGGTTGTTTTAAATATATATACTTTGAAGTAATGAACCAGACCTTTAATCGCCGACTTATTAAGTTTACCTTATATATATATATATATATATATATATTGAGGCATTGCAAGAAGGATTCTTTCTCTGAAAGAAACAAAGAATATATGTAACCTCAATATTTATACCATAATGTTTATATCTACTTTGTACTTTAATATTAAGAAGGGGAAAGATCGATTCAAAGAATAAATACGTTATTTTGACGACAAATTTACCTAGAAATTATTAACTTATTTTTCTAATTTTTTTATTATAATGTTTATATTCATTTTTCTTTCAAATACATATTTAACGCGTGTTTATTCAAACAAATGTAACGTATTTATTTTCAAATGCATTTGAACGAGTAAGCCCCGCCCACAATTTCAACGGGGCAATAACCCGAGAATAAACCTATATTGACGGAGTGTTTGTAAACACATAAAACATATGTTATTCAACCAAAATTATTTTATAAATCAAATTGTAATTTTTTAAACTGTTTTATACTGTAAAATTGTCTAATTTAATAATATTAACAAATTTAATGCAAGTAAAGAATGGGGCGATTTAGCGGAAAGTTATGCAATTAAAAACAAATGAAAAAGCAAGCGTCGGTAATTAGTCGTCACAGTGAGAGGTCACGTTTTTTTGTGCTCCGTAATAATTAAAATAATTAAGCGAAATTATTAAGTGCAAGAGATTTTTAATATTACAAAACGTTACACCTACCTACCAACCACCTGTGGACAAAATTTAACAGCCGCCGACCAAATAGTCCGAGATTTACGAATTTTTAAAGTTTTTACCGCCATAAAAAATCTCACCGTAGCTTGACCAACATCGTTGACGATCGAAATCGGTCTTTCGCTCAAGACGCAGTCGGACTTGGAGATTTCAACAAATTTCAAGTGATCCCGAGGGACCGTAGCAGAAACATTCTCCCGTTTCCCGTTGTGAAGACGTCTCCAGAACACAGGCGCAGGAAGCAACGGAGGTTATATACGAAGATCCAGGTTTTTGCTAATTTTAACAAAATTTCCCGCGCCATTTTTTTCTTGCGCATGTACATTTCTAGAACTTTACTTTGTTATTCCATAACTAACTATTTATATTACTTTCACTGATATTTTGCCACTGTAATTTTTAGTCAACTTATTTAAATATTGGCATCTACTATTTGTATTTGTAAAACTTGATGCCATGTCACTGTTATAAACTATTTTACTAAGACAACACATTATTGCACCTGTCTTACACCATATTATTATACTGTACGAATACCAACCGTCGAGTGTGTCTCACTTAATATTACTTGTGTGTCACGAAATTATTAATATAAATTTCTCAAACTTTGCAAAATCGTTTATCCCTAATAAAGTTAATTGTCAATATTTTACTTTGTTTTTTTTGTAATATACTCGAGATATTGTTCCGTTCCTAACTTAATAAATTACGTAAATAAAGTAAAAGTGGAAAGAAGTGAACCTACCTTAGCCCTGAAGAGAGAAAGAAGCTAGCCGAAGATAATAAAACAGATAAGTATTGAATGAGCCCAATTTGAATTTTACATGACTTTTGTTTATGACATTCATTCATTTTATTATACCGTACGTAGAAACAATTTTATTTATCAACATATTCGTAACATATCATTTAGAGCCCAACGTTTTGGGGCAGTTATAACAGTAATTAACATTTTTTATTCAATATATTAAAGCGCGTAACATAACAATATATATATATATATATATATATATATATATATATAATATAGGTAATAAATTGTATTTCCCTCAATTTAAATTACAGCCTAACACTTGCTTCTGCTTTCTTTACTCTTTTTTTTTATTCAAACTGATTAAAGCAATGAAAAGGCATGATGTTAAAAAACAATTCATTCGAAAAAGAGAAGTATTATCAACTGAAAGGTTGCAATAGCATTGATCAATCACCAAGCTTGTTAGTGTTACTGTTTGCTCTATGCATACTAGAATGTGTGTTAATAGTTTGCAAGGGATCTGAATTGCGCGCCATTTTCTTCTGTCAAAGAAAAAGAAATGCGTCCACAGAAATGCACTGTTTGGTAAATATTTGAAGTAGTGAGGATTGGACCATTATTTTTTAATTTTGGAACTGGTTATACCGTTACTGTCAATTAGGACCTCTATAGTGAGGTCGCTGCAATAAAATAAAATTGGAATTATCTGAAATTATCAAATGCTCAACTACAATTATAGTCTATAGTGTGAGATGTTCAACAATTTGTTTTCAAACCAATTCACGATCTGGACTTGGATACTATGCGGTTTCCGCAAGACAGTTCAACATGTCACATAGTAAGAAGTCTATTGTGCATTAAATTTTCTGAAAAGATTATTTCACGAGATGCTGACTTCAATTGGCATGGAAGGTCATGTGATTTAACACCACTTGATTTTCCTCTTTGGTATTACGTATAGGTAAAATTGAACATCAATGACGGCGTAATATTAATAACCTCAAAGCAAACATTTAACGTATTATTCAGGAAATAAAATCACCTGTACGTGGATGTAATAAAAATTTTCGCCAATCCAATGACACACGGTGGAGGCTGATGGATCAAGGCAGTCATGTTTGTAAACAAACTCCTGAAGCATTTGTCATTTTAATAAATCGAATCTTGTGAGAATACACATATTAATTTTAATGGATCTTATTTACTAATGAACTACCAAAATGTTTACCGTTATAACATTATAACTTTTTTATATAAAATTCTTAACAAACTATTATTTCTATGTATTTCGTAACGGATAGGACGCATTTGAACAAAAAAATACTTCAAAATTTTGTTAGTAAGAACGACCAAGCTCGTCAAATAAATTTTAATAAACAAATAATTTAAGTGAGACCATTATTACAGAAACAAGATGCTTTACATAAGGCGAGAGATGTTAATGGATTTTCTTCCTGAAAATCAAAGCGAATCACAATGTGTACAATGAATTGTAAATTTTAAGTTAGTTGTACAATTTGTAAATTAGTAAGGGGAAGCATTTACAAAGGTCTGATGGAAATAACATTTAGAGCTGCAACGAAACTCTTTATAAAAAAGTTGATGGTAAACTCGTAAAAATGTTAATGATTTCTATGAATCCGACAATCCGTTCATTTGCTAATATTGGAATATAAAAAGAGGCCCAATAATGATTACTTAATAAAAATATCAAATGTAAGAGAGTAAGAGCGCTCTTTAGAGAAAGACACAGACAATAGCGACTAACGTAAATGCAGTTAAATTGAAACCGCAATTAGAATTACGTCATCTTTTCTAACGACTCTTTTTTTATGCATTGGTGCCTCGGCAAAAATCATCAACTCGTTACAAACGTTACAATATTTCAATATCTTTTGTAATATCAATATGGAATGCGTGAGGGATCGATCTCTGTTGTTTTTGGTTACCTATATCTCTTGGAGAAAAATTAATAATTCTTGCAAACGCCGCCAATTTATACATTTGCGATCTTGACAGACTTCAAGTTTACAATTCGACTGGGCTATATAACAGAAAAAATATTATTTCATATTTTTATTATTATTGTAGTAAATTTCATTCTGAAAGTATGCTTAATTTATAATTTCGAAATTTATTAATAGATCCCATTTCTTTGAACATACGTATACATACACGTATCTCAGAAGAAGTAATTAGAAGAAAATATCACACAGAACTAATAAATAAACCAGCAATTTATTACTTCAACGTATGTACACACAAACTTGCCATTTAACAATAACGAACTTGTAAATGTAAACGCACCAATATTTCAATATAAAATACGAAACCCATGAAAATAAATACAATCTTAGAAAATCAACTTAATAGAAGTTATTACCAGTTCGATGAGAATAACCATTTGTGTGCAAATTTATATAGGCATGCATATGTGAAGAATGGATCGGACAAGAGATAAATAAACGCATAATAGCTATACGTCGATGGGTATTTAATTGATATTCCACTGAAATCCACGGGTTATTCGCCAAGTTTTTCCCTATAGAATTATTGTTTTTATTCGATGCAATCGAATTGTCCACATTTTTCCCTGAAATACCACCAACACATGCATACGTCCAGATGTTAAAATATGTATGTATACAAATGTACTGGTGGGGTATTTGACCGGACGATCAAGGTTGCATAGGTGCAATGTCGCGTCGTTTGGCCTACTGCCAGAAACTGCCGGGTTCAATATTCCGATCGTGTGCATCACATGGAACCCCGTTAGTTATTGCACCCACGTAAACACACGTATTCTAAGACAGCTTGGCTCCGTACAAGAAAAAGCATTAAAGTTAATAGAATTTAAGCGCTTTATATATATTTCTTCTATAATAATTAGAAATTAGATACATGGTGTAGCAATAACAAACAAGAGGGTACAATACGATAGTGTAATACATATTACATTACGATTTAACACAAAAATATGTTTTTAGAAATGTCTGTCACACCTACATATTTTTAATTTGTCTATGATAAGGAAATGCTTTTATCTCGTTCTATTAAATCGGCCATAAATTTCGATAGCCTTGCTCTCATGAGATGATTTTAGTAGCTCTTGGTGTTGTCTTTAATTTCGAAGCAATGCATTTAAAAAACCATCATCATTGGCGAATATTAATGTAGTCATGCTATCTTCTATCCTCTTAAATATTCGTCTTTATATTGTCAGGTATGTAGTTGTTGGAATTTTAAGCTTAACGGAGGAACGTCGTCATTATGTAAGATAAACTTGATTAGTCTATGTCTCTACAAATTGGATGATTAATTTCCTAAAAATATTTTTCGCAAACATTTTCTGTATTTAAACAATGTTTAAAGATTGTGCGAACTAAAATTACAACAAAGTAGTTTAGTGTGCGCTATACTCGAATTTCAAGTTAATGCATCTTCATTAAACTATTTTGGTCAACGTTTCTTCAATTGGGATTGCATAGAACTGCAGATATGTTTAATAACCAAATAAAAAAATGGGTACTGCTTCTTCAACCGTGTTCACTACATATTGTACCATCGGGCTTCTATTTATAATAGTTTCTTAATCGAAAAAGTTTTTTGAAAAACAGGACAGTGTTTCGTTCAAAATTTATAAAAAGCTTTTGGTAAATATAATTATTAAGTTGCCCGTCTGTTGGCGGTCTGTCATATAGAAATATCAGGCCAGTTTTTACTAATAAATCGATCATGAAATTTATTCACATTTTTTGGAATAGTTTCTACTTACAACAAAATTTAGCGAATTCAAAAATTTTCATCAAGAGATTACTTTTCAATTAAATTTAAATTATATTGAATTTGTAAAAATATTTTATCAATGAAAATTTGTTTTATTAGATAGCAAATGGTATAATTTTTAATAATTATTACCATTATTGTCTAGGAAATTAAAAACCAAAAAATTCACAATAATATTTCCTTGTGTTATAGCGAAGTAATACGTAAGAAACATCTTTTTAATAATTTATATGCACACTTTCTCTTAATAATAATTTATCAAGAATATTTATTAAGTTTCGCGACGTATGAGATATGTGAATCTCAAATATTTTTATTGCGTTAATCCATTGCACCAGCACCAGTCGTAATAAAAGAAAACTCGTTTATCGAGACGGATTATAGTGCTGCACAGGTGTAACCGTATTTCTATATATCGGAAATATATACCTTTTTATGTCACCAAATAAAATATCTAGAACTTACCGTAAACGATTGGTTCTAACATTGTACAACTATATATGAGAAAACCTGTAACAAGAAAGAAAAAATACATTTAGTAAGAACGTGAGGATAATGAAAAAAAAATACAAAGTGTGCAACGAAAGTTATTTTAAACCATTTAAACCATGACAATATGCTTGAATTCCTGCCAGCTTTCGTGTTTCATCAAAGAAATAATAAATTTGAAATAATAAAAAAACAAGAGTTTTGAGCTATTTTAGCCCTTGTTAGGAAATTGCTTTTTTCGTGTGCATTGAATTTACTATAAAACAATAATTTGTGCACAGGCTTTTGTTAATTTTATAGTGTTACAAAGAAATAAGTAAAAATGCTTGATTTTGTTGTTTAGAAAACTTATCTAATATATATGAAACATGAGTCTAGTAACATAGTAAGGTAACATTTGACACTTCACAATTTGAAACTTTAATCATACTTGTATTTTCTTTGAAAGCATAAAAGTGAGTGATGTAGATGTGAATATATGTTTTTCTGAGATAACATCATGGATAATATAATAATTAATATTACATACAAAGACAAATTAAATTTGTTATGTTAACTTAAATTCGTTCCTTACGTTCCGTACATTTCTGTCAAATGTTGTATAACGTTGAAAAATAAAAAAGCGAATTAAAATTAAGCTTTATTCACACTGTTTTGCGTCTTATAATGAGTTCATTATCGATGCAAACTAGAAAAAAAATAGTTTAGAAAACGTCTAAAATGAGTTGGGTTCGTAGCAAAGCAGACGCGAAACCACGAGTAAACGAAACAGATTTTATATATTCCAAAAGTATTTTTAATAATATAATATATTATTAAAAATCTGGTGTGAAGAACATTTTTAATAATATTTTACATTATTAAAAATACGTTTGTATTATACAAAACTGGTGTGGTTTTACCCGCTCATGTATGTTTCAATTATTCTGTTTTTATATATTCCACGTTCTTAAGTATTTTTTGAAAATTAAATATGTAAGCTATATCATGTTCCCAGTGTTATTAATTTATTTTATTATTATTACATCAACAATTCCTTTCTTAAGTATGTATTCATAATATTAGAAAAACAAGTAGTGCGTATACTGTGGGCATCCGGCAATAATAATTTAGCGTTAAATGCCTTGAAAATTTAGATTGTACATAAACAAGGTGTTAAATACTTATAACAATAAATCATTACAAACAAATATTACTTAGACAATACCAGCAATATCAACATTCACGAATAAAATTTACAATGACGATAAACCTTATGCGGAAGACACTTTCCATATTTACTTCTTGCAAATACATAAATTGAATAAATTACCTAGCTTCAAAGAGTTATTCCAAACTTTCCTTGATTTTTATATTTATAACGCAAATAAATGAATAAAATATAAAGCATTATGTTAATACTTTTTTATCGTTTCTTCGTCGTTGCATAATTGTTTTATTAGTGTATTAGAAGCAGGAAGTTTAGTATTAGGTAATCGATTTAACCACAGAAACGTGTCTTTTCTGCCCATTACAAATTAGGACCGACACTTCGAAATTTAATCAAATATTAAAATTTTCGATTTCATACTTAAAAATGATAATAGAAATAAGAGAAACAGGAAGATACTATAATTTTTCATATTTTTTGTTTTTTCTTATTTTTATCGTAATGTTTGTGTGTGAAACCTTGTTTGCTTTTTGTAATGGACTGTATCTTTTGGTTTTACAACTAATTCTTTGTTTTTGTTTCGAAGGACCATGTAACTTTCGTTAATTAAATACAATGAATATTTAAAAAACACTATTTTATTTCAATAAATGATAACGAACATTCACCTTACAAAAAAAAACTTGGTCTCACATAAAATTACTATTATATTTATAATGCTTTCTGCTCGCCGGACTGTGTGCGACTCTATTTTTCAGTTCATATTTTTTCGCAATAAAAAACGCGACGGCATCTGTTTCCCGCATCCAAAAGCTAATAGTACGGAAAGAAAAAACGTTCACACAAAAGAAAAGTTAATGTTAAAATAAATATTAAATCTGTAACTGTATGAACTATGATGATAGATATAAATACAATAAACTTAATCCATAATATAAAAATATGCCTTAATTTATTATGTCCCAGCATTATACAAAAGTTAATAAATACCGTAAATTCTGTATTACAATTTCATATTGCATAGACATTAATAAGTTGCTACCTACTTTGTAGACAGTTGTTCTATTGCGTACCCTAAAAATTGATATGTACATGTATATACAACTTATTTTGTATCAGAATAATTGAAACATATGAGTGGGTAAAACCCTACCAGTTTTGTATAATACAAAGGTATTTTTAATAATATAAAATATTAAAAATCTGGTGTGAAAACACGTTTACTAAATAATTTTTTCCAATACAATTTAAAAGCAAAATATTTATGTATTCCTGTTTATATACAACATACGTCCAGTATAAAGTTAATCGAAATTATATAAATTTCATTCAACTATTTAATGTTTGAGTGCAAGGAATTAAAATACTATTAGGCTGGTATGAGGTGTATAATTACCTAACTTAATTTAAACGTTAATTGTATAATAAATTAATACCAATCCGTTTAATTATATTTAAATAACATATATTGATTTGACATATATTTCCTTATAGGATATAGATACGCACAATAGTAGAAATGCGGGCAGCGGATATAAATTAACAATTTGAGGTTATTATCGTTTAACGGGTCAAACACCATGACTGTCTCTTCTGAATATTAAGTTTCAAGTTTCTCTCCTATGGAATCGCATTAAATACATTTACATATATAAAATGCAATAAACTTATTCTCTAAAAAGTGAACCTCTTCTGTCCAGATAATTCTTATATTGTAATTAATAACTGGATGAAGTTCTAATTCGGTACATACGCCGGTTGAGCATTATATTCCGCTAATATTATTAATAACGCTAAGAAATAAGTAATTAAACTTCTAGTTTCAATAATTCTTTTATTGTAAATCACTACAATATTGTTTCGCCATACAATGGTGGATGAATACTAGTTTTCATCCAGCTGATGAAGCCATTGTATGGCGAAACAATATTGTAGTGGTATTTACAATAAATGAATTTTTGAAACTAGAAGTTTAATTACTTATTTCTTAGCGTTATAATGAAGTTTCAACAAGTATCCCTTCGTCAATTAACTATTTATTATTATTAATATTCGATTTCAGAAATTCCAATATTTTCTACGTTCTTTTATGAAATGTGTACACATTTAGAGGTTTTTAAAAAAATTGCTAAGAAACATAATAACTTAATAATAATTTCTTCCAATCCATAGAATTGTTTCATAAAAATTCCATATATACAATATATACATACCATATAAATGTTTTTTTATACATTCATACATTGTTTTATTCCTTTGTCCATTTGTTTGAAGAACATTGTATAAACAAAATTTTCATCCCCCTGTTGTTAATTAGATATTTGATATTAACAATTCAATATCGTAGATAGAATACGCAGCTGTTTCTTATAAATAGAAACAATGTATGTGCAGGTTGTGATCTAGTTTCCCAGAGGAAGAATGTAGTCGTTTTGATTTATGACATTTCAGAGAATCATTAAGTACCACCACGACATAATAGGTGTGTAGCATTGTTTATGCCAGCAACAAAAATTTATCATGTACATACTTGCACTAATTTATTATTTGATCTTGGAAAAGCGGCAGTCATTAATTTAAAAAAAGAAATACTACACAAAGATCTAATAAATTTGAAGGATATAAAGTAATAGTGCTGTACTCTACATACAAACATTTGCATGTTTGTAGGAATTTGTATATTTATATTCTATTTAACATGAATTTTACAGGTGTGTGAATGATAAACTTGTGATAAATTGCAAGCATCCTCTTCTTATTTTATATTCTTGCTACCAATTTGATAAATTTTCTTTATTCGGTTTTGCTGCTAAATATGCGTAATGGTTATTAAATAATATTTTAAATTTTCTCTCACGAAAATCTTTAATGGAGAAGGTGCCACAATAATAATAGCTTACGGGGCAAACGAAGATGATAGTAAAGAAGAATTAGATGAAATTCAATCAATCATGGTGTTTCACGAGAATCTTTTATTTACCGTAAACATTTTGTATGTGAGTTAAATGAATTATCCGTTTTTTTCTCTTTAGTTCAAGCCGGAGAATTATCACAGAATGGAATTAGATAAATATTCTCCAACAAAAAGCACCTAAAATATTTTTGCTTTAAAAGTTTTATCTTCCTTACATTACATTTTGTGTTTTATTATCTACTATTTCTTTTTTTTTTTTGGGGCCAAATACTATTTTGTAACATGAGCCCTATTTAATAGAAAAATATAGGAGGTATTAAGAGAATAAGATTGAAAAAATTCATTAAATAATATTTATTTTATAATATTTTTTTTACAGTAAAAGTCCTAATTATTGTAAATATTTCATGCAGAATTGGCAATGAAGATTATTCTAGTGTAACTAATTAGTAATTACTTATCTCTATATTTGCTGACGTGCCCTGAATTGTATTTTTCTAAAAATATTTCAGCCAAAAATGCCAATTCTATTTAATAATTCAGAACCATGATGTCTATACCTTTATTGATGAAGGTACATTAAAGGTTAGGGTATGACGCCTTTGCAAATAAAAAAATTAAAATAAAATAAAAAATAAGTTTTACATTTTCTTTAAATTTTCATACTCGTAATCGTTAACAAGTTAGTCATGTTATTTTTCAAAGTTATTGTATACGAATGAAAAATTTGTCTACGAAATTAAATAAAATATTTTCACGTGGCTACTAAAAAGTGGATACCTGAGGGAACATCTTATGTAGTAAAAACAAAATTTTTCGCATAAAATACAAGAATTCTACAAATAATGTAGATTTTATAAAAGATTGCAGTGAAGTATGTAGTGTTCTAGGCGCATACACAATAAATCATAGTTGAGAACAAATTATGGCGTGGTGTTTTCCTTTTCCTCCTATTCGTAGTAAATTAGTTCGGACAATAACGGCCAGGAGAAATAAAACATATATTACAAAAGTTATAGTTACGCCTTGCGTTTAATTGGACATCGGTTGAGATATGTGAATAAAGTAGTCATTAGTATCATAGTAACTAATAGAATATTTATTTAAATAAATGTCTTTAGAATATAAATTTTCTCAAGAGCAATAGAAAGGTCACCGTGGGCCATTTAAAAATGTTCTTTGTCAATTATAAATAAGTACGGCATGAAAAGCACAATTGAAAAAAAATGCCAAGTGTGCAATTTTGATTATATATTTATTATTATTATTATTGATAATTATTAAATAAATTTGTTTATACAAGTTCGTCTTGAAACACTGTAGTTCGAATTGCATTAAATGATATTAATTATATCAGGTGTTGATAGGCATTTATCGTACAATGTACGACAATCCACTGTATAGCATAAAACATACCAATGTTTAAAAAATAATCTCCAATTTTTTTCGAGTGTAGGAGCACATCTAGAGTTAGCACAATTTATTTTTGTTTGATGTTTATTATTGGGTTATAATATGTTGTATTAAGAAGTGTTACTGATTATTAAAATATTCGTCGGTGACAAACAATATGGCACTATTCGAATTAAGAAACTAATTTGACCCACAATTCCAATAATAATTGCTCTCACTAAATAATTTACACAATGTTTATTTCTTGAAATATAATTATATTAAAAATTATAATAAATTCTTACAAACATATTACTACACTACTCCATAAACAATCAAGTTAAAAAAAATGGGTTCAGTAAATATACTTCTATGATAATTATGTTCAATAAGAATAGTAACAATAGTTAAAATCCTGTGCATACATCTATCTACACATTTAAATACTGGTATTGCAAATAATGCATTCGCTTAAAAATAACTTTGTTATATTTATTTTTGAAAATTGAGTCCCCAATTGAGACCCAATTATTGATTAAATATATTTTCACTGGGAAATAAATATTTAAGACAAAAGCACCGCATTACGCCATAGTGACATATATTTGACAAGCCAAATTGTTCTATTTGCTCAAACACAAATTTCAGATTGCCGTCAAATATTTTGCGTCTCATAGATATCACAGGCCTGCGCTGGTAAAATTGTCTGGATTTTATACAGTGATTTCAATAGATTTTTTGGTGCTGAAAATGGGAAAATTATTTAAAAAATTCCATCACGTAAGGTTTTTTTACAATCTGGGGTTTTTTGACCTATCTGCATGTATTAGTCTTTTTGTAAAGGACAATTTTGTTAAACCGTTGTTTAAATAAACTATTATAATTTTTTTACTTATGATGATGCAAGAAGTTGATATTCTGAATAAACATACACTAGATTTATGATAAAGAAGTTACAAATAGAAATAATTGAGCATGTCGCAAGACATGACTCATCATCTTCCTGTTACTGCATGTCTACCTCCCCACCTCCACTACAAACATATTGCTATTCTAGACAAAACAGTTAGTTCATTCAATATCTTCTTTACAACTGTGGTGTGAATTTGTGTAATTAGTTGACATTTGTGATTAGTTGCTGAGTTAATTTAATTTTTATTTTACGAGTTTTTTAAAATTAAATTGCAATGGCATCAAGAGGCTGGGTCAATGTACCCAACTCCTTCTGCTATATTTGTGGAAAGTTTACAGTAAAAAAACAACAAAGAAACATTACAGATTTTGTAAAAAAAGTATATTTTGCATATTTTGGTGTGAAATTAGGAGACCAAGACAAACCTTGGGCTCCTCATAAGGTTTGTTCAGTGTGTGTTGAAGAGCTTCGCCAGTGGTCATAAGGAAAAAAACAGTCTTTTCGCTTTGGAGTGCCTATGGTTTGGAGAGAACCGATCAATCATAGCGATGATTGTTATTTTTGTTCGTGTGTAGTACACGGATTCAATTTAAAAAACAAAAAGGACATCGTTTACCCAAACCTTCGATCCGCAACACGTCCTATACCTCATGGATCAGAAGTACCTGTTCCTTCACTACCAGATACATTAGATGATGTATCTGATAACGAAATGGTTTCACGTACATGCGCAAGTGAACTGCATGAGGGAAGTGATTACTATGATACTGGAAGTGATGAGCCAAAACTGTTTGACCAATCTGAATTAAATGATTTGGTGAGGGACTTAAACCTTCCTAAGGACTCAGCTGAGCTTTTAGGCTCAAGGTTGAATGAAAGAAATTTAGCACCTAGCACAACATTTTACTGGTTTAGGAACAGAGAAAAAGAGTTTGCTCGATATTATTCCGAAGAAGATGCACTAGTTTTCTGTAATGATGTACCCGGGCTCATGGAACAATTCCACGTAGAATATAATGTTTCTGAATGGAGACTCTTTATTGACTCTTCAAAAAGGAGCCTTAAGGCCGTTCTTCTACACAATGGAAGTAAATATGCTTCTGTACCAGTGGGACATTCAGTTCATTTAAAAGAGTGTTATGAAAATCTTGAGCTATTTTTAATTAAAATTCGTTACAAGGATCAAGGCTGGACAATTTGTGGTGATTTGAAAGTTCTTTGTTTGTTATTTGGACAAAAAAGCGGTTATACTAAATATCCTTGTTCTTTATGTGAGTGGGATAGTCGTGATAGAAAGCAGCACTATTGTAAAAAGATGTGGCCACCAAGACAAACCTTACAACCTGGAATGAAAAACATTGAAATAAAAAGTTTAGTAGACCCGAGCAAAGTTTTGCTTCCTCCATTACATATAAAACTAGGGTTAATGAAACAATTTGTGAAGACATTAAAAAAAACTGGAGAGTGCTTCAAGTATCTTTGCTGCCAGTTTCCTCGCTTGTCAGAAGCAAAGATAAAGGAGGGTGTTTTTGTTGGGCCGGATATAAGAAAGCTTATGAAAGATGAAAATTTTGAATCTAAAATGGAGGAAGCAGAAAAACAAGCAGGGATAGCCATCAAAAATGTGGTTACAAATTTTCTTGACAACAAAAAAACATGAAGATTATAAAAATATTGTGCAAAATATGTTAGAAAAATTTAAAACCTTAGGCTGTAACATGAGTTTGAAGGTGCATTTTCTAGATTCGCATCTCGACTACTTCCCTGAAAATCTTGGTGCAGTAAGTGAGGAGCAGGGGGAAAGGTTCCACCAAGACCTAAAAGAGATGAAGAGAAGATACCAAGGAAGATGGAATATAAGCATGATAGCTGATTATTGTTGGATGTTAAAAAGGGATGGTCCACTACAAGATTACAGAAGAAACAGCACAAAAAGGAGTATGGAAAGACAAAGAAAAAGATATTATAAGGACTTGTAAAGACATAAATAGTATTTTACTGTTTCTTTTCATTAGATTTAATGATATTTGTAAGTAATTTTGTTTTTTATATCCTTTGTAAATAAATTCAAAATGTAACTAAAAATTATTTTTAATTTTTTAAAAATATAATTTGAAGCCTTTTTGTGAAAAATCCTTAAGTGATGGAGAAAAATAGAGTTCATATTAGGATTCAGCGCCCAAAAACACATAAGAATCAGCTATCAAATTTAAAACAATTTTTAGAAAGTGTAAAAACGCAGGCCTGTGTATTCTGAGAGAATAAAATGGATGCTTTAAAGCACAAAGATTGCAATTTGAAAGTGACAATCAATAAGAAATTCGGCAAACTAGAATGTAGTAGTCTATAACTGAGAAAAACATTATATTATTTTAACAAACCGGTACTTCTGTACCTGCTTTCACATTTTCATTGAATAAAATTTATTTCATAAACGTATATTTGTGTGTATATTAATTGACAAAATCTTCTGCATGGAATTTTCAAATCGCGTGCTCTATAATTTTCAAATGCAAGTCGAATAGAAGCACACGAATTTTATTCTTCGTCCTGTTATACAATTTGTCAACTTGAATGGATTCTCAACCACATAAAAATGCATACTAATGGAAAGTCAAGCGTGGGCAATTCTATTGTTTCATATTTCGTAGTCGTCGTCCATAGTCTAGACTGATGTGTTTAACAATCGTTGAACGATATTATCGTACATTTTGATCGGACAATTATTCGAATGATGCACTCAATAATAAGAATCATCATCATGTTTAGAAACGTTTATGTACGTCGTCGTTTAAAGGACAATTTGTCATGATATATTGTGCACACTTTATCTCCAAACTAATAAAACGGTTTATGAGCACTGGCTCTCAATTCATGTGCGACAGTCCCACATTGTCTTTCTCGTTCATAATTAACAGCAATTATACGGTGTGTTTCGAAAACGCCAATAGAGATACGAACGCCCGTATATTAGTTACGGTTGGATTGTTATTGTTTTAAGAGTCGAGACTCATATTACGCTTTATTCCTGGCAATTTCCGACTGAAATGAGTTTAATATGGTAATAGAGGATTGTTTAAATCGCAGGCAAAACCATAAAGAGTAATTGTTATCAAAATTTTTCAACATTCAACCTATTATTTTGTTAATTGCTTTAACAGGCAGAACACAAAATAATATAAAACGAAACACATGCACAAAAACTAACGAAATAATTTTAAACATAAATTAACATACCTACACTATAATTTTTGCAAACATTATAGGTATTTAAAATTTTTCTAGCACCTAAAAATGTAATAAATAAATTACGAAACGTTCAATGTTTTTTTGAATCAGTAATAGGTAAATTTGTATTTTAATAAAGATCGAGTAATAATGAATTACAATGAAAACTTTTCGCATTTATAATGTATTACTTTTACATACAAAAAAGTTTGACCGCTGTGATTCTTCATTAAAAATCACAGCTTTAATCGATAGAATGGATATACCTATGTATATACAAGTAAGAGAAGAAAATCACTTAAAGCGACGATTCTTTATAAATCACCTTAAAAAGCTAACAGTATGATCGGTGAATCGTCTAGAGCAGAGGCTCCCAAACTTCTTTTTCTCATAGACCACTTTGAAAGTTTTGCTGGTTCCGGTGGACACCGTATTTTGGTCTCGAGTAGTTAGCCTGGCTTTAACGACCAATAATTTTTTTGTTGTACAGGGTTCATTCTGAATAAGTGTCATTAATTTAATTATTAGATTATACTACTAAAGTATATGCCAATTGTGTTAATAATGTGTGTAATATAAACAGATAAATTTTGAGTACCGCAGTCCGTCCTGATTCACCTGATATGTGCCGTCCGTATATTCCGCGTCGTTGCAAATATGCAGTCGTATTTGTTTACATACGGTTTGTTTAAAATGAATGGATTTATATATAAGTAAGTTATGCATATGCGATATCTACGATTTAGTAAGGTTTATCGTTCATGAGTATCTCATGCCGTCTATTACATATATAATTTAAAAAAATTAAAATAAAATTACACAGCGGGTTTTTTAGATGATTTGTTTTTTAATTAAATATTAATAAACATGTTAAATCTAAAATTAAATTCTCTGCCACTAAATCAGAATAACACTGTATTTCAAAATGCATAATTTCATGCACCTAATTATTTTTAGCCACACAGATATAATTACGAGAAAAATTAATAAATTTTATCATTCATAAAATTACGCAATGCGCACATTAAACGCTGTTAAAGTTTCTGTAACTTTACTCTTTATTTCTATTCAAGCGAAAGTTAATTAACACCACTCTCCATTTTGTTAATTATTAGCGTTGCAAATTTATTTTAATTTATTTCTTAAATAGCATAATACTAAATTTATCAAGGTGTGTACCCACTCGAAAAACGTATAAATAAATAAAAAAATAGGTAAACATATATGTTATGAAAGAATTCAGGTTAATGATAATTTATTAACGCTTTCATGTCATGCATTATTAAACGAAAAATTCTTCAGAATATTAATTGCACTGAGTGGCACGCATCTCTAATTAATTCACTCCAGCGATTCTTTCATTTGTTTATCGTAAATAAATGCCAATATTTCAGAAAGAGATTCTTTTTCGTGATGTGCAGTTGACAATTTACTGCTTCATTTATAGACATATAAACTGCGTATAGACTTATTGATAGCTCTATAAATATTAGGCACTCCTTATTCAATAAAAAATCTTTTCTGTTACAAAAAACAAATGTTTTCATTCAGGGCATTACTAATAATAATAACATAAACAAGAATAATAATAATAAACAACTAGTTTATTAGGTGGCAATAAAATAATTTTATGCAAAAATTGGGACAAAAATAGAACACACCAGATAGATTTTCTATAAAAGAATATGTAGGTACGCAATTTCTATTGTACGAGTAAATGATGTGTTGATAAATATGCAATATGAAAATGTTAATATCTGAAAAATTAGTTCCATACTTTTATGGAATTAAAAATACTGTAAAAGATCATGTAAGAAGAATATATGTATAATTATTTTTTAAATGTGTATCCATACATATTACTATATATATATATATATATATATATATATATATATATATATATATATATATATATATATTTATTTATTTAGTGTTAATAAGAATTAAAAATTTATTTCTTATTTGTTTTATTGGCCGTGTCATAATATTAAAATAATAGATTTTTTCTTGGTTTAGCGACCTTTAATGAATTTCAATTTTTTTAACGACGTTTCGACTTTTTTATTAAGTCTTTTTCAAGTAATTAGAACTAAAAAATTAATACAAAGAAAGGTAAGAAATATATTTACATTTGTATGAAGTGAATTAAAATTAAAATTAAAATAATGAAATTAAACTAAGGAAATTAAAGGATACAAAACTCACCAATTTATTTCGTGTCAAAACACATATTTTGTGTAACATTTATCGCCAGGCATGTCGAACCTTTTATAAGGTCGACTGCCTTTCTTGGAATATTTCGTGTAACTGAATGTCCCAAAGACATTCAGTTACACGAAATATATAAAAGGTTCGACATGCCTGGCCATACATGTTACACAAAATATGTGTTTTAACACGAAATAAATTGGTGAGTTTTGTATCCTTTAATTTCCTTAGTTTAATTTCATTATTTTAATTTTAATTCATTTCATACAAATGTAAATATATTTCTTACCTTTCTTTGTATTAATTTTTTTGTTCTAATTACTTGAAAAAGACTTAATAAAAAAGTCGAAACGTCGTATTAAAAAAAATTGAAATTCATTAAAGGTCGCTAAACCAAGAAAAAGTCTATTATTTTAATATATATACATATATATTTTATATTCCTTGAAAAAGGCATCATTTGCCGAAACATGTAGGATTGTTTTAAATATATACATTTTGAAGTAAAACCAGACCTCAAATCGCCAACAAATTTAATTTACATATATATACGACATAAAACTAATCATTTTTGGGAGTAGCGGCCGGGTAATTCAATATTGCTTTAATTATCTGGCCACTACTCCCAAAAAATATTACTTTTATCTCGTATTAAAATAAGAAATTCCTTCTAATACTATAAGATCTGGAAATGTGCTTCAATAATCGGTATTCGAATTTGGAAAATTATCATAATTAGGAAATAATCTATCATCTCCTTAAATTCCCCTAATTCACGGAATTTGTGCGACAAAAAAATGTTTTTGGAATTAGGGTCTTAAAATCTCTTCAAAATTATTTCTTTTTAGTTTAGTTTTTTTTTACATTTAAGGTTATGTATTTTTTTTTCGATGCAATATTATAGTATAGTTAATACTGATGAAACAATAAATTTGAAAGAGCTGAATTTTGGTTACGAATTTTGTAAATTAAAGCATTGTAAATTTCATATATTTTTGATGAAAATTTCAGATTTTGATTAAAAGTCGAATGCTTTATAGCATTTTTAAAAAAAATTAATCAAGTCGTAACCTAATAATATGCTGAATATTACTGTTCCTATTTTTACGTTTCATTTCTAATCTTGATCTTTTTCTTAAAACATATGCATAGATTTTTTTATTAGTCCTCGTATATCAATATTTAAGGACCCCCGACTAGAATATCGACCGAACGTGTTACAGTACGTAGGGACGCGCATGGGAGGGTTAAATATGGTCGGGGTGACCGGTTTTCGTTCATACTGCAACCCCGTCTGTCGCTTGGTTCAATCAATAATCGTAAATCAGTAATTTTTTTAACTCACTTTCTGAATAGTCCTAAACAGTTGCAGACATATGGGTCTTTTTCAAACACAAAATCAATTTAAGAAATTATTTCATAATTATTGAAGTATTTTTTGTCTTAGTCGGGAGAACAATATTGTCGCAGTTTTGACGCAGTTTTCAAAATATATACACTTTTTTCTCTGTAATTTTTGTAAAATATTTCATGAGAAACATTTACAATTTGACACTGCAAAATTACAAAAAAATATATCTTTAAATTGCTTATATTTTTTGTAATTTTACGATTAAGTCTGCTTTAATAACGAGAGTACAGTGTTAATAGCGATCTATTGATAAATTTAAGTAAGTAATAAGAGGAGGGATTAGTCTAGAAAGTATATTTGTCACATGTTCCTAATTTTTATTTGTAAAAAATAATTATAAAATGAATATTAGAAGTTATTTACGAATCCAACTTAGTAGGTACATATTGTATGTAACAAATTTGAATACAAGTTTTCCTTGCAAAATACAAGTTTGCTAAAAATAACTTTTTTTTTGTGGGATGGGGATGGATTTATAGACCAGACCGACTTTAGACGGAATAAATTGCTATGAATGCACTAAATATAACTTAATATGCAAAGATATATTCGTGGAATTCTCCTTTTAGATGTGTGTTGTCTTTTAGAAAATAGTCTAAGATAATTATAGCAAATAACCAAAATTTTGCAATACGTTTATATATTGCGATGGATGTAAATGATGTTAAAAAGGGCTTTGTTACTAAAATCGACAATCTAGAAACAGTGTTTTTCTTTATTACTTACTACATAATTATACGTTCGCTTTAATAGAAATCTAGGTTGAAAGTGCATATTTAATGTTTATTGTCATCATGTCATTAATGAAATCGTAATGTTAATCAAAATCATAATTAAAAAAACAATAATTGAACGGAAATGCATTCAATTCTTTATTTAAATGGGCATTCAACAGCTTCACCTCTAACTTTCCCAACGCAAGGTCTTGAAATTCCTACTTGAGAAATAATCTGATTGTACCACTTTTTCGTACACGTAATAAATAGATATTTGTTTCTTCCCTACGAAAGTATATTGAAAAATATTGAAGAAATTGTTAAATCTGGTTTGAATTTGCAGAACATGGTAATTGATGGATTACATTAATAAATAAATGATAAAAAGATGTATTCTTACATAGCGATATGTAAAATTTCCCTCTGAAAATAAAAATCTATTGAAGAAATACAAATGAATAATAACACAATTTCGATAAATTGATTAATCGAAAATTAGTTGGGCATAAATGATAATGAAACCTACTTATTTCATTCTAAAATTCCGTATTCACTACATTTACCGACTCTCGGTAGAATAATTACATTAGTCAAAAACAATGCTAAGATAATATTTTGTCATATCAAGTTGTGGATCTAAGAATGTTTTATACCCGGAACTAATTCGGTCCCGCATAGAAATTATTATGTTCACCATTTGGCAGATCCTATATTAAATTCATTCAGCATAGGTCGCTAACAGATTATAATAATATTTTAATGATTATTATATTACACCGTTCGTATTAGGTAACGTAATTTACTTGTCGAGGAATGCGAAAATTTTTGCTGTACAAGCGTTATTTACTGTACACCAATTGTGTACGACACAACCAGATGATTCGAACGGTAACCTAGTGTATTAAAGTAATCATTGAATTTATAAGAAAATTGAATTAATAGCAGTTGTTCATCTGACATTTACCAAAATAATTTGCCTGAATTAAACATGCAATTAAGCTCTACTTTTAATTTAGTACAATATTGATTATTTACTTATTATGTTTAACCGTTTTACAAGAGCATTCATTTTTCGTTATTATGTCTGGAATGATAATATTATATTGCTATATTAGTTAATATAATTATGTGTATTTAAAAATAAATATTATTGATTTTCTGTCGTTATACTGGTCATGTATATTTTAGAATTGGAATGAGAGTGGGTGTTTAACGACTGGCCAAAAAAAAAGATAATTTCACTACAAGAAGATGTTAAGAATAGTATCCTTGTTGAGTTTTGCAGAATTATTTGACCGTCACAACGAAAAATAAATGTGCGATTTTGTATGGCCAAAGAAAACGGAAAAAGTGACTAAAACTTTTTTGACATAGACACCTCCATTATCTATATAACTCTTTCGACGCTGGTGAAGTCATTATAAGGCCTGTCCGAAATTTTGTTTCTTTATTATTTCGTTATTTCCCTTGTTATTAATTGAAATTAAGTATTCTAACCAATTTTATGTACTCTCTGTTTAAGTATCTCCTTGCTTTCAATTGATTGATCGATGTAAACAGTGTATATTTCTCCTAAATGTTTATTTAAAATATTTCGAATAATACAATTAAGTTTTAATCTATTTGGTGTATTCAGCAAACTCTTGGATAACTCATATCGAAGTATTAAGTTACGCATAAAGAAACAACTTTGTCTCAAATACTCGCATCTAATTATAAATAGTATAATCATAATCTATTGTATTTCAAGTTGCCAACTCAATTATTCCCTAAATGGTTGGTAATACAAGAAATAAACTCCATTATAGAAAATACAGAGTCTGGTTAAGGATCATTTTATTCTTATAAATAGATTTAAAAGGCAAATATTTCGAAAGGTATATACGTAGCACTTGCATATCGTTCGAAACAAAATTTCTCAATATCCGGTTGGGAAATTCAAAACTTTCAGTTAGCGCAAATTAAATTACTTACCATCCGAAATACGTAGACACGCAGAGTGTATTGAATAAATCTAACAGCTGATACAATCCCCCGAGCTAAATTTGATTTCCTACTTTGTTAGAATTTATTAATTTTTATGACGGTACGTTTGATACTATTTATGTATTTAATGTCGAAAATGCTGCGATATATGGCTAAACATAGAAGATATTTATGTATTTTTACCTAAGACGCATGTTCTCGGCTTTAATATATATGTAGTATGTATAAACAGACATTAGTCATAACGTTATTTTTAGCGTCTTGGGCGTCTCTACAAAAATAAACCATTTGTATCGTGCCCCTTAACGAGGTTTAATTCTAAGTCGAGACTGTTCAAACGATTACTAGAATTTCAAATGTTTAACGAATAAAATCCAAGTTTTTGTAATTTCATCAATGAATTTTCTAAAATTTGGTTTGGTCATTGAAATACATAGACAACATGGGTCCCTCCAAGAAATTCAAGTAGGACAACTGAAAGTGTATGAAAATATGTTTATATTTTGTTTACCTTTCCTTATTAAAAAGAGGGCAGCAAAGTTATGCATGTAAAACTGTGTATTGAAAACATGATGGTTTAATCTACTGTAATTTCAGGTTTGTAGGTATCTATATACCTTACCGCTCAAGTAAATTTGTCCGACTAGGAATACAGAGAAAAACAAATAACTATAAAAGAAATTAAATTCAACATTTCAATAATTATGTAAATCTAAAACAAAGGATACAATATTTATTTTTATTAATCATATTGAATCTTTTAATTGATATATTATAACGGGTGTTCATTTGAAAAGTCAATCTAGTAGCATGTGATTTACTGAGAACATTTTGAAGTATGTCGTAAATTAAAATTTACTACTTAACCTACGAAGTCGTATATTTTGACAGTTTCATACATACAAATAAATAACAAATGTGATTGACATTTGTTGGGGCAACTCTTGGTTTTTGTCGTCGCTCCTATGTTGACTCACCGCGCACGGATTGTAAGGCCGTATACGCACTAATTTTTTACTCTTCGGTGACAGTTTTTAATGAAATGCGGCACATCCAATATAACACCTTTATTTACATATTTACATTACTTCATACATAAAATTTGTTGTATAATGAAAGACGGTTGTCTTTTGATAACATATGAGACTGGTGTCTCTTGATATTAAATGTCGATTGCTGTCTTGAACGTTGTTCTTACGACTGTTGTCTAGAACGTTGTTACGTTAAGACTCGCGACTGTTAATAATTAATATAGACTGTTGTCTTGAACATTGTTCTTACAACTGTTGTAAGAACGTTGTTCTATGGCGAATTGCTACTGGCGACTTGCTTTGGCGACTTGCGACTGTTGTCATCGTGCGCTGAGCTATTTAAAAACTTTTTAAGCATTGTAGGCAAAATTTACCCTTCCCTTCAATTAACCTTGGAACAATTAACAAAATAGGCCACATGCGGCTAAATGACGAAACAAAAGGTCGGCAAAGTTACAAAGAACCGCCTTGATTGTAAATTGTGCCTACTAAACTAACAAACGTTGCAGATGGTTTTTGATTCTAACTGTATACATGGCACGGCACGTTCACTGCTAAAATAACATAATTTGAAACGTATCTAAAGAATGCGGCAATAAATAAGTGCCGGCATGAATAACGGTTGACAAATATGTAATACGCAGCATCCTAAATTTAGTGAAACGTTTGCATCTTAATGCAATAAGAAAATATAATTATACAAAGGTTTTAATTTTGTTTCTGACTCTTAGATTTAAATACTGTAATCTATGATTCCTTATATTTAATGTGTAATATTAAAATGAATAATACTTATATTTAATATATAATACAAAATGAATAATATTTATATTTACTGTACATTATACAAATTGGTTTCGCTTATAAGACGAAACAACATTATCAAATGTCATTTGGATTTACGTTTACGGAACAACAAACACATACTAATATACATGCGTCTTATTCTATCAAAATTTCAAAGTAACCTAGATTGACTTTTCAAATGAACACACGTTAGTTATATACCGCGATATTAAAAATTGTTTTGGTCAATGGTGGCCATGGAATGAAAAACATCTGTCTTAATTTATATCATCCTTTTGAGAAAATGCTGATAAAATTTTCAGGTTAAGTGTCATGCTGACGTTGAAATTTGTCAATATACAGTTCATAAAGTATAAGTTTTCAGTTCGTACTGCCCAAGTGTGAACCGCAAATTGTACTTTATCTCTTTCTAACACAAATGCGCGCTGTAATACTACACACGTTTGTCATTTTAAGTTAAGACGGACGTCTTTGAAATATTATATTAAATAAAAAGGATAGGTCGTCCAGGAGATGTCTTATGATATTCGACTAGTTGTCAAATTATTTCAATATTGTTGTTTATTGACTTTGTTTCCGGCATTCTGACTTCTAGGTTAAGCATTCTTCTAATTTGAATATTTAGTTTATTAAAAATTACAAAATCTGTTCTTTTGAGAACAGTACTGATAGTAAATAGTAATATCAATTAGTGGCAATAAGTACGAAATTATTTGATTATCACTTTGACATTTCTAACCTATTTATCACATAATCAGTTAGATAAGGCAGTGCTATAAAATAAGCTATTTTTGAGGGTAGCAGAAGCCCTTAATATTTCTGGTAGAACGGTCTACACTATTAAACATCGTAGCATTCAAAATCCAGTCTTATCATCTCCTGGTAAAAAAAAAGGTCTTGTAAGAAGCCAAAAACTAAGGACATACCAGAAGCAACTAAAATGGAAGTTCGAAATACTGGTTATGACATGTATAAAGAAAGTATGTTTTTAATATATTGTAAACATTTATTACATGTTCAAATTTTTCAGAAAAACATCTTACCTTAAAAACTCTTAGCAATGTTCTGGCTATGAAAGAATTTGTTCATACAAGTACAACCACTTTAGCAGTATGTATTGCTTAAAGATATTGGTTTTAAGTATAAGAAAGAGTGTAACAGGAGAGCGCTCACAGAGAAATTAAATATAGTCTGCATGAGAAAAGTGTTTTTAAGGGAATATATGAATAACTTAAATTCAACTTCATGTCAGGTCATGTTCCGTGATGAAACTTGGATCTTTTTCGAATGGGAATAGAATGAAATCCTGGCAAAATAATAATATAAAAAGTGTTAGGAAACCCAAGGGCTATGATGGTAAATGGTTTATTATTATACATGCTTGCACAGAAAATGGCTTCATTAAAGGAGCTAGTCTGATTTTTTCATCAAAAAGAATCACTGGTGATTACCATGGAGAAATGAATGGGGACTCCAATGGGTAAATGATCAGCTTATTTATCATCACTTATAAAAATGGATAATACTCCTTATCATAGTGCTACTCAAAATGAACAACCAAATACCTCCTCCAAAAAACAGAAATTATGGAATGTTTGAGAAAACAAGATATAAGCTATTCACCTGCAATGACTAAGAATGAATTAATTCAATTAGTAAAATATCATAAAGGAGAGAAGATATTTATTATAGATGAAATAATAAGAGGAAAGTGGACATGAAGTTTTAAGGTTACCCCCATACCATTGTGACTTCAATGCAATTGAAATGATTTCGGCTAAGGTTAAAAATTATTATAATTCAAGTATTGCAAGAAATGGATATTCAGATGAAAGACTTAAAGAAATGTGGAATGAAGCTTTGCAACAGTGTGATGAAATTACTTGGTATAATTGTGCTAGGCATACGGAAAATTTAATTAAAAAATGGCGTGAGCGAGAGCAACTTCTTGATAAAGCAGAGATTGCTCCAATAATAATTAATGTAAACGACTCATGTTCTGAGTCAGAATCAGAAACTGACTAGTAAACTAGGTAACTATCTTATTTTGACAAAATATTTTTGTATTTATATTTTGTAGAAGTTTAATATGGTAACATTAATATTGCCATAAAAACCATTAATGTGCATCATTTGCTGAAGCAGCGAGGAAATTACTGCCACTGGTTCAACGAAACATTACATGATAAAGATCTCGTGGCAATGTTTTATTTGCAAGAAGTTTGTTTTTTTCTTATTGGTGGTGTACTAACTTGCAAAATTATCAAATGTAGTTATCAGAAAATCTTCATGTGTTTGTTAAATTATTATCTTCATCTAATAAAGAATAATATGGATTTGGATTGTATTATCTCCAAGACATATTATTATACCATTATTTTCTTAAGAATCAATAAAATATTAAATGTATACTACATAGATGTTTTCTTTTATGTATAATTTAAAATGTAATTTGAAAACATATATTGACAACTCTCAAATGGTTTTAATTCTTTTTCAGAGAGTTGCAAATATAACTTTTACATTCTTTTCCAATATACATATTTCAATTTATTTAAAATATAAATAATATATAAAGTAAGTAGAAATCTAAATTATACATCGAATTAATACATTCCCAATCTTCTTAGCCCAGATATAGTGCAAGAAAATAATTTTGGTGGGTATGTCATTCTTAATAATGCAAACATTTTTTAACTCTAAGATCTTTTTCAATACCTATGCATTTCACTATTGATATCCGGCTTGAAATATTTCTTTTTAAATAAATTTTTGATCGAATATTATCGTGAGTTTATAATTATACATAACATTTAAAATAATTTGTTCGAATATTAAAGTAATAATTTCCGCATAGTTTTCATGGGTCGAAAATATTTATACAGAACTAGAAAAGAAACAATACTTTTGAACTATTCATGTTCCCACTTTACTCATTATTTTGACATGTAGATTATGTATATGCTTTCTTTGGTTATATTGCAAGTAACACTAAAATTTTGACAATATTTGCAAAACATGACGTTTATATTTTATGACAGACGGTTGTTTCCGCGATTGAATACATGACTTCATTTGACTCTGCAGTACTGACTTGAATCATATGCTTCGAATTTGACCTTGAACTGAAAACTCATACTTTATGAACTATATTAATCTTAATCTCAGTATGATACTTAACCTGCAAATTTTATCATAATTTTCTCAAAAGGATGATATAAATTAAGACAGACGTTTTTCATTCCATGGCCACCGTTGACCAAGATAACTTTGATATCTCGGTACATATATGAAAGGTTACCGTAATTATGGAAACAAGAAATTGTTTTGAGAATTATCCTTTCCTTGTATAGAACCATAAATACTCGAAAGCGCGTAACAAAATGTATTTTGATGCGAAACTGCAATGTCATTTTTATCACGTTGTTATTAATGCAAGTGTCTTCGCTTCGCGCCGAGTTGTCTTAAGTTTTTTTTATAATAATTTAGTTTTTAAAACTGCCGTTAATAATAATGACTTACCGTAAACCCAGTGTTCTAGGAAACGAAGGTGCTATTATTATAAGTAAGTACGGTAAAATAGGGTAATATGTATGGACGAGTGGCTGTGCGCAAACAACTTTTGCATCGGTATATTGGACAGAAAAAGTTGACGTAGGTACCGCAGCATCGCGACTGTACAATAGAACAATTGAAAAATGTCCTCTGGATTGACGAATCGAAGTTCAAAATATTTCGAAAAAATGCTCCGCGATTGCATTGTACCAAGTATGAAGTATGGAGGTGGTTCAATGGGGTTCAATGGGGCATGGGGTTGTTTTACATTCGGAGAATCGAAAATTTGCAAAAAAATCTGGAATAAATTATCGTGCGATTTTATTATTTTGCAGTTACATCTGTTTTGTTCCTAATTAGATAAAACTTGACATTTACGCACGATAATGATCCAAAGCATTTAGCCAAAATATGCAAAAATGAAAATGAGGATGAAGCAACTTTGAAGCAACAGGTTTTAAATGCACTTCAAAATAATGGGAGATTATTAATTATTTCATTATTAGATTCAGAATTATTATTTCGCGCATAATATATTGTATTTTGTAGTTTTATTTCTATCGTTTTTTATAATATTTATGCTTGGCCAAACTTCTGTGGACGGTAAGTGTATGTACCCTCATAAAAAAGAAAAGAATTAATCGTCAATGACACTTGACATTTACACCATTCTTGACTATTAATATACATATGAGAACAGTAATAATCGAATTTTCTTGCTCTAGACTCATTTAAATATCTAAAGTTGAAAATGTAATGTGTTATGCGTTATTATTACAATAACTCATTCTATAAAATAAAAACTAAATTTCTTGAAAACACTTAATTTCTTATTGTGGGTTTTTTTTTAAATTTATAATTCATATCAAGAAATAATAAACTCCCAGTGAGTTTATTTCTTTATGTTAGTCTCCATTTTTGCTTCAATGAATAATTTGTTATGTTCGTATGCTTAACTAAATATTGTTATCATTTCTCTTTATCTTATTGCAAATAAAGAAAAGATTTTGTTTTATAATTTACTAATAACATTACCAAGAATCAGATGTAATTAAATATATTGCAGCTTATTAGCTTAAGTAAATATTTATATAAATATATAAGTATAAGTGATACACTCGCATAATTATGTATGAGATGGCAAGCAGAATTTATTCAATGAAAGGACCCTTAACAAATTCGCATTGTAAATCAGGCGGCTTTCAATTTAAGGATTCACTTTCTTGACATCCAAATCAATATGATTTATGTGACAGGAATGTTAACTTAAAATATTCGGCCCTCCAAATATTTGTTTCAGTATAATTTAATGATCCAATAATATTCAGTGAATTATGTATATGGATAATTCCCGAACTCTTCTCATCTTCAACGAAGAATTTATATATATGTATATATATATATATGATAAACGTAATGCTAATGAGAACTCATAATTATTGAATTCTCACATACATGCCATTGCCGCCTTAATTCGCTGCATCAATTTCTACACATGACAAAATCACCTTTGTCTAAGAATGTAGCTGCAACGTGTCACGGCGTCAACCGTCCAGGTTGTCCGGGAAAATGAAAAAATGTGTGAAAGTCGTATCCATCCGGGATGTGCAGACATCGATGTTTCATACTCATTAGTAATTGTCAATACACCTTACCCAGAAATAGACACGACTTTCATTTCCATACTTATCATCATAAGTATATATACACGCAGTATGGAAATGAAAGTCGTGTCTATTTCTGGGTAAGGTGTATTGACAACTACTAATGAGTATGAAACATCGATGTCTGCACATCCCGGATGGATACGACTTTCACACATTTTTTCATTTTCCCGGACAACCTGGACGGTTAACGCCGTGACACGTTGCAGCTACATTCTTAGACAAAGGTGATTTTGTCATGTGTAGAAATTGATGCAGCGAATTAAGGCGGCAATGGCATGTATGTGAGAATTCAATAATTATGAGTTCTCATTAGCATTACGTTTATCATCATAAGTATATATACACGCAGTATGGAAATGAAAGTCGTGTCTATTTCTGGGTAAGGTGTATTGACAATTACTAATGAGTATGAAACATCGATGTCTGCACATCCCGGATGGATACGACTTTCACACATTTTTTCATATATATATATATATATATATAGGGTGGCCCAAAATGACCGAAGGGGTTTGAATTCATTATAACTTCTTATTTAAGACATAATTATTAAATTTTTTTAATTTTAAATACAGTATATTAATGGAGAATATTTTAAAAAAAATTATATCTCGCAATGGATCGTTGATTTGAGAAATAAAGGTCAACGATTTTGGCACGTTGTTCAATTGTGTACTGTTCCATTTTAAATTCCACAAGTCTTCTTTACAAAAAAAAAAAAATTATAATAAAAAAGTTATAAGGAATTAAAACCCCTTCGGTCATTTTGGGCCAGCCTGTATATAGATATTGTTGTATAATGTAGTTGTTTATAGATTGATTAAGTGAATAATTGATTGATATAAATATATTTAAAGATACGAATTTAATGGTGTATAAAAAAATACGAAGATAAATGATATTTGATAGAATTCTAACCTACTTTCGGTTATGCTTATTTATATCTATAAAAGTCAGATGTCACTCTAAGTTGTATTAGAGTGAATCGATTTACGATAAATTGATTTTAATTTATCGTCGTTAATTGGGCGCCAGATTATAGACTAAAGGTGCTATAATCAATTTAGTTAATTACCTGCGGCTAAGTGCGGAAGCTAAAGATCTTATATCAGAGAGCCGGTCCTTCTGTATAATAATATGTATTTTAAATGCGTATATCAAGGCTTATTTTATAACAGAAACGATGTTGATTCAAAAGTATGAATATTTAATTAAAGGATTCAAAATTAACAATAACAAACAAGATATTAATATGAAGTGATGCATAAATAAAAGTTTGTATACGAAATGAATGTCTAACAGGTTTAAAAGTTAACATAAACAGTATTCACTATTATCTTGTAGCGAACCAAAACAGCTGTTTTTACTGTGCACAAATGTTATATTAAAACCAAATGCAGTACTAAACAGACGTAAAATTAAAGTATAAATGAGTTTTACATTAAATTAAGTGAAAAGTGATAACTATATGCTTGGTTTAAGTACTAAATTATAGGAACGACCATTCAGTAGCAAGGTAAGGTTATATAATTAATATCTTTCTAAGCTAAATATAAATTGAATTGTATAAATTGTAAAGTTGGGTTATGTTCGTATTTTTTGATATAAAATATAAACGTTCATTAGGTATTTACTTGTCTTCCTGTGGCATGGTGCGTGATGTTCAACGGTACTCTGGGATTCGTATCGGATAGGGATAGATCAGGGATCTTTCGGTGTTTCTTCTGATAAATCTTCGATGTTGCTTGTTTTTATATGATGATCGTTCAATAAACACTACAAATAACTATAGTGTTTTCAGGTGAGTCAATATTGAATATACCATTTAAATTTTAATATTAGTTTTCGGAGAATTTTCCTAGCGTCCTTTTTTGTACTGTCGTTAATTTTTTCTTTTTGGGATTTTCTTCTCTCTGTTCGGATGTTTTTATTAATCTCGTCTTCTGTACGGATTATTTGTATAAATAGGTTGTTTCTATATCCGAAATTACGTTATACAGTAGGAAAAATTACATTATTAATTATGAATATCTTTATGTTTTTAAATGACTATTAATGTCATATGGTTATAGTACATAATGAGTATTTAATTTGAATTAGTTTTACCGCGAAAGTCATATGGTTATAGTACATAATGAGTGACTTTCGCGGTAAAACTAATTCAAATTAAAATTAAATACGGGTCGGTAAAATAGGTTTCCATATGTCATTAGTTCTTATCAAACAAGTTAATTATCTTCGGTTTTACAAATAATTTAATGAATTTTTAAAGTGAAATGACCTACATAAATATAATAAAAATTGTTACAAAGAAATTTTATAGGAAAACGCGGTATTAACTTATCTAATAATTTTCATTGCATGGTCCGGTTCCTTCCAGTTCCTGACCTTGGGAACCACCACATTATATAGTTATCGCAGACCTGAGATGGAAAATGTGATTTTGCCGAAACGTCGTCCAGAACCCAGCACCGGTCTTTACGAAGACCAAACAGTGGAAACGCGGAAGAAAACCCGGAATCCAGTTAAAACATATATATATGGTAAATTCAATTTGTTGGCGATTTAAGGTCTGGTTTTACTTCAAAATATATATATATTTACAACAACCCTACATGTTTCGGCAAATGATGCCTTTATCAAGGAATATAAAATATAAATTATATTTATATTTTATATTCCTTGATAAAGGCATCATTTACTGAAACATGTAGGGTTGTTTTAAATATATATATTTTAAAGTAAAACCAGACCTTAAATGGCCAACAAATAGAATTTACCATAACTTACAAAGGTTACGAAATAATTATCTTTATATATATATATATATATATATATATATATATATATATACATATATATATATATATATATATATATATATATATATATATATGTGTGTTTAGATAATTTCTTAGCCGTTCATTAAATATAACATTTGATAAATTATTGGAGTTTTTCGGCTTTTTTATATGAAATATTTACAAATATTAAATTAGAATGTATGTAATTGCAGAGTAAGTGGGGATGTAAACATTGCTGTCTACAAATTACAAAGCAATGTTTACATCCCACTTACTCTGCAATTACATACATTCTAATTTAATATTTGTAAATATTTCATATAAAAAAGCCGAAAAACTCAAATAATTTATCAAATGTTTTATATATATATATATATATATATATATATATATATATATATAAATTATATATGTTTTTATATTTCTTTTGAATACCGCAACCGAACATATCGTTATGCATCCTCTTACACGTTAATACTTATTCGATGTAATTAGGTTTTTTTCGAGGAAGACTCTTTTGTATTTCATGTTTATTCTAGTACTAATTACTGCGCTCTGTTTGTGCATATTTACCTATGGTATAAGTGACATAAGAATGTTTGGAATGAAACTGACTGGACTTATGAAATGAATGCCCGTTATAATTAATATATTGAAACGTAACTTCATACTCATATATTTTATATAGTAAATTTCGCTAATAACTTATAAATATATAAATTAATAACATACACTCCCCCACAGTTAACTTTATAATCTATGGTAACAGTCATGCCCTACTCACGCTATTTTGTTTCCAAATTTACATGTTCATGTATTATATGTTGTTAAGCCAGTTTCCACTTTCGCTCAATATTGAATACAATTAGTAACAATTTACACTAATAATTACATATTAGAAAAGTGAAAAAATGTAAATTGCATGCCAATTTAAGACACATTTTCAACATATTTTATGTACTTACATTTTCTAGGCACCGTGTAATTACCATTTAATTGAAAGTGATTCGTTGTTGCTATTCTACTTGCACATTTACTCACAGCACATTAACCGCGACTCGATGACTTCCGCAAATTTGCAAGAGTCCAATAGACACACACTGCAAAAATACTGCACTTCCATTAGAATTTGTACGTGTGTATATTGTTCCTAATAATTTATAGCAATTAATGATCCATGTATGCTTAATTGACAATATATGTAGATACAGCTTAGTTGATTCATTCTGTGTTCGTTAAATTTTTAAAATAATCATTGAGTCGTAAGGAAAGTACAAGCGATATCGTAATAATTAATTTTAACACTTCAAAATAATAATAAATAATAATAATAATTATAAGTTCCATTAGGTGATTTAGGAAAATGAAAGTTAGCCATGAATATAAAGAATCACTAATTTTATATTAGAGTCTCTTAGCAATACTATAAGCAAACACTTTTGCCTGAATTACAACGCAATAAATTAGGTACGATATGGTGGTAAGAAGTGAGTCAGTATTCACATTTCTCTAAATATGTAATTGGCATTTAAATACTAACTCTGCCTATCAATTTTCCGTTCATTTCGACAAAATCTAATAATAAAATCTATGGATGTTTCGAATTCTTAAGTCAATGAAATGAGCAAAACGTTCACTAATTATATTTAATATCATGATTTTGATTATAATTTTGGCATACCTATATCTCAAGCTAACCTAAGCCCATATTTATTTCTATGTGTTATACTAACAAGGAAGGCAAAAAAATAAAATAACACAATTCAAATTAATGTTCACTTTATCACCAATCGTTTAATGTAATTATACTTTTTATTCCTAAATTTTATGCGTTGTGCAGTAATATTTCAATGCAGTATATAATTGCGTCACACTTTATTACACGCTGATCATAATTCGTTAATTAAATTTAATGATTTTCTCATATCGTTACATCATATATAATATGCTTTTATGTGATAGTTTGGAGTCCTCATATTATATGGTTTCCTTTTTGTGAAATTTCTCCAAGCGATACATAAAATCAAATTGACACTCATGAAACTGCTCCCGCACAATTACGTATCTATCGATTAGTCGAAAGTACTGCCAACATATTGAGGTTAATATTTGATAAGTATTTTATGGTAGTCCACTTAATCGACAATGAAAACATTAATTATGCAGATTATTGTTGGAAATATGGAATAATAATGTCACGTGTTCGTAAGATCTCTGGGGATTAAATCAATTATACATGTAATTGTATAATTGAATGAGAAAAATAATTCACAAAAATTGTGAGTTGGACAATTATAAAAATCTAAATGGGGGGGGGGATGACCTATATTCTGCCCAAAAATAAACTAAAATGAGGGTTGGCGCATTAATAAAATGAAAATTTAAATAATATGGCATCGTGCAATATTTTGTTTTATGCGACAAATATTTCCTGGCAAAAGATATGTATATTTAGATGTTAATACGATGAGAATATTAATTGTTTCAAAATAATATCAGGAAGATCGAAGTATTTTTTTTTTGATACCTTAGAAATCAAAAAAACAAACAATATATTTACTCCACCAGAATTCAAGTTTTATATAGAATGTTTTATTTAGAATATTACTGTCTCGTGTTATAACTTGTCATGTTTGTCTTTTATTAGGAAACCTCTTCATTTGTAGCACTTCTTCTCACTTAATCTTGTGCAGGTACATACAATTTAAGGCTGTGCTTGTAACAGTAGAACAATAATTGGATAATGTTTTCAAGATATCACAAAAAATTGCTAAACGATTTTTCTCTAATCTAGGTTTTTATAGCTGTGGATACCCGATTGTGTTGATTTTAAAAATTAAATTATTGACTTGAAATAAATACTTTTAAATTAACAGTCCTAATCTAATTTTGATAATTATTCTTGAGAAAAATGAAAATATGTTAGAAATGGAGAGGAAAAGATACTGTTCGGATTATAACAAACACAAACATGTCTATTTTATTTCATTATTTATATTTTTTACACTTAGTTTATCTTTATTTTGCCATGGCGGCAATGAATTATTTAAACGTTTATGTCATGTATCTGTTTGTACATGCATTTAGTTAATACATAATTTAATTGTCAAAGGATTAGGTAAATATCACGTTTTAATTTACAATTGTAAGGAACTTGGAATTTTCGTATGCTATTACAAGTAAGATTGCCTGAACATTTTATTGACCTTTGTTACCTTTGTTACTGTGTATATCTTATTGTCGTAAATGAATTTACCATTCCGTGATTAAAGACGTTTCCAATATGTTTCTATAGATAGTTGCTAACCAAATCAGGCGTAAGTCTTTTCCGTTTTGACCCCGTAATAAATACTTTCTCATTGTTATTACTTTAATTTTATTACCGTTTGCCCCTTTGCGGTCTCTTTGAAGACGCCTATCGAGTGAACATTAAACCATTTCTTTGTAAGAAAAGCAATAATGTATTCACTTCCAACGAGAAAACATCTCTTACTTAAACACCAATTAACATTGTTTCTATATACTAGTTCATTTATGTAAATAAAATAAATAAAGAAGTGATAAGCGTTTTTAATATAATATGTTAAAATAATAGTCCTGATAACAAAATATGGAAAATTTATTGATAATAAATAAAATAATATATGATTTTGCAAATTTCCGTTAATTAGTAGAGATTGGGAATTACGTATGTTTGAAAGATCTCGATATTTGAAAACTATGCAATTAAGTTATAATCTATGGAGATTAATCTATTATTGTAGCTAATAAAGTGCTCTTTACGAGAAACCCTTTACACCATTTAATTAAGGAATTAAGTTGGTTGCATTTTCTTTTAACGTAAATATTAATATGAACTTACTACTGTTTCGGATTTCTTTAGTAGGTAACTTCCCTTATCGATCTACGGACATAACACAATCGCTTCCGCGGATAATTTAAACAGCTGTCAGCACTTTTTTTCAGGAATTTTTCTCACTCTAAAAATCTACTAAATTATACACTTCGCGTACATCCTATCCAGGTAAGATAAACTAACACGTGCCTGAGATCTAAAAGCTTGTATAAGTGAGTGGTAAATATATAATCGACCGTGTAGAACTCCCGAAATCCTGATTTTTAAGGTGAGGCACCGCACCACGTGCTCAGACCAGACTTTGCCTGCCTCTTAATAATAAACACGCGTACTCTACTACCGAAGCTGCTGCCGCTGCTCTTGCTGCCTACGACGTCTGTTCTATATCTGTGTTTTTGTCATAAGGGAGACCCCATTTTTGCCCGGTGTACACAGCAGTCAACCCCCTCGGCACCCCGTGTGTGAAACTCGCTTTTTTCCGTAGCACGAGTCACCGAAGCACTCCTCGCTTACCAAGGCGAGACCATATGGGAATTCTAGAGCACATAAATTAGAAACGGTTGAAATTTATTTATTTTCTGACCGTACGAAAGGGGATGTTAGGTTTTTATGGGCTGTACTTACGAGTGGATGTACCTTGCTTGCTCGATTACTCGACAGTTTGAACGTGTGCTAATATATACTTCCGGCCGAAAATTGGTTGCCGTCGAAAAAAAAATAAAAATATATTCTTCTATCGAGAATGAATTTAAATATAAAAGCGAGTGTAAAAACTGTTTCTAGTGACAAAACAAAAATTAAATTTTTAACGATATTAGTACATAGTTTGGATAACATTGTTATTAGCGAAATGTGTATATTTAGTATAGTACTTTGTATTAATCGTAGGAGTTTGTAATTTTTATTTTTTTTTATATACTTAGTTACAGCCTCCGATTCAATTATACATAATTATTTTCATTAATCTAACTTATGTAGATTAGAAAAAAGAAAGGCTACACGTTTTATTCTTCGAACTCATTAACTAACAGCGCTATATAATCTGTTAAAAATTCATTTTAATGTGAACACACAATAGTAATTTTTACTAAAGCTCGAGATTGATAAACTAAGATTACTCTTGTAATTAATGTAAAATTTTCTATAAAGGCCAGGGTCAATTACTGTTCAAAGATACGAATTCAATTTGTCATTATGTCATTAATTCAATCCGGAATTTCGTAAAGTATTTTATCATATTGTAAAATATTTTTTTAAATTAAGAAAAATAATATATATATATATATATATATATATATATATGTATATGTATATAGATATAGAATAAATTCCCGAAATATTTTCTCAAAATTCCCTCTCACAAGCGAGAAAAAAAAGATTTAAAAAAAATTTTGTTACGCCACTGTGCGACTGAATATATCATAAATTTTATCAGAGAAAAACAAAGAAAGTAATTTTGTTATTACGTACGTTTGATACAATTTCCGATTAAAAATAGATTGTAACGAAATAGGACGTTAAATGCCTGTAAAGCACACATATTACATGGTTCTTTCAATACATAAACTTTAACAATTCACTTGACTTTCGTAGCAGATTAATGAGCCCTTACCATAACAAAACTTAGATACAATGTTATCGTTTTTTATAAACAAACATAAAATCCAAGAAATGAAGTCCATTCTGACGCTGAGGTAGTTCAATTGATTCTAAGAGGCAATGAGTAATAGCTCCATTCCAGACGTTGATTATAGACTGGTGTTATGGATGATTAACAATTGTTGCATATGGATTTTGGTCACTTCATAAGTTAATTGCTGGGATGGTAAACGTCTAATAGGCTTGGTCGATATGTATTTCGAATCACATGACAGCCTGATGCCACCTGCGTTCCAAATATGTCGCGTCCTATGCTATTACATTGTGATTTGCAGTTTTTTTATTGCCGTTTATTTGAAACTTTCCCTCGCTATGCCGTTATTTATTATATATAGTCTTCCATTGTTTTTTATATTATTTATAAAAGAGTTAGTTAGTTAGTTAGTTAGTTAGAAGTAGAAAGTATATATAGGTATGTTATTATAATTTATGAATATAAATGAATTCAATAAATCGATATTTACTGCTTTGTACATATCTTTTTTCGGATTTTGTAAAATTAATGTTTTATTAATGATAAATTTTATATAATTATATATGCGCAATGTAACATTACGATATTATTACAGATAAAAATGTTGAAGATTGATAGCAGCATATTTTAAATAACCCTAACGAAATTTAGAATTGTAACAATGAAAATTTTTTATTCAATATATTAGACTAAACTCAAAATCATAATCATAAACGTTTCCATTTCACGATGAAATAATCTTAGTTTGTTTAAGTTTACTACAGAGTTGCCCTTTGAGCCTATATAATACTATGTTTTCATTGAAGCTAATCCAATTCACGAAATTTATGGCTTCTCGACGTAGCCGCTAAAATAATTAAATTGCGAAGCTTAACAAAACTCACTGCATATAAATCCTATTTACCAGAATATCATGTGTTGGTATATTTACTGTAAGCCGAAAAAGGTAATAATGAATACCGTTAATAGCGTTAGTCATGACTTTGTGGTAAATGTTTTTGGAATAATTGATTAATGAACCTATTTAAACATATAAAGAAATATTCTTTCGCTGAGAATTAGCGAATCCAGTAACTGTAAGTTAATAGTTAAAAAAATATTCTTCAATAGTTAGTTCTGGGCATATTATTAATCAATGAACTGAGATGATGATTATAAGAAAGTTGAAACAAATCTACTCGCATCACCAAAGTCATTGTTTAACTAGTTGCTGTTGCCCCTTAGTATTGAAACACTTGATTCATTCATCAAACAGCTGATTAAAATGCAAGTATCTTTCATCGATTAAATTGTAATTAAAACTGATAGACCAAATTATTTTTCTGTCAAAGAGATGCAGCCTGATACCAACATTTTCTAGGTGACGGGCATCACGAAATGGACATTATTTCTGTGAAACAACCCCTTATTGTGAAGATAGGGTTCATCTCACCACAGTCTATTAAATTGAAACATGCTATTGCTGTTGTACGCTCTATTAGAACAATGATAAAAATGCTCTCTGCATTTTTTGGCCAAAGTTCTTGACTGATGGCGGAATTATATAGGAACGATATACTTAGCAAATGCTGAAAGTGTTCACCGTTCGCGTATTGGCAAACTCCTAATCTAAAATAAAATTCTTCTTTAACGTTGTGATGTAAAGTTTCAGGTGTGATATTTCTAATTTCCGTTCGGATACGCTCTTTCAAATCATGTAAATATAGGTCTTGTTTTAAAAATTTTACTCTTTAAATAACCCCAAAAGAAGAAATCGAATGAAGTTAAATCGGGCAATCCAGTCGGCCATTCTACGAATCCCTCCTCTGAAAAAGTCAACACTAAAAAACTGTATGATCAAATTGATAACATTTGACGATGCAAAAAACAATCAGTAAACTTTGGGGTTTTTATCATTATTGTTGTGGTTGGAACGTAAAAGTGTAAAAATCTCAAGAACTGTTGAAAATAGAGTTAACTACACCATTTCCAGTTGTTATTCAGAAACCGTAAAGTTGAATTCGGAATCCGTCACGTGTAATTCAAATTAGATAGTTTAGTTCCAGAAAGAGTCAATTGTAAATCAGATTAGTAAATTCAATTTTAGAATGTATCAATTGTACTTCAGAACATAATAACTGTAATTCAGATCTATGCTAATTATGTTTTCAAGTATATTATATGTAACCATATAATTATTACAATTATGTTTATGTTTTTGTTGTGTTACAACTTGTGTGTATATAAACAAAAATAATCCTTCTTTGAATTACAATTGATAATTTCTTAATTTCAATTAACACTTTCTGAAATTAAATTTATTAATCTCAATTACAACTGATACATTCTGAAATCAAACTTACTAATATGATTTACATTTGACGCTTTCTGAAATAAAACTCGTTAATATGAATTACATTTGAAGGATTCTGAATTACAGCTAGAAATGGTGTAGTGTGGGTTCATTAAAAATGTTTTTAATAGTACCATCTTCTTGTTTTAAAAAAATATAGCATTCCGATAAAATAAGAAAGAAATGCTACTACTAACAGGTGCAGTAATTTAAAACTAGAGCAATTCAAAATAAAAGTTAACCCGTTTTAGCGTTTTACAAAAATATCATTCATTTTGTCCATAAGTAGTTTCGATATACCTATATGTATGCTTTTTTAAATTCTATGAGCTGGTGTCTTAAGAACTATAAAAACTGAAGCATTTTTACATATTTGCCTTATTTTCTGTAACAGGATTAACCCTGATGAGATCATAGGTTTGAAAAATATGCAATGTGTTTTTAGATTAATAATTAAGTTTCATGAGGTTGTTGTTGTTCTGAATATAATTCCGAGAAGCGTATTTCTTGAATTTTTATGAACAGATATGTAGCACTGAAATATGTCATACTTTTCTTCATTGCTATTCTTATTAATATTAACAATATGAAAATAAACAAATTAAAGCAGGAAACACTAAACAAAAACCAAATAACCTGTTAAATTAACATCAATTAAAAAATCCATGACAAAATTTTTTGTAAGAATACATATTTGAAGTACATTTGTAAGAGGCCTAACTAGACATATGCATTACGTATAACTTATAATTATGCTTTGTGTAGGTACGATATGTTTAGTGGAATTAAAAGATATTGTTATTATTACTAAGTAGGTATATGACAGATTGGTACAAATTTTTAAATTGACTAGAATTAAAGCTTGAATGTACATTTGTGAGTTTGATTTTGATTTATATAGATAATAGTCGCTATTTAAAAGTATAATTGAAATTAAATAACAAAAAAAAACACTTACGACAATTCTTCCACTTGGTTAATTTCTGTTCACATATTCACTATGTAATGTGTAATAGTATTACACATTTTCTTTGGGAGGTTTTTATGTATCTGGGAATGGTACATTTTAAACATTTTACGCAAACAATTCGATAAGGACGTCATGAGTTGTTATTAATGTTATTATTAACATTAGTATTAGTCGTTTTGTCTTAAATCACACAGCCATCGCACACCTGATCCCATATTTATTTTCGTAACTTTAACAACACGCCATAAACTCCGACGTAGACGCAACAATACTTAACTGATTTATACACGAACTCTGACACCGATCCAATTGATGTTTTACAGAAGTTACCGCACTTACGAAAACTATACGCACAGCTATCGAATCAAATATATACCGATTCAATAGTAGGTAATAACAAAGGTGTTAATTGAAATATTCATGCATCCACTTCAATTTGTAGATCAAACACTTGATGAAAAGTTAATCAAAGGAGACCTCTAATTATCGCATTTGAAATAAACCTGTTACTATTATTAGCACTCGATATATCCAGAGCCGTTAGGTTTTAAATTAAGAAAATAAAAAATAAGTATGTCCTGAGACGAACTATAGGATAGACTCTGTACGCTCACAATGTACCGAATAGGTGATAATCTGCATTTAACTGTATCGAGTTCAGATACATACTGTATTAACGTGTTAACAGACCTATATTCAGTAGTGTTGATAAACATAACCTATAGGAATTTTATCAGTTAATATTGGTGAAAATATTACCTACGAGATTAGGTTTATTATTTTTAGATAATAAATGCCACGGGAAAGAATCGATAAAATAATATAAATGCGTAAATACACATTTACTAATAAATGGAAGTTAATAAATTAGCTCGCTCATTTTAACGAATAATCTGGGCCTATTAATTTCTGCGGATACAAAGTAAGGGTAGAAAAGAACAACAAAGCCAATCACGATATGTAAATTGTGATCATTTAATTCGAAGAATGCATCCTTAAAAAATATACATACATGTGAAACGACTGAAACGGTACAACTGTCGCCTTGAAAATATTTACTTCATTCGTGCATATAGACTATAGACTGACTTTGTTTTTATTATTATCAGGATTATAGTTATAATGGAATTTCATCAAGTAAAGGCTGAAACAATTATATATTTGTTTTTATGAAAAACATTCTTTTTCTATTTTGTGTTCGAAATGAACTCATTATGACACCCAAAACAGTATCGAAATGAGCTTCATTTCGATACGCTTTCTTTCATTTTTCAATGTTGGTGTTGTTCGAACACAGAAATAATCATATCATTGCTGTCATTTGATTTTAAGGATTTAAGTACATTTGACAGATATGATATATGTACGAACTCTACACAAACAACATATATTGTATACAATTAGTTTCTATGTCACTCATAGTCATTTATATTTTTATATAAAATATCAAGTAATGTTAACGAAAATTAACAAATATTATGTAATATAATATACTTCGCGGATAGCAAGATTCAAATTTGGAAATGTCAAGTATCAATGTGGCCAACTGCATGCTTTATATAAAAGTAAAAGTCTGAACTTTTAAATTAAATATGTAATTCCAATTTATTAATGTAAAAAATGTAAAATAGAAAAAATAGTATAAAAAACTCGTTTCATAAGGCCTTTTGCCGCACTCGCTCGGCGGCAAAATGATGCCTTATGAAACTTGTTTTTTAATATACTATTTTCATAAATCCACGAATAAAAATACATAGCCTTTTTCTGGAGCCTAGTGTTTAAGTAGTATCCGCGGTTTTTACTTATTATATTAGTAGAAATTTACATTTCTAAGCAATAATTCAGTTGACAATTCGTACTTAAGTTTCCAAGTTTAGCTTACATAGCAATTAAAAGAAACTAGTTTTAGGTAAAAATGGAATTATCGCGTCAAAATTTTCAAGCCGTGATTTTTGATGATTTCAATTCCGAGATAATGTATCGATTGACCTTATTTGGGTTTTGGGGGATGAAAGACCATCCAATCGGTTCGCCGATTTTTAACGTGGACGCACCACTCTCATAAACGAATTTCGCGACGGTCGTTCACTGAGGTGTCTGTTATTGCCATTAATGTTGATTTTTGCGTGAAATGATTGAACGAAATCTGCATACCACAATTCCGTGAAATTTATCAACCATCCTCAGCCAATAGACACGTGTTTTAAGCAGAAGTAAATGCTGAAAATACGAGGTGTACTGTCCATGTGTACAGTTACAGATATGTATATTGCATGTCTGTTTTATTTGTAACAAATGCGTAATACGTGCTAACGTATTGATATACTTAAACCTTTTTTTGTATATTTACTGCCATTTGGCTCGTGTTAATGGACTACACCTATATACGTATTTTCTTCTCTTATGTACCGGCTTGGCCGGTCAAGGGAAGGGTTGCCTTTTTCGGCATAGTCTATTTCGTCCGTCGGATGTCACTTATTATATAGTGCTACCTGATAGGACGAAATTTGCTATGTCTTGTGGGCGATTTAAACTTAAATGTATATACAGATTATTTTGTATTACATTGCTTTACTAGCTTGACTGATGACGCCTATAGCTGGCAGAAACACGTGTCTTAAGCAGAAGTAAATGCTGAAAATACGAGGTGTATTGTCCATGTGTACAGTTACAGATATGTATATTGCATGTCTGTTTCATTTGTAACATACCTACTGTCTTTGTTAAAACGTAATGTTATTTGGATAGATTACTAGAAATTCAAGGAGATCACCACATTTTTCAGTGTCGACTTCTGCCTCTATAGCTATTTGAAATGTAAAAGTACACGAATTGACAAACAAAATAAGCATTATTCTTCAACATTCCGGTTTTTTCTTTTAGCTGAATTTTATCATGGACTTAGCATATTGCCAAGAAAGGTAGTTAGTTATTCGGCAGGTATTGTTTTTAAATCATAAAATTCCCGTCTTTAGAGTTTGTAATTGTGTACTAGTCGGGTCCAAAATCCAAGTAAATAAACATGCACAGGACTTTTAAGATAAGTAGAACACTCCCAGACCTCACGTATGTTGTACATAACCGATTTGCTTAAATAATTTTTTGATTTAGGAATCCAACTTATATGTGCGATCAATCTGATTTTGTATATATATCTGTCTATACCTAATATTTCAAAGTAATATTATTAATATGTAAAAGCAAACATTTTCATAATATCCTGGGAAAAACATGACCAACACGCGTATTTATTTTTCCTTGCATAGCTAACATTGAAATCGTATATAATCTATAGAGATTAGAAATCCTTTATCACTGTCGTTCATAATTATACCGATACATATTGGTGTGTAATGCATGTGTACGCTTACTATTTCTGACTCACCTCTTACTGTGATATTAGCGAGCATGAAACAAGTGTTCACCTCTGGCGGGTCCTGCGGGAGAAAAAAATATTCGACTTCACGTCGAAGATGGACCAATCGCGTTCAAGACAGTTACTATATTCAGTTACGAGTGCATATTTACACGATGATATCGAACTTTCACTAATTCTCCGCATAGAAATGCATTTCGTTCTATTTTATCCAATTCCGGTCGTTGCACTGACGTGAAGTAGACTGGTCTCCGGGCACGATAACTGTTCGAAGTAATACCACCACGGTTCATTTTTTTTCTAACTTGCGGAGGTTGGGACGATCGCAAGAGCGAATTACTTTGAAAGAAAATGGTAGACGAGAAAATTAAATACTTGAAAAATGTGCAAAAAAAGAAATAGGCGCCTTCACTAATTTTAATCGACATGTAAACTGCACGAATTGTTATTCGATGTTTGAATTTTCACAAGTTTAAACTGTCGGAATATCTAAAAATCGAACAATCATTGGATTTGCTATATGTGGTATACATCCATATGGCAGGAAAAAGAAAACTGAACTTCTGAATATGCTAACGTGTGTAGACCACAAAAAGCTCATTTCATATAGAGTTGATGTACATAAAAAGTATCATACTACTCATCAGCCAGAATCTCAAACAGACCTAATCATTTTCCTATCTCTTAATTTTGCTCCTTTGGAAATTTAATTTTTATTTACTTAACTTTAGTATAAAGAGGAATCTTACTGTAGTCCTGCAAATGTTTTTATTAAGAAGAAGTTACACAAAATAAAGTTAGTTCGTTTACAATTTCGATTATATTATATATTGTGATTATATTTCGAAAATACGAAAAATTTCATAACCATGGTGGAAAAACATAAATCCATTGTTTGGCGCAAGCCCGGATTCCGTAGTAGGTGTACGCGCACGTTCTCATTGATTTTGGCTGGCTCGAAAGGAAGGATGGATTATTAGGAAAGAACGAGACTTCGAACGGTCGACTATACGTATTTCTTGCAGTTGTCCTCATTCCAGAAAAACGCACATTGCTTGTGTTCCGAAGAGCGTTTTGTGGTAAAATTTTTTTATGTCACCAAGCTGAACGTATTATTCTTTATTCAATGTAGACTTGAATGTTAACATCCTCTATACCAGGGCGAACTACGACGATAAAATAGCGAGGGAATCGCATACAAATACGCAGTAATTAATAATGTTGGTTTTGAAACATAGATTATTAGTGAGATACAAGCAATGCAATATAATTAGAGAAACCTGAATATACAATGTGCGGTATAAGGCGAATATTTAAATTACAGAAAAATACTACAGCTAAATTAAGCGAAATATACCGTTGCGTATTTTCTATTTATTCCCCCATGTATCAAGCAAAGTTTACGTTAAAATTTGAATTTCTTGAAATTATTATAAACGTCCAATGTAAAACTATACAAATACATGTGCACTTTTGATTGATTCAACGCTTACAGCATTTCAAAAAAGATTAAATTCGTTTCACTCAAATTTCTTCAAATCATGTAATATAGAGACATAAATTCTGCGCATCCGACTAAACTAGTTTAAATGAGTTGTTTATGTATACCGAGAAAACAAATTGCGAATTTTCAAATGAAAATGAAAATTGGAATTGATTTAATGTTTACCAAATCATCTTATCAAATGTTTTCGATACTTAATCATATAATGACATTTCACGTAATCAACTAATCAATACTTATCCATTGCGAATAATGTGTTTCATTACAATTCAAATTAGTAGGAACGAATTTTTTTTTAAATTTCAATGCGATAATTAAACCAAACAGCATAAGAGTATCTACGGACCAGAAGAATTGATAACGAAAACAATAAAATAATATGTTTGACACATAATTTTCTCGCTGTAATTTACTGTCTTCAAGAATTTCGTACTTTATTCAAGGGATAATAAATAATGAAAGAAATATTTTCTTTATTCTTTAATTTGAACATTAAACACAATTTATTAATTTATAATCTAAATGCCACCTCAATTATAAATTCTTCCTTATTTTGATAATCACATATCGTTATCAATATTTTTTATGTAATTAACTTAATTTGCCATTTACTAATTATTACATTGCCATAATCTATTGCAATTAAGTTTTCAATATCTTTTACTGTAAATCTCGTATTATTTGTTGTAATATACTACTTAACTGGCGTCCTGATATTAATTCGCAGTGATAAGGCGGTAAATGAAGAAAATATAATGAATATTGTAATATGTAAATAACACGAGATCTCTGACAGCTGACACTATAATGAAGTTGCGTTTGCAACGGGAGATGGAAACGGGCTTATTAGTAAACTACTAAGGATAATAAGAGACGCAAAACTGTTAATGAATTCCATACTGTATCTTAAGGTCAAGACAGTCTGTAGTATCTATTGTTTTGACATTCGTGACAATTTGTCAAAATGGTAAAAAATTCTATTAAAGTGTACGCACGCCTTAAAAAGGAACTAATTCAAAAACTAACAACGGTAAGATTATCATCACTTGAGGTTATATTTTAAAATATTACATTGTTAATTTATATTAGGAATATCACATCTCAAGAAGAACAGAACACGAAGATATAGTATTTAATATAAATAATGAAACAGATGGATCGATAAATAAACCTCATAAATACAGGAAAGTTAGCATTTTTTAAATTATCCCGAACTGAGAATAGGCTGAAAATTCTGAAAATGAACTAGATATAAACATGCATCGTTTAAAATACAATTTACTTTTCATGTGATTTCAATCTTGTCTTTAATTTTTGTGATTACAACTATGATTACAAATGAAACTAATATAGGCACCATTAACTTTCGGTCCAATGAAATGATTACCTTTCTTGACAGGATATTACTTATTTTGTTTTTATAATTCCTCAGCTTCCGTACGTCAGATTACAGAAAAATAATATCAACATCGTTCTTTTCTTTTATTTAATCTTTTATTAAACTGCTGCAAAAAATGAAAAAGAGGTACTTCTTGTAACACTTTTAGTTAGTGTTGTCGTTAACAATTGCTATTAGCAAAGTATTTTATTAATCCTCTTATGGATTTCTTACTGGCATTCAAATTCTTTAGAGCTAAAATTGTTATTTAAACTTATACGAAATATTTAAAAGATTAATACTGTTTATAGGTATAGTTCATTTCGTGAATGTTTCAGTATATCCTTATGTGTCTGTAGGTTAAACTACAGCCAACTTTATCTATGTTGCTTGAAGTAATATAAAGATATCGTACTTATTAAGTTTAAGAAAAACATAAGATTAATAAGTGATGCCACTATATTACGAGGACGGCCTGAAATGTTCTTGGTTTCTTGATACATAGATGGCAGTGAGGATGTCAATGATGACCTGGTTCCATCACCACACAGCTAAGACAAAGTAACAGTATCACAATAGATAAGCCAATGACTTATTACTGCGATATCGGCTGGCCGTTTTATATGTTTACACAAACAAAATACAGGGTGATAAAAAATTGGAGCTTTATTTTTAACCGAAACTAGTACACACAAAATAATGACAAATGTAAAAAAAATGTGATAAAAGCTGTAAAGTAACAGAGATATTCACACTTATGCGAGGAACACTTCCTAGAGCAAATGTTCGAAGTTACCGCCTTCTGTTTGAATACAAACTTGTGCTCGTCGTATCCACGAGTTATAACACGCTCGGATATCTTGCCTGCTTATTGTGTCTGTAGCATCTTGAAGACGTATGGTTAATAATTGACTATTTTCAATTTAATTATCGTTATTGTACACCAATTTTTTTATACATATATCCTCATACATAAAAGACTGTCGGGTTTGAGTTGGGTGCTCTAGGTGGCCATGCAATAGGCCCACTTCTACCAATCCATCGGTCACAAAACGTATTTGTATTTAAATGCTCACGCATTTCGTAACTGTAATCAGGTGGGAGCACCATCATGCAAAAAACCGCATGTGTTGACGCACCTTTCAAGGCGCCTCTTCTAAAAGTTCTGGTAAATTGTTACGTAAAAACATTAAATAATTTCTGGGATGTAGACGGTGTGGTAAAATAAATGGTCCGATGAGCCGATGACCATTAACAATTCCTGTTGAGTCTCTTCAACTGTAAGTGTGAATATCTTACTTTACATCTTTCATCACCATTTTCTTTTTCATTTGTCATTATTTTGTGTGTACTATTTTCAGTTAGAAATAAAACTCAACTCACCCTGTATAAAGTGTATGTTTCGGCCACCTCAAAATTCCATTTCCTTGCAGATTTACAAAAGTGTTCGACCAAATTTCCACACAAGTTGAAGTTTTCAATACGATAGCTAAACCAATAATTAATAGGTTTGATAATTTGAACAATTACGTTTAATAAAGTAATAGGACATTTTTTCAGCGTTTTCAATGGCTTCAACGGTACAATTTTTGCATACGGACAGGTACAATTTTCAAATAGAATCCCCACATTTATGTAGTTACCCACAATATTTTGCGATATATTTAATAGACAGGCAGTGGGAAAACGTATGCAATAACTGGTTCTTCGAATGAATACGATGATAGAGGCATATTGCCAAGAAGTATTGAACAAATATTTGAATATATCAAAACGGTAAGTGGAAATGTATTTGTTAAACGCGATTTCAAAATAACGTCAACGATGAGTAAATAACAATCACAGTTAATCGAAAAGGCAAACCTCAAATGCCGAGACAACCGGTACCATAAGCGAGTGGCCTGTAATACTAATAAAGACGCTAATACAACTTTACCCTTATTATATGGCAAACGAAATAAATTCAATTTCAGGTTGACGTGTCTTGTTCAAGTTTTTGAAATACACTTACCTAAAAAAATTGACATAAATTATCTAGTACATCTACCTTTTTTCCGAAATCTCTTAATCTAATAAGTGTAGTCATTATAAATAAAACCATTTATAATGATTACACAATCTCATTCTATTTTAATTTTACAGACATCTACCCGGTATAACATTTATGTCTCGTACTTGGAAATATATAACGAAAACGGTTACGACCTTCTAAATTCTAAACACCAACCTTCAAAATTGGAAGAATTACCGTAATCCACATTTCAGCAGATTAAAAAATAATTTAAATAACTGTGATCAACTTCCAGACGAGTTGCCTTACTCGAGGACGCCAACGGTGAAGTTCACTTAAGAAATCTGAGCGTACTCCCGGTGACTAACGAACAAGAGGCCATGAGATTGCTCTTCTTAGGGGATACTAACAGGTTTGAGTCATTTTCGTTGCCACCACACGCGAAATGGATTGTATTTTCCCATTAGCTTTCGTCATGTTTAATCGGGGTTGAAATACTTAGAAGGGAGTTCGTGTCTATCAATTTCCTTTCCGTTTAAAAAAAAAAATAAAATATTTTCCTACTCTTTGTAGAACTCTCGAAATTTCGAAGGCTTTCATATTTTTTGCGATTTAATATTGTAAACATTAAATTATACAAAAAGTAATTATATTATAATTATTGAAAGATCTATCCAAATATCTTCATGTTATATTTTTTCATCTCTTTTCAATAACTCTGCAATCATTTTGTTCCTACCTAATGCAGATACAAAATTTTAAGAGTTTTGGTTATAATAAGTAGTACCTACCGTTGTTTGAATATATTTACAACGGTAGTACATATATTTTCTTCTAATCTTAAATGTGAGCATAAAATACATGTTCAAAAATGAACATAGTATAGATGTCAATTTACAAAATACCGGAACAGCTGCTTTTTCCAAAAAAATTAAAATGCAGCCATAGCATTTTATCAATAAAAATATTACCTAGGATACAAAGATACTGCTAATTATATGAAACATATAGTAGATATTGATGATAAAATAAATTATGGTCTAATATTAGAGGTATGCAATTTGCGACTCTCATTAAATATGTATTGATAATTGATAAATAAACAATATTTATTAATGAACCTGGTGTTTAATTACTAATTTTATATAGCTTGCTACCTCAAAATTACATAAAAATTATTAAAAAATTCAACTAATTTGTCCTCATCATATTGTGATGCTAAAGCAGTTTTTATAAACTTGGACGTGAAACATTAAACATAACATAAAACAAGAAACGTATCATATTGAATATTATTTTATAAAATATTTTAAATATAAATAAATTAGAATGGATTCTGATCAATTTGCAATAAAATTTATATTATAATCAAAATGCACACTTTGTAATATAAAATTTAATACCTATATCTTAAAAAAAAGGTATAACAATTCTATTTATACCTACAAATCAAACACTCTCACTCGAACTTTCAGCCTATGAAACGTGGATTGTTTTTCCGGTCCTTGAATCATCTAAATTTGTTTTTGAACATCCTGATGGATTTGCGTAAAAAAAACTGTAAAAAAAAGAATTTAATCTATTGTTTGAAATTTTTGCATATCTATTACATTCATCATAAGTAGCTGGTGTTATTTGTGGGAACAAATTATATATACATATACGTATTGTTGGAAAGATAGTAAACTATCATAGAATCTTATGAGGTATTATAATTTAGTTTCGCCATTAATGGTAAGATGGCGCGGTATATTTAAATTTTGTTAGAATTCGAATAAATATTACAAATAAGAACATTTATTTATGAATTCAAGTTTATTTCATAACAAAATTTAAATATATCGCGCCATATTAAATTAATGGCGAAATTAAATAATAATAATAGACTAACAATAACTCACAAAATTGTATGTTAGTTTAGTTACCAATTACCAACAATACTGACGTCTACATATATTACATATTGTAACATAAGTAACATAACAAATAAACATGTAACGAATATAACCTAACCCAACCATATGATTGTTTCATTCTTTTTCAACAATTATCAATAATTGTTTTACTTTGTAGTTGATCCTGAATTGTGTGATGTAATTATCACCACTATATTTGTTAAATTCTTTATATTTCTTTCGGTGTGCATTTAAAACCACAATTTCATATACATATAAACATTTTTTATCGTAAATAACGGAATAATATAAGCACCTACTGTATAATTTTTTTTATCAAATGGAAAAAAAGGTTTGGTGTATCTTTGAAAAAACTACAAACATTTTTTATTTCTCAAGAACCATACACAAAGGTGAGAGAAATGAGTAAAATTTGTGGAATTAGTAATTAGTGTAATTTTCAAGTATGATGAAAAAGATAATTATGTTGGCTTGGGAAACTGTTGTCTAAAAATTGATAACGAGAATATAAATATAAAAAAAGGTATTTTCGAAGAGAACATACCATCTTCTGAAATAGTTGCAAACAATATTCTGGAAGGTGGCTTAAAAATAATGATCCAATTCAAACCTGATTATAATTATAAGAAATGCATTTTACAATGACATACCCAAAATTTACTCTTACTTACAAATAACACCAGTTAGTAATGATGAACATACGTGGCAAGCAAAAACATAAAACAAAAGATTAACTTTTTTTTTTACATAAGTTCATCAAGAAGTTCAGAAACAAATTTAGATGACCCAAGGGCCGGAGAAACAATCCACGTTTCATACACTGAAAGTTCAAGTGAGAGTGTTTGATTTCTATTAATAATACCCCTGATATTAGACCATATAGGTAGGTGCCTATGGTCTAATTACTCTAATTTATTTTATCGTCAATATCTACTACATGTTTTTTTTTATATAGAATTAGCAGTATCTTGATATTCTAGTATTTTTATAGATAAAATGCTATGGCTGCAATTTTTTTTTTTTTGGAACGAAACCGACTGTCCCAGTACTGGTAACTTGATATCTACTTACTGGTATCACATTTATTTTTATGATACCGAAGCGGGAATATAGAAAGTGATAATACTAAAACGTTTCAGAAAATATATATTATTTAAAATTTCTCAAAAATACACGGCTTAATACTTAAGTACGACTTATATGTACCTACCTAAATTAACGGTGGCAATTAATAATTTTAGAATTATAGCGGAAACGCCCATGAACGAATATTCTTCTAGATCACACTGCATCTTTACGATTTATATTACGGTACGGAGCGAGAAATCTGAAAGAATTCGACGGTCTAAGCTTCATTTAGTTGATTTAGCTGGGTATGTAATAGGAATATTTCATTATACAAACATTATTAAATATTAATTATTGTTTGTAGTGTATGATATAGTTGTAAGTCACTTATATTTCCGAAAAAAGTCTAAGTGCGTATATACAGTGTCCTTGAAAGAAAAAGACAACTCGTGAAGAATGGATCGATGCAATTTCATAAGTATATAGAATATGAATAAAAACAATTGTGAGTCAATTACGACGCGAACCCCAAAATTAAAACCCCCTGAAAATTGTATTACGTGCCGCCTATGGATTCAGAATGTCTATAAATAATATCGCTATTGAATATTTAGGAAAACACGCTGCATTGTTAATGTTTACAAACAGTCTAAATCTAGAAGGTAACATTGTTTAGATAGCTGTCGATGTTTTAAGAACTCTCGTATGCTTAGAGTTCAATAACCACAATATGATTGCAGTGGCGGGACAAATATTCCTTAAATATCTTGGTATTTTTTTTTATTTCGTCTTGATGGAATTTGCAGAAAATATAATTATCATTATCTTTCCATTTTTCATACGTTGTCTTTTTCATCCAATGACATCCTATGACTCAACAATATATATCTATATCTTAACGATATCTTTTTGCGACAAATATTGATTACGGTAACATCAAAAGCAATAGAGAGGTTATATAATTTCTAAATAATATAACCTGTTACTTTGATTGTAAATTATAAGAATAGAATAGAAAGTATAAAACTGATTGCCGTATTTTTGAGTTTATGTATCGTTGTTTATTTGGCATTTATTTTTAACTTATTATTTTTTGCATTACATTGAAATTAATAATGTCGTGTTATGTAATGTCATGAGGGCATTTGATTAAAAATCGACATCTTGTACTTAAATTGAATTTTCATGTGCTATTCTGTTTTATCGTATCTTAAGTAATCACCTTTTTGGTACATTTAAAATAAAGTCAAGGTAAATATATATCTTGGAGATGATTAATTTTTTCAGACTAATCGTATGTACCGACTTGAGTATTGAGTGCGTTAATATTGCTTTAATATCTTAACATCACTATGTTGGAATATTTACATGATTATTTTTCAATAATCATAATACATATATGTATATCATAATCATAATGCATTCAATATTTTTCATTTACACAGGCTCCAATAGAAATCAACAATCTTAATAATCTATGTCTATGTTTAGAAAGTACATAAATGCCAATTATAATTTATACTAGGAGCACCATCGGCTTGATTAATACCAAATAAGTAAATATATTAAGCATATTTAATTATATATTAAGCAATGTTCTTTCATTTAACATGTATAGTATATAGTAATTATATCGATTAAGTATATACTTTTTCGTAATTTAGCAAAACAGACACACATGTTTATACCGACGGTTTATGCAACTCAAAATGCACTCAAGGTGCAAAATTAAAATGGCAATAAATTCTATATCTTCTTTTTATATTCACTCAGTAAGGCAATTGCTTAATTTCTTTTTATTCTCACCGTCCTTGCTGAATCCATGTTTTCCCAAGATGGAAGATGTCAAATTCTAAAGCGATTAAAATAAATAAAGTTCATCAAAAACGTAATTTTACTTTGGGAATCCATTGATTGTTTTAAAAATATGTTATAGACTAATGCAAGAAAGAAGGTATGCAAATGAACTTAATACTAGACATACTATAAGTTAACAAAATAATTTTTAACAAAATAATTTTTTATTAAGTAATACTGTAATTATAAGTATATTGGTAGAGCATCTAGCATTATTTTAATCTTGCTTGAAATAAATGATAGACAAAAAATTAATAAATTGTTCATTAGTTTCAGTTTTATACGATTATTAGGAACTTCAATATTGCACGCTGAAAGAGAGAAAGTTATTACATTTTGAAAAAGTTTTATGAATTGTAACAAAATCAATGTCATCCATTATTCTCATTCAATCATCTAGGTGTATATGTAATTGTAGATAAAACTACCAAAAAAACATATTTCTTACAAAAATGAAAATTTACAAATATCATAGTTATAAATTACTTATAAATGATGTTTGGCAATTTCTAAACAAACAAACTTGTGCTGGTCTTGTTTGTTTAAGAATAGGAATATCCAATTCCATCATCCTTTTATCAAAAAGATAGAACGTATTATAAAACGCTTTTTTTCTAGATCTGAACGGATTTACAAATCTAAAATAATAAGTGGCGTCGCCCTCAACGAGGCTAAACATATCAATCTTTCTTTACATTATTTGGAACAAGTCATCATAGCACTCGGCCAAACCAACAGATCGCATATACCTTTCAGGAACAGTATGATGACGTACATATTGCGCGATTCATTATCGGGAAACTCTCTTACGACAATGTTAGCAACATTAGCTACAACACGGATAAATATTCAAGTAATTATAATTAGATTGATGTCAATGTTAATAAGCAGCTGATAATAAATAAGTTTGAATAACAAATTTATTTTTGCCCTTTTAGGAAACCTTAACTACCTGTAAATTCGCGCAAAGAGTGGCTTCTATATGCACCGAAGCCACTATAAACGAAGAAATTGACCCTCAAAAAGAGATACTTTTCCTTCGGCAAGAGGTTGGTGAACTTCGTCGCCAATTGATTCAGCTGAAGGGTGCAAACGTAGTGAATATTCCATTTAAGTTTATTTTTAGTGTAACGCAGTTTTCCATATTCTAGAGTAATGAGAAACTGAACGAGAAACAAGAGGAGAGTTGCAGAAAAATAATTAAGAACTATGTTAAGGGCGCGGCTGAATTACCTGTGGAATTAAGTGGAAAAGAAATGAAGTATTGTTTGGCATTGATGAGGGATAACGTTAATCGCCGAGAACACAGACCGGAAAGTTCGAATTCGGCTTTACTGTTGAAATACAATGAAATTATATCGCAAAAAGATGAAGAAATTTGTATCCTTTACATTTTATAATGTATTACAATATATATATATATATATATATATATATATATATATATATATATATATATATATATATATATATATATATATAATAAATTAAAATCGGGTAAGCGGTCTGTCAATTAAAAAACTCCTTTATTAAATAACCCTATATTTCGCAACAAATTTGTTGCTTCTTCCGGGGATAAAAATGTATAGTTGAAAAATAATAAAATTGACGTACAATAAAAAATAAAAATAATTAAATCATTTTTATTTTTTTTTGTACGTCAATTATTATTGTAACCAAGTATTCTGTTCATGGATCTTGTATTTTAACCGTAGTTTAAAGAACCACTTCTCCTGTCCACCATCACTGGCGAATATTAAATCGTTGATTGACGAACGAATGAGATACTTATTGAAACTTCATTATAACGATAAGAAATAAGTATCTACTAAACAATGGCTTCATCAGGTAGATGAAAAACTGTTTTTCATCTACCTGATGAAGGCATTGTATGGCGAAACAATATTATAGTGGATTTACAATAAAATTTTTGAAACTGGAAGTTTAGTACTTATTTCTAATCGTTAAACAGACTTTTGTACGTTAAAAAAAAATTATTAATTGTTTAACATAACAATTACTTACTCCAACGATTCGATGTAAATTGTCAAGTTAGTGCATGCATGTCCTTACTCATGTATAAATCTGCTGCTGCTGCTGCTGCGAGTCGTCAAATCAGAACTTTATGAGAAATTTATATTAATACATTTACCAGTACGGAACGTCAATGCAGCAATTCACAAACTTCAAAATATACTACTTAACTTTTTAAGCTATTCTGAAACAGTTATTGGACGCAACATCTAAAGAATCTACAACCGATAATACGCCTGCTGGTGATGGAAAAAAGGCAAGTAATTCATCTATAAAGACAATGTTATCCTATTTTGATGAGGAAGAATTGTTTCGCCAATCCAGGGACCAAGGTAATAAAGACTTGGATCAAATGAACTTAACTTTAAATAAAAAATACGAGTTAGCTAAAAACATCGTATGTACTGTTCAGAAATGTCAGGATAATATTGTCAATATAAAGAAAAAATTGAGTTCGAAAATGTGTTTAGTCGATGATAAGGAAAAGTTACGTAAGTTCCTATTATCCCAGCAGAACATTTACAGAGATTCTTTGAGGCAGTTGGAGGCCCTAAAGAAGGAAACGGATTTCTTGAAAGAAAGTTTAAAACAAGCCGCATGCAAATTAATGTATAAGTTTAAGCACGAAAGAAGCAATCTTATAGACAGAGATTACAATGATTTTTCGACAAGTTGTGGTTCCATACTAGATATCTATACTGAGAGTGAATTCTCAAAGTTTACCAATGAAAATCGGGAAAAAATAAAACTGCCGAACGACTATGATTCCTCCAATAGTAGATCTGGGAAACGACTTCCCGAGACCATATCGTCAACATTAACCAAATCAAGTTATCTTAATAATGATTTAAATAGGCAGTATAATTATTGTATGTTTCCCGATAGCACTCTTCGTCAACCAATGAGTCATTGTGATCAAAATCTTTACAAAAGCACTAAAGACACAAATTTTAGAAACCTCGATAATGAAAATTTTCCAATGGTTCAACACGAGAATGTTTTAGAACAAATAACAAACTATACCCTCTTGGAACCACGTGAAAATTTTATTAATGGAAACTGTAGCAATAATTTTGAATGTATAAATTATAAAGTTAGTGAAAGAGTTGGTAAAAGTCATTTAAATGGTCATGATAGCAATATGTCTTTGTTGAGGAAAGATGAGGATACGCGGGAGTTTTTGGAATTTATGGAGACGGTACCTCTTACTGGAGATGTAGAAGTGGACGAAGAAATATTTAACTTTTACAGAACTAAATTTGTAAGGAAATAAGTTATATATTTGTGGCATTTATTTTTAATCTAAGGAAAACAATAAATGGTTACGTTGAAATAGGTTTCGTCTACATTTTATTTTTTAAAGATTTAATTTTGTAGATTGGCAACATTGAAATATAAGTGACAAGTTGTTGTTTACAAGTACAGCATCTGTATTCCAAAATCACAACAGATTATTACTTTTCTTCTTTGATAAAGATAAGTTATCTAATGATGTATGTACCTACCTCAAATATAAATATGGTTAATTAATTAAATTTAAAACGTATTTTCACTATACAAATTTTAAGGGAAAGATTGTAGTAATCATTAGGAGGACTATTTCGATGAGTATCTAAAAAAAAGTTGGTAAAGTATTTCTTTGCAGTTCGTACTGCTCAAAGAGCGAACCGCCAATTGGATTTGATCTCTTTCCAACACACATATATACGCGCTGTAATATTACGCACGTTAGTCATTTTAGGATATTCTTATGCCTTAAATTTGGCATTGGACTGAAAAGAAACACTATATGATTACGAACGTGTATATAGATTTGTAATGCTTAAAAGAAAATTCTATTGAAGTTCTTGCACAATGAGACCTTTTCTAATTTTATGAATGTTACATATTTCGTAATAAATTTAGCCTCTCACATTTCCTTGAACTTACCCTATATTATATGCTTTTATGAAATTTTTATCTCCATTCTTCGCTTTTCCAAACACTATACTATCAGAAGTAGTCTAATACAAGTGTCCCATATCGTTATGTTCAAATTTTAGGAGTGTAAAGTAGACTTCATTTCAAGTAACAAAAACGCAAAACTTGTATATCCATTTTTATTTGTTTCAAAGTTACAGATCTATGAATGTGATTGTCAGATCATAAAAAAAAATGTAATTCTAAAGTCAATACAAACTGATTTTATTTAAAAAAATTATACAATTCAATAACAGGCCTGTGATTGTTAACGACGCATAATAAAATGTTATCCTAAAATAAATAAACACGTGTCCTAGTACATACAGTAATTTCTTAGAGATCTACAAAAAAGAGTACTGGAAATTGATTTATGATAAAGAAGGTTCTTACTTATTTTGTAAGTGCTGAACCATGAATATCATACAATAAACAAATGTTCAGATGACTGCTAACGTTGCATTTTTTAATAAAGGATTACATTACGTTTCACTTCATACAACAGCTTATTAGTGAGTGGACATGTTTTCTTTATTCAAAATGCCTTACCGATTTTCTTCTCAAGAGTATGCAGACATGCATTTTGTATATGGCTACTGTAACGGCAGTGCACATCAAGCAGTTATTGAATACCGACATCGGTTTCCCGATAGGCGCATTCCTCATTACAGAACGTTTCTGGAAGTACACAGACCATTTCGGGAATGCGAACTGCGTGATTATCTTTTCGACCGAGGAGTAAATTTTCCAGCAGACTTAAAGGAAGAAGCAGTAGCTATTGTTACAAGGGATCCAACTCTCAGTGTACGTCGAATCGCTAGACAACTAGGAGTGCCACGAACGACAGTTTGGCCAATTTTAAAACGTAAGGGCTTATATCCATATCACTGTCGCAGGGGACACGGTTTGCTTGAGGCAGACCACTATGCTCGTCTAGTTTATTCTACTTGGATATTAAGACAGTCACGGCTTCATTTTAATTTCTGCAGAACAGTCCTCTGGACAGATGAATCTACGTTCACGAGAAGTGGTGTTACAAATCGGAGAATACTGCACAGGTAGTCATCAGAAAATCCCAAAGCTATACGCCCATCTAAATTTCAACATGAATTTTCGGCCCTAATCGATGACTTGTTGATTGGTCCTGTCGTTCTTCCTGGAAGGTTAAATGCAGATAATTACCTTTCATTTCTTATTGACGAACTGCCAGATCTCTTAGAGGATGTCCGACTGAATGTTCGACGAGACATGGGGTTTCACATGGATGGAGCACCACCACATTTCGGAATTGCTGTCCGAAATTGGGTTAACGTCAATTTTCCAAGGTGGATTGGTCGAGGTGGTCCTGTTGCATGGCCACCCAGATCACCCGTTGACTTTTATTTATGGGGGAACATGAAAAATTTAGTCTACGCGCAAGTTTCGAACAGAAGAGAAGAGTTGTTTGATCGTATTTACCTGGCTGCCGAGCAAAAACGACAAAACAAGTATGAAATTCGGATAAGTACTTTTTCTGTTGGCTTACAGGCACAAGCCTGCATTCAACAAGGAGGTGGACATTTCGAAAATATTATTAATTGAACTTTTTTAAATAAATCAATATTTATTGACTTTAGGATTACATTTTTTTTCATGATCTGACATTCACATTCATAGATCTGTAACTTTGAAACAAATAAAAATGGATATACAAGTTTTGCGTTTTTGTTACTTGAAATGAAGTCTACTTTACACTCCTAAAATTTGAACATAACGATACGGGACACTTGCATATAACACTTAGTATAACATTTAATTTGTCCTATAAGTAGCGTGAACTGTTGGACAATAAAAATATTACTATTATTATCAACACATATATGTTTACAAAACCTAATGGCTCCTTTTGCACTTATTGAAATAGAAACATTAGAACACCTATTTACCAAAAAGTCTCTATTCCTTATTTACTTAGTTTAAATAAATACATACATACATTATTTAAAAGATTACATACAACAGAAACACTAATAACATAATACATCACAAATTTGGTAAGGTACATTGTAGATCTTCTTCATTTATGGAATATCCATCCATGATAGTTTCCATAATGGTTAATTTATTGCGGTTAACAACAACTAAAGCATTTCTTATTTTGTTACGAGAAGGAAACGGCAAAGGCATTCCAATCAACTGTTGTCCTTGTTCTTTTATTGAAGAATGCAATTTAAAACCCTCCATTCCTAATAAACAACAAAACACTATCAAATTACCATTTTTAAGAAGGTATTTACCTATTACGCACATATAAGTGAAGTAAATGATATTACATTCCCGCGTTTACATTTTGCAAGCACGAACGATGTGCATTTCTATAATTTTTGCTTTAAAGTATTGTCAGTTTTACCTTTGTATTCATATATTTGTATGAGCTTTTCATCTTCAAAAAAAACTAGAAGAGTTTCTCCATTCTTTCCGAATTCCACCGATAATAACGAAGATGGCCTATAAGCGGGAATTTTAGTAAATAATTTCCCTTCCAATATGTCATCGTAAATCTAAAAAAATGAACCCAGTATTATTATTGTTTAAAACAATACAGAGACATACTTTTATTAAGTCGTATTTTCCTCTAATACTAGCTTCTTCGTATGTAGTAATGGCAGAAATAGGGCGAGTTCTTGGTTTGCCAACATTTACAACAATAAACTCACTATCATAGCCACCTGGTATGAAATAGTTCGGTTCCTCGATTACATCTTCCACGACAATCTCTTCGTAAGTGTGGTCGTACACGTAAGACGACTCATTTGAAAAAGCTTTCTGTTTTGTTAGTTTCAGTATTTTGTGTTTGTCTCTCAGAGCTAACCCTGTTCCTAGTCCGTATGGCATAAAAGCCAAATTTTCTAAGAAAAATGAAAAACACCGAAACATAAATAAAATATATACTGAACATAAATGAAATACCCGAGCTTTCTATTTTCCATTTCCGAAGTATTCTCAGTGTAGGGTCTGCATAGGATTTTATGTTGAATTCGTAAACGAATTCTGAGGCGACACCATAAAATGTTCCTGGTATTTTAGATTCATGTAGAAGTCGAAAGTTTTCCAAATTATGTTGATGCTAGAAATTAAAGGAAATATCTGCCTTAGCAATACAATTATCTTTTGGATGGCGTCGTACGGCCGTTAAACTTTCTGATTTTTCATTATCCGAGATTATATGAGATTGACAAGCGAAATGTTACAAAACAGAATTGAATGGACATTATTGAACAAATTTCATGACGGTTACACGTTACAAAATTAGATGACCATAATGGCCGCTTGATTATATTGGTCTCATTTTTTCCCTTAAAAGATCCAAAGATATCGCATCAATATAATAGGATTTCTGAAAGTAGCACTAAGAAGAAATATGCCAACAAACAGAATAACTCTTTGATATTTGATCCTCTCTTACAATATGTCGATACAACAAACAAGGTTTACATCCTAATTTTTTACATTACATCACGATTTTTTATACGGGATGTGACAAATTTTGTAATACGCATGGTTTTTCGAGATAATCCTTGCTCTACAAGGATCATCTCGGTACAAAAATACTGTACAAGATTATTATCATTCATACACAAATTCATTCATTTCGTCATGACTTTCTCCATTATAAGTTTTATGCGACATCATATTGTAAAAAAGCTTGGAGTTTCCGCAGTATAAATTTCTGTTAAATCTATTTGATAAAAGAAATATTACCAAGATCTCCTCTACGTCTTCAACTTTCCACACATTGGTTCCTTCGATTGAACATTGCGTGGCATACTTATCACTCCTACCCACCAAATACAGGGAGTCATTCTTATCCCGGACGGTAATAAACTGGGAAACTATTCCAGTTTGAATTCCATTCTTGACCAACGAAAATCCCGACACAGACCAGCTGTATATATGTGATTTACACGTTGTCTTTTCGTTCACGAGCATGTAATGTACCTTTCCATACTGAAACAGATCTATATGAGGCATACACGATTTTTCAAAAAGAAATGTTACATCCAAGATTTCATCTCATGCATAATTACTAATTCCGAATGCATTTTCCTATTTCGTAATACTGGTTGCATACAAGAGAATTATGGCAATATTGCTATATATTTGTAGATCGAATCCACAAATCAAGTCATTCAATATTTTTATTCAATTCTCGTTGAAAGCAATTATCTCTATATCAAAATATTAATAACAAATAAAACCCTCAAAATATGGTCCGTTTGACTGCCCTTCCATAACTTGCATTATTAAAAATATTACGAAGATATCAGAATAATACACACATATGGGGTGCGACAATGTAAAACAATGTTAAACGGCCGCGTCCAATCAGTGACCTAATTGTATCGAAGTAAAATGAATATTCGTGTTCGAACATGTTTGAACTAATACGTGCGCAAATTTCAAGGGGATAGAGTCAGTGGTTAGTTAGATTATTGGGAAGGTGAGAGAGAGTTAGGGTAACAGCTTGTGCAATTTGGCATAAAAATGGATGATTGAAAATTAAGAACGGGGATTAATATTGAATATTTTTTTTGGAAATCGGAAAATGCACTACTGATGAAACGTTAAGGCTGTTCCAAGTGGCATGGTGAAAATAATATGTAAAGGGGTTGAGCGCGTTCGAGTAGTATTACGGATTCTAAGAAGATCGAGATACGCTTACGTTAATTGAATTGAAAAAGGTTTGTGCGATGTTTACGTCTTGACGACGGATAAACGAGCAATGTTGCCTTGATGCTGCGACTGATTTTTTTTCATATACACACCTGACAATAATTTACGAGTAGTGTTGATCGGAGCTGTCAATAAGACTCGGGTAGAAAATTCAAAGAAAATTCTCGGAATCTATGCGACTTGTATATTAACAAAATTTAACAGAAACGAGACAGTCACTAGAACACGAAACTTAACAGCATTTTAAACGCATCATTAATATTAATTACATAATACGAATCTTTAGTTATCTTTCAGTAGATAAACTTAATTGTATCTAAAATTTATTGAAAACAACATATTTACCTCAAAATGGTGGACAATATTTATATCACTATCAAAGGTGATAAATTGGAAATAATCGAAATATTTAAACTTATACATTTGGGATTTCGCTCTGCCCAATAAATAGTTAACATTTTCGCACATTTGACTGTATCCGACCTGCAAGTAGTTACTAACAGATAAAAAAATAGATTATTGGACGTTCGCCGTTTACCATCAGTTCTCTTTCCATAGATTCCTTGAATACGTCTCTCTTTTGAAGTTCAATAGCCAATTTTACAAAATCCAAATCGGATATTAAACCTGTACTCGTTACGTTGTTCTCGAATGTGAGATTTTTTGCAATATTTAACGAACTCTCTATGGTTTGAACGTATTGGGATTTCTTTTTTAAACCTGTACTATTCCAATCTGTGATATTAATGTCATTGACCACACCATACACTATTAAATCTGAAGAGGATATGATTTCTTCTTCAAAACTATAGTCGGCTGTTAAATTTTGATCGGTATGTATGGTAACTATTTTATTAAAGTCGATGCTGTTGACGAGACCGTCCGCTTCCAGATTTTCATGGACAACCACGTTATTGATAAACTCAATTTCGGAATATACTTCTTGCCCATCTTTGTTCTAGAAAATTGACACGTTTTAGTAATTTAGTTCAACGACGTGTAAAAACGAAGATTACCAGAAGCGTATTGCGGAACTCTGGTTCCAATTTAATTCCGTTCACTAAATTTTTAACTTTGATTTCGCGATTTGAAGACATTTCACGAAAATATAAACCTTCTGGGATGTATTGATCCGTTCGTAAAGGTATTATTGTAGACATGTTGATAGAATTGATAAAACTCGTTCTAACAGAATCCAAAATTGTAACGGATTTGAATCGTAAGTTTCCTGAAACAAACCAAAAAAAAATATTCAAGGAATGATTAAAAACTAATCATACTTAAAACATAAAGACTCGCCTGGAATAAATCCTCGATTTACAAACACCGCATTTTTCCGCCAATCTCTAATATCGATGTCCATAACAGATTCACATAAGATATCGCTTTCGACTACGAGTTCGTCCTTAATATGTACTGGTTGTTCGAAAGATATTAATCCTTGTATGTATGTGTCGTTCGTGATGTAAACTAGGTCGTGAGCAAATTTCGACAAATCGATGTTGTTGATCCTCTCCATGACTCCGAGATTACCCTTGATTTCAACCTAGATCGATATTGGATGAAAACAAAGTGCTTTTTAGAAATGAACTGTGATAAGATAAGAACATAAGTTACGCGATTAATTACATAGAAGGGAGGTAAATATAAAAATTTGGAGATATAATGAATCTCAGAAGGCCTAGAAAATTCTTTTAAGAGAGATTACAAGAAAAATAGAGGAAAATTCCGAAAGTTAAGATAAGGAAGCATTACGCAAGGAATGCAAGTAAATGAAAGAACGGCAAATAGACAAGTTTATAAGAGGAAACTGAGTAGGCGGTATAAATACATACATAATGCGGGCTGGTCCATCAACTACTTTAGCTTTTGAGTCTTTTACTTCGGATTGTGAAAATATAATACAAAGGTATTTTTAATAATATAAAATATTATTAAAAATCTGGTGTGAAGAACACAAATACAGGTTCACTATTAATATTTTTGTGAACGTGTCCGAACATATCCCTTCCCAGAGACGTAGATCCGTATTTCGCCTTTCTACAGGCTCATCGGTACGCCCCTGCTGGAGAAAGGATATCTTCAGACACATTCACAAAAAAGAACCACATCGCCACATCACAGAAATTATCCAGACCGAGCGTAGAAGTAAATTCAGCGCAGACAGCCGAAGTACCTCGCCCCGTCCACATAACCAATGTGAAGTAACGACGCCCTTCCAAAGGTGGCACAGCCATCTCTCTAGAAACTGCATTTTGTTTGTGTCTTCACTCATACTACGGACTAACCGCATGTGTAATGTATCAGAATAATTGAAACATACATGAGTAGGTAAACCCCACCAGTTTTGTATCATACAAAGGTATTTTTAATAATATAATATAATACTTGGAAATTTAAAGTTGCCATGGGGAAATATTCTTTTAGAAGACCAGTTGTGATAGCACTTACCTCGAATTGACTAATCAGTCAGTACCAGAAGAAACAGTATCAAAATATTTTCACGAAGATGGAATTAACGACAGACAATAGAATTGGTAAACAAAAGAATCCTGGTGAAAACTTAAAATTTTCACCAGATGATAACAAAACATGCCATATATATTATTTGAAAAACTACAGAGTCGTTTCAACAAACGAAACGATACGCAACGTTTAAGGTAACCTGGAAATGACTTTTAGTAGAACGACAAACAACAATTACCTGAAGAAACGATAACCAAGAAAGGCGTGACAGATTCACCCACCGAGCGAGCACTGAACACTACATTCTAAACGGCATATAAATTGACTTATACGCAAGGCGAATCATTTTCAACTATGAGGCTATGCTAGCTAAGAGGATCTCGTCGAAACTTCGATTGAATTATTGTGTAGGCATTCTACTAAGTGATTATTTTTTTTGTGATGATGTAATTGATATTGTTAGAAAATATCCCGGATTACACTCGTGCTATATCAGTAGGTACCTTGTTTTTAAAGTTGGTAATTCCTGGAACAACAATATTGTCACCGGAATGAACAATTTCCTTAAAAAATTTGGAGAGATTTTTATTATTTACCCATCCATAAACTACTAAATCATCAACGTAAGCATGTTTTTCGAATTCAACGTCTCCTAAAATATATTTTTTAAATTTATGTTTCTCTATTTTTTTTACGTACCATTAATTTTGAAAGTATCGGTGCCTATTGACTCAAATACTTCTGCTATGCGTTTTATCGAAACCCCATTTAAGTTTCCCGCCACAATAGTGTCTGAGTCTACTGAAACATTTCCTTTAATTACCAGAGGTCCCAATAGTTTCTGATCGCTTGTTTTTCGTAATATATTTTCTATGGGTATTTCATTAATGGAAGAGACTTCCATAAATTGATTTACTTCAAAACCTTCCGCGAAGTATGCTGGTCCATCGAAAATTATGTTCGTTTCGTTTTTAAATACTAAATTTTGGATGAACGAACCAAACGGGATGCCGTTTAAATTTTCAATAGTGACTTTGTTAAATTCCACATCATCCTAAAATTTATAACATTGAGAGAACAATTAGAAAAAATTCCGTCAATTTATATTCCGAATATAGAAATTTTTCTAAATATTGACTCCAAATAAATGCATTGAGTAAATGCATTTGCAACGAAATTAAATGTTTTTTCTTAAAAATCGTTACGCCATTTTACAACAAATTATTCCTTAGCACTCCTTATTTTTAACTTCAAACAAGTATCGGCTTACCCTAAATGAAATGTTTGATTGTAATTTATTTTCGCCTTGGTAGGGACAAAGTTTGATCACATCGTCCATTAAAATACCGTCAATTTTCCTCAACTTCAAATCTCCCACAATTCTGAGCTCTATGAATAAGTATCGATATTAGAGTACCTTTTAAGAGAAACTTTTAACGTAACAACATACCTTTTATTTTAACATTGTTCTCTAAGATTCGATTCAACAGTAACGTATGATATCGTCCCGAATTAGTAAGATCCACATAATTGTAATCATTAATGGCCGTAGCTTTTAGATGATCCACATACATGTCATCTACCATATAGGTCGCCGTAATCAACTGATCTTTCGTTAAGCTCAACCGTTTCTCGTTGAATTCTTCTATATCGAAATTACCAATTGCACCTGTAAAATTACCTTCCACAGATATTTGATCAACATCCACTTTATCTAAGATGCTTAGGGAAGGTAAAAATCGATCGCCAGTTTTATAGATATAGGAATCTGGATTTATGCCATTCAATGATTCTTTTATTTTTAAGTTTTCGATATCGGTTTCTTCCGTGAAATGAAACTTGGATGAAATGAACTGTTCTCCGCTTAATTTGACGGATTCTCCGTCCAATTGTGTAATGTTGATACCGCCAAAATGACCGGCGAGTAATAAATTTTCAAATATTACGTTACCGTTTAAAACGTTGATATTGAGACTTTGTTCTGAAGTTTTGTCAATTAGGGAATCCAATGGAATTCCACTTATTGAATTTGAATTAATTTTTGCGTTTCCTGATACCGTCAAACCTTCTTTAAAATACTTAATTGCTGTTATGATTACATCTTTTTCGTCCTAAAAAATACCAGAGAACTGATTAGTTCACTTCTTTCGAATTAGAATAATGGATCACGTTTGAATTGAGGTGATCGATAAAATATATTACAAAATTAACTTGTGTCCCAAACATTTTAAAAGTCAATATCAATATCTTAACGTTGGGACTCTTAATTCAAACATGAAATATGTATACATTAATTTAAAATATTTCGCGTGATATTTGTTTACTTACTATGACGTAACGAAACTATAACAAATAATAAAAATATCCTTGAAAAGTGTAACATGATTTTCTTCCCTTTAGACTATGCTTTTATCATAGAACATAGAACATTTGATTATATCAATAAAATCTGATTTATAGTTTTCATTTAAGGCTTTTCTCAGTTCGATGATAAATTCAAACACATGAAAACATCTATTACTTCTCATTAGCCAGTTTTGGAATATAAATACTAAAATTAAACTACCTTTAGCACGACATCTTCCAATATTTGTTCTAAATGTGTTTGGTTCACAGAATTCCCAATTGTTAACAACCCTTCAATTTCTAAAACTTTAAAGTTAACATCCGCTCCAACAGTTTTTGTTTCTTTTATGGTTGGATTCGGTACAACATCTGGCACACCAGTTATAGTACCATTTACCTAAATAACAGTAAATTGAAAGTTATTATTTCAATCCGCCTTCGACGCCTTTCTTTATTTAATGAGGATAACGACTTAGTTATCCATACAAGCACATGGAATATAAAACATTATTGTGATGGAAATGTTTTATTTTTATCCGTATATACGCCCAGTTCTTAAATGTTCATACAATAAATAACGAACCACGATTTTTAAGTATTCAATTTTGGTTTGTTTCTCTTTTAGAAATACTGAAAGCTACGTATATACATATAGATAAGTTTTCAGTTTCCAAATAAGTTCAATACAATAAAAGCAATTTTTTTAGTACATGTATTGGGTTGGCAACTAAGTATTTGTCAAATTTTCGGAGATATTATTTTATTCGCAACGTCAAACCTCTTACATACGATACTTTGATTGTCGTTCAGTTCAGCTGTTGTGTAGCTTTTATTTGGCGTCGATTCAAAAATCGAAAACGAAATCACGCATTTTCGTGATTTGTCGCTTTTTACTTTCATAAAGGAAGAAATTCGTCGCAGGCTAACAAAAAAATTACATGCTGTGCATAGTGACAAAGCGTTAAAAACGGCAATGTCAAATGTTGTTTTAAAAATTTCGGTCTGGCGATTTTTCGCTCAAAGATGAACGCGCTAATCGTCCAGTTGAAGTTTATGACGACCCAACCAAAGCAATAAATCGATGCATAACATGTGTGACTGCAGAGGAGGTCAATGTGTCACAAACGTTAATTGAAAAGTGGACTACGTAAAATAGTCGATTTACGGTTTCTTCATGCGCTTCAAGAAATTCACTTATAGCTGCGATTTCCTCATGAAACATAACAAAAATGGTCCATTTTTGATATTTTTTATATTGGGCAGCGAAGAATGCGTTGCTTGCAACTACATCAATCGAAAAAGATCATGGAGCAAGTAAGAAAAGCTGATATCTTTCACAAGAAGATTATTCGTGAGACTGAATCCCGTTCACGAAGGTTCATGTTTTGCATCTCGTGATATATTTTTTAATTTTCTTAAAATAGTCCATGGTTAACTTTGTTGCCAAACCAATACAGAAAAGCGAATCCGTCTCACTTGAAATATAAGCTGACCGCGCTTAAAGGTTATCTATAATTTTTCAGCAAACTGTACAATATTCTTTGCTTAGCGTTTCTATATAAAAAAAAAACTATACACACCACTAAACCTCCGAGAACATTTAAATTTGTAAATGTAAACAATCCTGGTATAGTTTGATTCTCGGATAAAGTAACAACGGTACTGGTATCGATTCCGCCAATGTTTTCTTGCGATGTTAATTCTGATGCTGTTATTTCATTTTTGAAACTTTTATTACCTACATAGAAGAGAACATTTATGTTAACCTTTAACAATTTCTTCTAGAGTTATTAATCTTACCGGAAAATTTTATAAAGTTCGTATCAGAATCATTATCATCAAAAACATATTCTTCAGGAAATTTTAATCCGTTTAGATAATCCACATGGATGCTGTTTGTGACGTGAATATTCTGAAAATTTGACAATATTGTTACTGTTTGCATTGCATTATTCGGAAGCTTATGTATTATCTACCCGAATAATAATAATAATAATAATCATATCATAATCATAACTCTATATTAGTAACGTAGGAAATTGATACCCTATAATGGCCACATATAGTCCCAAAGAAATTATAATTAATGGTTCCGGTTACGTTGTTAAAAACGATGCTATAAATGTATAATGTTAATTGAGGAATTAGTGATAAATCAAATATATTTCTTAATATTATCATTTTTGTCATATTTTATTTTAACGAGATGAGTGCCGAATCGACAAGATAACTATTGTGCCTCTTCTTGGACAACTTTCAAACATCTTAATTGATTCAGCAGCTAAAACACTAGTGCAAAATATTCGCAATGGAATTAATCTGATCTTACCCCATTAAGTATGGTTTTTTCTGTAACTGTAGTATTCGTATTTTTCAAGCAAACATAATTCAAGATGGTTTGCAATTTATCTCCATTGATGTTCTCAACAGTTACATTTCCGGGCATGTACAACTGATCATACTGCACCTCTGACAAATTGTCTAAATTATCTTCCAAATCTGCAATATGTTTGTTATGTATCGGTAATTTGTTAACGATATTTGCTTTTATGGTTGTTGCCTTGACATTCCCAAAGGTAATTTCATCTAAAACTAAGAAAAGTTACTATTTTGTCTAACTATTAGGATATTTTTTTTACCGCCAATCGATTCTTGAATGATCAACACTTGGGATAAATTCATGTTATCGTTGATCATACCGGATGTCGTTGTGACATATCTTTGCACTTCAGCTAGTTGTTCGATCATTAATATTCCTTTTAATGTTATGGTATCAGATTTGAAACACATGTTGCTAATGTTACGGCCATTTATATAATTTGCGTCTAGTCTTTCCACATCTAAATTGACAAAAGTTTTTCTAGCAGGAATAGATTTGTCATGGCCAATTCTAAAATCGAATGATATGGTTTATATTAATGAGAATCACTGACACATGTAGATGGTAAATAATAACTAAATAAGGAAAGTACGATGGGATCACATTGTGACTTAATGTCAAAATCCAGTATTTGCATTGAGACACGGAAGAATAAAAACACTTATAGAAATTGCAGCGTCTACCCATTTAGTCAATCAAGTTCATACGTTTTTTTTTTAAACCAAACATAACGTGAATGGGTGCTTACCTGACAAAATCCGTTATAAGCTGCCTGGCGTCAATATTACCAATCTTATCGACCTGCAGGTCCTTACTCCTTGTTTTGCCTTCAATAGCTATTATATTTTTGACACGTACGTTTTTTAAAACGATTTTTTCTGTATTTTTGCGTATTAGCGTTTTTAATTTCGCTTTAACTTCGTCTATATTATTTTTTAAGGCATATACTTTTGACTTGAAATCTCTGGTTCCTTCGAAACTTCTTGCTTTACTTTCGTCGTAACTAGCAGAAGACTCACCTCCATTAGGCGGTGTTTTATTTAATTTCGAACCTTCTGATGCTGTACTGCTTGCAAACTCTTCAATAGATGCCTTTCGCTGTTTCATCATTTCCTAAAATATATTGTTTAAAAATGGAGGTAAAAACTATAACTGAATATTTTTATTATCCAAAATATATTTATTTACAGTAATGTATAATGTACATAAACTTACAATTGTTTAAGAATATATTGGGTGACAGAAAAGTTAACACCTAGTACGTATGATATTATTTCGATAATTTTTGGGAGACATACTCAGGAGAATGTGACAAATAGTTGAATAAAATTTCAAACTAACCTGATAACAAAGGTATTAATTAAATTTAAAAATTTTTCATTTCTAAAAGTAATTGAATCTACCATAACATACTAAGGTCAAGAAATTATTATCTTAATATAAGTACTGGATATTCACTTTTTTTATGTCAACATAGTTTCACATTCTTACTTCTAATTTCTTTCTTGTAGCTTTTAACTTCTCCATACGATTTTCAATTGGATTTGGTATTTCTCTTGTACTAATATGCAATAGAAAGAATTCAGAATGGGCATCTTTTCTCGGTACAACAATACCTAACATGCTACCAAAAAGTAAAACGGCCGATCCATTTATGCTATTATTGTGATTTTCTTCTTCGACTAAACAATCAATACCACTGAGATTATCTCCGTAATATTTACAAGGTATTTCATCGTGTACTATGAAATCATTACCGGACGATGAAATTAATTCAATCTTTTTGGAGTTATGGTCGTCGTGATCCAATATTCTCTGAGCTAACAAAATAATTTCCTCTTTGTATGTCGTGAGATGCATGGGTAACCAAAAATTAACATCATTTAAATTTACATTATCGATTTCTTCCTTCGTAACACCGTAATTGCTAAATCTGTAGATTCCGGAATTCTGGCCGTTTACTAGAAGATATGACCTGATGCCAATGTTAAAAGAATTTAGAGAATCTACGTTAGAACTTGATACATTCGCAAAGGGGATAAATCGATTGTTTTCGTACTTGAATATCATAACTTGTTCATGTTGCGGAATTGAAAGGAAGTAATTTGAGTTATAGACATTAAAGGTTGACGTCTTTGTTTCATGTTCCAATGGTATAGTTTCTGACAACCTGAAAATAATGTAATATAAGAGTTGTAATTTGTGCAGTAATTGCAAAGGTATGCAAAATGCACCACCGTTACATTTTCCATGAACTTCATGTATCTATACACTGATAATGCAACGGTGCCAAGTAAGTATTGCTATTTTTACTCAATAAACTTATAGCGAAAATTTTTCAAAATGTTTCTTTTATATTTTCAAACGATGAAATAAAATGAAAGCAATATTAATGCTAATGACTACGTTTTACAACATTATAATAAAGTAGATAAACCGCGTAAAATATCATTAAAAAATATCATGCAAGCAAACATATTTAACATTGAGTTTTTGCACTTTTTGACATGGAAAATATTAACGTCATTAATATTTACACATGGGCTGGAAGTAGTAGTAATATAGTTAAGTATATGTGGGCTAATATATACGACTGTAAACGATAGCCACGAACGCGAGTATATAGAAGCATTCAAAATATAAATGCTATACAGACCTATAGAGGAGAAAAACAAAAAAAATTGGAAGCGATGGAAGAATAATAAAGTAGAGATAATAAAGGAAGGAGAATAGAGAGGAAGCCATTAGATCGACAAATATTATTTGTTTTAATTCATTCAAAATATTAATTGATATGAGATGCAACAAATATATAGAAATAAAAAGTTTTGATAATGATTAACACAAAATTGGTGTTGTTTTTCAGATGCGTAGGTAATAAGATGGTAAGACTTTGGTAATAAATTTATAATTAAATTTGGTAATTAATTAAAACCATTATTAACCGTAAAATAAATAGACGTTCATTTTTTAATTTTTTATTATTTTTTGTTATAAATACTGTTATTCCATAAAATATAATTTTTTAGTTTCAACTTTACGAACGTTATAACTATGTATTATGTTTAAATAACTTAATTACTTTCAAAATACTGTTACTCAACTAGATACATACAGTGTGGTCATAAAGTTTGGAAGCAAGCTTATAACCGCATTATTTTACATTTTTTGAAAAAACACTCGGACAGGTAAATTTTCTTTTTTAAAACGCCATCTTTTGACATACAATTTTCTTCTATGACGTCATTGGTTTTCGAGTGATGACGTTATCAACACTTTCTTTAAATGGCAACCATATTATTTTTTTCTCGTTTTTGGTAGATCTTTATATCCACGAAATAGTGATATAAAACAATTGGTATGTTGCATCACAATTTTTTTGAAAAAATGATATAAATTTAGAAAAAAATACGAATATTTTATTTTTGTACAAAATTAAAATTAAATTAAAAAAAAAATCTGAACTTAAATTTATTGTAACAGTTAACGTAAATTTTCAAAATGGATCCCACCAACCAACTGACACTGTCCCAGCCGAGTGTAAATGCTTTGCGATCAATAGTAATCTGCGTTATTCGCTCCAGGTCAAAAGAAATTCGTCTTCCCAATCGGCCAATTACTTATTAAAAAATCTTATTTAACATTAAATAGTTTAAAAATTCTTTCAATGGAGACTGTGGTTAAATAATAATTTAAAAAAGGTATATAACCCCTTACCACAATTATTAGTCGTATCCTAAATACGTATTTCGACAACTAAGTTGTCATCATCAGTAGGTAAAAACTACTAATTAAAGTCACACGGGGCACAATAAAGTAAGATAAACGCTTCCGCACAACTACTATACACTGCAACCCTGTAAAGACTAAATTTACCATGCACATCTCAAACTACGAGACAAAACACTTGTCTATTAGAAAAGGTTTTTAAAAACATGTGTTAAAATATCGAACAAAGGGACGGCAAAAATTCTTCTCTCAAGAAGGCGCCTACTAAAAACGATTTTAAAGCTACGGTGACCTACTAATAAACTAAATGAAACACCTTATATTTCCACAAAACACTAGTATATATAACTGTATGAGCATTTCTTGTGCAATGTACAAATTAATAGTTATTATTTAAACGTGTTATTTCCAGTACGCAGGTAGTGACAAAATCTATATTAGGTAGGAGTGTAAAAAAAAAAAAAAAATAATGCAATTACCTCCTAAACAATGGTTGTTGAATGAAGCACTTTTGTGGAACAGATGTACCGGGTGTTTTGTTTATTAAATTATTTATCATATTTCACCCAGAGCCTACCGTGAATTCTATACATTATTTTATATTGCTTAACTCCTTAACTAGGACATGCCACCTATTTATAATTAACTTTTAAATTAAATACCTACAATATCCAATTATTCAATGACCCTTTTCACGTGAAGTGATTCTAATTTAATATGCAAAAATTACCTCCTTAACATACCCAGAGACTACCGTGAATTCTATTCTCATTTAATATAATACAACAAGCCGGATGTCTGGTTTTTCACATGTTAACGCCCCGTCTTAATTTTGTCTTTCCCAGAATTTGCAACGAGAGTTCGGCCTTTAATATATAGATATGACTTTTTAACCATTTGTTAATGGAAATTTTTTTTTTTTTTTTTTTTTTTTTTTACACTCCTACCTAATATAGATTTTGTCACTACCTGCGTACTGGAAATAACACGTTTAAATAATAACTATTAATTTGTACATTGCACAAGAAATGCTCATACAGTTATATATACTAGTGTTTTGTGGAAATATAAGGTGTTTCATTTAGTTTATTAGTAGGTCACCGTAGCTTTAAAATCGTTTTTAGTAGGCGCCTTCTTGAGAGAAGAATTTTTGCCGTCCCTTTGTTCGATATTTTAACACATGTTTTTAAAAACCTTTTCTAATAGACAAGTGTTTTGTCTCGTAGTTTGAGATGTGCATGGTAAATTTAGTCTTTACAGGGTTGCAGTGTATAGTAGTTGTGCGGAAGCGTTTATCTTACTTTATTGTACCCCGTGTGACTTTAATTAGTAGTTTTTTACCTACTGATGATGACAACTTAGTTGTCGAAATACGTATTTAGGATACGACTAATAATTGTGGTAAGGGGTTATATACCTTTTTTAAATTAAATAGTTTCACAAAAAAGGGCCAAAGAAGTTTAATTTATTTAAAAAATTGACATGATGTGGCAGACCATTTCTTAATTAAAATTATCGCCCAAAAATTGAAGATTTCAAAAACTAATTAAGCTTACAAAATTTACTGAAATATGTAAGTAAGTTTTTTTCACACTTCTGTCTTGTGTGAGGACTTAAATATTCTTCTTGAACAAACCGGATCGTCAAAAGCACATGTACTCATATTACTATGCAAAAAATTTACAAAAAGAAAAGCACGCACTTTTTTTACAAGATATTTCTTTATGACATTCTTGCTTCTTTTTATACAATTTATGTACAAAAATTTTAGTTTGAAATTGTTTCTATGGCGACAACATTGTTGAATTATTTACTCCTATTTTTGACGTTAAATTTTTGAGATATTGCGTAAAAATTGTTCATTTTCGCTAATATAAAAAATAGCACATTTATCTGAGCGAGAAAGAATCGAAATTTTAATTATGGTTGGGTATGGGGACAGACAAAGAACGCATGCAGAAGCATGCGATTTGTTTAACCATGAACACCCTGATAGACCTCCAATTACCAGGTCTACGGTGACAAAACTAGTAGGAAAGTTTACCGAAACTGGATCCGTAAAAGATCGACCACGGCAAGGTAGACCTCAAGTAGGAGAAGATGTGAAATTAAATGTGCTTCTAGAAGCAGAAGAAAGGCATCATGTTTCCACCAGACAACTTGCGTTAGCCAATCAGGTGGCTCACTCATTTGTCGTCAACTTATTTAAAAAAGACTATCGTCCTTACAAAGTTCAACTTGTACAGGAATTACATGAGGATGACGAAGATCGTCGACTGCAGTTCTGTGAAGACGTAATGTTACGTTGTGACCAAAATCCAAATTTCTTGGAAAACATCGTCTTCTCAGATGAAGCTACGTTCTGCCTAAATGGATCTGTTCTCCGCCATAATTGCAGATATTGGTCGCAGAACAACCCGCATTGGACTCAAGCATGTCATACTCAGCGCAGAGGAAAAGTTAACGTATGGGTTGAAATGATTGGACGACGCATTTTAGGACCATATTTTTTTGAAGGAAATTTGACTGCTGTGCAATATTTAGAATTTTTAAGATTTGAACTGGTTCCAGCGCTCGCTGTTATTTTCCCAAATCACGAGGATGGTGATGTACCCCATCCAAATATTTGGTTTCAACAAGATGGGGCGCCTCCCCATTATGGTGTAGAGGTTCGCCACTATCTTGACGAAATATTTCCCAATAAATGGATTGGACGGAGAGGCGCCATAGAATGGCCACCTCGTTCTCCTGACCTGACTCCGTTAGACTTTTTTTTTTTGTGGGGTTATTTGAAATCGAAAGTGTATTTTAACAAACCGAACAATTTAGAAGATTTAAAAGAACGAATTCGCGTAGAACTTACACAAATATCCCCAGACATAATTGAGGCGAGTATACGAAGTGTTTACACTCGGCAGGGACAGTGTCAGTTGGTTGGTGGGGTCCATTTTGAAAATTTACGTTAACTGTTACAATAAATTTAAGTTCAGATGTATTTTTTTAATTTAATTTTAATTTTGTACAAAAATAAAATTTTCGTATTTTTTTCTAAATTTATATAATTTTTTCAAAAAAATTGTGATGCAACATACCAATTGTTTTATATCACTATTTGGTGGATATAAAGATCTACCAAAAACGAGAAAAAAATAATACTGTTGCCATTTAAAGAAAGTGTTGATAACGTCATCACTCGAAAACCAATGACGTCATAGAAAAAAATTGTATGTCAAAAGATGGCGTTTTAAAAAAGAAAATTTACCTGTTCGAGCGTTTTTCCAAAAAATGTAAAATAATGCGGTTATAAGTTTGGTTCCAAACTTTATGACCACACTGTATTTCTGTAACTTCTGAAACAAATTCTAAAAACTTACCAGAAACGTTTGCCGTATTTGCTTAGGGTGAATTTGTATAAATCTGCCGTAAAAAAACTTTGCCTTTTTAACACTACCAAGTGATATATATTTACAAATTTAAATATATTTATGTGAGTTATTTCCTTATGCAAGCTCCAAGTCCATATTTTCTCCTAAGAAATGTAAATGCATTTATTATATTAAACTTTTTTGCTTTCAAATTTGATATTTCAATTAAATTACCTACCAACACTAAATTATTGTGAATCCTAAACCATTCCAAGTTAAATGCGTTGCTGATAAAAACTGCGATTACTTCATAATTATTCGTTGTACTATTCCAATTTTTCATTAGTTCCACATCACTAAATTGATAGATTGTATCTGAAAACAATTTTAAGATGTATCTTTCCACTTTTGTTACAATCTGAGTTATTATATTTTTTTGGTTTTATACACATATAAAAACTACGTGGTGATAAAGCTTGTATATAGATAAACATATATATCGAACATACTTGTCGCATTTTCAAATATTACAGTTCCATTTGGACCCATTTCGGTTGAAAATATGCAAGTACCGGTCGGCATTAGACCAACAACATAATTTCTTCTTTCTACCGTCACACTTTTCCATTTTGAAACGCCTCGACCGAATTCGAATTGGTTATAGGAAGTCACATTATCTATCACCAATTCTAAAATGTATATAATTACTTTTATGTGACTATTATTCGCGGACGTGCATTATATCTAACCTTCTCTATTCTGGTACACATTCCTGTGTCGATGTAAGGAGTTTACATTTCCGCATAAACTAGCTAAGAAGAAAATTACCACGCACGGCTCGAAAATGCGTAACATCGTTCGAACATTCAAGATAAACAAATAGGTACGAAGTCGTTCGTATATGTGTTTACTTGTACGAGTTGTATGAAGAAAAAGTTGAAGTTTTTATATTTGATTTTCTTATTGAAGCAAAATATATTTAAAAAATACGATTACTAATCTTCGTATGTTGTGCGAAAACTAAAAATAAAATGGAAAAGGAATAACTTGAACTATCCCTTTTCCGTTGAGATAGAAAGAAAATTAAAAAACATTAAAAACCTGAATTAGTAATTTAAGTTCGAACATACTTGATCTTCCAGTGAAATAACTATTATGTACAACATGCAAATTTAATAACATATACGAGGCTTGCAGCTATAGTTTTTAAAAGAAGAAAATTATGTAGTTGGTATAAATGGCTTTACTGTTTTCCAAAACAGTCGCTTTCAAAATCAATACATTTTTGCATGCGATCACAATTCTGGAGACATCTCTGCTGCCATTCAGAAGTAGATGTCTCAGAAACGTGCCGTATAAATGAGTCGACTGTGTGATCAGACATTTACAGTAATTTTTGCCCGGTTTCCAAAATTTTTTCTGGCGAAAATTCAATATATTGTCATCAATTAATGTTCCAGAACGTTGGCTAAATTTTCAATTTATATCATTGATGTCCTCAGTTTTTAACAAAAATTACTTGCAAAGATTTAAGCACGTCCTTAGAAAAAAATAAGTGACGATAAGGAAGGAACTGTTAGAAGTTAAATCAGATTATACCAAATGTTAGTCTTAAAATACCTTAATTAATGCATTTTAAGGTTAATCCTTATTAATCGAATAGTTCTAAAATAATCTTGTCATTTGTTACTGGTTTGTAGTAATGCTTTATGTAATCATATGTGTAACAAACTAATACTGCAGGCAAAATCGTTAAACATGAACCTAAACAAGTATGCATCATTTAAACAGTTTTGTGCATGTATCAAAATAATCGAACCAATGCAGATTTCACACAAATAAAAAAAACTATTCCTAGAGCATTCTTAACACAAACAAGGGTTGCAGACTGGCATATTTATTGTGCAAATGCCAGCCTTTAATAAAGAAAGTTTTGTTTTTAGTATTATATACTAAGTGTATTATCCAAGGTTCTTTTATTGCTTATGCAAAAATATGTATACAAAATTAAAAAAACCTTAATCGCAATATATTATTTTAAAAATTTTTCATGAATATTTACTAGGTGTTTCAGGAATTATTATCAAATTGCTTTGCATGTTTTTGTGATTTCTTTTCTGGTTAGAACACAACTTACACACATATAATTCATTGAATGCTTGTTCTAAATTTATTTAAAATAACAAGACATAACAAATAAATAAATAAAATATTTACAATTACATCAGTACAATTCCGGGTCATCAGTACTATTACCATTCGCTAAATATTTAAATATGGTACACAACAATCAAGTTCATGCTGCCAAATCTATCTAATCACGATTTTACTAACTAAAATACCCATAATATAGGAATCGCGTTATTATATGAGCTAAAAAAGCAAGTATATACCACACACACAGTTCTCAATCGCAAATTGGTATTTTTTATTCATTAAGGCACTGTAACTGGTAGAAATCGTGAAGGATCCCCAGCATGTGGTTGAAATCTTAAATTAATTCTTCTTCCAAGTTGATTGTCCAACTCTAAAAACGTATTCCAATCTAGAAGGTAAAAGAAACCTGTCCTTGGGGTTGTAGTCGCAGGTTCAGTCGTGGTCGTTAGAGTAACATCTGGTTGATTGCCAAAAGAAGCTTCTAAATCCAACAGGCTTGGACTATCCGTATCTGTTTTTTCGGTTGCCTGTTCAGTTGTAGTACTTGATGTGGAAGATGTTACATTTTCTTGCCTCTTAACGCCATTTTTTTCGGAGCCATTATCAAAATTTAATGGATTCGGAGCATCTCGCTCGTTTAATGGCACAAATTTATTTCCATTAAAGTCTCCTATGAGTTCCCGTAACGTAATTAAATCAATATTTTTTATATTTTCTTCAGTCATACTTCCATTGAGTTTTCCAAGGTCTTTAATCATATCTAACAATTTACTCAGTTTTTCTAATTCCCCTTCAGTGGCATTTTGCATGCTCGGATTGAACGTATGTTTGGATCGGTCAGATATTTGATTGAGGCTCTGGATTTTTTCAATGTTCGAGACGAAACCTATATTCTTCATGACATGCCTCATACTTTCTGGTACAACATCCATGTTAATTTCGGAAGTTTTTCCTATTTCTTTATTCAATTTATCTGCAGTTATGGATTTCTGTGATCTAAATGATGATTTACCCAAACCGAAACGCGCTAAGAATTCTCCCATTTCACTTCTTGAAGGCATACTATCAGGTAATGGTTTAAAACTTAAATAAGATTCTGGTTTAATTTCAGCGTTTTGATGTTGATATGTGGTTTCTATAGAAGGAATTACTTCTACTGTTGCGTTCTTATTGGGATTATCTAATAACCCAAAGTTCATTAATAAATCCTTCATGTCGGGTGACAGATTTTCAGCTACGTTAGATATATCTGGCATCTTAGTGGATGTTCCGAAACTCCTTAACGTCGTTGAAATTTCCTCTTTAGGAACCGTTACTGGCTCGTAACTTGCCGTTTCGTTTTTGTTATAATCCGTTTCGATTAATAAGTTTAAATCTTTAACGACGCTTCTGTAATTTTCTGGTATCGGTATATCGTCAATTACTGAACCACCACTTGTCGAAAATTTAGCCGGTTTCTGTTTTTCATTTGACGGCTGTAATTGGCTTAAACTTATCGTAAATGGTGCTGAGTACTTATAATCATCCACAGGAGACAGCTGAGGAGCATTTATTATGTGGATACCTCCTTGTGAGTTGTTCGGTGAAGGCAAATTGTCGTCAGGGTATCTATGATTGGGATATTTTATTGGGGGTTTAAATGTTTTTAAAATCGGCTTCGGGTGAAATTGAATTAAAGGTTGTTGGGTTGAATATTGAACGGTTGGAGTCGGAGAAAGCGTTGTGGTCGTTGTTGTAGGTATTTTTTTATCGCTTTTAACAATAGGCGATATCATAGTTGTACTGACCAAGTATTTTGACACTTTAGTGAAAGTTGCCGGAGATACTGTAGATGTTTGAAAATGACGAGGAAGAAGTTCAAATTGCTGATCATTGTTTTCTAGCTTCGACGAATTCAGTGGAGGTAAAGTAGGTCTCTTCCTATTCTTTTTTGCCTCTTTTTTAACTGCAGGTTGTCTACCGATAATGTGCGTGACCGGACTTCTCGTATACAATTCTTTGATATCGTCGCCTTGAGCGCTCCCTGCCGTGAAAGGCATAACGACCATTAGAGCTCGTTTTCCTTCTTCTCTGGGGTTGAGGGCACCCGAATCTGTTTTGGTAATATTCTCTATGATATCGATGATTTCTCCTTTGGTCAGACGAGGCAGTTTTGGATTGGACTTAATTAATTCTTGTACTTCTTTCACGGTTTCCTCAATATTAACATCGGGCGTTCCTCCTGGGGGTTTTGGTGCCGAATCAGGATGAGGAATTTCGTCGGATTTGGCGTAGAAGTCATTGATTTGCACTGGATGAAGAGCATATGCGTTATGTATTTCTTTGACTGATGGATGAGCAATTACCGAAGTTAATAGAAGTAATGTAGCAAACTTTATATACATCTGCAAGAAAAAAAAAAACTATATCAAAATGTGTAAGTTTCTATCAATTCTTTACATACTGGAATGGTAACTAAATAATTCCTGATTTCGTAGATAAATGCTTTTGGCTAAATCTTTAAGTTAAATCAATATTACGGTTTTATAGTTGATATTTCGATTGTCATTCAGTAAAAAATTATATGGCCGGTTTGTCTTACAGTTAGTTATGTCCTTTGTATGGTATGGAAGTTTTAAAGGAATGACAGTGTCAAAACGGGTTTGTTAGATTTCGTTCTGGAGATTGTTCACTCAAAGATAAATCACTACTTTAGTCGTTCTGGTTAAGTTGATGACAATCAATTCAAAACGATAATAAATGGGGATCGTCATAGCACATCACGTAAAAAACGCATTGAATCACATACACACATTGAAAAGCTTTAAAGCAACGTGGTTACCTGAAAAAAAGTTTATGGGTTTCTCGTCGACTTTAGAATTTTCACTTAACAACGCATTAACATTTGTGATTTACTTATGAAATGTATAACTGCACAATTGTAGAGATATTTTGTTCAATCATAACAATACAAGGTCAAACAATGTTTGGTTGTACGGCAAAAGTTATTTTAGATTGGTTGGGCCATGCTGCCACGTGCAGCATATAGTTCTGAACTTGCACCATCAGATTACCATTTATTTAGTTCTTTGCAAAATTTCTTGGATGGTAAAAGTTTCAACAATGACGAAAATAACAAATAGAAGTTCAACTTTTTTGTCCGAAAAAAACAGAAATTTTACGAACAAGGAATTATGTTGCTGTAAGAAAAGTTATTGATAAAAATAAATATTACTGAATGAAAATATCTTGTTGAATGTACAAATTGCCTTTCATTCTCTTAAAGAAACCCGTAATTACTTAGTTGCCAAACCAATTGTTTCAACGTTTTTTCGGTTATATGGGAGTCTCTCGTTAATTGCAATATTAAAATCTTTTCGTGCTCAGCATCACTATAAGTTTTCTAAATGCCATTTACTTAATTTTAAAACATTCGGTCACTTACAATTCATAACAAAGTCAACTCTCACCTTCTACACGATAAAAACTCGATTCATTATTTATTTCATCAATCAGTCACTTATGGAATAACGAATTAGATTTGATTTTTATAAATTCAGTACCAATTCCTCTAAGAACGGTCTGTATAACTTTAAACTTTGAAGAATATATAAGTATATATATATATATATATATATATATATATATATATATATATATATATGTGTGTGTGTGTGTGTGTGGCTGTGTGTATGTACACAACTCATTTCAGAACTTTCTAATCTTGTTATCTCTCTGCGTACAAGTTGTGTAATTAATTTAGCATCATTAGTTTATAGAGGATCCACTAGGAAATTGTTTAATAGCTCATCATGTGCTGATAATCGAGATTCGTTCTAAATAAACAATTTTCAGTTGTATTAGAAATTGTTTACTTTTATCAATAAAATAAAATATTTGCTTAACAGAAGGAAAGAACTGAACAAACATTTAAAATGTTAGATGTTTACTTATTATTTATTTACTTGCCTTTGTATTTTATATAACTCTAGCAATATGTTGCGATAGATATCGCCATGGCATCCACAAACGTCGTTATTAATATTAGCATTAGAATTAAGTATTAAGATATTAATCAATTAATTTAAGCAGAAAATTTGATTTTTATTTTGTAAATCATTTACGAATTAAAATATATTTACAAATGAGTTATTATTATGCTTAATAATATAAGAAGTACAGATAACAGCGAAAAGATAAAAAGATACAGCAACTACAAGAACGAGAAAAAAAATATATATTTTTTTAAATTTTGGGATATGCGATGTGCGACAATTTAGTTCCCGAAAAGGCCGCCTTTTAATGTGCGGCGAAAATGTTTGTCGCTGATGCGAGTTGTTATTTTTCACAATTTAGTGAATTTCGCTTTCATAGGTTACCGCATTCATCGCATTTACGTCATATATGTCAATTACTATCAGGATCTAAGGTTCTTGCAATATTTCACTTTACTTTTTGGATTAATAGTTCTTTTCAGAATTCAATACACCAACATTGGGTGTGTGACGACGTGAAGTGAGTACAACATTAAAAACTGTGTAAATGGCTAAATTAATGTTATTTTAGAAAAGTTTTTGTGAAGATGTCATTTAAGTTATGACGGGATTCCGAGTTTTTTTATAAGAGACTGTAGAGTTATTCTCATTTCTTTTCTCCTTTAACAATCATTTTTAATTTAGCATTAAAGACGTCCGAGTTTCCCGAAACATAAAGAACTTGAAAGAGCTATTTATTCACGAATCTACCCTGTAGTCAGATGCTATATATCACCATTTCAGCACGGATTTATCGAGAAAAGATCCGCAGTATCGATTTTAGCTTACTTCTTACAATTTACTGCCAATCTATAACATTGGCCAGGGTCAAGGCGATGTAGAATATGCAGATATATCAAATGTTTGCGACCGAATAAATCCTAATATATATATTGATAAATAAATAAAAAGTCATCGGTTTCTCAAAGTCGCTATTGACATTTCTTTCGAACAGATCACAAATGTGACCTACAATGGGATCTCGTCACAGATTTATTCCAAGAAGACAGAAAAACTATTTATTAGCTATATTAATTAATATAAAGCGGTTTAGATGTTAGAAAAAGAAAATATTTTTACTTTGATGTTGTTAACCTGGTTTTCCCCAAATTAGCAAGCAGGTCTCTCAAGTTAAAACTGTCATTATCTTATAAAATATCGCACTTCAAAATGTAAAAGTATTAATTCATCTCTATTATATCTTATATATGCTATCGACTATCGACAACATCGGCTCGCGGTTCGTTAAGAACAAACCAAACTTTCATTTACTTTCTATTTCAAGACGCAGTAGTTGCGGGATATTTTTATTACACAGCTTTCCCATCCATTACGCTGCAAGTCACAGCTAGGATGCCATTTATGATGAGTAGTTAAGGAGTAATGGTATATTTCGTAATTATCCTATTGTGCGTTTAATTTGACAACACTAGTCATTTAAAAGTATTTATATTTACAGTTCAAGTCTTAATTCAAAAGGGTTGGGAAAAATAATCTATTATTAATAACTAAAAATTACTCCTTCGTTTTTATTAAACGATCAGATTAGCGCAAAACCTAAATTTTTAATTCTACCTACTACTTCTTAATAGGTACTCAATTTAACGTTCTCTTTTTAATATGACAACGGTTTGCATAGATCCGTCAATTAGCGTGTTCCTATAGTACGTACTTATATCATACATCGCACATCAACAATTATATAATACATACGTGTCTACAAGGTACCTAGCAATGAAAAATTAAAAGAGTGAAAGCGGATTACCAAAAGTAGAAGTTCGGAATATCTAGAATAAAAGAACACCACATTTTATAATTTTCAATTCACCAAAAAAAAAAACCGTAATATTTTAAATATACCTTGCGCGCATACATTTCCCATAAAACTATAATATCTTTGACAATTGTTAATTGAGTAACGTGTGTTCATTTGAAAAGTCAATCTAGGTTACTTTGAAATTTTGATAGAATAAGACGCATATATATTAGTATGTGTTTGTTGTTCCGTAAACGTAAATCCAAATGACATTTGATAATGTCAATCACATTTGTTATTTATTTGTATGTATGAAACTGTCAAAATATACGACTTCGTAGGTTAAGTAGTAAATTTTAGTTTACGACATATGTACTTCAAAATGTTCTCAGTAAATCACACGCTACTAGATTGACTTTTCAAATGAACACCCGTAATATTCAAATTTTGTTTTTTTTCTGTTTGATTCATTATTCATTGATAATGCAAGGGTATGCCCGGAAAGTATGAGAAAATATAAATTAATTGTTATAAATGCTTTATTGTCTATCAAAAACATTTAGTAACGTGATTGTTTCTGGGTTTATGGGCTGGAACCGCGATTCAATCTAAAATACTAGAATCAATAATGGACGACGACCGCTGAAACATACAAGCCAGATTAATTGAGTGATGTTTAGTTTTGGGTTCATAGAAATAAATACAAGTTAAATACACAGACGTAAGTCCGATTTTATGTTTGAGATCTATTATAGTTAGACCATAATAACCCGATAATTGCCTATTTAAATTTAAACCAATAGTATGTGTATTTTCCGGTGACTTTTGATGGCACCTTTGAAAAAAGAAAATAATGCAAAGACACGTCAACTTGAGAGGGTTGAAGCAATTTAGTAGGTAGTTATGAGTCATAGAGAGATTACCTAGATGTTATTGCATCTTATATCATTTGACAGATTGTAAATAATGAAACGAAAAAATTATTTAAAAGTCTCTTCGTAAAAACAAAGCTACATGGATAATATTTCAAAATTCAACTTTTATTATCGCACTAAAATACCCCGTACGTAAATGTGTTCTTTGTGCAAATAGTTTTACCAAATCTTCGCTTCATGAAAAATTGTTTAGTAAAACCGTGTATATTATTAAAGGTTCAATAATTATTTGCGTTTACTCACGCGACGGACTGTACGCCTAATTGATCCATAACCTTAACTGTGTCTGTCTGATTGTATTTAATTATCTAGTATTTTATTAGGTATACTTAACGGTTGCGAAATCAGTAACTGTTAAATTCATTTAACACCCGATACAGTTACAATTTAATACGTACTACGTATCATCATCTCTTCAGGCCTAAAAGTGTGTCACCTTAGGATAATTTGAAACTAACGATATTTACTCGACAACGTGTATGGACGTTTCAAAACATTGCCAGTTAAAGGTTACTGGCACATTTTAGATAAATTATTGTCCAATTAAATCCAGTTTTCTTCTGTGCTTAATGATTTTATACCTTATTCAAAACAAAATATGTTGTTTTATTATTCTTTACAGGCAGGTAATTAGATTATACGAAAATACAACGTTGAAAAGGAAAATTTTAATTTTGAATTTGAAAAATTATTAAATTACCATATAATTAAACTAAAGAGACAGTTTAAAATTGAATTAAGTCATCAAATTTGATCAATTAAACGGTTTTACATACGTACTTTGTTAATTAAGAAAAACAGTGCAATCACTGCAAGGTCAATAGCTTGAACATCAAATATAAATTGGTCAAGAGTCAAGAGTATTTGAAACTATTCCTTATTGCCAAATTCTGTTGATATCAAAGTGTACCATTGAATAAACTGCGACGTCAGGACCTTTGCTTACTAGGTAAGTGTCCTCACCGTGATCGATTCGAAAAGATTCTTTTGATATTGAATAAATTAGCGTAAACCAATCATGGATAATTATAGATATATTCTGTCAATTTAGTAGTATTACAACGTTGGAAAAATCAAGACATACTTCGTAGATCTGTAACTTTGAAACAAATAAAAATGGATATACAAGTTATAGTTTCTAAGATATTCCTTTACATTTCACAAACTCGATCACTTCGATTTTGAGTTACTGCATATAATCTATACTCCTCGTCAGGAAAGATGATCCCTGCGTCATCAATAAACATTGTATGATTCAAATCAGTACTTCGGCGTCATATTAAATACTGTAAATTGCAAAATGAATATGGAACTTAACTTCGTTTCCGGGCCAAATATATTTGACATAGTCGGTCGAATTTGTAGGTTATATGTACATATATAATCGAATTACATCTCAAGTTATATTAAAATTACTATAAATTGAACAAAGTTGCGTAAACAGCAAATCAAATTAAACTATAACACCGCTTGAAAAATGAACTATCAAGAATTTACAACATTTAAGTCAACATTATAAGATTATGTAATTCTTTAATCATTTTAATGAATGGCAAAACCAAATAGTTTCAAGTTAGTTGTAAAAGCATTATTACTGGAATTGAAATTATACAATAGACCAGAGTATCTGCTTTGTATAACTGTAATTACATATTCACTGTTATGACAGTTTTATAAACATTATCTTCCCAATTATATCATAGAATAACCCTAGATATTAATTAAACGTTCTACAGTGCCTAATTTTAAATAAAATTTTATACATCTCTTATTTCATCAGTCAATGTACCGGTATAAAATATGTAATAGATTTTAAATACATCGGAGTGATACCACTGTATTTAACTTTAATGTTAATACGCAATACGCATTAGAAAAACTTAAAGAAATACAACTTTTAATTTAGAGTATTGTATCAGAACAAATATCTAAATATGAGATAATAATGAATCCTGCGTTTTTATATCGTATTGACACTAGTCAATTAATAATAAGTAGAATATTTAACTTTAACATAAACAGAAGTTGATTGAATCATAATGTTCGATCCAACGAAAATTTCGCCCCATGTGAAGTTGATGTTTATAAACATAACAACAAGATGCACGTGTGTTAATTGAAATTCTTACCGAAAAATGCTACTTTTTGCACACAAACACATATTTAAAAATTTAATCCAAAGTATATAAGTTTTCTTTTTTAATAATGATAAATTTGCTCTAAATTATCAGTTAAAGACGACAAAATATAAGTATACAATGATTTGCCTTTTATACATAGTGTTTTTTTATCTTTTAATTACTAAGCAATAAATTTTTTATGCCCATAAAAAGGGAGTAAAACTACAAACCTTTAGTAGGTAATATTATAACAATTTTATACACTTATCACGTAAAATTCACGGTTCGGTTCGGTGAAATGATTTACTCTCAAAAATGAAAAAAACGATATTCAAACGAAGCGCAATTTTAAACAGCTACTACTTGGATGATACTGCCTGACCCGGAGTCGCCTGCCTGTCTTCTTTCAAGGTATTCCCCACCAGGTGCTCCTCGACATCTTTGTCGAAACCTCGATAGACCAACGGATAAATCCCTTCTCTCCAAACAACTTGACTACATACGTCACGCAAACTATTAATTGGGTCAGTAAATGGAAAGAGTATTTATAACATTCGTTTCAAGTATTGAAATAAATTCGTTGATAAAATTTCTCTGAAATTATTACCTTAATTACCCTTTACTTACTCATTATTTATTTGTCCCTAATTAATGTACAAATCACCTATGTGTGATGACATATTTGTTTTGTTACGTGTCTGTAAAATTTAAATTAGGCTAATGTTAAAATAGAGCACGTGTTCTAAGAAACACCTGTTCAGTTGTTTATTTAAAACCATTATTTACAATTTATAAACGCCTCTTTGTTTATAAATATCAATTTAAAAAATTTAATTCCTAAACTTCAAAATTACTTTAATGAAACATTTCACTCCTTCAAATTTATCATGTTTTCAAATTATAAAATCAACATTGCTTTTAAATTATTGCTAGAGAAAATTTGAATTACTCTAGTATCAATTGTGCAATTACCGACTGACTCTTAATTACCGTAATCTTTATTTAAAAATAAGCAACGGCTTACACAAGTAATCTTTACAGACTTAGATGAATTTGTATTGCAAAACACCTATTGATCTGTATTATTTATACTTTAAAATAGCAACCTATATATCTCAAATTAAGGGCCTATTATAACAGAAATCTCAAAATTTAATTTACCGACTTCTTACTACAGTAACCTAAACTTTAAATTGTTCCCAAACAGTAAATGCATTGCTTGAATATACTAGTTAGCTAAAAATACTGAAAATGTTCAAGATGTCCAAAATACTCAAAATGTTCAAAATTCCCAAAATGTCCAAAATACTTAAAATGCTCAAAATGATTAAAACGCTCAAAATTCTGAAAACGCTCATGATGCTCAAAATACTCAAAATGCCCAAAATACTTAAAATGCACAAAATTCTGAAAACGCTCAAGATGCTCAAAATACTGAAAATGCCCATGATGCTCAAAATACTCAAAATGCTCAAATGTCCCAAATACTTAAATTGATTGAAATGATCGAAATATTCAAAATGCTTAAAATTTCAAAAATACCTAAAATGCTCAAAATGATCTTAATGCTTAAAATGATCAAAATGTCCAAAATACTTAAAATGCTCAAAATTATTAAAATTCTTAAAATACTGAAAATGCTCAAGATGCTCAAAATACTCAAATGCTCCGTGTCCAAAATACTTAAAATGCTGAAAATGATGGAAATTTTCAAAATGCTCAAAATGTCCAAAATACCTAAAATGCTCAAAATGCTAAAAATACTGAAAATAGTCATGATTCTCAAAATGATAAAAAATGTTCAAAATGATCAAACTAATCAAAATAGAGTGATAGAAAAAGTAACCGTTGTTGTAATTTCTTAAAGAGAAAATGAGATGTATAATATCCCCCTAAGAATATACATTGCATCGTGAACGTGAAACGACCTATAGTATACGTTAGGTGTACAATATTTTACATCGAATCTCTAAATTTCGACGCGTTCATTCTTGTTAGATTAATTGCTGGAAATGTAAATTAAAAGCGAAGCGGCAACATTAGAAGTTTTAAAATTTATTAAATACCAAGTGAAGTGTGTTCATACGTATAGGTACATACATAGGTTATGACTATGAGTTATGATTTATGATTTATGAAAATCAAATATGTATTTAATAACTGGTCAAAAATAATTGTTCAATATTTATGTTGGATCGGATGACGTAGAGATCAAAATTGAGATTATACATGAAATTATTGAAAGTTGACGTTTAACAATAAACGTTAAATTATTTTCTCTAGTTGTTAGCATAAAATTATGGCAAACTACTGCATTTTATATGAAACGGGCAATCGATATTCTCTCAAGGCAAGATAATACGTAAAATAGACGTATTATTTGACTTGAGAATTTAGTAGTGTAGTTTTGCATCTCAAATAAGAAATGCAAAACTACACTAAAAGGGCCAAGCCTCGGAGCATACTGCGATGATACCGGCATATTTTTAAAATACACAAACTGGAGAAAATAGACATTTCAAATATAAGGCTCTACAACTAACAAGGTACATAAGAAAACACATTTATCAAACTTTCAAAATACTTTAAATCAAATAATAATACCTTCAAAATATTTTTCTATTTTGCGTTCGAAATGAACTCATTATGAAACCCAAAACAGTATCGAAATGAGCTTCATTTCGATTTGGCGTTGTTCGAATACAGAAATAAATATCATTGCTGTCATTTGATTTGAAGGATTTATGTACATTTGACAGATATGATATATGTCCGTATTTTACACAAACAACGTATGTTGTATACAATTGACAACAACATATATATGTTTCTATGTCACTCATGTTTATATTTTTAAATGAAATATCAAGTAATGTTAACGAAAATTAATAAATAATATGTAATATAATATACTTCGCGGATAGCAAGATTTAAATTTGAAAATGTCAAGTATCAATGTTACCAACTGCATGCTTTATATGAAAATTAAACTCTGAAATTTCAAATTAAATAATTACAATTTAAGCAATTTATTAATTTAAAAAACGCAAAATAGAAAAAATAGTATAAAAAACTCGTTTCATAAGGCCTTTTGCCGCACTCGCTCTTTAGAAAACTCGCCGCTATCGCGGCTCGTTTTCTAAACTGATCTCGTGCGGCAAAATGGTGCCTTATGAAACTTGTTTTTTAATATACTATTATGTTTCTGATTCACTGCACATACATATAATATATAGTATTTTTATGAAAACAGATCAAGACTTTAACAAATCTATTTCTTTACATGAACTATGTGTTTTTAATGCAATTATAAAAAAAAGTTTTTAACGAGAAAAAAAGACTGGTAAATTGTGTTTTTGCATCCCTCGTCATCGCTTTTTAAAAACTATCTTTTATTTAAATTGAAAATTAAAACATTGGTTTATTATAAATTTAGTTTATTTTAAGCTAAGTTAATGATACGTTATTAATGCTTAATGATATTATTCTATTAAAGTGCAGCCAATTTATTATATTAGATATATGTAAATAAATTTCAAATAAGCTTATCATGTTTACCGGTGATTATTTTTTCAATTAATTGCATATTTGCAAATAAATACAAAACTGTAATATAGACAAATTACACGATTGACACGATACACGATTGAGATTTAAAATATCATTTGATTTGATAAGATCAGGAGTCTCGATTAGAAATTTGGTTGTATTGTAGAAAATTGGAAATACTCTTTTAGCTGCCTATTTTTAGCCAATATTTTGCCACTCTATTGGTGTGCTTCGTCCAGGGCAAAGTAACGGTAATTTTGAAGTTGTACCGAATAGGTATAACATATTATGTAATAAAATATATTTGCAAATTAAACTAATGTGAGGAAGGGTTTTATGACAGCATACCTATAATAAGTAAAGTGCCAACAAAATACGATTAGGTATGTTAAAAGATGAGAAGGTAAAACATGTTTTTTTATCCGTCAACAGTAAACATCATTTTATTGGTTTACACTTTATCTGTTGTTACATGCTGTCGCAAAGAACATTACATAATATATGTAATATAAATGTCATTATGTGGAAGTGACTAAAGTACTAACCCAATTTCACAGTCTATTCCAATTATGAATTATTTCGATGGCTCGTTATTATTTCGCAAATGTGTGTAGGAATTAATTGTAGTAATGCGCGTGTTACATATACATCTTACATATACACATTCGCTATATGTGCACATTCTTAAGATAATACATTTGTTGTGCTTCTAAGTTCTTAGAATGCAGATAAGGAATGAAAATACGGAAAGATACCTTGTGTAAATTAATTTAATTAGTTTTAGTGTTACTTGAATCGTCTATGTAATAACTCGCTTGTTTTGAATAAAATAATTTTTTTTTTAAAAGATTGTTTTAATAGTTTGCATAAGAGTTAATGCATTTTTTTTTACGGCTAGAAATATTATACATATTGTCATTCTTCACAGATTTAGATATGTGGATATTTACATTCATCGGTATATATATATAATATACCTATATACATATACGTATTTATAACTCGTGGAGATAATCGAATACCATTTCTATTTGTTCGAAAATCCATCTGTAAATTTAATTTGTAAATAATAAATATATAATGCATTTTCTAGTCATGTCACGGCAAAAAATGAGAACAGGCCGATTACGTGATATGTAAAAAAGAATCAGCATTGAACACCTTGAAAGGCTAAAAAGAGATAAGATTTCAAAAAATTAAATACATTTTCCCTTTAGTAAATAATATAAATATGATTAATAAAGAAATTGTTAGAATCAACACAATAAAATAGGCATAAGGACAAAGGCCTAGTCATATAGACATAAATTTAAAAATTCGAGGATGCCCTGAAATGTATGGGATCGAAAAAGTATGGAGATTGGAATTAATTGTAATAGAGGCTAGAAATTAGAGTTATGTACACCACATAAAACGCATCATAAAGAAGTATGTAGTTTGTTTAAATTAAGGATATCGTATTTTCATATGAGCTGAAAATATAAGTTTTGTCTAGCAATTTAAATAAGTGAATGGTTAGGAAATTAATAGAAATAATAACATATTCCAATAGAAATAATCTAATTGCTTGGTGTTTAATGGTAATTTTTAAATAAATTTATAGGCAGTTATTTATAGTTACGTCAAAACAAAAAGTGGCAACCGATATGCAAACATCTAAAGTTTAAAGAGATTGGATCTAAAATATTGTATATGTACTTAAGTAAAATAAACAAATTCAAAGAAAGAAATTTAGGTAGTACCAATAATATGATGAAAATGATTACATTCTTGAATTAATGTGATTTTCAAATGTTATTAATTTCTGCATTATGACAGAACAAAAAGAAATTCAGACAAGCCGTTGTATCTCTATGTCTTGATTGGATTTGCGTCCAACGTACTACAAAAATAATTTACCAATTATTCCAATAAAAGACGATAATAATGTAATTTTGTAGATTTTAAAACTCAAGTATATTATCATTTAAACCACGTGTATAATAGAATGTCGCGATTATATATATTGGTTGATGGCTAAAACAAGGTTGGTAAAAATTATGATTTATTTAAAAAATCATGAATTATTGATTTTTTTTTAAATCAAATTAATCATGATTTTTTGGATCTGTTTAATTTTAAAAGATCTGTAAGTGTTATTGCACTTTTTTAAATGTTTTAAAAGCAGTGCATTTTTCCATATTTCTACAGCATCGGAAATTGTATTTTTCTATTTTGCGTTCGAAATGAACTCATTATGAAACCCAAAACAGTATCGAAATGAGCTTCATTTCGATACGCTTTTTTTCATTTTTCAATGTTGGCGTTGTTCGAATACAGAAATAAATATCATTGCTGTCATTTGATTTTAAGAATTTATGTACATTTGACAGATATGATATATGTCCGTATTTTATACAAACAACATATGTTGTATACAATTGACAACAACATATATATGTTTCTATGTCACTCATGTTTATATTTTTAAATGAAGTATCAAGTAATGTTAACGAAAATTAGTAAATAATATGTAATATAATATACTTCGCGGATAGCAAGATTTAAATTTGAAAATGTCAAGTATCAATGTGACGCAACGCATGCTTTATATAAAAATTAAACTCTGAACTTTCAAATTAAATAATTCCAGTTTAAGCAATTTATTAATGTAAAACACGCAAAATAGAAAAAATTGTATAAAAAACTCGTTTCATAAGGCCTTTTGCCGCACTCGCTCTTTAGAAAACTCGCCGCTATCGCGGCTCGTTTTCTAAACTGATCTCGTGCGGCAAAATGGTGCCTTATGAAACTTGTTTTTTAATATACTATTTTAAAACCAAATACAAATTTCTCCACTATATCAAATGCTGTGCGGCATTACTCCCACCGCTTGCCATCTTATAGGTATACATATAAACGTTCGGCGACAGCATGCACGCAGAGAAATACATGTTTGTATCAAATAAATCTGCTTTGACTCAAGAAATTCTCTGTTTTGTATATCCACAAGACAATATTATCTTGTGGAGAGATAAATATATTCTTGAAATTATTTACTTCATTCAAAACTATTTCTTATTTGAATTAAACATATAAAATGTGTTTTCCTTAAGAAAAATATTCGTAAATCAAATCCATTGTATTCTTACTTGAAGTATGTTTTGTCGCAGAATATTCTTATGGCAAGACGCTACGTTTTCTTAATGAAAGAAAATATTTTTTATGTGAGAATGTGAATGTTTTGCATAGAACTACCAAATTGTTTTGATTTTTATATACGAGAATACGTTAAAAATAGTTTTCGTATAACTTTAAAAATTATATAATGAATAGTAGACGTATTTTATTACTATTATATTTATTTATTATGCAAATTTAATGCCTTCCACTTTTTAATTGAGAGCTCCCCGACATTGAGTATTCCTAGTTAGGTATGAATTAAATAAAAGTATCAAATTTTCAAGTATCGATGTTAAAAAATTTATTATTAATATAAAACCGTTATTAAATGCAGAATTGATTTAGTAAATCAATATATGCATTGTAATGATAATTTTCTGATAAAAAGGAGCTAATATTCTTATTTTCGTAATTTTTAAAATGCCAAGGTTTAGGAGAGATGAAAATTATACATATAAATATACGACAATATTTTATTATTTCTATAACACAGTAATAAATTTTTATAATATTACATAGGATTCATTTAAAAATAAAGTATGAACAATTGTTGTTTTTTTGGAATATATATCGTTAAGTGAGATTTGTCTCTCCTCTGTAGTAAACTTAACTTTATATGCTCTATAATGCATAGTGTAATCTAATGTTTCTAATTTATTATATGTAAAATAACAGATGCTAGTATTTTCACTGTTAATTAAAATCTTCGTAACTAAACCAAACTGAGGCGTATTATCAATATACTTTATTAAAATTACATCTGATAAATTAAAATGATTGCCATTTACTTCATACCAATTAGTAGATACAGGATGAAATGAAAAATTCTGACGATTTGTCAAAGAAAACTCATCCTCAACTTTGGTGGTGGTAATTCCCACTTTCTTAATATATCACTAATATCACTCACAAATTCGTCCATATTGATAACTATCACTTTAATATAATAATTCATACACATAAACAACGACACAAAGGTAGCAAATGCAGCGAACTTGTGTTACTTGTGTACAAAGACGTCTAACATTGCACCCCTGATCGGGCCTATACGTAAACTCGCAATCGCTAAAAATAGAAATGATATAATAAGTTTGCTTCCACCAAATAGATTTTTTCTTTATAGAAACATTTATTCAAGAAATTTTTAGTTTTGTTGGAGAAATACTGCTTTTCTTAATATAAGGAAACAGTTTTAAAGGAAACAAATTCTTTTCTAATTCCAAGAAAATAGTAGAAAAACAATATTTTTTCTTGTTCTAAAAATGCATTTCTCTGCGTGTGTAACAACAAAAAAAGTAATTCCTGTAAAACATGCAAAATAGAAAAAATAGTATAAAAAACTAGTTTCGTAGGGCCTTTTACTGCACGCGTTCTTTAGAAAACCCGCCGCTAACGCGGCTCGTATTTTAAACAGAACTCGTGCGCCAAAATAGGCCCTTATGAAACTAGTATATTAATATACTATTTCAAATATAACTCCCATATATTTAGTTGTACATTTATCCCAAGGGCGCGGATGCTCTAGGGCGACATTTAATCTCCCCTAATAACTCCATAGGTATTTTTTTCGAATTGATAACAATAACTTTCTGTATAGAAATAATACAGGTTAAATATATATGGACATAAGAAAATGAAAAAACAAAACATATATTCAAAGACAAACCTTTACAATTCCACAAATCAGTTACATAACCCTTTCAATACGGGTGTATTTATTTAAATAGCGCTTTTCTCATATATTGCTCACTGCTATTGTTTATAGAACAGAGTTCTATAAAAAATTACACTGACTGGTTTGTCTAGTACAAGGCAACGACACAATATAGTATAGCCATAGCTACGTTAGGTAGCTCACTTCACTAAAGGCTTGTTATGCTTCGAGTTTGCATTTTTATCTTATCTCTTGCGATATTCATAGGTGGCGGAAAATTAATCATCCAATTTTGTTTTTGAATAACTTTTTTGTAAATAAAATTTTTTTTTTTTGAGTGGTGAAAATCTTTATTTGGACCTATAGCGCTCCATTGTTTGTCTGTTTGTATTCTGCAGCTGTCTAGTTCACAAATGTCAAATATGATTGACGTACGACGCCATTTGCAACAGTTATAACAGGGTGATTAATTTTGCGCCACCTGTTACATAACTTAGATAGTAAGTTGTGCATATGTGTATCTTTGTGCAATTGCATGTATACATGTACCTAGCTGAACAACAGCATGATGTCATCCACTTAGAGGGAATACAATACGCATTATAAGAATAATTTCAATACTATTGAACGGAAAAAGGTGATGTAATCGACAGAGTAACTGCATTGTATAAAGGTGATCAAAGAACCTTTGATTTGAATCACAAAGTGTAGACGTAAATATTCCACTGGTCGATTACCAGCAATAAAGTTTGTTTGTATAAGAATTCGAATCTATCTTTTCCAATAGGGTAAAATATTGCTACTTCATACCTACATTTTCAAACATGCATTAATTATTATGTATATATATTTAAACAATAATATAAAATGTAGACAAATTAATTAACTGAATAACGCACATTTAAAATAATTTTATCTAGTTAAAAATATTTTTAGATTTGCCTTATTCAACTTTTCTTTCAATTTCTTCCGGAGTTTTTCTAATACTGACACCATGTTATTAAATTTAGTTATTGCGTCTGCGATAGGTAGGTTTTGTTTTCTAAATATTCAATAGCTTCAGGTATCTTTCCAAAATTAATATTAATAAAAATTAAATCTCTTTTTATATTTACAGAATCCATTAGTGTCTTGGATTTTCGAATACTCTGAGCTGTATTATCTAATTTATCAATGATGTTTTTGATCACATTGAAATTATCAGCATAAAAACAGCAGTGTTTATCCACATTCCCCATCTTGTTAATATAGGCAGTGGAGGAAGTTTCAAATTAGGGCAGTGTTCTTAGTAAAAGCGTTTGCGGGTTGGCGACTTTGGAAATATTTTTTTTTATTTCGCCTACAAGCGTATCAACATCGGTAAAATATTCACGAATACATTCACATATTCTATGCAAAACATATGCCAAACAGCAAACATGTTACGTGGATTATCTTTGTCTGATCACTAGGAAATTGTTTCTCATGTGCCTTAGAACTTAAATGTTGATCTATGTGACTGTTTTGTAGCACTTAAATTCATTATTATTGCATATAGTGCACAATATTTCTCCATCACTAGGCAGTAAAAAGTCAGAATACGGGATTACCCAATCATACTTAATTCTTTTCCACATTTTAAAAATAATTTAAACCTTACTAGAAGTTTATCAAATGCGACTTTTTCCTCCTTACAAAAATGACTGATTCAAAACTTACTTTAATGCCTAATATATGTTTAAATAGCTAAAGAAATAAATATTAACAATTGAATGTCTGCATAATGAAGTCGGTAAATCCTGGTAAAAAAATCTCCATAGCGAACTCTGTACACTTATTTAAGATATATTATATTTTACGATCGCATATACACATGCCTATTATATATTCAAACAACTCCTGCATTCATTTCATAAAATGATTTTATTTTAAAAGGAATGATGACAATTTGTGTTAGAATCTTATATTTCTGCTAAAAAAATAAATACTGACGCTTAGATACAGATTGTTTTTGTGAATGTATATTGTACAAAAAATATATAATAATTTTTATAATAACCAAATATGTTCCGAAAAATGAATCTATGTGCGTCGCTCATTTCACTAAATACAGACCTAATGTCCGATCTCTAACCATTACACGATACACGAGTACACATTCCACATATTAATAATCTAGCATAATATTATAGTTTTGCTTGTAACGAACCCCTATTTCTAAAAGATGATTCCTACTTACAGGAATGTCAAACGGGACGCCTCCTTATCCCATGCCCAATATGTCGGCCGACTTTTTCAACAAATGTGAAATCGCTGGATAAATTAACTCATCTATATGAGATAAATATTGTACATAATAATAATACACAAGTATTATTATAATGTACAATATTTATCTCATATAGATGAGTTAATTTATCCAGCGATTGTGTAACTGAGATCATATAGTTTTGTTTTTCTGTTCTATGTAATATTTAATTCCTTAACAAATAAAATTTGTTTAATAAAATAGATTGTTTTATTTAACCTAACGAAATAAAGTGAATTTACTTCTACGCTCAATCTAATTGAAGCTGGATTCGTGTAGTTTAAGAATATGTACAGTTTGTTGGGCCAAAAACGTATAGCAATCGAGGAATTGTGTATCAGAATATCAAAAATCGCCGCAAGGGGCCTAGCGATTTTGTCTTTTTTCTATTCGAAATAATTTAAGAAAGTCAAATATATAGTCGAGTCCGAAGTTATAGTCTGCTTAATATACGTCTGTATTTTTGCCAACTCTGGAGGTCGCTGGAGGGTAAACTATGAGTTTTACCGCAATTTAAATGACAGGGTCGTCTTTAGGAGGCAAAATTACATAAGCGTGCCAAATTAGAAAGAAATCGATGATTTTCGAAATTCAAACTAAGATTAACTAACACCCTTTGCAAATTTTCGATTCTCGGTCGATTTGGTGAACATGTCAAATCAAAATGTCGAATTTTTTATACACTAATTCGACTGAGTAGAAAACGAATCCGTCGTTAATTTTCACGAGGCCTAAGATATTGAAAGCTCAACCGCGGAAATTGTAAGGTTCGGAAGAAATAAAATCCCGAAGATAGGAGAAAATCGTGTAGATTCAAATGAACTTTGAAGCCGGATAGCTGGTGAAGGACAAGAGAACCCGCATTTTTGATTAGGGATTCATAATCTACACGTTGAGACGAGCGATATGATGTGTGATAAAGCATGTTTATGGATTATTTATATATTAAAATATTAAATAATTCTAAATATGTGGCGACATCTTCTGGAGAATCGCTGAACTACTAGTACGGATCAAGTCATTGATTGTAATCTGAAATTGTGCCTCGCTGCAGTTTGGATACTGCTGGTTAGATGGCGCGACAGGCGAATTTGTAAATTAATTATTAAATATTTAATTATAATCTCGTAATCGAATAGCATTTTTCGCAGATTGAATAGCAGTTATAATAATTGATTTTTATAATATATTTTTAAAGGTGTAATGTCGTATAAATGCAATATTTGAAAAAATCTGATGTTTTGAATTTCCAAAGAACGGGTTAAATTGAGGCTGGATTCCTGTACGGACCAAGTCATTGGTTGCAAACTGAGATTGTGCCTAGCTGCAGTTTGGACAGTGCTGGTTACATGGCGCCTCAGTCGAATTTCTAAATTAATTTTTAAATATTAATTAATTATATTCTCGTAAATGAATAGCATTTTCGCAAATCGAAAAACAGTTATAATAAACGATTTTTAAAATATATTTTTAAAGGCGTAATGTGGTATAAATGCAATATTTGAAAAAATCGGATGTTTTGAATTTTGAAAAAACGGGATTTCTCCTACCGCTTGTTATATCTGAAGAAACCGTTGTACGGTGAAACAGCTGTTATATATTATTAAATATTATTAAATAAAGTGTAAATCTAATACAACATTGTGTGTGTTTTTATCATTTGATATGGACTTACATCAAGTAAAGGCAGAATCGATTCAATTCAAGGATTTCTCCTACCTTAAATTGAGGCTGGATTCCTGTAGATTAAGAATATGTATAGTTTGTTGGGCCTAAAACGTACAGCAATCGAGATAATGAGCTCGGAAAGGGAAATATGTGAGAAAATATGATTTTTCTGACATTGTGTATCAGAATATGGAAATTCGCCGCAAGGGGTCTAGCGATGTTATCTTTTTTGGAGGATTTCCTAGGAAAGTCAAATATATAGTCTGAGTCCGAAGTTATGGTCAGCTTAAAATATGTCTGCATTTTTGCCAAATTTGGCGGTCGCTGGGAGGGTAAACTATGAGTTTTACCGCAATTTAAATGATAGGGTCGTCTTTAGGAGGCAAAATTACATAAGCGTATCAAATTAGAAGGAAATCGATTTTTTTTTTAAAAATTCGAAAACTGGAAATTTTCGATATCGGTCGGTTTGGTGAACATGTCAAATCATAACATCGAATTTTTTATATTGCCTAGAAAACGAATCCGTCGTTAATTTTCACGAGGCTGTGCGAGATTGAGATATTACATGCAGATATGCAGGGTACAGAACGATGCCGGATCTGACCCATTTCGACGCTATTATATCATTTAGAGAATTATAGTGCTTTACAGGAAGGACGTGTGCCTAAGATTTGAAAGCTCAACCGCGGAAATTGTATGGTTCGGAAGAAATAAAATCCAGAAGATAGGGGAAATTCGTGGAGATTCAAATGAATTAGAGGCCGGATAGCTGGTGAATGACAAAAGAACTCGCATTTTTAATTAGGGATTCGTAATCTACACGTTGAGACGAGCGCTTTGATGTCTGATAAAGCATGTTATGGAATATTTAAAGATTAATATATTAAAAATATTAAATAATTCCAAGTATGTGGCGCCATCTTCTGTAGAATCGCTGAACTACAAGTACGGACCAAGTCATTGGTTTCAAACTGAAATTGTACCTCAGCGCAGTTTGGACACTGCTGGTTAGATGGCGGCACGGTGTAAATAGTTAACTAATTTTTAAATATTATTTAATTATATTCTCGTAATAGAATAATATTTTTCGCAAATTGAATAACAGTTACAATAATTGATTTTTATAATATATTTTTAAAGGCATAATGTGGTATAAATGCAATATTTGAAGAAATCGGAAAAGTTGTGAATTTCTAATGAACTAGATCTCCTAAATGAAATTGATGTACGGACCCAACTCATGGGTTTCAAACTGAAATTGTGCCTCGCTGCAGTTTGGACACTGTTGGTAAAATGGCGCCACGGTCGAAATTGTAAATTAATTTTTAAATATTATTTAATTTAATCTCGTAATTGAAAAGTATTATTCGCAAATTGAGTACAGTTATAATAATTGATTTTTATAATATATTTGTAAAGGCGTAATGAATATTTGAAAAAATTGGATGTTTTGAATATCGAAAGAAGGGGATCTCTCCTACCTTATATTGAGGCTGTATTCGTGTAAGGCAAGCATTGGTTTCAAACTGAAATTGTGCCTCGCTGCAGTTTGGATACTGCTGGTTAGTTGGCGCTAAGGTCGAATTTGTAATTAATTTTTAAATATTATTAATTATATTCTTGTAATTGACAGTATTTTTCACAGATTGAATAACAGTTATAATAATTGGTTTTTAAAATATATTTTTAAAGGCGCAATGTGGTATAAATGCAATATTTGAAAAAATCGGATGCTTTGAATTTCGAATGAAGCGATTCTCCCTACGTCAAATTGAAGCTGGATTCGTGTATGGCCAGTCATTGGTTGCAAACTAGAATGTGCCTCGCTGCAGTTTGGACAGTGCTGGTTAGATGGCGCCACGGTCGAATATGTAAAGAGTGTTCAGAAACATTCGAAGTCAAAGTAGTCCTTGAAAATATGAAGTCATGTCTGAGATATATTGATTTTTGACAGACAACAGTTGACATTTAATAATTTTTACAAATCAGATACTTAAGTAAAGATATACGATTTTTTGTTCAGAGCCCACTTGACTTCGAATGTTTCTGAACACCCGTTATATTAATTTTTAAATGTTATTAATTATATTCTCATGAATGAATTTTTTCGCAAATCGAATAACGGTTATAATACAATTATTTATTATATTCTGAAACAGAAATAAGAAAAACACCCTAACCACAATATATATTAATAAGTACAATAGACGTATTTCGGCAACTAAGCTGCCATCTACAGTAGAATAACCCTAAAAACTGAAAAATGTTAAACGTAGCGTTTTTGGCAAAGGTAAACCTTAGAAGATATGCTCTTCACCAAATCGCCAGTGGGATAACACTAAATTCCTAACATCGAAGTCACACTTACATACTACTTAAACCTAGCGTGAAATTTGGAGAACCGTGAAGCGTGAAAACATGAAGCGTAAAAAAAATATCTTCTAAGGTTTACCTTAGCCAAAAACGCTACGTTTAACATTATTCAGTTTTTAAAGTTATTCTACTGAAGATGGCAACTTAGAGATGCCGAAATACGCATATAGTATTTATTGATATATATTGTGGTTAGGGTGTTTTTCTTATTTCTGTTTCAGATTACAAGCCATAGTCTACACCAATTTCGGATTTATTATATTATTTATTATTATAAAAACAATATTTTTAAAATATATTTTCAAAGGCGTAGTGGTTTGGCTCGGGTTGGATCGGGTGATCAAGTTGGCTCGGGTATTCACGCTTCACGGTTCCCTAAATTTCACGCTTCACGGTTCCCTAAATTTCACGCTAGGTTTAAGTAGTATATAAGTGTTATTTCGATGTAAAGAATTTAGTGTTATCCCACTGGCGATTTGGCGAAGAGCATATCTTCTAAGGTTTACCTTAGCCAAAAATGCTACGGTTAACAATTTTCAGTTTTTAAGGTTATTCTACTCAAGATGGCAACTTAGAGTTGCCGAAATACGCATATAGTATTTATTGATATATATTGTGGTTAGGGTGTTTTTCTTATTTCTGTTTCAGATTACAAGCCATAGTCTACACCAATTTCGGATTTATTATATTATTTATTATTATAAAAACAATATTTTTAAAATATATTTTCAAAGGCGTAATGGTTTGGCTCGGGATGTCTCGGGTTGGATCGGGTGATCAAGTTGGCTCGGGTATTCACGCTTCACGGTTCCCTAAATTTCACGCTTCACGGTTCCCTAAATTTCACGCTAGGTTTAAGTAGTATATAAGTGTTATTTCGATGTAAAGAATTTAGTGTTATCCCACTGGCGATTTGGTGAAGAGCATATCTTCTAAGGTTTACCTTAGCCAAAAACGCTACGGTTAACAATTTTCAGTTTTTAAGGTTATTCTACTCAAGATGGCAACTTAGAGTTGCCGAAATACGCATATAGTATTTATTGATATATATTGTGGTTAGGGTGTTTTTCTTATTTCTGTTTCAGATTACAAGCCATAGTCTACACCAATTTCGGATTTATTATATTAGTTATTATTATAAAAACAATATTTTTAAAATATATTTTCAAAGGCGTAGTGGTTTGGCTCGGGATGTCTCGGGTTGGATCGGGTGATCAAGTTGGCTCGGGTATTCACGCTTCACGGTTCTCTAAATTTCACGCTTCACGGTTCTCTAAATTTCACGCTTCACGGTTCCCTAAACTTCACGCTAGGTTTAAGTAGTATATAAGTGGTATTTCGATGTAAAGAATTTAGTGTTATCCCACTGGCGATTTGGTGAAGAGCATATCTTCTAAGGTTTACCTTAGCCAAAAACGCTACGGTTAACATTTTTCAGTTTTTAAGGTTATTCTACTGAAGATGGCAACTTAGAGTTGCCGAAATACTTTACTTACTATTACATAATATATGTAATATAAATGTCATTATGTGGAAGTGACTAAAGTACTAACCCAATTTCACAGTCTATTCCAATTATGAATTATTTCGATGGCTCGTTATTATTTCGCAAATGTGTGTAGGAATTAATTGTAGTAATGCGCGTGTTACATATACATCTTACATATACACATTCGCTATATGTGCACATTCTTAAGATAATACATTTGTTGTGCTTCTAAGTTCTTAGAATGCAGATAAGGAATGAAAATACGGAAAGATACCTTGTGTAAATTAATTTAATTAGTTTTAGTGTTACTTGAATCGTCTATGTAATAACTCGCTTGTTTTGAATAAAATAATTTTTTTTTTAAAAGATTGTTTTAATAGTTTGCATAAGAGTTAATGCATTTTTTTTTACGGCTAGAAATATTATACATATTGTCATTCTTCACAGATTTAGATATGTGGATATTTACATTCATCGGTATATATATATAATATACCTATATACATATACGTATTTATAACTCGTGGAGATAATCGAATACCATTTCTATTTGTTCGAAAATCCATCTGTAAATTTAATTTGTAAATAATAAATATATAATGCATTTTCTAGTCATGTCACGGCAAAAAATGAGAACAGGCCGATTACGTGATATGTAAAAAAGAATCAGCATTGAACACCTTGAAAGGCTAAAAAGAGATAAGATTTCAAAAAATTAAATACATTTTCCCTTTAGTAAATAATATAAATATGATTAATAAAGAAATTGTTAGAATCAACACAATAAAATAGGCATAAGGACAAAGGCCTAGTCATATAGACATAAATTTAAAAATTCGAGGATGCCCTGAAATGTATGGGATCGAAAAAGTATGGAGATTGGAATTAATTGTAATAGAGGCTAGAAATTAGAGTTATGTACACCACATAAAACGCATCATAAAGAAGTATGTAGTTTGTTTAAATTAAGGATATCGTATTTTCATATGAGCTGAAAATATAAGTTTTGTCTAGCAATTTAAATAAGTGAATGGTTAGGAAATTAATAGAAATAATAACATATTCCAATAGAAATAATCTAATTGCTTGGTGTTTAATGGTAATTTTTAAATAAATTTATAGGCAGTTATTTATAGTTACGTCAAAACAAAAAGTGGCAACCGATATGCAAACATCTAAAGTTTAAAGAGATTGGATCTAAAATATTGTATATGTACTTAAGTAAAATAAACAAATTCAAAGAAAGAAATTTAGGTAGTACCAATAATATGATGAAAATGATTACATTCTTGAATTAATGTGATTTTCAAATGTTATTAATTTCTGCATTATGACAGAACAAAAAGAAATTCAGACAAGCCGTTGTATCTCTATGTCTTGATTGGATTTGCGTCCAACGTACTACAAAAATAATTTACCAATTATTCCAATAAAAGACGATAATAATGTAATTTTGTAGATTTTAAAACTCAAGTATATTATCATTTAAACCACGTGTATAATAGAATGTCGCGATTATATATATTGGTTGATGGCTAAAACAAGGTTGGTAAAAATTATGATTTATTTAAAAAATCATGAATTATTGATTTTTTTTTAAATCAAATTAATCATGATTTTTTGGATCTGTTTAATTTTAAAAGATCTGTAAGTGTTATTGCACTTTTTTAAATGTTTTAAAAGCAGTGCATTTTTCCATATTTCTACAGCATCGGAAATTGTATTTTTCTATTTTGCGTTCGAAATGAACTCATTATGAAACCCAAAACAGTATCGAAATGAGCTTCATTTCGATACGCTTTTTTTCATTTTTCAATGTTGGCGTTGTTCGAATACAGAAATAAATATCATTGCTGTCATTTGATTTTAAGAATTTATGTACATTTGACAGATATGATATATGTCCGTATTTTATACAAACAACATATGTTGTATACAATTGACAACAACATATATATGTTTCTATGTCACTCATGTTTATATTTTTAAATGAAGTATCAAGTAATGTTAACGAAAATTAGTAAATAATATGTAATATAATATACTTCGCGGATAGCAAGATTTAAATTTGAAAATGTCAAGTATCAATGTGACGCAACGCATGCTTTATATAAAAATTAAACTCTGAACTTTCAAATTAAATAATTCCAGTTTAAGCAATTTATTAATGTAAAACACGCAAAATAGAAAAAATTGTATAAAAAACTCGTTTCATAAGGCCTTTTGCCGCACTCGCTCTTTAGAAAACTCGCCGCTATCGCGGCTCGTTTTCTAAACTGATCTCGTGCGGCAAAATGGTGCCTTATGAAACTTGTTTTTTAATATACTATTTTAAAACCAAATACAAATTTCTCCACTATATCAAATGCTGTGCGGCATTACTCCCACCGCTTGCCATCTTATAGGTATACATATAAACGTTCGGCGACAGCATGCACGCAGAGAAATACATGTTTGTATCAAATAAATCTGCTTTGACTCAAGAAATTCTCTGTTTTGTATATCCACAAGACAATATTATCTTGTGGAGAGATAAATATATTCTTGAAATTATTTACTTCATTCAAAACTATTTCTTATTTGAATTAAACATATAAAATGTGTTTTCCTTAAGAAAAATATTCGTAAATCAAATCCATTGTATTCTTACTTGAAGTATGTTTTGTCGCAGAATATTCTTATGGCAAGACGCTACGTTTTCTTAATGAAAGAAAATATTTTTTATGTGAGAATGTGAATGTTTTGCATAGAACTACCAAATTGTTTTGATTTTTATATACGAGAATACGTTAAAAATAGTTTTCGTATAACTTTAAAAATTATATAATGAATAGTAGACGTATTTTATTACTATTATATTTATTTATTATGCAAATTTAATGCCTTCCACTTTTTAATTGAGAGCTCCCCGACATTGAGTATTCCTAGTTAGGTATGAATTAAATAAAAGTATCAAATTTTCAAGTATCGATGTTAAAAAATTTATTATTAATATAAAACCGTTATTAAATGCAGAATTGATTTAGTAAATCAATATATGCATTGTAATGATAATTTTCTGATAAAAAGGAGCTAATATTCTTATTTTCGTAATTTTTAAAATGCCAAGGTTTAGGAGAGATGAAAATTATACATATAAATATACGACAATATTTTATTATTTCTATAACACAGTAATAAATTTTTATAATATTACATAGGATTCATTTAAAAATAAAGTATGAACAATTGTTGTTTTTTTGGAATATATATCGTTAAGTGAGATTTGTCTCTCCTCTGTAGTAAACTTAACTTTATATGCTCTATAATGCATAGTGTAATCTAATGTTTCTAATTTATTATATGTAAAATAACAGATGCTAGTATTTTCACTGTTAATTAAAATCTTCGTAACTAAACCAAACTGAGGCGTATTATCAATATACTTTATTAAAATTACATCTGATAAATTAAAATGATTGCCATTTACTTCATACCAATTAGTAGATACAGGATGAAATGAAAAATTCTGACGATTTGTCAAAGAAAACTCATCCTCAACTTTGGTGGTGGTAATTCCCACTTTCTTAATATATCACTAATATCACTCACAAATTCGTCCATATTGATAACTATCACTTTAATATAATAATTCATACACATAAACAACGACACAAAGGTAGCAAATGCAGCGAACTTGTGTTACTTGTGTACAAAGACGTCTAACATTGCACCCCTGATCGGGCCTATACGTAAACTCGCAATCGCTAAAAATAGAAATGATATAATAAGTTTGCTTCCACCAAATAGATTTTTTCTTTATAGAAACATTTATTCAAGAAATTTTTAGTTTTGTTGGAGAAATACTGCTTTTCTTAATATAAGGAAACAGTTTTAAAGGAAACAAATTCTTTTCTAATTCCAAGAAAATAGTAGAAAAACAATATTTTTTCTTGTTCTAAAAATGCATTTCTCTGCGTGTGTAACAACAAAAAAAGTAATTCCTGTAAAACATGCAAAATAGAAAAAATAGTATAAAAAACTAGTTTCGTAGGGCCTTTTACTGCACGCGTTCTTTAGAAAACCCGCCGCTAACGCGGCTCGTATTTTAAACAGAACTCGTGCGCCAAAATAGGCCCTTATGAAACTAGTATATTAATATACTATTTCAAATATAACTCCCATATATTTAGTTGTACATTTATCCCAAGGGCGCGGATGCTCTAGGGCGACATTTAATCTCCCCTAATAACTCCATAGGTATTTTTTTCGAATTGATAACAATAACTTTCTGTATAGAAATAATACAGGTTAAATATATATGGACATAAGAAAATGAAAAAACAAAACATATATTCAAAGACAAACCTTTACAATTCCACAAATCAGTTACATAACCCTTTCAATACGGGTGTATTTATTTAAATAGCGCTTTTCTCATATATTGCTCACTGCTATTGTTTATAGAACAGAGTTCTATAAAAAATTACACTGACTGGTTTGTCTAGTACAAGGCAACGACACAATATAGTATAGCCATAGCTACGTTAGGTAGCTCACTTCACTAAAGGCTTGTTATGCTTCGAGTTTGCATTTTTATCTTATCTCTTGCGATATTCATAGGTGGCGGAAAATTAATCATCCAATTTTGTTTTTGAATAACTTTTTTGTAAATAAAATTTTTTTTTTTTGAGTGGTGAAAATCTTTATTTGGACCTATAGCGCTCCATTGTTTGTCTGTTTGTATTCTGCAGCTGTCTAGTTCACAAATGTCAAATATGATTGACGTACGACGCCATTTGCAACAGTTATAACAGGGTGATTAATTTTGCGCCACCTGTTACATAACTTAGATAGTAAGTTGTGCATATGTGTATCTTTGTGCAATTGCATGTATACATGTACCTAGCTGAACAACAGCATGATGTCATCCACTTAGAGGGAATACAATACGCATTATAAGAATAATTTCAATACTATTGAACGGAAAAAGGTGATGTAATCGACAGAGTAACTGCATTGTATAAAGGTGATCAAAGAACCTTTGATTTGAATCACAAAGTGTAGACGTAAATATTCCACTGGTCGATTACCAGCAATAAAGTTTGTTTGTATAAGAATTCGAATCTATCTTTTCCAATAGGGTAAAATATTGCTACTTCATACCTACATTTTCAAACATGCATTAATTATTATGTATATATATTTAAACAATAATATAAAATGTAGACAAATTAATTAACTGAATAACGCACATTTAAAATAATTTTATCTAGTTAAAAATATTTTTAGATTTGCCTTATTCAACTTTTCTTTCAATTTCTTCCGGAGTTTTTCTAATACTGACACCATGTTATTAAATTTAGTTATTGCGTCTGCGATAGGTAGGTTTTGTTTTCTAAATATTCAATAGCTTCAGGTATCTTTCCAAAATTAATATTAATAAAAATTAAATCTCTTTTTATATTTACAGAATCCATTAGTGTCTTGGATTTTCGAATACTCTGAGCTGTATTATCTAATTTATCAATGATGTTTTTGATCACATTGAAATTATCAGCATAAAAACAGCAGTGTTTATCCACATTCCCCATCTTGTTAATATAGGCAGTGGAGGAAGTTTCAAATTAGGGCAGTGTTCTTAGTAAAAGCGTTTGCGGGTTGGCGACTTTGGAAATATTTTTTTTTATTTCGCCTACAAGCGTATCAACATCGGTAAAATATTCACGAATACATTCACATATTCTATGCAAAACATATGCCAAACAGCAAACATGTTACGTGGATTATCTTTGTCTGATCACTAGGAAATTGTTTCTCATGTGCCTTAGAACTTAAATGTTGATCTATGTGACTGTTTTGTAGCACTTAAATTCATTATTATTGCATATAGTGCACAATATTTCTCCATCACTAGGCAGTAAAAAGTCAGAATACGGGATTACCCAATCATACTTAATTCTTTTCCACATTTTAAAAATAATTTAAACCTTACTAGAAGTTTATCAAATGCGACTTTTTCCTCCTTACAAAAATGACTGATTCAAAACTTACTTTAATGCCTAATATATGTTTAAATAGCTAAAGAAATAAATATTAACAATTGAATGTCTGCATAATGAAGTCGGTAAATCCTGGTAAAAAAATCTCCATAGCGAACTCTGTACACTTATTTAAGATATATTATATTTTACGATCGCATATACACATGCCTATTATATATTCAAACAACTCCTGCATTCATTTCATAAAATGATTTTATTTTAAAAGGAATGATGACAATTTGTGTTAGAATCTTATATTTCTGCTAAAAAAATAAATACTGACGCTTAGATACAGATTGTTTTTGTGAATGTATATTGTACAAAAAATATATAATAATTTTTATAATAACCAAATATGTTCCGAAAAATGAATCTATGTGCGTCGCTCATTTCACTAAATACAGACCTAATGTCCGATCTCTAACCATTACACGATACACGAGTACACATTCCACATATTAATAATCTAGCATAATATTATAGTTTTGCTTGTAACGAACCCCTATTTCTAAAAGATGATTCCTACTTACAGGAATGTCAAACGGGACGCCTCCTTATCCCATGCCCAATATGTCGGCCGACTTTTTCAACAAATGTGAA